>OX421894.1:65979090-66588935 GCA_949128065.1 Beris chalybata
CTTTTTCGAAATAATAACATTTCAAAAACGTTGGCTATGGTCCGGTATTTCAATATAAAGTTAACTCGAGCGGTTTTGGTTTACTGATAGTTGAAATAATTTTCCGTATTTCAATATCAGATAACCTACAAAGTGTTAGTAAAAGTGAGTTTCATGTTAACTCATAACCTTAGGTATCAGTTAACTTTTGCCTATATTTTACTGACAGTTATCTGTTGATAACCTAAATTATTTTAATTAATTTCTAAATCCACTGTAATTGATTCTGTTTATTGAATTTATTTACTTACTTACTTAAACTGTTAAGTATACTCACTTACTTACAATTTACAAACTTGAAACCAAACGTTTTTGGAAGTAGCAAGTTAACTGTCAGTTAACTGCGAATTAACTTTTTGGTATTAAAAACGAAACTCGAAGTTAACTTCATATTGAAATACCGAGCCTAATGGCCTAAACAGAACACGGACTTCAACTTCGACTTCGCCTTCGCCTTCGATTTTGCCATTTGCATCCTATACCGAAGTCGAAGTCGAAGTCGGTGTTAAGGGCATCACCATATAATCCTGTGTGCTCTAAAATGACAGGGACTTCGAAGTCGAAGTCCGTGTTCTGTTTAGGCCATAAGTGAGATAGTAAATCGAGGTCTCCATGTATACATCTCAGTGGTCGACATTCGCAAATATGGCTTCGAAATTTCGGGGAGCATTTGCTTCGATACCATGTATTTCTTCTATAAGGCATCTCAAAGACAGGCCGACATGTCTTCTAAATTCTCGCAGACGGACCAACTAGGAATAGCTGATGCAGTTATGACACTGGCTATTTTTGTGGCTTTAAAGCGGCTAGTAAATCCAAATGAAGAGGGATAGAAGATGTAACATACAATTTTGACTTTGTATGAGAGAGACAGTCCGTATAGCTAAGGTGGGTACTGTCAAAAACTAGCCCCTAAATAGCCGGTATATTGCGCGTTTGAGCAGTGTTTCGTAACATTCTAGCACTTAATACAACAAAAACTCTGCTTCCAGCGGATTTTTCAACTGCTACAGACTTGTTTTTAAAAGTTCGGAACATATAAATTGTGGAAAGTGCCATGATATGTTATAAAACGCGCTAAAATCGGTATTTTTCTTAACAATGCAGTTGTTAATGTTGATTACTAGATGCCGCTAGCGTCGGAAAGAGTGGTATCTCTTTCTTTTAATGTTGTTTGCCTTGTCGCACGATGGGGCTTTCGTTACACTTTTATTACACTTAAGAAATAGCCAGTGTCATAACAGAATGACTTTACTATCTCTATCATACGTATGGAGTTATACTTCGTTCACGTTCGTTCACGTACTGCAGTATAGCGTATTATGAAATCCGGTTGATATATGAGTGTTCCTGTGAAGTGAATTGACGTTTCGCACTCTTATTTTTTTATTTATAACTGTCACACGAGGTATTTATTTATTTAGCAGAATTTCGTGTGTTCAACGTAGTGCAACGAAGTGCTCCGTAGCGATACGTCGTTGACCACTGAACGAGGTATTAGGTCTGCTCTTTTTGCATAAAATTTTTGCACTATGTTATAACAACACTTTATACTAATAACACTTCATAATAACAATAACAAACTCAAACAATATGCTTGTTCCCTTCCACTGCCACTCCCTTGTACGATTTTCTGCACTGTCTCAAGAGCTAGAGTAAAAAGTGTACTCTAAAACCCGGACAAAGAACGGACCTATTGTATGACCATTGAAATTGTCTAGAAATATCATGGTTATTGGATGGTTATGGTTTGTCTGCTGGACGTCAATAAGTCTCGATTAAAACGAGTATCTAACTAACTTTTAGAATTGAGTTTCTGAACTCAGTTATCGAATGTAAGAAGTGCAAAAGTGATTAAGATATCACAAGCGGTGGTGATACCCGTAAAATTTGTGTATTTGACGCGTAATATTTCATGAGAAGGAGAAAGGTTGAAAATTGGTTTGTAGAGGAGGTGAGATGTACGGGATTCCAGTGTCAAACGAAAGAGACTGAAGAATAACAGTTTGTAGAGGAAGTGAGATGCAAGGGATTTTAGTGTCAAGTTTCATGTTGCTGATTGGTTAAAGGCTTCTACCATTTTAACTTCCATCGCCTAAAAAATCAGATTTCATTACGGAATATCTTGTTATTAGCCATTCCATATACTTCCATGAGATATCATAAATGACAGTTTTAGGATTTAGTTTTTGGAGTTAAAAATGTTAGGCGAATTAAAATGCCTTTTAAATTTTCGCGATACATAGATAAACGAAAATGAAAGGTGGAACATTCAGAAGTACACAGTGGGATCCATTTCTGTTGGTTATGCAGATTATAGGCATGCAGTCACTGTTGTATGTCAGCCTAGGAATTGTTATGTTTTTTATGGAAGTACTTGTCGGAACAAATCATACACTTGATCACCTTTTTCAGTATCATGTAATATCTATAAAATTCTATTCTCCAATAAGTTCTAACGTTCTAAATTTTTGCAGGAAGTTCATGTATCAGACTTGGAAGGGAGGCTTGTAATTTGCGCCTTTGTTCTGAATTCCTTGGCGGGTTCGTCTGCGCTTTGGTTTATTGTTAAAAGAACAAAGTTGTGCCTAGATTTTAGGTAATGTACAGACTTAACATATTTTCAGAAGAATAACATTGCTAGTCTACTTTTCAGTTGTACCTTTCATTTGATACATTTATTTGTTTGTTGGTGGTATAATTCAACGTTTCCGGCGAACTTCTCCTGGTGGTTACTAAATGCAGTCTGCGGGACTTTAATGTGCGTCGGTGGTGAATTCCTGTGTCTCAAAACTGAATTGAAGGAAATACCTGTTGGATATACAGCTCTAAATCAAAAGGCTGATGTATAAAGGATATGTGCATCTAATATTTATTTTTAACAATGTATGATAGCAAATATTGTGTGGTTGTATATTAAAACACTTCACTGTTTGTTCATTTCCAATAATAAGTTGGATTCGCATTGGTAATCAAAGGGTATTATAATCGACCGTATTGTGATTGTCACGTCGCGTCACTTCGATGGCGATTCGATATCGACCATGGATGTAGTATAACAGATTTCAGAAATTTTTATTGAGACTAAATAATACATGAGATACATATGATTTGAGGTTAAGAGCTTGACAGCGATCTATTGTCAAAGCAGCATCGACAAGAAGTGGATTCCGACCAAGGCCGACACTAAATAAATGTTTTAACATGGATTTGAAAAATTTGCCACCCGCTCGTATGGCATGTAGCATGAATTTGAGCCTTAAACTAAAGTTTTTTACTAACTACCTTAAAAACTATATTTACTAAACAAGGTTGGGTATTCCCCCAAAAAGAACGAAAAAGAGAAAAATTAACATACATATGTACATATTTTCCATCTTAAGTGCTTAATTCTCTTTTGCACAAAGTTGCCCTCTTGGGCATAGATAAGAGCCTTTAATTATAATTCACAGACTATATTTGCCAGAGGGGCTAACCCAGATTGGGAATCACAGACTTTTGTCCAATAGGCTTTATTGCAAAGTAGCCTCTTTGATCACAATTTATGCCTAGGAAGCAGGCTTAGCGATTGCTTTTAATGAAAAATAATTTTGGTATTACATTTAGTACCATTACATATACATCTAGATTAGCATATACCATGCTTAAATTCGATTGTTATCACTTGGTATAACTTTTTTGCTTAGGTTAAAGTGCTTACCATTTATGACTCACATATTGCCAGTTGAGGCGATTCTTTACAATAATTGTATATAAAATATACTTTGGAATATTTACATTAGTGGGCCTTGTTTGTATAAATTTGTATATACATTGAGTATCAATTCGCTTATTATCTGTTTAGTAATTCATTAGAATAATTGCTTATAATATAAAGGATTGTTTGCAATACTATTTACATTAATGGGCCTTGCATATACATTAGGTTTTAATTCAATCATTACCAATTTAATAAATTCTCTAGATTAATTGCTTATATCTATAGGATTGTTTTCAATAGTATTTACATTTGTTATTGCATTTGTGATGGCCAAGCCATATCTAAAATCCATTTACATATGTAAATCTAAGTAGCGTATTCTTATATTATATTCTTATTATACATGGACGACAGGCACTAATTGTCCAAGGCCAGGTAAGTGCACACTCCAATATCCCTCAATGTTGACATTAAGATTGAGACAAATTATCGCGAACATTGTTTTGCAAAGGTGGAAGAGAGAAAAGAAAGCAGCGCCTGAGGTTTGTCTTTCTCCGGGAGTGTCAAAAACTTCTGTTTGAATATATAGATGCTATTGCCAATTTCTTCAAAAGAAGCACCAAAATAGTTCAGGGACTGCTGTTCGAGCCAGCCAAATTCAAAAAGGGAGGATACATTTGAGCTGGATCCACGTACAGAATCCGCAAAGGAGATGCCTTTTGTTAATTGATTGGGCGTATTGGAAGTAGAGGCCGGCCTAACAGATCTGAACTCGAGAGATGGGGCCTTTCCTGACTTTGATTTCGCCTCCGCCAAACGCTCACGGTTGCGAATCCTGACGGGGCAATTGAAGTAATTCGCAGGGTGATCTTCTGCTCCACAAGACACGCATTGGGGTAGTGGCAGCGTGCTGCGGTCAGGGACGGTCTTCCTAGGACAATTAAGAGAAGCGTGGTCCTCCAGGCATGCGACACATCTGGATTTATAACCGCAGTTAGCAGATACATGTCCGTACCTCTGGCAGTTATAACACTGCGTCACATCATTTTTCTTTGGGCGCTCCCACGAGGCCTTCTGGTGTAGAATGTACCTGACTTTAATAACCCTCTTGAGGTCCTCCTGAGAAAGCAGAGAAATTCTAAATAGGTCGAGCTTCCTTTCATTCGCGCGGGACCAAGGTGTTGAGATTAAGGATACTGCGATTTCACCAAGATCTGGGAGCTGCTCCCGGAGTGAGTCAGAGACTTCCTGGGGCGAAAACTCGGAGCTAATGCCCCTAAGGACCACCGAAGGTTTGCGATTTGAGGCAGGGGTGAAGGTATGCCCTACCACGCGTGGGTTTTTTTGGGCCCGTAATTGATGCATTATGGCTGCATGAACTTCAAGAGGGTTGACTTTAAGGGATACGCCCTCAAGATTGGAAGAGATTATCTTAAACTTAGCAAGGGGCCAGCAGGACATCAATTTGCACACTCCTTTAGGTGTGATGTTCTTTAGTCTTATTATTGGGCTCCAAGAAGCGGTCAACGATTTGTTCGTATTCGCGGCCTGCTCTACCCGAGGCTCCAGGATGGGTGTTTCCTGATTGGATGTTTCCCGGTTGGTTGAAGGTTCTCTAAGAAGGGCATATCGATTCGCAGGTAGGGTATCATTTCCGTAGCTCAAGGCTTCAGGGGGCGACTTCTTTTTATTTGAGAAAGTTTGTCGACCACGGGCTAGTGTAAATTCGTTATAGAGCCCCTCGAACATCGAGGGTGACAGTGATGCTGGTGTGAGGTGTGCACCCACCTGGATAACTAAAGGCTCCGACGGGAGCAGCACCTGATCGCTGTCCATTCGGATAACCGGGTCCAAACTTACATTTAGCTGGGACGTTATAGTTGATGCTGGGAGGTCTGCAGAGCCAGCTTGGAGGTGCCCTCCTTGATTGATTGTTAAGCCCGGAGAGGCTGGCATTTGGCCGCTAACGGAGCCAGGCAGGATGCCGGCGTGTCCGTTACTGGTGTCGACGAGCAGATATGGGGTTGTTCCGGTACCGGATGTGGAAGTCGGTTTGACCCTAGTGTTAGATTCGACACGTTCAGACTTCTTCAAGAAGCGCTTCTTGTTGTCTGAAATTAAATAAGGAGCCTTAAGTTTATTGAATGTTCGCGGAACCCGCCAACAATAGTTTGGGGGGGGGGGGGTCCTAGATGGCCCCCACTTGGGGCCGCTAAGGCTTCTGGAGGGGAGCACTCGGCCAGATCCAGAAGAGCGCCCGCAGCAGCAGAGGTGAGATCCAGCTCGATCCCGCTCATCAGCAGAGGGGGACCAGCTTCCAGTTGAAGACGGCAGGCGGGTCCAGCCCGGTGTCCATTTATGTTCTAAAAAGCGGTGAGCGGTTGCTTTACGGCGCACCGCTCTGCGCGGTTCGACACGAAGCACACAAGAGCGGGCGAAGCGTGTCACGTAGCACGCGTATCGCTTAGTACAAGGATTATTCAAAAATTGCAATGTTCGTTCGAGTCTGCGAACGTGAACAGGCATATATTGCGGCAGCGCGAGTTCTTTCACATATGCAGGATAGAGGTGACGCCAAGCAAGCCTAAGTGGCAAGCGTGCCGTGCCAATTCCTGTGCGTCGACAATTTAAACTATCCAATAGTGATCTTGCAATAATATAACCAGCTCCGAGCACAGTAATTTTCAGTGTTTTCTTTGTTAAGAAGTCAATATAAACTCAATTTTCAATTGTCAAAGATGGAGGTCGCGTCAGGTTTTCCGCAATAACCAAACCACATGGCACTTTGGGGTTGGGATTTAGTTTTAAGCGATTTATTGGGTTTCACTAGGCTTTTGAAAATTCACAATTATCTCTCGATCACTTTGTTTTTCTTTCACTTAAGTATTTTACAAGAATTCGAGCTATTTTCCACTTGAAATTACGGGAATACGAAAAATTTTCGAAGCAAACGAAAAAACTCAATCGCCTTAGGCATCCATTTTCGATCCTCGTAGTAGTATAACTGGATCGGCAGTAAGCGAAATTTTGCCTAATAGGTTCTGGTTGTGTGAGTTGACTATTTGCGTTAGTGTAAGTGTATTGGGGGGGGGGGGGGCTACAAAATAGAAAACACGTACTGCACCCGGGAAATTTTTTTGGTCCGACGCTGTGGTGAAAACAATTGTAAGAAATGATTGTCATAACCCGTACAACATTTTTTTTTTTGAAAGATGGGAAGAACTGTCAGAAACGAATTAGTCTCACACATGGATGTAGTAGTATAACTGGATCGGCAGTTAGCGAAATTTTGCCTAATAGGTTCTAATGGTTGTGTGAGTTGTCTATTTGCGTTAGTGTAAGTGTATTGGGGGGGCTACAAAATAGAAATTACGTATTGTACCCCGGAATTGTTTTTGCTCCGACGCTGTGGTGAAAACAACTGTCAGAAATGATTGTCATTAAAACGTAAACAATTTTTTTTTTTAAATAAAACGTTGAAATTTTCGCTTGAATTAGCACTTAGTTCAATATATTAGGCTATTAATATATTCCGCAACTCACTAAATTGTATTTTATACAGTGTACTTACTTGAAAAACGACTTTCCTTGCCGGCAATTGGATTTATTTGCACATCCGTACACTTCGCACTTCATTTCACTTTTTCTTCTTTTCTCTAATGTTTCTCACTGAAAATGTTATTGAAAAAAGTTTTTCAGTTCACTCCACGTTAATTTCAATCAAAAACTGGTTAATACTTACCGTTTAAATGCAGAAAACTTCGTTTTTTAAACTTCTTTTTTATCAAAAATTAATTTGACATAACAGCACAAATGTCAGTACATTGATGTTTTTTTTTCTCTTGACGAATTAGTCTCATATATAGGAACTTTATACAATACAGCCGATCCAGTTATACTATTACATCCATGGTCTCACATATAGGAATTTTATGCAATACAGCCGATCCAGTTATACTAATACATCCATGATATCGACGCATGAAAAGGCGATTGCGAATGTCGATTGTCATCGACCGTTGTCACTTTGATCGTCATTTTTCGTCGATGACATTCCGAGTCCGTGACGCCTGAAGAAGATTAACGTCGATGCAAAAATGCAAGTATATATTTGACAAAAAGATGTTTCTTTCCTTATTTTGATGGATTTGCAACAAGTGATCGTCATTAAAAGCGGTGTAGATCGACACACATTAAAGAAATATGGCTCGAATTTTCGGCACGGTAAAATTCTTCGGGACTACCGTCACGAGATGCAAGCAGAAGTGAGAGCCACAAATGGGCTGAACAAGATGTATAGCTTTTTTACTTTAGAAAAAAGCATTATCCGCATCTTAAATTTGAATGTAGCATTTGATATTGCAGAAAAATAACGTCATAGTTTGTTGCGAATTGTGTCCTACGTCAATAAACATAAAACCTTAAAGCTATGAAAACAATATGAATTACGATATTTTCTCGGTTAGTTTTTTTTCCTCGTTCTCTTCTTTAACTCTACAGTCTCGGAAATTCAGATGTTTGTTAATTTTCTTAATTATATTGATTGACTTCTTTAATTCAACTGTCAACTGTGTCAGATCGTGAAGCTGCAGGTCCTGCGTATTTCATTAAAATTCTTAGTTTTTTGCGCATCTTCATTTCATATAAGTGGTTTGCAGTGTTCATAAAGTGTTTTCTTTATAGTTTGAGAAGCATTCGTTGATTAGTTTTCGGTGTGTCTTGAATAAGTTTCTTTTATTGTTCTTCTTGACGTTGATTCTGCGAGGATCACCGTTAGTGATAGTACATATTTTTCTAATATTGGGCACGTACTGTCAACATAAATAGTAGAGACAACATTTGCTTTTAAGTTTAGACTTAAACCTCTACATTATACTAATATAGAAACACAGTGTAATCTAAACTTTGACCTCAGACTACAACCATATTTTTACCGATCAGCATCTCAAGTACAGTTCGCGATAAAATTAAGTCGGTTGTGTAAAGTGCGTGATAATAGACATTATTTCATTTTCATCGCAAAACTCCGAGGGGTCGACCCGGTTTTCGTGATCAAATCGGCATAATGTCTTGTTTTGTTTGCTCACAAACATTCGTTGAAAATAATCGCATTGACTGCGATGGTATTTGTGAACGTAGCTATCACATTGATTGTGCCAAGGCATTACACAATGTCTCTTCGCTGATTAACTTTACATGTACCGACTGCACTGCCATTAAGCCGTGTCACATTTTACGTCTTTTAAAAATTACGGCAACTCGCATTGATCAGTCCAACATGGCTTTTGAGGACATCAAGAACGACTATGCTTTTATTGCTAATAAGGTAAATAAAATATCAGATTCCTTAGTTACTTTTAACGATTACATCGATGGAATCCGGGATTATGAGACTCATTTCGATAAACTGCACGCTTGCTGCAGTATGATTCAGCATGATATCGCCAAATTGACAAAGAAATGTAATCAATCCGATGTAAAACTAAATACTCTCATTAGCAACATATCTGACACCGACTCATCTTCGAGCGTATCGTCGAATACGGATATATCTACACACTCGACAGGCGGCGCAATATGCCGTAAATTAGATATTATACACGGAGACATAAAATCTATTAAACTTACTGCACAGAGCACGGATGACTCTCTTCTGAGCATGTCAGCTCACTTGATTAGCCGCGGAAGTGATTGTCCAGTTTCACAGGCTACAAGTGTCCAGTGCCAGACTTTGGAACTGCCTGCCGAAAATAATAGGACGGAAAAATCTTCTGTTAAGGGGAAGAAAAAGAAGTCAAAAAGAACGGATACTAATGAAAATAGTATGAACATTAATAACATACGGACTGGTTGCAGCATTGAGGAAACTCCAGAGCAACCTCAAAGCTTATCCCCTTCGTCATCCTCAGCCCACGAAATTGTTATTTCCCAGAATATTTGCGATAATGAGGACATTATGCTGCACCATAGGACTGCCTCGCCAGGATCCGAGATGTTTATTCCTCAAGAGCCACGTTGCTCTCTTAAAGCCGTGGAAAAACCGAAGGTTCTTTTCGTATCGCGGCTTGATCCAGATACGTCTGAGGAGGAGGTGCGCAATAACATTAACGTAATTTTGCAATCTAGTAGGATTAATTTACCGCAAGGATCCATTTCTTGCAAGAAAATTGTACCAGCTGTGCACATTGGTAATCCGCGGGTGGCTTCGTTTAGAGTCGTTTTGCCTATATCTTGCTTCGAAACAGTTGTAAAATCAAACTGCTGGCCTCATTCAGCTATTGTTAGAGAATTCGTTCCGCATCGACGCAACGCGAATCACGTTACTCGGCCAAAAAACTTACTTCGATCTCACTGTACTACGGCAACGTAAGTGGCATGCGGTCTAAGACTAGACAACTGTATATCTCTGCTGCCGCCGCTTGTTTTGACGTTGTCAGCATCACTGAAACATGGCTTTGCAAGAACTTCAGAGACGCCGAGCTGTTTGATGGCGATTATCAGATCTTTCGCCGTGATCGTCATCTTGACATCCAGGACGCTCCGGTTGGCGGTGGAGTGCTTTGTGCAGTAAATCGGAAATTCACCGCTGAAGTAATTGATATTCCGGAAGCTAACACCACCGAATTGCTCTGCGTTGCGCTGACTTTAAGTGACAAAAAGCTGTACATAATCACGACATACATCCCTCCGTGTGCGTTACCTTTAGTCTATGAATCCGTTTTTAACGCTACGGATAGGATCTGCAATCTCATGCGTCCTTGCGATGAACTACTCATTCTCGGAGATTTTAATTTACCACTGGTAACGTGGTCTCGATCTGGAGATGAAGACTGCCTCATTCCGTCCTTCACCTCATGTCCTAGGCATGATGAACAATTTCTGGACTGCATGCTTTCAACAGGATTGCACCAGATCAACACGAAAGCTAATACCTCTGGACGATACTTGGACCTTGTTTTCTCTTCCGATGTAACGCAAACAACAGTCAATCGTTGTACCTCACCACTATTACCGGATTCGAACCATCATCCAGCACTTCACGTTCTTCTTAATTTTGATGCACGAGTTAATCACTTATTTCCTTCTGAAATAACATATGGCTACAATTTTCATAAAGTCGACTTTTCTGCTTTAAATCGCGACATCTCGACATGTGATTGGTTGGGTGTACTAAGTGAACCGGATGTTGAAACTGCCACTTTAGACTTTTATAACACGATCTTTCGTAGTTTCGCGCGATGCGTACCGGTCACATCGTCTAGACTGCCTAGACGTTTTCCATGGTTTGACGACGACCTAATACATCTAAAAAATTTAAAAACGAAAGCTTGGAAAAAATATTGTCTCTCTAGGATCGATTCAGACTACGCTTCTTACTCAACCTTACGCGACCTGTTTATCAGCCGGTCTAGTGCGGCGTATACTTCGTACGTCAATAATATTAAATCATCGATTAAGGACAAACCTAAGCGGTTCTGGGATTTCGTCAATTCAAAAAGGAATTCGGACGGATACCCAGCTTCTATGTCTTTTGATGATGTGGTGAGCGATAACCCTTCAGTCATTAGCAACTTCTTCGGGAACTACTTTCGTGCGGCTTTCACTTCTTCTAACTGTGATAATAGTTTTAAGGATCATAAACACTTGACAAAGTTTCCTTCTACTTCATTGGAGATGAAGGATCTCTATATCGACGAAGCTACTATTTTGAAATTTATCTCAAATATTGCAGATAGTTTTTCTGTTGGTCCTGATGGCATCCCTCCAAGTGTTCTAAAGCGATGCAGCTCTTCCCTAGTAGCACCCTTGTGCTATTTATTCAATTCTTCTCTTCGTTCAGGGGTATTTCCTAGTTCGTGGAAATATTCTACTATTAGGCCGTTATTTAAGAAAGGCAAGAGAATGGATGTACGAAATTATAGGCCTGTCGCTAACCTTTCTTGTATTTCGAAGCTTTTCGAGGCTATTGTTTGTGATGTAATGAATTTTCATTGCAAATCAATCATAAGTCCATCACAACATGGATTCACTAAGGGTAGGTCTACCACCACAAATTTAATGGAATTCACTAATTTTTCCATTAAAGCAATTGAAGGTGGGAATCAGGTGGACTGCATTTACACTGATTTCAGCAAGGCGTTCGACAAAATGAGTCATTCCATCCTGACATATAAGCTACAATTACTGGGTTTTCCAGTCACGTTTATTAATTGGATCCGTTCGTATCTACTTAATCGCACTCAAAAGGTGTTGTTTCGCGGAGCCCTTTCATCCGATATATATAACACTTCTGGAGTACCTCAGGGGAGCCATTTGGGTCCGCTTTTATTTATTCTGTTCATAAATGACGTGAGTTCGGTTCTCTCCCACTCTAAAATTTTAATGTATGCTGACGATGCAAAAATTTTTCGTAATGTAACTAATGTGGCTGATTGCTCTCTTCTTCAGAGTGACTTACAACGGTTTTATGACTGGTGTACACTTAATTGTATGCCTTTGAATATTAGTAAATGTAACACTGTATCATTCTCCAGAAAGAAAACTCCAGTTACATTTGATTATAGCTTAGAAGGAAACCCATTATATAGAACTGACAAAGTGAACGATTTAGGTGTATATTTTAATAACGAAGTTACTTTTAATGACCATTTTGATTATATTGTTGGTAAGGCTAACTCCGTCTGGGGCTTTGTGCGAAGATGGTGCAAGGATTTTAATGATCCGCATATTACAACAATGTTGTACTGCACTTTCGTCCGTTCTATTTTGGAATATGCCTGCCCGGTATGGGCTCCATACTATGAAGTTCATATAAATAGAATTGAGTCGGTTCAGAGAAGATTCTTGCGATTCGCACTTAAAAGTCTTCCTTGGAAAGATTCACTGCATCTGCCTCCTTACCATGAGCGTCTTAAGCTCCTGCCGATGGAGTCGTTGAATGATAGACGAGATGTCCTTAGAACGGTTTTTGCTTTCAAGGTAATTTCTGGTGATATTAACTCCCCGTCACTGCTGGAAGCCATTACTTTCAAAGTTCCATTTCGATCCTTAAGAGACAATGTGTTGCTGGATATTCCATACCATCGGACAAATTACGGTCAACATGAACCAATCACATCTCTTTCACGCATTTTTAACTATAATTACAGTCAAATTGACTTTAATATTTCTGTTCAACAGTTAAAATCGGCTGTATCTAATAAATAATGTAAAGTAACTTTGCACTTATTTTTTGTACTTATTTTTTGCATCAACTTATATTTAATTTTTTCTTATAATTTTATATTTTTGTTATTATTATATATATTATTATTTTTTATTATTATATATTTTGTTATTATGAGTAATCAGTATTTGATGAATATGAAATAAATAAATAAATAGACTTGTATTTGTTTTCACAAGAATAGAGTAGTATAATATAAAAAAAATTATAACAACGCAAGACCTTAGCAAAGACCCGGGCTCAACCGTCGCGCCGTACAACGTCGAGAAGCAGAACTGCGCCAAGGTTGGTTTCCCGCGTAAATTAGCCAGGAAAAGACCGTTTTTTTCGCGAGGACCGAAAAAAGGGAGAAAAAACTCGGGGAGTCGAGGATTGGTGTTCGAGAGTTAGATGAAGGAGGTTGTGCGAGTGCAAAAAAAATTAATAAAGTAAAAGTGCATTAATCGACAAAAAGGTTACATTAAAAAAAAAGAAAAGAAGAAAAACACCACATTACAATATACGAAATGGAAACAAAAATTAAACCACGTTTGTGTCGGAATTATTCCGAACAGTGAAAAGAATAACCAAAAACAGTGCGTCCATAATAAACAAAAAAAAAAAACTAAAACTAAATATATCATCGAATAAAGTTAATAAAAAAATATTAAACCGTAGCCGTAACATCGGTAGTCAGCAAAGCACCAGTGTATTTAACCGAAACGACAGCCTCCCGCTTAAATTCGAGTTTATCGCCACATCGAGCTCCAACATACAAACACTCAATAAAAAAAAAAAATTCTTTTCTCTCTAATTTGCATATCAATTTTTTCTCGATAATTTAATAATAATTTGCTCACTTAAAATTTAACTTAAATGTTTTATTTCTTTCTTAGCACAATTCTTAGTCATTATATTGTTATAATTTTTCTAGGATTTACAGGATTGTAGATGTCGACGAGTTTTTTTTCTTTCTTCGTGCCTTGTTTTTTTTTCTTTAATTTTTTAGCTAAGATTTTAGTGATGGAGTAGAGTCGCTCCGAAAGCATGCCTGGGGCTTCCGCAACATGAGCCGCCTTCGTTAATCTCATCTTCCAACTCAGGACCATCCTTATTGTCTTTAATTTTTTTTTTCAGCACTTACAAGGAGGAGTGCTCTTCAGGTCAAAATTTACCCCCCCCCCCCCCCACGCTCCTGACTAGCCGGCAGAATGTGCTGTATCGACCTGGAGAGCCTCCTTAGAAATCTGGAGCCCTACCGAGGCTACTTAGTGGCCGAAAAGGTAGTTTCGCTACAGTTGGCGCCCAATTTACACGGAATTTTCAAATTTTTTTTCGTTAACCGTTTTACTTTATTATTTTAATAATTAAGTATTGTGATTGATTTTTTAAAAAAAAAAATTTGCTACCCTCAAAATTTTTATTTTCACGTTTCATAACTAGTATACGCGAAAAAAGCAATAAAAATTTTCAGTCCGTCTGTCCGCCGTACGCCGTACGCCGTACGGCGTCCGCCGTACGCAAGATCGTTTGGAGGCTCGTAGCTGCCAAACGCTTTGAGATATTAAATTGAAAATTTTTTAACGAATAGACGGGGTAGGTGCCTTAAAGTGACCAAATTTTTAGGGGTGGGGGTGTGAGGGGGAAGGAGGGGGAAGTGTTTTAGACCGAAAATTTTGGTTTCCAGATCTCAGTAACCCCTTAGGTTAGGAAGCTGAAACTTGGAATTTCTATAAAGCTCTGATAGTAGACCCATTTGCAGAAAAATTTTCAATATTGATCAAGGGGTGTGGGAGTGGGGGGAAATGTAATGCGTCCGAAACCCAAAAAAGGCGAGATAGACACATTCTAAAATCCATATCTCCTAAACCGTTAATGGCACACCATTCAAACTTAAAACATATTTGTAGTTATACTAGGAGAACAGAATGAAGAAAAATTTTGGGTGGGGGAAGTTGTGTATGGGGGTGGGGGGTGAAAAACTTAAGATTACGATATCTCATGAACCAATTGCTCTAGAAAAATAAAATTTGGTTTGGGTGTAAAGGTTGACAAATAAAGATTGATCAAAGTAAAATTTTTTAAGTGGGAGGTGGAGCATAGAAGTGGATGGGATGAGAATTTTTCAAATCAAACACATTTCATATCTCAAGAACAGTTTAAGATAGATGCTTAGAGTTTTTACCAAAAGTAGCGCTAATTAAACCCTAGTAGGGAAAAAAGTTTTGGGGTTGAGGGTGAAGAGGGGGAGGGTGGGGGAGGGTGAAAAGGAAAAAGTTCCGATGCTTATATCTTGAGAACCTGTAATGATATAAGCCTTAAACTTGGTATTTAGATAGAGCTATAGTAGCGGAATGTTGGAAAAATAAATTTTTTTTTAGGGGTAGTATGCTACGGGGGTAGGGGGTGTTTTTCCTAACTATTAAACGGTTCATGCTAGAAAGTTGAAACTCGGTGTGTATATGTAAATCAACTAGAAAAGTAGTTCTGATAAAAAAAAATTTGAATATTCATTGGCGTTCAGAAAGCGGGGCAAAAAAAATTATTTGTAAATATAATAAATATAAAATGCATATATTTTCACGATTTTCGTCATATCTACTAGGTCTTTCCAAATATTGAATTCATTTTTATTCTACGGATTCTTCGTATGAATACCTAGAATGGGATTTCAAGGTTTTTTGAAATTCGACCCCTAAGGGTAGTGTGGTACAAGTGGGGGTGTTTTTCCTATATATGGAACGGCTTAAGGTACAATGTTGAAACTCGGTGTGTATATGTAAATCAACTAGAAAAGTAATTGTGATAAAAACAAATTTGAATATTCATTGGCGTTTAGAAAGGGGGGCAAAAAAAATTATTTGTAAATATAATAGATATAAAGTTCATATATTTTCACGATTTTCGTCATATCTACTAGGTCTTTCCAAATATTGAATTCATTTTTATTCTACGGATTCTTCGTATGAATACCTAGAATGTGATTTCACGGTTTTTTGAAATTCGACCCCTAAGGGTAGTGTGGTACAAGTGAAGGTGTTTTTCCTAAATATGGAACGGCTTAAGCTACAATGTTGAAACTCGGTGTGTATATGTAAATCAACTAGAAAGGTAATTGTGATAAAAAAAAATTTGAATATTCATTGGCGTTTAGAAGGGGGGGGGGGGCAAAAAAAAATATTTGTAAATATAATAAATATAAAATGCAAATATTTTTACGATTTTCGTCATATCTACTAGGTCTTTCCAAATATTGAATTCATTTTAATTCTACGGATTCTTCGTATGAATACCTAGAAAGTGTTTTCAAGGTTTTTTGAAATTCGACCCCTAAGGGTAGTGTGGTACAACTGGGGGTATTTTTCCTATATATGGAACGGCTTAAGCTACAATGTTGAAACTCGGTGTGTATATGTAAATCAACTAGAAAAGTAATAGTGATAAAAAAAAATTTGAATATTGATTGGCGTTCAGAAGGGCGGGGGGGGGGGGCAAAAAAAAAATATTTGGAAATATAATATATATAAAATGCATATATTTTCACGATTTTCGTCATATCTACTAGGTCTTTCTAAATATTGAATTCATTTTTTTTCTACGGATTCTTCGTATGAATACCTCGAAAGGGTTTTCAAGGTTTTTTTGAAATTCGACCCCTAAGGGAAGTGTGGTACAAGTGGTAGGTGTTTTCCTATACATAGAACGGCTTAATACAATGTTGAAACTCGGTGTGTAGATCTAAATCAACTAAAAAAATAATTTTGAATAAAAAAAACGAATATCTATTGGCGTTCAGAAGGGGGGCAAAAAAAATTATCTGTGAAAATAGAATGCATATTTTCCCACGATTTTCGACATATCTACTACCTCGTCCCATATAATAAATTTAATTTTATTTTATGTATTCTCCATATGAATACCAAGACAGTGTTTTCAAGATTTTCTGAAAATTGACCCCTAAGGGGGTGTAAAGTGATTGTGTACTTTTTCATAAACTATTCCATATCTCTCAGATCCAATCAGATTTTCACTTCCATGATCTTGTTCTTTTTGATAGGTTTTCAGTCACATAGTAGCCTACCCCGCATTTCAGAATTGAACGCGTTCCTTACTTCTGCCGGAAAAATAATAAAGTTACGCCCAGATTGTTGGCAGATTTTTTATATAATTTTGCATAGTTCACATAAATGTTTCTTCGTTCGATCGGTCAATCAACCTTTATGGGTGATAGGCAAATTTCGCGTACGGTTCAGTCGGTAGTGCGGTATTTAGGTATACTATAGTGTGTGTGAAGTGACGCTTTAGTTGGTGATTTGGATTAAACATTTATTAAAATTTTCGTTCCATATTTTTTTTAGTTTTCGAATGCTAATCCATTAATGCAGTGGCCAATTGGTTTTGCAATTGCGTTCCTTGTTGCTAAAATAGAAATAAATTCCAGTCATATGGAAAATTTTATATGGTTTTGACCTAGTGAATATTAAAATGTGTTTCTACGAATTATGTAAAAGTATGCGAATTTTGTTATCGTGCTAAGCTTTGGTTCGCGACCATGGAAACTTTCATCTTAGACACAAAATATTTGTAAGGTTTTGTACGCTTTCACATTTTACTATGCACTTACAATCAAAAGTTTAAATTACATAGATTTTTATTTTTTCTTCTTTTTTTGTTTTTTTTTAAGTCTTTCATAATCTTAATTTAAAATTATACGCCGTGATACCGTGAGACTTGAACGATTTAGTGGCGAACAAGGTCGTGCGAAACAATACGTGAACTATGCTGATTGTTTTTTTGTTAAATTCACTTACCCGCCGATTATTTTCATTTGTGTCGCGTCGTAAATTTGTTGTTGGAGGTCCAGTGCATCTTCTATGCAAAGCCATTTCGGGCTTTTCGCTGGTTATAGTTAACAATGCCACTCTGTAGTTCTTTTAAGAGTGACATTCGCATCGAGTAGCCGCGACACGCGTCGATGTTTTCATCTCAAGATTTCCGATGTTTGTGATGTCGCTTTTAATACCGCGGTTAAGTCCATGATTTGGTCTCTCGCGAAATTTAATCCGGACCGGGTCCGTCGACAATAAATTTTTATTTTGTCTCGCGAGAAATTTCGTTAGTAACAGGGATCAAATCAAAGTGATGTTCGTTATATTTTCTTTTAAAGTTGATACATGAATTAAAATGATCCATCTACATCCCATCCAACTATTTCCTGTTCCGCCCTCCTATTTTTTTTTTAGAGTAGATTTTTTTTTTGTATGCATGCTATATTACACGATTGAGTTGGAAGGAAGGATTGAGGTTGCTGTTGTTGGTGGCTTCAGGCATGCTGTTTTCATCAAAGGTACATAGTACTAATTATTAAACCACATATACTATTATATTTTTTTTTCTTCGTTGGATTTATTATTTTATTATTTTTTATATTTTTTTTTTATTACCTATTTTTTATTTCTAATTTTTTTTCATTTGCCTCTTTCTAATTCTACGTCATTGAATTTATTTTTGTTAGAATTATTATGTCGATGAAAATAGAACATTTGGAACCTGATGAGTTTCAGGTGGAATGCACGATTCGCGGCATTTGTGGGAGACCAGCAAGGCAACACGAAGAGTTGCTGGAATCATTTAAATTGGAGAAAAAAAACCCTTTTTACGCCCTGCGCGAATCCCCAGCAAAGATAGTCGGGGTGAGTTGGAATTGTGCCGAGCACGGGTCGAAACTTTAGGTCAATCCGTAAAGGAGTTAACAGTGCAGGGTGATACGAACCTTTTACTGAAATATACGTCTCAAATCGTTCATTACAGCGGGCGTATTGAACGTCTGGCGAACTATACGTGCGAGTTTAAAGAACAGTGCGAGGCCTTGCTTTGTGCCACTCGAGCGTTATCAAGAATATGTGATAATTTGTCACTAACCGATAATATTTTAGATATTGGCTTATTGGAAGACCTTTTTGTCGAGATCACGTCCTGGACTGATCGCTCTGCTTTCGGGATTACGCGATTAGCAGATCAAACTACTCCAGTAATCAAACAAAATTATACTTCGCGTCAGTCTCAAGGTGATGAAATAAATCCGTTGCCCACTCGACCTTCTTTGACTAGCACCGTGTTAATACCAAATATTCCGTCTATACCTACCAGCGGCCATGCTTCGTTAAATATTTCGTCTATACCTGCCCGCGGTCACGCTTCAACGAATATGTGGAAATGGGGACTGGTATTTGATGGTTCAGTGTCGGGTTTAAATATCGATCGGTTCCTCTTCCGAGTCCAGCGTCTTGCGGATACAAATCGGGTTTCAAACCAAACTTTGGTGAATAATTTACATCTTCTTCTCAAGGGAAATGCTGCCGAATGGTATTGGGCATTCATCGAAAAGAGCGTGAATCCGACTTGGGATACTTGCTGTGTTGCCTTACGTGAGCGATTCGCTACTCAATCTACTGATTTGGATGTCCGAAGACTTATTGATGCTCGTTATCAAAAGGCCAAGGAACCATAACTCTACAACTTAGCGTCCCAGCTACTGATGACTATGTGCAGCAAGTTCTGTTGCGAAATATGCGTCCGGGGCTGCAGGCTCACTTGGCTGGATTGGAATTCACCTCAGCTCAGTTGTTGCGTCGAAAGTGTGTAGCAATCGAAGCAACTTGGAAAAGAATTGGTTACGATGGCGATTTAAATTGCTCTGGTAAACGTCAAATACAGGAAATTGATTTTTCAGTGGAAACGAATCCTGTTATGAAAGGAGAAATTTTTGTAGTTCATGCACCTCAGCGAATGTTACCTAGGTCGTCGCAAAACCGTACAAATAACATGGAAATATGTTGGAATTGCAGTGATATCGGTCATCGTTTCACTGATTGTTCCAAGCCTATTTTACATGTCTTCTGTTTTGGATGTGGATCGAAAAACACAGTAAAACCTAGATGTGGTCGATGTACTCCACAAACTTCGGGAAACCCTCCGAGGAGTGTGATGCAATCGGGAACGAGTCACACTCCAGCGTGGCAAAGCTCCAACCAAGCTACAACCGAAACAGCATCCAATACAGATCCGGAGTTAGCCAGACGGAGACTGTAAATACTCAATCTGCTTCCGTTCATACCCTCCTTAATTTAAGTGAACAATCCACGCAAACTACCCCTGCACACCAACATAATTTTCACCGAATTCGACGATTAGAACGATCAAGACGTTACTGGCGACTCAGACGCCATCTAAAACAAATTTGTCTCGAGTCAATTATCCATTTACCGGAAGATAATCGACCATATGCCGATATCAGCATTAACGGACAAGTCATGCGTGGTTTGTTAGACAGTGGGGCGAGTTCTAGCGTCTTGGGGGCAGGTTCAATAGAACTTATGAAACAACTTTCTCTTCCCTTACACTCTCTTCGAACCCAAGTTACCTCTGCTAATGGAGAAAAGAGCAATGTAATTGGTTACTTTCGAACGTTGGTTACGTATGGGGATAGAACTCGCATGATCCGATTTTTAGTAGTACCCTCGCTGAAGAACACGCTGTACCTTGGCATCGACTTTTGGGATACATTTAACTTGATTCCATTTCAAGTGAATGAACTTCAAACCCTTTCATCTCTTCCCGACAGTAAATTTCATACGTTGTCTTTAACTGAACAAGAACATTTACACCGAATTGTGAACTTATTTCCCTCGTTCAATAAAATAGGTTTAGGAAAAACTACGCTATTAGCTCACCACATAGACACCGGAACAGCCAAACCAATCAAGCAGCGACATTACTCTGTATCTCCTGTCGTACAGAAACTTCTGGACGCGGAGTTAGATCGCATGTTGTCCATGGGCGTTATTGAGGAGTCAAACAGTTCGTGGAGCTCCCCTGTTTCACTCGCTCAGAAACCTGGTAAAGTTCGGCTGTGTCTAGATGCTAGACGCTTAAATGAGGTAACTGTGAAGGATGCCTACCCTCTTCCTCTTATTGACGGTCTTCTGGCACGTTTACAATCTACGCGGTATATTTCTGGCCTTGATCTCAAGGATGCGTTTTGGCAAATTCCTTTGGATCCCGATTCCCGAGATAAGACGGCATTCTCAGTTCCTGGCAGGCCGTTGTATCAGTTTACCGTCATGCCGTTTGGTCTGTGCAACGCTCCTCAGACGATGTGTCGCTTGATGCACAAAGTTATTCCGCACCAGCTTCATGATCGCATATTTGTTTACCTGGATGATCTGCTGATAACGTCCAGCACTCTGGAAGAGCATTTCGACCTTCTCCGTGAAGTTTCTCGGCTTCTTTCCGTAGCTAATCTAACGATTAATGTGGAGAAGAGCAAGTTCCTCTTGAGGGAGATAAAATTTCTAGGTTATGGGGTTGGTGACGGGATTCTTAAGACAGATCCCGAAAAAGTTTCTGGCATTATGACATATCCAATTCCGAAATCAGCACGAGAAGTTCGCAGATTTCTGGGCATGGCAGGGTGGTACAGGCGTTTTATTCCCAAATTCGCGTCGGCTGCTTCGTCACTAACTGACCTACTGAAAGGAAATTGTAACGATTTGGTCAGCAGAACGTCCAGTTGGCAATCGTCATTGCCGAAATGTTGAACGTAAACCTTGCGGACAGAAAGTCATCCTCCATCTATCGGAAGAAATCGTCATTTCTTCAACCAAGACGAAGGATAACTTTCTATATTTGTTTCGTTGACTATGTGTCATTGGACACATTAGTCCCACGGATGACCACTGAAACGGCTGAGCATCTAGCATAAAAGCACGTGCTAGCTCGTCGGATGGGGTGGATTTGCCGTTTCTATCCGTGGACCGATTAATTATGCTCGGTTGGGCCGACGAATGGGTTTGAGAACTCCCATTCTATCTGTCGGCGGGCTTGAAAGGATTGTAGGTTGAGGGGGCCAGATGCACGAAAAGGTGTGGAAAAGAGGGTGCAAGGAGGTAGGTATTTAGGGAGGAAAATCCGGGGGGTGAGATCATCCGACGAACGATCAAGTAATATAACCACCATGTGTAGTTATTAGTTTTGCAAGAAAACAACATCAAAGAAAAGAAATAATCCGTCCAAGAACGGGTACCTTGTGGCCCAGTCGTGTCTACATTCCGCCTACTAAAGTGCGGTTGTGGCAGTACTTCAACGATAGTTGGCTTTGATTTGGAAGACACTCAGGATATTCCGATCAGAATTCGATTTTGTGGACCTGGGTAGAACGAAAACATGCTCTGAGTTCGACTGTTCCTATGATCTGAGATATTGGGTTGTGATTTGAGTGCGTTTCGAATTCACGACTTCTGGGTCAGAACTAAAACCATAAATATTTGTTCGATCTTAAAACTTTTGATTATTATATTTTCTCGCTTGGAGCAATAAGATCAAATATTTGTTTTAATTTACCCTTTTTGATGATTAGTGTAATTTTGAATTTCGCACTACGATGCTTACATCTTAAGTGCTCAAACCCAAACTAACCACCTATTAAATATTATGTTCTTGGAACATTTAAGACACTTGAATATTCAAGGCACTGCACATGTACTCTATCCACCAACTGTAGGGGTATAATTCCCAGGCTTATCTTAAATATTTTCTTAAAACCTTTGAAAGTAAATACAATTTTCGATACCTACAAGTCAATAGCTCATTTTACAGCCATAGATTTTTAAATTTATCGTCGTATGATATCCTTGTCACATTCGTTTTACCTTTCATTAGAAACCCAGTCACCACAGCAATTACAACTATTTTTACACCAAAAGTATTTACTATGCACTTGTAAAGGCAATTGTAAATTATATGGGATTATAGAGTGTTCAGCAGGTAGAGACGAAAACGATCGTAATACGCGCTGCGATTAGATTTGGCATAGTTTTAATATTGTGTATAATTTGACAGTGAAACGTGGTTCGTTCATTCGTTTACCGGTTTAGTGTTTCTTATTTCATGGAAATTTTGGCAATTAAACAAAATCGAATTACCACATATGAAACAAAGGATTCGAACGGTTGATGATGTGAAGAAGCGAAACATTTTTTTTTTTCACTTTCCAAGACCCACACTGCAGCTCTAATGCCGTAAAATCAACCGCCGGGAAATATGTTGACATCTAAATCTTTCACCAAAACTAATGTGTGCGAGGAAAAAAAAATCCGATTATAATTATCACAACAAAACAAAAAAAAACCACCTGTCCATTACGAGCACGAGATTGCATGTGATACCAAACACGTCTCGGAAAGCCTTTAATGTTTCACGTATAGAAATTGATTTAGTCACTGTACCGCCCATATTTGCGGATGTTGTATTGTTACAGTAATTTTAGGCCTGCCATTTCCCCTCAAGCTAGGATTGAACTATTAGCTTCATGCATCGAAATATCCAAATCAAGAATGTGTACGAGAACTTAATACACACAAGCTATTACTGTTACCCTTCCGCTATTAATGTATGCTATGGTTTCCTTCCTTTTTCCTGCTCCATTACATTTCCGTTCAAGGCTCTTTGCTTTGAACTTTTATCGTAGTAAAATAATGGGAATGCATAAGTATTTCAGTGAAAGAAACTGGATGCTGATTTTGAAAATTAGAAAACTATGTGAAAGACAAGAGGGGTATTATACAATCAATTCCGCCATAGCCTACAAATACCTCCAAAATCTACACCTTCTGTTTCTCTTTCCGTAGCACGAGAAGGGGTCATACGAGCTAAAGGAGAATAACACTAAAACGGATTTTGACTATTAAATCGAATTTGTATTTCTTTATTTAGGTTTGCTTTATAGCGATTGTCGTTGAAACAACGATTTCGAATTTTGATTATGATTTTGAAGTAATATAAAATTTAATTCCACCTTAACGAACTTGAGTTTAAATAGAAAATAATTGATACCGAATTTAATTCAAAATTAAAGAACTCAGGTTTAAATACCAATAGTTCAGGTCGTGCATTCTTGTTTTTACTTGAAGCTCGGATCTACAATAAGAATTCAATTTTTTTTCCTTTTGTATTTTACCAATTTTTAAGTTCACTTCCGTCTACTAGGTTTCCCCGTTTCCCGGCCTTCAACGTAATCCGAATCGACAGTTGGTAGGTCACCTTTGTTGTTTCGAAATCGTAGTCCTCCTCGTAGATTCCAATCGTATCGGACTGTGGCTCCTGCTTTGTTGACGTAAACTTGGTTTAATACGACGATCTCCTTTGTCTGCCTTTACAAATTAGCGATATGTTCTGATCGCACAGGTTGGGACCTGGTGCGCTTGTTCGTTACCTGTTTACGAGATGGAAGTGAACGAGTGTACCGCAAGAATATCGCATTTATACTGACCTTCAAATTTGTTGCTTACTCTGTGGTTTAGGAGTGGAGTAATAGTTACGGACCTGATATTGTCCAAAAGACAGGATGCGTTTAGCGGTGTGGTTGTTTACGAGGCTAGGTTTGCTGCTGACGTTGTTGTCAAGAAATCGCATGCGGGACGGCAAGTGTTGACACATGACCCGCCTTCGTTGCATGAAATGACACGCCGCAAGTACACCAACTGTCAACGACGACGACGATGACCATGAAGACGACGACCCCGAGTTGTAAGCTGACGAGAATAACGATGATTTGTGAGACTTATGATTGTCGCGCCATGCGCTTCTACCAAACAGCGACATCGGGACGGAATTGTGTTCGCATCGCCCGGAATTTTAACGCCAAATGATACCACGTCGGTTTCTTCGTCTGCGTCGGATGGCCTTTCCGGTCCTGGCTCGAAAACGAAGGAAGTAAGGAGGAAACCAGACTGCATTTAAGTGTCTTCAGCCTATTTGCATCTTCCCCGTCAGTGGCGTAAACATAATCTTGCTCCTCGTCGCGGTGATTGCGTAATGGTTGACTTGCGTCCCTCTAAGCGTCCGTGTTGGATCCGTCCGTTCTGGATCCGTCGACGTCGCGGTTGACCTCGACGACTCTCCCGTCTTGCGGCGGCCGAGATGTTCTGTGTTTCCTTCTCCTTTTTTTTTTTCTGGTTTAGCGAGTGATGAGAGCGCGGTTTTCTCAATGCAGAATCGTAGATATCCAAGAATTACTGGAAACCGACGCGAACCGTGACAAGGAGTCACGACGCGAGCAGGTGGAACGAAACGTGCCGCACTGGATACAGATTTACCCCCCCCCCCCCCCCCAACTAACCAACAAATCACATTTTCTACAACTGGTTGTACATTCGGAGAATTTTCACACCATTTCTGCCTCCCCTTTGCAGCGGAGGGGAATTTGTTTGGGTTAGGTACGAACCTGTTGGACAACACGTGCATAGAAGGCCCCAACGAGACGTTGGCTAATACGAATTCGGAAAATTTCTTTTTTTTTCTATATAATTCGTGCTTGCCTTTTCCATGTGAATCGCGTGGTCTGGTTGGATACATTGCGTCCGTAGCGCATTGAGTGAACAAGTAGGGCACATGTGCGGCAGCAGGAATCCCGTTAAGGGTGCCGCGCCGCAACGGGATCTCCGCTTGTGCGTACCCAGACCAGAAGAGTGTACTGTGCGGCCTTAGGGCCCATCACTCACCTGAATATTTCTTGCTTCGCTGCTTGTACGCTTTTAAGGTTAGACGCGGCGTTCCGACTACGGAACTTACTTTTTGACCAAACAGGAAAACTAAGAATAGCGTTGTTCACGGTGATTACTAGGGCACGTCCGGATGCGGCTACGGTTCGGCACTGACTGGGGCGAGCGTCGTTTTTCTCGCTCGCAAGTGCGCGGTAGTTGTCTTCCCCGCCACGGTTTTTCCGGGCGCTGCGCGCGTTGCGGTGAATGCGATGTTCGTTGCATTTTGAATTTATTATTTTATAACAGTCGATGGCGGCTCGTTACAAATACCCACAGGATCCTGTGCGAGGCCTGTCCGACGCGCAGGAGGCTGAGAAAGGAGACGCCCATGCCGGTTCTCCCACGCTGCAGTCACAAAAAAAAATTGATCCGTCGATCCGGATTTTTTTTTTTTTTTTTTTTTTTTTTTTTTTTTTCTTTTGTGGTTTGAATACTTAGTCCATCTTTTATTGCTTTTAATAGATTTTTTTTTTTTTTTTTTTTTTTTTTTTTTTTTTTTTTTTAAATGTGTGGACATATTCTTGCACCCATCTTTTCCAACCATTCATGTTTAATTCTAACAACAATGATTTTACAGTATAGATGGGGGTACACCGTTACAATTAAGAAAATGAGATAACTATGATTATAAAAATTAATTCAGATATTTTTATATATATATATATTTTTTTTTTGTTTCTAGGATTTAATAACGTATGAATTCACATTGGTTCTTTTAAAGGACTATTACTACAAAAATTAACCACCTAAGTGCAACAGACCACTATCACATTGGCATTTATTTACAAAATTTCATTAATGTACCCTGTATGTAATTTTTTAATTTTAATAAATTTGAAATTCAAGGCTCTATCGTTTGGTGATTAAAAAAAAAATAATAAATTTGAGACAGAACGACTATGCTTAGTGCCTCCAGCTAACAGCAAGTATGTCGACGTAGGAAGATGCTCGATGTTAGCCTGGTATGTAGCGTCTGCAGGGAACATGGAGCATTCTCCTTCTCTCTGCGCGTGTTAATTACTTACGACAACATGTGTGCGAGACCGCTGGTATATATCTTCAACTAAAAAAAACGCAGCGGCCCCGCAAACGACATTAACTTATTAAATTAATATTTAAAGTAATAATACTCGATACGGAGTCTCAAAAATTAACGAAAGGAGAATTATGTTTTGGTGGTAGTAGCAAGGTGATCGCGTTTGCTCTCTTTACGGAGGCATGTAACAATCCCTTATCATCCTGACCTCCCTTTCGTACGCTTGCCTACGACTTGACTAGGAAATCTGTTAGGGAGTTCACTGCTTTAGATCCTTAGCATGATACGTCCCTACAGATTTTCCCTGTAAGTTCTCGACTTCGTACATAGAGTTCCCGATCTTCCTTACTATACGGCTTTTAATAAACTTCGGTGCTAGTTTCGCACTTACTCCTTTCGTGGCGTCGCTTAACACGAAATTCCTACGAAATACTTCCTGCCCAGGTACGAAATTGACCACTCGCGCTTTCAAATTATATTTCGAGGCATACTTGCGGTGAGTGTCCACCAACTTGGTTTTTACTTCAGCGCGTATAGCTTGCATATGATCTGTTCTGGCTATACATTCTATATCGCCTGTCAGCATGCTTTGGAGGCTTCTTAAGAGCGGATAGGCTGATCCATGGCAGATCATATTTACGCCAAAGTTTAGATAATATGGGGAGTAACCAGTGGCTGTATGAACTGCTGTGCGCAACGCACACGCTATTTCACTGAGGTGAGCATCACACTCCTTGTGATCTTTTCCTAAGTAGGACCTGATTGCAGATAAAATGGACCGATTAACTCTCTCAGAAGCGTTAGCTTGTGGCGAGTAAATGGCTGTGCGAGTGTGCGTTACCTGATATTTCCTTAACAATGCCGCGAATTCTTTGGAGGTGAATTGCACACCATTGTCCGATACGATATATTCTGGTATGCCGTATACGTGGAATAATTCTGATTCGACATAAGCAGTGATAGCTGAAGTAGTGGCGCTGCGTAGCGGTTTCAACAACACATACTTGGTGAATTGATCCAATATTATGAGGATGACCGTGTTTCCCTTTTTCGAACGAGGATAAGGACCCATCAAGTCAATATAAATACGTTGCCAGGCTCGTTCAGGAGTGAACTGAGCTCTCATGACTGGCTTCAAGGCTATGTTCGGTGCTTTGGTCTCCTTACACGTATCACATTTCTGAACGTATTGCTTAACTTGTTGTGCCATTAGGGGCCAATAATACCGCTCACGTAGTCGTTCGAGTGTTTTCTGTACCCCTCCGTGAGCAGCTAATGGTGGGTCGTGTGCGTCCTTAATTAGGCCCGATGCCAATTCATACGGGACCCATAATTTCCAGGGCGTACCGCTTACCAAGTCACTATCTTTGTCCGTTGGGTGGTATTTATAAACGAAGTCACCGGCTACTCGGGCATTAGTGAACTGAGATGGATTATCAGATATGGTTTTTATCAGCCTTTTATATTCTGCTGAACTGAATAATGGCGATTCGAGGTCTAATTCGGGGGACACATTAGGGGATAGGTCAGACAACTCATCAACGAATACTCTTGACAGTGCGTCAGGTACTACATTTTGGCTGCCTTTCCGGTGTTCTATTTTAAAGTCGAAAGCTTGCAGCTTTAATGACCATCTGGCGAGTCTTCCACTCAAATCTTTTTGATTCATTAACCACTTCAGGCTAGCATGGTCGGTAATTATAGTGAATGGCAATCCTTCAATGTAAGCGCGGAATTTCTTTACGCATATGATAGCTGCTAGACATTCTAGTTCAGTGATACTATAATTACGTTGCGCGTCGTTCAGTTTTTGTGACACGTAAGCTATCGGTTGTTCTTCTCCCTCACTACCAACCTGACACAATACTCCGCCTACTCCCGTGATGCTTGCGTCGCAATGTATGAGAAAAGGTTTCGTGAAATCGGGGTTATGAAGAACCGGGGCAGTGGTAAGTGCTGTTTTTAATGCTTCGAAAGCGACTTGTGCTTCCTCAGTCCATTTCAGACCTGCAGTTGGTTTCTTTAAGCAATCGGTTATGGGTGTGGCTAATGCTGAGAAGTTGTGTATAAATCTTCGGTACCACCCGGTCATTCCCAAGAACCTTCTGATCTGTTTCAGCGTAGTGGGCACTGGGAAGTCAGCTATGGCTGCCACTTTGTCGGTGTCTACTTTCAACACACCGTCTCCTACGATATAGCCTAGATATTTCACCTGAGTCATGCAAAAATGACTCTTGCCTGTGTTTATTGTAAGTCCTGCCGCTTTTAATCTTTCGGCCACTTCTTGCAACAGATCTAAGTGAGAAGGTAAGGTAGGAGAAATGACAAGAAGATCATCCAAATAGACAAATATTCTCTCACTTGAATTGGCTGATAGAGGTTTCATCACTTTATCCATCAGCCGACACATTCTTTGTGGGGCATTGCATAGTCCGAACGGCATGACCGTGAATTGGTACAATGGTCTACCTGGTACAGTAAAGGCGGTTTTTTCTCTTGACGTAAACTCTAAGGGGATCTGCCAGAACGCGTCTACTTAAGAGCCCATCTATACGTGGTAACGGGTACGCGTCTTTGACCGTCACGGCATTTACTTTACGGGAGTCTAGACAGAGACGAACTTTTCCAGGTTTTTTCACTAAAACTACTGGCGAGTTCCAGGCACTCATACTTTCTTCTATGACTCCTAAACCTAACATGCGGTCTAATTCATCATATACCAGTTTCTGTACGGCTGGAGAAACAGAGTAATGCCGTTGCTTGATAGGTTCTGCGTCACCCACGTCGATTACGTGCATTTCCACCGAAGTTTTGCCTAAACCCAAGATCGCACATGATGGAAATTTCGCAATTATATTGTTTAATGCTGACTGCTCCTCAGCAGTGAGTACATGTTGCTTAGGTTTTGGTTTGGGTGCTACTGTTTCCCCATCCAACTCTAAAGACTCGATTAGTGCCGACACTAATCCAAATGCTGACCAGAAATCCATACCTAAGTATAATTCCTGTTGCAAATCGGGTACAATGTATAATTTTAATTTTTCAGTCTCTTGCCGAAATTCAACTACGGCTTCTATATGTCCGTGTATGACATGTACCGCCCCCCCCCAGCAGTACTTAAGGTGTTTAAGGAAACATTAAGGGACTGATCCATCTGTTCCAGGTGTTCAAGAGCGTTTTTACCCAGACAGCTCACGCTGGCACCACTATCTAACAATCCTATAAGAGGAACGCCTCCTATGATGACGCGTGCATAAGGTCTGGGGTCTCCTGCTTTATAGTGTATCGCCGTGAGTTTGGTGGGGTGGTCCATTTTTAGGGGAGTGCGCAATTCCTCGATGAAACCAACTTCTTCTGGCTCTGACTGCACTCCTTCTGATGAGGGTGATGTCGAGCCGAAGATGCGGTTTCTCACTAAATTGTAATTGGCCGTCCGGGCTTCAAAAGTTTGGCGGTACAAAGGGGTACTTTCCAAAATGGCTTCGAAATTTGGTGAGCGAGAAGTTTTTACGAAATTTTTATGAAAAATGGGGGTGGGTTGAGAGGTCCGACCTTTTATAATTGAGTTGAAACACTCGGACCTCACTGCAGCATCAGTGTTTACTGGTTTAGGCTCGATGGTCGGACCATCGCTCCAGTGGCCACTTCCGTTTGTTTCAGTTTCCATTCGTTGTATCTCGCGTTTTGCCTGGGCCGGTTGGATCTGGACCGGCCCCCTTTCATGTTTTTTGTACTGCATTTCAGACAATCGTGGGTGGTTTTCCCTTTTTCGCCGCAATAGTAACAGAATAACGCCCGCATTGCCTCGGGACATCCACGAAAGCCATGGCCTTGTACGTCACAATTCCAACATACCCAATTGGATGTATCAATCTCTTCTACTTCTAAATCTGACATACCTTCATCTACTATGTTCTCCACCATAGGTTCGTCGACTTCCGATATTTGGTAATATTTGTTACCAACTACTGGGCGTTTTTCACCTTCAGGTGACGCTCGCAAATAAATTTCTGCGCGACGGCCTTCTTCCCTAAACTTATCTACTGACTTCAAATTCATTGCATATATTAATTGAGCTATACGTGAATTAATGTTGGGCAACATGAGCCCGACCATTTCTTCATCCCTCATTGGTACCGTGCGCTGATTGTTTAGCGACACGATAACAGTTACGTAGTCCTCCACAGTTTCTCGAGTGGATTGCCTACGTCTTTCCATCGCATGGGTAATCTCAGCGTCTGAACTCCACGCTTTAAACCTATTAAGCAAGGCGTCCTTGAGCTCAGTCCACGTCGGATTTGCATTTGTTCGTAAGTATTGCCAGTACCAGGCATCAGCAATACCAGTCACACAACGATGAAATTGTTCTACGAAGTACTGTTCATTCACGGAGCCTATTCGTATCATGCGGTCGATTCTGAACAGAATCTCGTCGATTGGCATGCTTCTTGAGGTGCCATCGAACTTTATATTCCAACGATTCAATGGGCTGTTCGACCGTGTTTGATTGGAACTGAAATTACTAGTTCGCGGACGTGGCGAACGTTCCCCGAAGCCCTGAGTTATAGGCTGTGACGTTTCAGCGGAAGACCCATGGTTCCGTGAGACATAATTCGGCGGCGCGGATGACGGCGGCGCATAGAATTGCGACTCGTCAGGCCGCGCGTTAGCATAAACTTGCGTCTGCGCTTGCGCTTGTACTCGAGTCTGAGCCTGTGCCAGCTGAATTTTTAATTGCTCAAGGGCATCACGCATCTCTTGTACATCGCGTTTGTGTTTACGTTCCTGTGCCCGAAACAGATCCCAGCTTAACGGTGGCCCGTTGCTTGGGGTCAGATTAGACCTGCCTACTGGAGCTAGCTTGTTGCCAAAATTATCCCATTGCCACTCACCCCTGCGTAGGTCGTCTTGTGACGAGGTAAACAACCTGTCCTGTCGCCCCTGACTACTAAACTCGTTGGTACGACGCGGATCCGGCGGGGGCCTGGAGGTGTCCAACTTCCATTGGGATCTATCTCCCACGGAATGTTTGGACCTTCCAGGCGAATTCATCGGTGTATTAGTACGCGATACATTGGCTGAGGTTGGGTTGCTATTTATGGGGAAAATGTGTAACTGCTCGGCTTCAGACAAATCATCTTCAATTAGGTTACCTGATGGTATAGGGTCCTGTCTTCCTTCTCGGGCCTTTCCTCTGGTCACAGGACCAGTTTTAGGGATTGCTCCTTTATTTAGCGGTGAACGTAGCATCTCTTAGACTTGTAGGCTTCGTTGTTGTAGCCGATGAGAGAAACAACAAATTTCTGTAACTAATCCACCAAAAGACACGCTGCCTAACGTCTAGTTATCGCTTCTACGATCGTCTCGACTTCCTTCGGATAAATCTTCTGTGAATCTGAAAAATAGTGTTGACTTAGCAGTCATAGGTTATTAGAGTACACCTTTGGAACACAACATTTAAACCGCAGCCTGCACATTGAAGCTATGAGACAACACGTACAAAAAAAATTTATTACATGGGTAAAAGCTAATGTCCGTCATTCTAATACGACGATTTGTGGCCAAAGGGGGTCAAGGGGCCAGATGATATGCGCCGTAATTCGAAACACTAGGGTACTTGTACTCAATTCATTTATTTATAAATTTTTTTTTTTTTTTTTTTTTTTCATTATGGTAATATAATTATTTCAAAGCATTAATTGTTGTATAAATATGCTCGTTAATTGTTAATACGATTTTCACGCTTAATGCTTTAGTCATTTTTCTCTCGTTTTATGAGTAAATCTTAAAAAAAAATAATTTCTTTTATGTACATTGCAATTGAATAGTAGTTAAATTTTCTCCCTTTCAGAATCTCCAGGCTAATTATTCAGTAGGTTGTAACCAGTTTATCATTTTCAACGATCAATAATTCATTTTCACAAAAAGGTTCATGACTATATCAATTAATAGTATAGTTATAATTTCACGCTAATTTTTGCATATTCGTTTATGCCCACTTTCGTATCCTACACGATACTCTGTTCTACTACTAATTACTAGTTTATTTTATTTTACGGAAAATAACGATAATTGGTTTTTTTTTATACCTATATACGTGTTCTTATATACAAACTGTACATATCAAATTGAGTTCACTACCCTTAATTCAACTAAAATACGACGGAGGAGGTAATAAAAAAAATTAATAGTTAGGTAAGCGAATAGCTATGGAAACTGTCTCCTCATTATTAAACATTACATTAGTATTCCAATGTTTTACTCCTTTTTTTTCCAGATTTTTCGATTTCTAATTTAATTATAAGTGGCACCAAAAAAAACCCAATGACACTTTTTATTTTGAGGGAGACAGATCTCGTCTTCTAACTTTACTAAATAAAATATAAATACGAACTTTTAGTTCGAAAAATGGAGAGAACAAAAGAATGTAATACCTATATAATGATATTGATAACAAAAAAAACAATCCCAGTCAATTTAAAAAGTTATAAGAGATATTATTTACACAAAATAAAACCTAAAAAAATTATGTTATAAAAATGAATATTTAAGCGCAACATTGGCTTTAATTAGATAATAAAATTTATATGAAAGTTATTTCTGTTTACTTGGTAATAATTATGTTAGCATCTAATATAATAATTAGCCCTTCTTTCATTAAAACGTCTAGCATATTATCTTGTAATTACTTGATTTACATTGTCGGTTACTCATCGGGAGTTGTTCCTACAAATGTATGTCAACAGTTGCAAACACACTAAAATTTTTTTTTTATGCATGTATTTGGTTCCTAAACATTATGCGCGCATTCCAAAATGGAAATATTACTAAAGACAACAATAGTTAATAGTAATTATATTTGCGTTAGATATTTCTCTGAAATATGAATGCCAATTGCTTCCTATTCATAGTTATTGGATCTGTTATACACAGAAAAAAATTGCAATGGTTAGTAAAAGGATTTCTTGTTTGTTTTTCTTTCGTACTTAAGGTTGTGTATATAAAGTTTTATTGTTCTATTGCATTTATGCTTATAGTGAATTATACAAAAATTAGTGCAATGTTGTTTCTCTTCGTTTTTTTTTTTCCCCAATTATTGTAAATATGTTTGTTTTATGTTGACATTGAAAAATAACTATAACCATAAATCAGTGCGAACGGCTTTGTTTGTAATAATATATATAAATTAGCATAATTGATTCTTCCAAAGCAATGTTTCATTTTCGCCGCATCCAATTATATAAATCCATAATTCTTTTCAAGTGGGTGTTTATAAGGAATATTGCAGTTAGCAGGTAGTAGATAGACCGTCTCCTTTCCTGCTAAACTCTTCACGATGTCAGCAATTATAGTTTCTGACGAATAATGAAAAATGATTCGTTTAATTTGATTTCCTGCGTTTTAGAACCGGAGCCGTTTCGTCAGTTTTATTTCCACCGCTGTCGCCAGTCTGAGTAGCGGCGTGTTTGCGCGTGAGTGCCACAGCTACGGAGCGCGTGAGGTTCTTGTTGATCAACCCTTGCAGATGCTGTTGTGTAGGTGGGAGCGTGTTGAGGAGCGCTGACGTTGCCCGATCCTTACTGGTGCTGGTTAGACGCTCCTGTAATACTCGGCTTTGACCTTTCATTGTGTTGATAGCGGCTTCGTTCATTTTCTCCAACAAATTCGCTCTTATTGTGGAGTTTATCATTACTCTGACGTCTCCGACTGCCTGGGACAACATGGCATGGGACCAGGGACGCTTCGCCCAATAACTTGGCTTTCTCTTCACCGCTTTGATGATCTCGTTCTTTAAATCGTTTACCGGAGCACCATACAGCCGGCACAAGGCATTAATGCTCATCTGTTGGACTTGTCCCCAATCTTGCCCCGTCGTCTGTTCTACTAAGGCCGCGTGCGCCATCCGCAACTCGTAACACGCTTTAGGCCGCAGTCCGAACTGTGCGGCCAGGTAAGCGGGCGTTTTCCGTAGGTCGCTTACGAATTTGGTCCGCAGTTCGGATTCGATTATGCAACGGAGGAATCCCTGTTCTAGTAATCGAGGGTTCTCCTGTAAATCTATCAGGAAGATCGGACCAGTTTCGCCGGCTATGGTCAATGAGGTGACCGTTTTCATGGTTCCTTGCGAGGTCCACTGACAATCCATGGCTAGGATTGGAGCACCGTATACAGCGGGTGTTTCCAATGCGATCGCGGCGTCTTGGCAGCCCTTGGTGTCAGTTACTATTATTATTTCCACCCATGACGAGGTAATATGAGTGCATGGGAGCGCATCCTTTACCACTGGCAATCTCTGTTTGGAAGTCGGCCGCGGCGGTAGAATATTCGAGGCAGCCACTGTTGAACTTCGCGGGGGTGACATAGTGCTCCGGGGCAGCAGCCAGAAAGCGGAATCCACGTCGCTATGGGTCACTTTCGCTAGTGGGCCTAGTGTGACGGCCGCAGATGTACTAGGACCCGGTCTCGGATTCGCTTGCAATTCTCGCTGTTCTGGTCTATGTGAGGGGGCTCGTTTCCCATAGGCTGGTTTAACGGGCGCGTGTTTCGTCCTAGCTGGCCAAACTGGTGCGGGTGGTGTTCGTGGTCGGTCACGAGCTCCCGCCGGTTTTGCTCTTTTGTTGACGGGAGATGGCATCCGTTTGCGGGCTTGAAGGCGCCTCCATTTCTTGGGATCCATCGAGGATGTCTGTGAAATAAAGGGGCGTATGAATAACAGCTGTTAAGTGACTGCTTAATAATTACTGTCTCCGAACAAGAAGGGTCTTCTTGAGCCGGAGCAGTTAATTTGTAACAGTTCACCTCTCACGTCATTATACGTAAAATAAAGTTAAGTCAAGTACCACTGCTCTATCATTGTAAGTGCAGTTTGAGACAGTGGGTTTACAACACCACAGGAAAGAGAAAAAAAAATCGACTACGTTTCGCCCTCGGCTAAGGTACAAAAAAAAATCTTCAAAGCTCCGATAAAAGTTCGGACTATGTTCGCCTGTAGCGAAAATACCAGAAATTAAGGTACATTTCGATAATAGTTCGAAACAGTTTCGCCTGTAGCGAAAGTATATATAAAAAATATAAACCTCGGAAAAAGTTCGCCTTTGGCGCGAGTATTAAAATTATGTTCTAGCATTTGGACTAAACGTCGACAAAAAATTCGCCTACAGCTACGGTCTACAGATATGTTCTAGCCTTTTGATGAAAGTTCCAAAGGAAAGTTCCAGCTGCTTAAGCTAGGTTTTAAACTACTTTAGCTAAATCTTACGGCTAGAGTTCAAAGAAATATTTAAAAGGACATTAATACCTTTCGGTGCTACATTTTCGGGGAAGACGCTATTAGGAATTAATTTTTTAGCATTCAGGATACTCAGTAAATACGGCCAGCTAATAATTGCGAGTTCGTTAAAGTTAACTGATTCGTCAATCCTGCCGATTCGTACGTCCTAACAGGGTAAACGACTAGAAAAATTTTCCTTCGAATCGCTAGCATCAATTTGAATGGGTTTACGTAACACAAGAAAGACACAAAAAAATACTAATGTTGGACTAAACTTCGCAGCAAGTTCGACAAAAACGAAGTAAAGTAAAATGTTTGCCGAAACCTCGCGAAATTTTCGTCAAAAGGAAGTACAAATAATAAAAATGTTTGCCGAATCTTCGCGAAACGTTCGCCAAAACGAAGTAAGGAAAAATGTTTGCCGCAACTTCGCGAAATGTTCGTCAATAATGTAATAAGGAGAGATGTGTGTCGAACCTCGTGAACGGTTTGTCAAAACAGGATGAAGACAGATGTTTAACAAAACTTCACGAAATGTTCGCACTGAAAAAAAATGAACTGAAATAGAAGGTTTGCCGAAACCTCGCGAAAGGTTCGACAAAAATGAATTGAAAATGTTCTTATTCTAGGTATGTATATATATATAACTAACAAAAGAACCAAACAATCACGTTTTATAAGGAGTTGTATAGTAATTTGTTAGATCTAAGCTAAGTCTTAAGTTATAGGTATATATTGTTCTTAAGCTAAGTCTTAGAGTATTGGTGTCTAAAACTAAATCTTAGAGCTAACGTTACGATGATCTAATGTATCCTAAACTAGTTCATAAAGAGTCTAAAACTAAGTCTTAGGGCTACGTAATCATATAAAAGTGGTTTGTACGGAAATGGAGAATTCTGAATTGAGTATTTTTTTTAAAAATAGTTTTAGGGAGGGTGAAAATTGGGAGTTTATTTTCAATAACGCATAATACCCGGTCCTCATGCGTGATCTCGCTAGTCGGATGGCGGATTAGAGAGGCGAGACGATTTATTTCCGCGAAATAATCTCTTCCGCCAGCTCCACTCCACACTCTGGGTGCTCTTGGGGCGACCTCTGCAGAGTAAACTATCACCAGGTCGAAATGTGACAGGTAGTAAACTCTGAAGAAGCCACCCCACTCAAGATTTGATCGGAGCCGGTGCTGATACACCCTCCTTTGGTGCAGAATCAAACCATGGTGCTGGTACGCCCTCCTTAAGCGCAGAAATCAAACCACCCTGATTCCGAGTTGAGCATCCAAAGTATCCCATCCCAGATGTTCGGGAAGGGAAAAAAAAATTTACTGAACTTCCGAACATTTGCCTCAAGCCGTATAAGCTGAATTTAGGACAAAAAAAATGAGGACTTATAAAATTTTAATTTTATTGTGTATGAAAACACTTAGAAAAATTTGCGGTCACATCGGACTGATATGACTAACGCATAAGATGGCCTACAATAAGCTCTGCCCGGCGTGAAGTCCGTTCAGGAATGCCGTATTGCTAAAAATCGTTCTGCAATTAGAACTTATGCACACGTTGGGCGCCATATCTGTAACGATTTGGTCCGCAGAACGTCCAGTTGGCAATCGTCATTGACGAAATTTTGAACGTGAACCTTGCGGACAGAAAGTCATCCTCCATCTATCGGAAGAAATCGTCATTTCTTCAACCAAGACGAAGGATAACTTTCTATATTTGTTTCGTTGACTATGTGTCATTGGACACATTAGTCCCACGGATGACCACTGAAACGGCTGAGCATCTAGCATAAAAGCACGTGCTAGCTCGTCGGATGGGGTGGATTTGCCGTTTCTATCCGTGGACCGATTAATTATGCTCGGTTGGGCCGACGAATGGGTTTGAGAACTCCCATTCTATCTGTCGGCGGGCTTGAAAGGATTGTAGGTTGAGGGGGCCAGATGCACGAAAAGGTGTGGAAAAGAGGGTGCAAGGAGGTAGGTATTTAGGGAGGAAAATCCGGGGGGTGAGATCATCCGACGAACGATCAAGTAATATAACCACCATGTGTAGTTATTAGTTTTGCAAGAAAACAACATCAAAGAAAAGAAATAATCCGTCCAAGAACGGGTACCTTGTGGCCCAGTCGTGTCTACATTCCGCCTACTAAAGTGCGGTTGTGGCAGTACTTCAACGATAGTTGGCTTTGATTTGGAAGACACTCAGGATATTCCGATCAGAATTCGATTTTGTGGACCTGGGTAGAACGAAAACATGCTCTGAGTTCGACTGTTCCTATGATCTGAGATATTGGGTTGTGATTTGAGTGCGTTTCGAATTCACGACTTCTGGGTCAGAACTAAAACCATAAATATTTGTTCGATCTTAAAACTTTTGATTATTATATTTTCTCGCTTGGAGCAATAAGATCAAATATTTGTTTTAATTTACCCTTTTTGATGATTAGTGTAATTTTGAATTTCGCACTACGATGCTTACATCTTAAGTGCTCAAACCCAAACTAACCACCTATTAAATATTATGTTCTTGGAACATTTAAGGCACTTGAATATTCATGGCACTGCACATGTACTCTATCCACCAACTGTAGGGGTATAATTCCCAGGCTTATCTTAAATATTTTCTTAAAACCTCCGAAAGTAAATACAATTTTCAATACCTACAAGTCAATAGCTCATTTTACAGCCATAGATTTTTAAATTTATCGTCGTATGATATCCTTGTCACATTCGTTTTACCTTTCATTAGAAACCCAGTCACCACAGCAATTACAACTATTTTTACACCAAAAGTATTTACTATGCACTTGTAAAGGCAATTGTAAATTATATGGGATTATAGAGTGTTCAGCAGGTAGAGACGAAAACGAACGTAATACGCGCTGCGATTAGTTTTGGCATAGTTTTAATATTGTGTATAATTTGACAGTGAAAGGTGGTTCGTTCATTCGTTTACCGGTTTAGTGTTTCTTTTTTCATGGAAATTTTGGCAATTAAACAAAATCGAATTACCACATATGAAACAAAGGATTCCAACGGTTGATGATGTGAAGAAGCTAAACATTTTTTTTTTTTTCACTTTCCAAGACCCACACTGCAGCTCTAATGCCGTAAAATCAACCGCCGAGAAATATGTTGACATCTAAATCTTTCACCAAAACTAATGTGTGCGAGGAAAAAAAAATCCGATTATAATTATCACAACAAAACAAAAAAAAACCACCTGTCCATTACGAGCACGAGATTGCATGTGATACCAAACACGTCTCGGAAAGCCTTTAATGTTTCACGTATAGAAATTGATTTAGTCACTGTACCGCCCATATTTGCGGATGTTGTATTGTTACAGTAATTTTAGGCCTGCCATTTCCCCTCAAGCTAGGATTGAACTATTAGCTTCATGCATCGAAATATCCAAATCAAGAATGTGTACGAGAACTTAATACACACAAGCTATTACTGTTACCCTTCCGCTATTAATGTATGCTATGGTTTCCTTCCTTTTTCCTGCTCCATTACATTCCCGTTCAAGGCTCTTTGCTTTGAACTTTTATCGTAGTAAAATAATGGGAATGCATAAGTATTTCAGTGAAAGAAACTGGATGCTGATTTTGAAAATTAGAAAACTATGTGAAAGACAAGAGGGGTATTATACAATCAATTCCGCCATAGCCTACAAATACCTCCAAAATCTACACCTTCTGTTTCTCTTTCCGTAGCACGAGAAGGGGTCATACGAGCTAAAGGAGAATAACACTAAAACGGATTTTGACTATTAAATCGAATTTGTATTTCTTTATTTAGGTTTGCTTTATAGCGATTGTCGTTGAAACAACGATTTCGAATTTTGATTATGATTTTGAAGTAATATAAAATTTAATTCCACCTTAACGAACTTGAGTTTAAATAGAAAATAATTGATACCGAATTTAATTCAAAATTAAAGAACTCAGGTTTAAATACCAATAGTTCAGGTCGTGCATTCTTGTTTTTACTTGAAGCTCGGATCTACAATAAGAATTCAATTTTTTTTCCTTTTGTATTTTACCAATTTTTAAGTTCACTTCCGTCTACTAGGTTTCCCCGTTTCCCGGCCTTCAACGTAATCCGAATCGACAGTTGGTAGGTCACCTTTGTTGTTTCGAAATCGTAGTCCTCCTCGTAGATTCCAATCGTATCGGACTGTGGCTCCTGCTTTGTTGACGTAAACTTGGTTTAATACGACGATCTCCTTTGTCTGCCTTTACAAATTAGCGATATGTTCTGATCGCACAGGTTGGGACCTGGTGCGCTTGTTCGTTACCTGTTTACGAGATGGAAGTGAACGAGTGTACCGCAAGAATATCGCATTTATACTGACCTTCAAATTTGTTGCTTACTCTGTGGTTTAGGAGTGGAGTAATAGTTACGGACCTGATATTGTCCAAAAGACAGGATGCGTTTAGCGGTGTGGTTGTTTACGAGGCTAGGTTTGCTGCTGACGTTGTTGTCAAGAAATCGCATGCGGGACGGCAAGTGTTGACACATGACCCGCCTTCGTTGCATGAAATGACACGCCGCAAGTACACCAACTGTCAACGACGACTACGATGACCATGAAGACGACGACCCCGAGTTGTAAGCTGACGAGAATAACGATGATTTGTGAGACTTATGGTTGTCGCGCCATGCGCTTCTACCAAACAGCGACATCGGGACGGAATTGTGTTAGCATCGCCCGGAATTTTAACGCCAAATGATACCACGTCGGTTTCTTCGTCTGCGTCGGATGGCCTTTCCGGTCCTGGCTCGAAAACGAAGGAAGTAAGGAGGAAACCAGACTGCATTTAAGTGTCTTCAGCCTATTTGCATCTTCCCCGTCAGTGGCGTAAACATAATCTTGCTCCTCGTCGCGGTGATTGCGTAATGGTTGACTTGCGTCCCTCTAAGCGTCCGTGTTGGATCCGTCCGTTCTGGATCCGTCGACGTCGCGGTTGACCTCGACGACTCTCCCGTCTTGCGGCGGCCGAGATGTTCTGTGTTTCCTTCTCCTTTTTTTTTCTCTGGTTTAGCGAGTGATGAGAGCGCGGTTTTCTCAATGCAGAATCGTAGATATCCAAGAATTACTGGAAACCGACGCGAACCGTGACAAGGAGTCACGACGCGAGCAGGTGGAACGAAACGTGCCGCACTGGATACAGATTTACCCCCCCCCCCCCAACTAACCAACAAATCACATTTTCTACAACTGGTTGTACATTCGGAGAATTTTCACACCATTTCTGCCTCCCCTTTGCAGCGGAGGGGAATTTGTTTGGGTTAGGTACGAACCTGTTGGACAACACGTGCATAGAAGGCCCCAACGAGACGTTGGCTAATACGAATTCGGAAAATTTCTTTTTTTTTCTATATAATTCGTGCTTGCCTTTTCCATGTGAATCGCGTGGTCTGGTTGGATACATTGCGTCCGTAGCGCATTGAGTGAACAAGTAGGGCACATGTGCGGCAGCAGGAATCCCGTTAAGGGTGCCGCGCCGCAACGGGATCTCCGCTTGTGCGTACCCAGACCAGAAGAGTGTACTGTGCGGCCTTAGGGCCCATCACTCACCTGAATATTTCTTGCTTCGCTGCTTGTACGCTTTTAAGGTTAGACGCGGCGTTCCGACTACGGAACTTACTTTTCGACCAAACAGGAAAACTAAGAATAGCGTTGTTCACGGTGATTACTAGGGCACGTCCGGATGCGGCTACGGTTCGGCACTGACTGGGGCGAGCGTCGTTTTTCTCGCTCGCAAGTGCGCGGTAGTTGTCTTCCCCGCCACGGTTTTTCCGGGCGCTGCGCGCGTTGCGGTGAATGCGATGTTCGTTGCATTTTGAATTTATTATTTTATAACAGTCGATGGCGGCTCGTTACAAATACCCACAGGATCCTGTGCGAGGCCTGTCCGACGCGCAGGAGGCTGAGAAAGGAGACGCCCATGCCGGTTCTCCCACGCTGCAGTCACAAAAAAAAATTGATCCGTCGATCCGGATTTTTTTTTTTTTTTTTTTTTTTTTTTTTTTTTTTCTTTTGTGGTTTGAATACTTAGTCCATCTTTTATTGCTTTTAATAGATTTTTTTTTTTTTTTTTTTTTTTTTTTTTTTTTTTTTTTTTAAATGTGTGGACATATTCTTGCACCCATCTTTTCCAACCATTCATGTTTAATTCTAACAACAATGATTTTACAGTATAGATGGGGGTACACCGTTACAATTAAGAAAATGAGATAACTATGATTATAAAAATTAATTCAGATATTTTTATATATATATATATTTTTTTTTTTGTTTCTAGGATTTAATAACGTATGAATTCACATTGGTTCTTTTAAAGGACTATTACTACAAAAATTAACCACCTAAGTGCAACAGACCACTATCACATTGGCATTTATTTACAAAATTTCATTAATGTACCCTGTATGTAATTTTTTAATTTTAATAAATTTGAAATTCAAGGCTCTATCGTTTGGTGATTAAAAAAAAAATAATAAATTTGAGACAGAACGACTATGCTTAGTGCCTCCAGCTAACAGCAAGTATGTCGACGTAGGAAGATGCTCGATGTTAGCCTGGTATGTAGCGTCTGCAGGGAACATGGAGCATTCTCCTTCTCTCTGCGCGTGTTAATTACTTACGACAACATGTGTGCGAGACCGCTGGTATATATCTTCAACTAAAAAAAACGCAGCGGCCCCGCAAACGACATTAACTTATTAAATTAATATTTAAAGTAATAATACTCGATACGGAGTCTCAAAAATTAACGAAAGGAGAATTATGTTTTGGTGGTAGTAGCAAGGTGATCGCGTTTGCTCTCTTTACGGAGGCATGTAACAATCCCTTATCATCCTGACCTCCCTTTCGTACGCTTGCCTACGACTTGACTAGGAAATCTGTTAGGGAGTTCACTGCTTTAGATCCTTAGCATGATACGTCCCTACAGATTTTCCCTGTAAGTTCTCGACTTCGTACATAGAGTTCCCGATCTTCCTTACTATACGGCTTTTAATAAACTTCGGTGCTAGTTTCGCACTTACTCCTTTCGTGGCGTCGCTTAACACGAAATTCCTACGAAATACTTCCTGCCCAGGTACGAAATTGACCACTCGCGCTTTCAAATTATATTTCGAGGCATACTTGCGGTGAGTGTCCACCAACTTGGTTTTTACTTCAGCGCGTATAGCTTGCATATGATCTGTTCTGGCTATACATTCTATATCGCCTGTCAGCATGCTTTGGAGGCTTCTTAAGAGCGGATAGGCTGATCCATGGCAGATCATATTTACGCCAAAGTTTAGATAATATGGGGAGTAACCAGTGGCTGTATGAACTGCTGTGCGCAACGCACACGCTATTTCACTGAGGTGAGCATCACACTCCTTGTGATCTTTTCCTAAGTAGGACCTGATTGCAGATAAAATGGACCGATTAACTCTCTCAGAAGCGTTAGCTTGTGGCGAGTAAATGGCTGTGCGAGTGTGCGTTACCTGATATTTCTTTAACAATGCCGCGAATTCTTTGGAGGTGAATTGCACACCATTGTCCGATACGATATATTCTGGTATGCCGTATACGTGGAATAATTCTGATTCGACATAAGCAGTGATAGCTGAAGTAGTGGCGCTGCGTAGCGGTTTCAACAACACATACTTGGTGAATTGATCCAATATTATGAGGATGACCGTGTTTCCCTTTTTCGAACGAGGATAAGGACCCATCAAGTCAATATAAATACGTTGCCAGGCTCGTTCAGGAGTGAACTGAGCTCTCATGACTGGCTTCAAGGCTATGTTCGGTGCTTTGGTCTCCTTACACGTATCACATTTCTGAACGTATTGCTTAACTTGTTGTGCCATTAGGGGCCAATAATACCGCTCACGTAGTCGTTCGAGTGTTTTCTGTACCCCTCCGTGAGCAGCTAATGGTGGGTCGTGTGCGTCCTTAATTAGGCCCGATGCCAATTCATACGGGACCCATAATTTCCAGGGCGTACCGCTTACCAAGTCACTATCTTTGTCCGTTGGGTGGTATTTATAAACGAAGTCACCGGCTACTCGGGCATTAGTGAACTGAGATGGATTATCAGATATGGTTTTTATCAGCCTTTTATATTCTGCTGAACTGAATAATGGCGATTCGAGGTCTAATTCGGGGGACACATTAGGGGATAGGTCAGACAACTCATCAACGAATACTCTTGACAGTGCGTCAGGTACTACATTTTGGCTGCCTTTCCGGTGTTCTTTTTTAAAGTCGAAAGCTTGCAGCTTTAATGACCATCTGGCGAGTCTTCCACTCAAATCTTTTTGATTCATTAACCACTTCAGGCTAGCATGGTCGGTAATTATAGTGAATGGCAATCCTTCAATGTAAGCGCGGAATTTCTTTACGCATATGATAGCTGCTAGACATTCTAGTTCAGTGATACTATAATTACGTTGCGCGTCGTTCAGTTTTTGTGACACGTAAGCTATCGGTTGTTCTTCTCCCTCACTACCAACCTGACACAATACTCCGCCTACTCCCGTGATGCTTGCGTCGCAATGTATGAGAAAAGGTTTCGTGAAATCGGGGTTATGAAGAACCGGGGCAGTGGTAAGTGCTGTTTTTAATGCTTCGAAAGCGACTTGTGCTTCCTCAGTCCATTTCAGACCTGCAGTTGGTTTCTTTAAGCAATCGGTTATGGGTGTGGCTAATGCTGAGAAGTTGTGTATAAATCTTCGGTACCACCCGGTCATTCCCAAGAACCTTCTGATCTGTTTCAGCGTAGTGGGCACTGGGAAGTCAGCTATGGCTGCCACTTTGTCGGTGTCTACTTTCAACACACCGTCTCCTACGATATAGCCTAGATATTTCACCTGAGTCATGCAAAAATGACTCTTGCCTGTGTTTATTGTAAGTCCTGCCGCTTTTAATCTTTCGGCCACTTCTTGCAACAGATCTAAGTGAGAAGGTAAGGTAGGAGAAATGACAAGAAGATCATCCAAATAGACAAATATTCTCTCATTTGAATTGGCTGATAGAGGTTTCATCACTTTATCCATCAGCCGACACATTCTTTGTGGGGCATTGCATAGTCCGAACGGCATGACCGTGAATTGGTACAATGGTCTACCTGGTACAGTAAAGGCGGTTTTTTCTCTTGACGTAAACTCTAAGGGGATCTGCCAGAACGCGTCTACTTAAGAGCCCATCTATACGTGGTAACGGGTACGCGTCTTTGACCGTCACGGCATTTACTTTACGGGAGTCTAGACAGAGACGAACTTTTCCAGGTTTTTTCACTAAAACTACTGGCGAGTTCCAGGCACTCATACTTTCTTCTATGACTCCTAAACCTAACATGCGGTCTAATTCATCATATACCAGTTTCTGTACGGCTGGAGAAACAGAGTAATGCCGTTGCTTGATAGGTTCTGCGTCACCCACGTCGATTACGTGCATTTCCACCGAAGTTTTGCCTAAACCCAAGATCGCACATGATGGAAATTTCGCAATTATATTGTTTAATGCTGACTGCTCCTCAGCAGTGAGTACATGTTGCTTAGGTTTTGGTTTGGGTGCTACTGTTTCCCCATCCAACTCTAAAGACTCGATTAGTGCCGACACTAATCCAAATGCTGACCAGAAATCCATACCTAAGTATAATTCCTGTTGCAAATCGGGTACAATGTATAATTTTAATTTTTCAGTCTCTTGCCGAAATTCAACTACGGCTTCTATATGTCCGTGTATGACATGTACCGCCCCCCCCCCCCAGCAGTACTTAAGGTGTTTAAGGAAACATTAAGGGACTGATCCATCTGTTCCAGGTGTTCAAGAGCGTTTTTACCCAGACAGCTCACGCTGGCACCACTATCTAACAATCCTATAAGAGGAACGCCTCCTATGATGACGCGTGCATAAGGTCTGGGGTCTCCTGCTTTATAGTGTATCGCCGTGAGTTTGGTGGGGTGGTCCATTTTTAGGGGAGTGCGCAATTCCTCGATGAAACCAACTTCTTCTGGCTCTGACTGCACTCCTTCTGATGAGGGTGATGTCGAGCCGAAGATGCGGTTTCTCACTAAATTGTAATTGGCCGTCCGGGCTTCAAAAGTTTGGCGGTACAAAGGGGTACTTTCCAAAATGGCTTCGAAATTTGGTGAGCGAGAAGTTTTTACGAAATTTTTATGAAAAATGGGGGTGGGTTGAGAGGTCCGACCTTTTATAATTGAGTTGAAACACTCGGACCTCACTGCAGCATCAGTGTTTACTGGTTTAGGCTCGATGGTCGGACCATCGCTCCAGTGGCCACTTCCGTTTGTTTCAGTTTCCATTCGTTGTATCTCGCGTTTTGCCTGGGCCGGTTGGATCTGGACCGGCCCCCTTTCATGTTTTTTGTACTGCATTTCAGACAATCGTGGGTGGTTTTCCCTTTTTCGCCGCAATAGTAACAGAATAACGCCCGCATTGCCTCGGGACATCCACGAAAGCCATGGCCTTGTACGTCACAATTCCAACATACCCAATTGGATGTATCAATCTCTTCTACTTCTAAATCTGACATACCTTCATCTACTATGTTCTCCACCATAGGTTCGTCGACTTCCGATATTTGGTAATATTTGTTACCAACTACTGGGCGTTTTTCACCTTCAGGTGACGCTCGCAAATAAATTTCTGCGCGACGGCCTTCTTCCCTAAACTTATCTACTGACTTCAAATTCATTGCATATATTAATTGAGCTATACGTGAATTAATGTTGGGCAACATGAGCCCGACCATTTCTTCATCCCTCATTGGTACCGTGCGCTGATTGTTTAGCGACACGATAACAGTTACGTAGTCCTCCACAGTTTCTCGAGTGGATTGCCTACGTCTTTCCATCGCATGGGTAATCTCAGCGTCTGAACTCCACGCTTTAAACCTATTAAGCAAGGCGTCCTTGAGCTCAGTCCACGTCGGATTTGCATTTGTTCGTAAGTATTGCCAGTACCAGGCATCAGCAATACCAGTCACACAACGATGAAATTGTTCTACGAAGTACTGTTCATTCACGGAGCCTATTCGTATCATGCGGTCGATTCTGAACAGAATCTCGTTGATTGGCATGCTTCTTGAGGTGCCATCGAACTTTATATTCCAACGATTCAATGGGCTGTTCGACCGTGTTTGATTGGAACTGAAATTACTAGTTCGCGGACGTGGCGAACGTTCCCCGAAGCCCTGAGTTATAGGCTGTGACGTTTCAGCGGAAGACCCATGGTTCCGTGAGACATAATTCGGCGGCGCGGATGACGGCGGCGCATAGAATTGCGACTCGTCAGGCCGCGCGTTAGCATAAACTTGCGTCTGCGCTTGCGCTTGTACTCGAGTCTGAGCCTGTGCCAGCTGAATTTTTAATTGCTCAAGGGCATCACGCATCTCTTGTACATCGCGTTTGTGTTTACGTTCCTGTGCCCGAAACAGATCCCAGCTTAACGGTGGCCCGTTGCTTGGGGTCAGATTAGACCTGCCTACTGGAGCTAGCTTGTTGCCAAAATTATCCCATTGCCACTCACCCCTGCGTAGGTCGTCTTGTGACGAGGTAAACAACCTGTCCTGTCGCCCCTGACTACTAAACTCGTTGGTACGACGCGGATCCGGCGGGGGCCTGGAGGTGTCCAACTTCCATTGGGATCTATCTCCCACGGAATGTTTGGACCCTCCAGGCGAATTCATCGGTGTATTAGTACGCGATACATTGGCTGAGGTTGGGTTGCTATTTATGGGGAAAATGTGTAACTGCTCGGCTTCAGACAAATCATCTTCAATTAGGTTACCTGATGGTATAGGGTCCTGTCTTCCTTCTCGGGCCTTTCCTCTGGTCACAGGACCAGTTTTAGGGATTGCTCCTTTATTTAGCGGTGAACGTAGCATCTCTTAGACTTGTAGGCTTCGTTGTTGTAGCCGATGAGAGAAACAACAAATTTCTGTAACTAATCCACCAAAAGACACGCTGCCTAACGTCTAGTTATCGCTTCTACGATCGTCTCGACTTCCTTCGGATAAATCTTCTGTGAATCTGAAAAATAGTGTTGACTTAGCAGTCATAGGTTATTAGAGTACACCTTTGGAACACAACATTTAAACCGCAGCCTGCACATTGAAGCTATGAGACAACACGTACAAAAAAAATTTATTACATGGGTAAAAGCTAATGTCCGTCATTCTAATACGACGATTTGTGGCCAAAGGGGGTCAAGGGGCCAGATGATATGCGCCGTAATTCGAAACACTAGGGTACTTGTACTCAATTCATTTATTTATAAATTTTTTTTTTTTTTTTTTTTTTCATTATGGTAATATAATTATTTCAAAGCATTAATTGTTGTATAAATATGCTCGTTAATTGTTAATACGATTTTCACGCTTAATGCTTTAGTCATTTTTCTCTCGTTTTATGAGTAAATCTTAAAAAAAAATAATTTCTTTTATGTACATTGCAATTGAATAGTAGTTAAATTTTCTCCCTTTCAGAATCTCCAGGCTAATTATTCAGTAGGTTGTAACCAGTTTATCATTTTCAACGATCAATAATTCATTTTCACAAAAAGGTTCATGACTATATCAATTAATAGTATAGTTATAATTTCACGCTAATTTTTGCATATTCGTTTATGTCCACTTTCGTATCCTACACGATACTCTGTTCTACTACTAATTACTAGTTTATTTTATTTTACGGAAAATAACGATAATTGGTTTTTTTTTATACCTATATACGTGTTCTTATATACAAACTGTACATATCAAATTGAGTTCACTACCCTTAATTCAACTAAAATACGACGGAGGAGGTAATAAAAAAAATTAATAGTTAGGTAAGCGAATAGCTATGGAAACTGTCTCCTCATTATTAAACATTACATTAGTATTCCAATGTTTTACTCCTTTTTTTCCAGATTTTTCGATTTCTAATTTAATTATAAGTGGCACCAAAAAAAACCCAATGACACTTTTTATTTTGAGGGAGACAGATCTCGTCTTCTAACTTTACTAAATAAAATATAAATACGAACTTTTAGTTCGAAAAATGGAGAGAACAAAAGAATGTAATACCTATATAATGATATTGATAACAAAAAAAACAATCCCAGTCAATTTAAAAAGTTATAAGAGATATTATTTACACAAAATAAAACCTAAAAAAATTATGTTATAAAAATGAATATTTAAGCGCAACATTGGCTTTAATTAGATAATAAAATTTATATGAAAGTTATTTCTGTTTACTTGGTAATAATTATGTTAGCATCTAATATAATAATTAGCCCTTCTTTCATTAAAACGTCTAGCATATTATCTTGTAATTACTTGATTTACATTGTCGGTTACTCATCGGGAGTTGTTCCTACAAATGTATGTCAACAGTTGCAAACACACTAAAATTTTTTTTTTATGCATGTATTTGGTTCCTAAACATTATGCGCGCATTCCAAAATGGAAATATTACTAAAGACAACAATAGTTAATAGTAATTATATTTGCGTTAGATATTTCTCTGAAATATGAATGCCAATTGCTTCCTATTCATAGTTATTGGATCTGTTATACACAGAAAAAAATTGCAATGGTTAGTAAAAGGATTTCTTGTTTGTTTTTCTTTCGTACTTAAGGTTGTGTATATAAAGTTTTATTGTTCTATTGCATTTATGCTTGTAGTGAATTATACAAAAATTAGTGCAATGTTGTTTCTCTTCGTTTTTTTTTTTTCCCTAATTATTGTAAATATGTTTGTTTTATGTTGACATTGAAAAATAACTATAACCATAAATCAGTGCGAACGGCTTTGTTTGTAATAATATATATAAATTAGCATAATTGATTCTTCCAAAGCAATGTTTCATTTTCGCCGCATCCAATTATATAAATCCATAATTCTTTTCAAGTGGGTGTTTATAAGGAATATTGCAGTTAGCAGGTAGTAGATAGACCGTCTCCTTTCCTGCTAAACTCTTCACGATGTCAGCAATTATAGTTTCTGACGAATAATGAAAAATGATTCGTTTAATTTGATTTCCTGCGTTTTAGAACCGGAGCCGTTTCGTCAGTTTTATTTCCACCGCTGTCGCCAGTCTGAGTAGCGGCGTGTTTGCGCGTGAGTGCCACAGCTACGGAGCGCGTGAGGTTCTTGTTGATCAACCCTTGCAGATGCTGTTGTGTAGGTGGGAGCGTGTTGAGGAGCGCTGACGTTGCCCGATCCTTACTGGTGCTGGTTAGACGCTCCTGTAATACTCGGCTTTGACCTTTCATTGTGTTGATAGCGGCTTCGTTCATTTTCTCCAACAAATTCGCTCTTATTGTGGAGTTTATCATTACTCTGACGTCTCCGACTGCCTGTGACAACATGGCATGGGACCAGGGACGCTTCGCCCAATAACTTGGCTTTCTCTTCACCGCTTTGATGATCTCGTTCTTTAAATCGTTTACCGGAGCACCATACAGCCGGCACAAGGCATTAATGCTCATCTGTTGGACTTGTCCCCAATCTTGCCCCGTCGTCTGTTCTACTAAGGCCGCGTGCGCCATCCGCAACTCGTAACACGCTTTAGGCCGCAGTCCGAACTGTGCGGCCAGGTAAGCGGGCGTTTTCCGTAGGTCGCTTACGAATTTGGTCCGCAGTTCGGATTCGATTATGCAACGGAGGAATCCCTGTTCTAGTAATCGAGGGTTCTCCTGTAAATCTATCAGGAAGATCGGACCAGTTTCGCCGGCTATGGTCAATGAGGTGACCGTTTTCATGGTTCCTTGCGAGGTCCACTGACAATCCATGGCTAGGATTGGAGCACCGTATACAGCGGGTGTTTCCAATGCGATCGCGGCGTCTTGGCAGCCCTTGGTGTCAGTTACTATTATTATTTCCACCCCTGACGAGGTAATATGAGTGCATGGGAGCGCATCCTTTACCACTGGCAATCTCTGTTTGGAAGTCGGCCGCGGCGGTAGAATATTCGAGGCAGCCACTGTTGAACTTCGCGGGGGTGACATAGTGCTCCGGGGCAGCAGCCAGAAAGCGGGATCCACGTCGCTATGGGTCACTTTCGCTAGTGGGCCTAGTGTGACGGCCGCAGATGTACTAGGACCCGGTCTCGGATTCGCTTGCAATTCTCGCTGTTCTGGTCTATGTGAGGGGGCTCGTTTCCCATAGGCTGGTTTAACGGGCGCGTGTTTCGTCCTAGCTGGCCAAACTGGTGCGGGTGGTGTTCGTGGTCGGTCACGAGCTCCCGCCGGTTTTGCTCTTTTGTTGACGGGAGATGGCACCCGTTTGCGGGCTTGAAGGCGCCTCCATTTCTTGGGATCCATCGAGGATGTCTGTGAAATAAAGGGGCGTATGAATAACAGCTGTTAAGTGACTGCTTAATAATTACTGTCTCCGAACAAGAAGGGTCTTCTTGAGCCGGAGCAGTTAATTTGTAACAGTTCACCTCTCACGTCATTATACGTAAAATAAAGTTAAGTCAAGTACCACTGCTCTATCATTGTAAGTGCAGTTTGAGACAGTGGGTTTACAACACCACAGGAAAGAGAAAAAAAAATCGACTACGTTTCGCCCTCGGCTAAGGTACAAAAAAAAATCTTCAAAGCTCCGATAAAAGTTCGGACTATGTTCGCCTGTAGCGAAAATACCAGAAATTAAGGTACATTTCGATAATAGTTCGAAACAGTTTCGCCTGTAGCGAAAGTATATATAAAAAATATAAACCTCGGAAAAAGTTCGCCTTTGGCGCGAGTATTAAAATTATGTTCTAGCATTTGGACTAAACGTCGACAAAAAATTCGCCTACAGCTACGGTCTACAGATATGTTCTAGCCTTTTGATGAAAGTTCCAAAGGAAAGTTCCAGCTGCTTAAGCTAGGTTTTAAACTACTTTAGCTAAATCTTACGGCTAGAGTTCAAAGAAATATTTAAAAGGACATTAATACCTTTCGGTGCTACATTTTCGGGGAAGACGCTATTAGGAATTAATTTTTTAGCATTCAGGATACTCAGTAAATACGGCCAGCTAATAATTGCGAGTTCGTTAAGGTTAACTGATTCGTCAATCCTGCCGATTCGTACGTCCTAACAGGGTAAACGACTAGAAAAATTTTCCTTCGAATCGCTAGCATCAATTTGAATGGGTTTACGTAACACAAGAAAGACACAAAAAAATACTAATGTTGGACTAAACTTCGCAGCAAGTTCGACAAAAACGAAGTAAAGTAAAATGTTTGCCGAAACCTCGCGAAATTTTCGTCAAAAGGAAGTACAAATAATAAAAATGTTTGCCGAATCTTCGCGAAACGTTCGCCAAAACGAAGTAAGGAAAAATGTTTGCCGCAACTTCGCGAAATGTTCGTCAATAATGTAATAAGGAGAGATGTGTGTCGAACCTCGTGAACGGTTTGTCAAAACAGAAGACAGATGTTTAACAAAACTTCACGAAATGTTCGCACTGAAAAAAAATGAACTGAAATAGAAGGTTTGCCGAAACCTCGCGAAAGGTTCGACAAAAATGAATTGAAAATGTTCTTATTCTAGGTATGTATATATATATAACTAACAAAAGAACCAAACAATCACGTTTTATAAGGAGTTGTATAGTAATTTGTTAGATCTAAGCTAAGTCTTAAGTTATAGGTATATATTGTTCTTAAGCTAAGTCTTAGAGTATTGGTGTCTAAAACTAAATCTTAGAGCTAACGTTACGATGATCTAATGTATCCTAAACTAGTTCATAAAGAGTCTAAAACTAAGTCTTAGGGCTACGTAATCATATAAAAGTGGTTTGTACGGAAATGGAGAATTCTGAATTGAGTATTTTTTTTAAAAATAGTTTTAGGGAGGGTGAAAATTGGGAGTTTATTTTCAATAACGCATAATACTTGGTCCTCATGCGTGATCTCGCTAGTCGGATGGCGGATTAGAGAGGCGAGACGATTTATTTCCGCGAAATAATCTCTTCCGCCAGCTCCACTCCACACTCTGGGTGCTCTTGGGGCAACCTCTGCAGAGTAAACTATCACCAGGTCGAAATGTGACAGGTAGTAAACTCTGAAGAAGCCACCCCACTCAAGATTTGATCGGAGCCGGTGCTGATACACCCTCCTTTGGTGCAGAATCAAACCATGGTGCTGGTACGCCCTCCTTAAGCGCAGAAATCAAACCACCCTGATTCCGAGTTGAGCATCCAAAGTATCCCATCCCAGATGTTCGGGAAGGGAAAAAAAAATTTACTGAACTTCCGAACATTTGCCTCAAGCCGTATAAGCTGAATTTAGGACAAAAAAAATGAGGACTTATAAAATTTTAATTTTATTGTGTATGAAAACACTTAGAAAAATTTGCGGTCACATCGGACTAATATGACTAACGCATAAGATGGCCTACAATAAGCTCTGCCCGGCGTGAAGTCCGTTCAGGAATGCCGTATTGCTAAAAATCGTTCTGCAATTAGAACTTATGCACACGTTGGGCGCCATATCTGTAACGATTTGGTCCGCAGAACGTCCAGTTGGCAATCGTCATTGACGAAATTTTGAACGTGAACCTTGCGGACAGAAAGTCATCCTCCATCTATCGGAAGAAATCGTCATTTCTTCAACCAAGACGAAGGATAACTTTCTATATTTGTTTCGTTGACTATGTGTCATTGGACACATTAGTCCCACGGATGACCACTGAAACGGCTGAGCATCTAGCATAAAAGCACGTGCTAGCTCGTCAGATGGGGTGGATTTGCCGTTTCTATCCGTGGACCGATTAATTATGCTCGGTTGGGCCGACGAATGGGTTTGAGAACTCCCATTCTATCTGTCGGCGGGCTTGAAAGGATTGTAGGTTGAGGTGGCCAGATGCACGAAAAGGTGTGGAAAAGAGGGTGCAAGGAGGTAGGTATTTAGGGAGGAAAATCCGGGGGGTGAGATCATCCGACGAACGATCAAGTAATATAACCACCATGTGTAGTTATTAGTTTTGCAAGAAAACAACATCAAAGAAAAGGAATAATCCGTCCAAGAACGGGTACCTTGTGGCCCAGTCGTGTCTACATTCCGCCTACTAAAGTGCGGTTGTGGCAGTACTTCAACGATAGTTGGCTTTGATTTGGAAGACACTCAGGATATTCCGATCAGAATTCGATTTTGTGGACCTAGGTAGAACGAAAACATGCTCTGAGTTCGACTGTTCCTATGATCTGAGATATTGGGTTGTGATTTGAGTGCGTTTCGAATTCACGACTTCTGGGTCAGAACTAAAACCATAAATATTTGTTCGATCTTAAAACTTTTGATTATTATATTTTCTCGCTTGGAGCAATAAGATCAAATATTTGTTTTAATTTACCCTTTTTGATGATTAGTGTAATTTTGAATTTCGCACTACGATGCTTACATCTTAAGTGCTCAAACCCAAACTAACCACCTATTAAATATTATGTTCTTGGAACATTTAAGGCACTTGAATATTCAAGGCACTGCACATGTACTCTATCCACCAACTGTAGGGGTATAATTCCCAGGCTTATCTTAAATATTTTCTTAAAACCTCCGAAAGTAAATACAATTTTCGATACCTACAAGTCAATAGCTCATTTTACAGCCATAGATTTTTAAATTTATCGTCGTATGATATCCTTGTCACATTCGTTTTACCTTTCATTAGAAACCCAGTCACCACAGCAATTACAACTATTTTTACACCAAAAGTATTTACTATGCACTTGTAAAGGCAATTGTAAATTATATGGGATTATAGAGTGTTCAGCAGGTAGAGACGAAAACGAACGTAATACTCGCTGCGATTAGTTTTGGCATAGTTTTAATATTGTGTATAATTTGACAGTGAAAGGTGGTTCGTTCATTCGTTTACCGGTTTAGTGTTTCTTTTTTCATGGAAATTTTGGCAATTAAACAAAATCGAATTACCACATATGAAACAAAGGATTCGAACGGTTGATGATGTGAAGAAGCGAAACATTTTTTTTTTTTCACTTTCCAAGACCCACACTGCAGCTCTAATGCCGTAAAATCAACCGCCGAGAAATATGTTGACATCTAAATCTTTCACCAAAACTAATGTGTGCGAGGAAAAAAAATCCGATTATAATTATCACAACAAAACAAAAAAAAACCACCTGTCCATTACGAGCACGAGATTGCATGTGATACCAAACACGTCTCGGAAAGCCTTTAATGTTTCACGTATAGAAATTGATTTAGTCACTGTACCGCCCATATTTGCGGATGTTGTATTGTTACAGTAATTTTAGGCCTGCCATTTCCCCTCAAGCTAGGATTGAACTATTAGCTTCATGCATCGAAATATCCAAATCAAGAATGTGTACGAGAACTTAATACACACAAGCTATTACTGTTACCCTTCCGCTATTAATGTATGCTATGGTTTCCTTCCTTTTTCCTGCTCCATTACATTCCCGTTCAAGGCTCTTTGCTTTGAACTTTTATCGTAGTAAAATAATGGGAATGCATAAGTATTTCAGTGAAAGAAACTGGATGCTGATTTTGAAAATTAGAAAACTATGTGAAAGACAAGAGGGGTATTATACAATCAATTCCGCCATAGCCTACAAATACCTCCAAAATCTACACCTTCTGTTTCTCTTTCCGTAGCACGAGAAGGGGTCATACGAGCTAAAGGAGAATAACACTAAAACGGATTTTGACTATTAAATCGAATTTGTATTTCTTTATTTAGGTTTGCTTTATAGCGATTGTCGTTGAAACAACGATTTCGAATTTTGATTATGATTTTGAAGTAATATAAAATTTAATTCCACCTTAACGAACTTGAGTTTAAATAGAAAATAATTGATACCGAATTTAATTCAAAATTAAAGAACTCAGGTTTAAATACCAATAGTTCAGGTCGTGCATTCTTGTTTTTACTTGAAGCTCGGATCTACAATAAGAATTCAATTTTTTTTCCTTTTGTATTTTACCAATTTTTAAGTTCACTTCCGTCTACTAGGTTTCCCCGTTTCCCGGCCTTCAACGTAATCCGAATCGACAGTTGGTAGGTCACCTTTGTTGTTTCGAAATCGTAGTCCTCCTCGTAGATTCCAATCGTATCGGACTGTGGCTCCTGCTTTGTTGACGTAAACTTGGTTTAATACGACGATCTCCTTTGTCTGCCTTTACAAATTAGCGATATGTTCTGATCGCACAGGTTGGGACCTGGTGCGCTTGTTCGTTACCTGTTTACGAGATGGAAGTGAACGAGTGTACCGCAAGAATATCGCATTTATACTGACCTTCAAATTTGTTGCTTACTCTGTGGTTTAGGAGTGGAGTAATAGTTACGGACCTGATATTGTCCAAAAGACAGGATGCGTTTAGCGGTGTGGTTGTTTACGAGGCTAGGTTTGCTGCTGACGTTGTTGTCAAGAAATCGCATGCGGGACGGCAAGTGTTGACACATGACCCGCCTTCGTTGCATGAAATGACACGCCGCAAGTACACCAACTGTCAACGACGACGACGATGACCATGAAGACGACGACCCCGAGTTGTAAGCTGACGAGAATAACGATGATTTGTGAGACTTATGGTTGTCGCGCCATGCGCTTCTACCAAACAGCGACATCGGGACGGAATTGTGTTAGCATCGCCCGGAATTTTAACGCCAAATGATACCACGTCGGTTTCTTCGTCTGCGTCGGATGGCCTTTCCGGTCCTGGCTCGAAAACGAAGGAAGTAAGGAGGAAACCAGACTGCATTTAAGTGTCTTCAGCCTATTTGCATCTTCCCCGTCAGTGGCGTAAACATAATCTTGCTCCTCGTCGCGGTGATTGCGTAATGGTTGACTTGCGTCCCTCTAAGCGTCCGTGTTGGATCCGTCCGTTCTGGATCCGTCGACGTCGCGGTTGACCTCGACGACTCTCCCGTCTTGCGGCGGCCGAGATGTTCTGTGTTTCCTTCTCCTTTTTTTTTCTCTGGTTTAGCGAGTGATGAGAGCGCGGTTTTCTCAATGCAGAATCGTAGATATCCAAGAATTACTTGAAACCGACGCGAACCGTGACAAGGAGTCACGACGCGAGCAGGTGGAACGAAACGTGCCGCACTGGATACAGATTTACCCCCCCCCCCCCCCCCAACTAACCAACAAATCACATTTTCTACAACTGGTTGTACATTCGGAGAATTTTCACACCATTTCTGCCTCCCCTTTGCAGCGGAGGGGAATTTGTTTGGGTTAGGTACGAACCTGTTGGACAACACGTGCATAGAAGGCCCCAACGAGACGTTGGCTAATACGAATTCGGAAAATTTCTTTTTTTTCTGTATAATTCGTGCTTGCCTTTTCCATGCGAATCGCGTGGTCTGGTTGGATACAGGGCGTCCGTAGCGCATTGAGTGAACAAGTAGGGCACATGTGCGGCAGCAGGAATCCCGTTAAGGGTGCCGCGCCGCAACGGGATCGCCGCTTGTGCGTACCCAGACCAGAAGAGTGTACTGTGCGGCCTTAGGGCCCATCACTCACCTGAATATTTCTTGCTTCGCTGCTTGTACGCTTTTAAGGTTAGACGCGGCGTTCCGACTACGGAACTTACTTTTCGACCAAACAGGAAAACTAAGAATAGCGTTGTTCACGGTGATTACTAGGGCACGTCCGGATGCGGCTACGGTTCGGCACTGACTGGGGCGAGCGTCGTTTTTCTCGCTCGCAAGTGCGCGGTAGTTGTCTTCCCCGCCACGGTTTTTCCGGGCGCTGCGCGCGTTGCGGTGAATGCGATGTTCGTTGCATTTTGAATTTATTATTTTATAACAGTCGATGGCGGCTCGTTACAAAATCAACGTTTTATATGGAATGACGCAGCTAATACTGCATTTGAACATATAAAAACGCTATTAACTTCGGCTCCAGTGTTAGTAAACCCCGATTTCTCCAAACCGTTTTTCATTCAGTGCGATGCTAGTGCAACTGGTATTGGGAGTGTTCTTTTCCAGAAATCAGAGTCAGGCGAAGAGCATCCTATAGCGTTCATGTCGGCTAAGTTAAACTCTGCCCAACGAAACTACAGCGTGACTGAATTAGAATGTCTTGCTGCTGTGCAAAGTGTTAAGAAGTTTCGTGCTTATGTTGAAGGTTTGGAGTTTACAATCATCACAGACCATGCTAGCCTGAAATGGTTGATGAGTCAAAAAGATTTATCTGGTCGACTAGCTAGATGGAGTCTTAAACTCCAAGCGTTCAACTTCAACATAGAGCACCGAAAGGGAAGTCAAAACATTGTTCCTGATGCTTTGTTACGAGTGTTTTGTGATACGATAGAAGCTATCGATGATGCGCTACCTCACTTGGACTTAAATGCGGATGCATTTAAAGACAAAGAGTACGTTGATTTTATAACTAACGTGGCAGATCATCCTGATTTGTTTCCAAACTTGACCATAAAAGATGATAAACTTTATGTACAAAAGCCTAACGCATCTCCCAATTTATCGGACATTCCTGAATGGAAACTATGGGTTCCGGCTTCAATCACTGACTCGTTGGTTGCTGACACACATAATAGTCCCTTATCTCCGCACTGTGGAATAGCAAAAACTGTCGAACTTTTGCAAAGATTTTATCATTGGCCAGGCTTAAGACAGCAAGTGACCCAATATATAAATTCCTGCGAAGTCTGTAAAGCAAGTAAGCCTCCCAATTATAATACGCTACCTCCAATGGGCAAACAAATCCAAATTATCAGGCCCATTCAGCGATTATATATTGATTTTTTGGGACCATACCCAAGATCATGTGCGGGAAATAGATTTATTCTCATCGTTCTGGACCAATATACAAAGTTTGTATGGTTGAAATCGTTGTCCAGCGCCACCACTGAAAGGGTAACCAAATTCTTAGAGGATGAACTGTTCCTGACATACGGAGTGCCCGAATTCATTCATTCCGACAACGGCGTGCAATTCACCTCTAAGACATTTAAAAAATTATTTGATCACTATGGAATCAAACACATCTTGTCACCATTTTACTCACCGCAGGCTAATGCATCGGAGAGGGTAAATCGCTCCATTTTGACAGCCATTCGTGCCTATATCGGGAATGATCACCGAAAATGGGATGATAGGTTGGGTGAAATATGTTCCGCACTAAGAAATGTGGTTCACGGGTCTACCGGATTTTCACCACATTTTTTGATGTTCGGTTACCATGCAGTTCGCCACGGCACGGATTACGAGCTACTTAAAGCACTAAATTCTCTGGGAGAAGGAGATATTCTTATAAATCCCCACATTGAACGTCTTCGACTACTGCAAGGTGTAGTCGTAAAGAATCTCGAGGAGGCATACGCGAGATGCGCACATAACTACAATTTACGCACTCGACCTCAAAGTTATGTGCCAGGGCAAATAGTCTACGTGCGCAATTATGTACAAAGCAAGGCTTCTGAAAGTTTTGCTGCGAAATTAGCGCCTAAGTTCGTTAAGGCAAAAATAAGGACGAAAATCGGGACGGTGTCGTATCAACTGGAAGATGAAAATGGTGACATACTTGGCACATTTCATGGCAAGGACATTAAGGTTTAGAACGTTTTCGGCATATATTCGAAAAAAACAACGCGTATTTACAATTTAAATGATTCCAAAACTTCATGCCCGGCTTATGAGACTTGTCTCCTGGGTTGGGTCGTCCCCACGATTGTTGCGAATTGTGTCCTACGTCAATAAACATAAAACCTTAAAGCTATGAAAACAATATGAATTACGATATTTTCTCGGTTAGTTTTTTTTCCTCGTTCTCTTCTTTAACTCTACAGTCTCGGAAATTCAGATGTTTGTTAATTTTCTTAATTATATTGATTGACTTGTATTTGTTTTCACAAGAATAGAGTAGTATAATATAAAAAAAATTATAACAACGCAAGACCTTAGCAAAGACCCGGGCTCAACCGTCGCGCCGTACAACGTCGAGAAGCAGAACTGCGCCAAGGTTGGTTTCCCGCGTAAATTAACCAGGAAAAGACCGTTTTTTTCGCGAGGACCGAAAAAAGGGAGAAAAAACTCGGAGAGTCGAGGATTGGTGTTCGAGAGTTAGATGAAGGAGGTTGTGCGAGTGCAAAAAAAATTAATAAAGTAAAAGTGCATTAATCGACAAAAAGGTTACATTAAAAAAAAAGGAAAAAAGAAAAACACCACATTACAATATACGAAATGGAAACAAAAATTAAACCACGTTTGTGTCGGAATTAATCCGAACAGTGAAAAGAATAACCAAAAACAGTGCGTCCATAATAAACAAAAAAAAAACTAAAACTAAATATATCATCGAATAAAGTTAATAAAAAGTTATTAAACCTTAGCCGTAACATCGGTAGTCAGCAAAGCACCAGTGTATTTAACCGAAACGACAGCCTCCCGCTTAAATTCGAGTTTATCGCCACATCGAGCTCCAACATACAAACACTCAATAAAAAAAAAATCTTTTCTCTCTAATTTGCATATCAATTTTTTCTCGATAATTTAATAATAATTTTCAAAAATTCACTTAAAATTTAACTTAAATGTTTTATTTCTTTCTTAGCACAATTCTTAGTCATTATATTGTTATAATTTTTCTAGGATTTACAGGATTGTAGATGTCGACGAGTTTTTTTTCTTTCTTCGTGCTTTGCTTTTTTTTCTTTAATTTTTTAGCTAATATTTTAGTAATGGAGTAGAGTCGCTCCGAAAGCATGCCTGGGGCTTCCGCAACATGAGCCGCCTTCGTTAATCTCATCTTCCAACTCAGGACCATCCTTATTGTCTTTAATTTTTTTTTCAGCACTTACAAGGAGGAGTGCTCTTCAGGTCAAAATTTACCCCCCCCCCCCCCCCACGCTCCTGACTAGCCGGCAGAATGTGCTGTATCGACCTGGAGAGCCTCCTTAGAAATCTGGAGCCCTACCGAGGCTACTTAGTGGCCGAAAAGGTAGTTTCGCTACAAGTTGTAAACGAAGGCATACAAGACCTTAAATTCGCAATTTACAGCTGATACACACATATCAATATGGCAATGCCATTGAGTCACGTGGATGAAGTTACACAACCGCTTTTTTCGATCGACGTGACACTTTGCATCGGCATCGAAGTGACGTGACCGCGACATTCACAATACGGGTGATTCGACCGTATTGTGATTGTCACGTCGCGTCACTTCGATGCCGATTTGATATCGACGCATGAAAAGGCGATTGTGAATGTCGATTGTAATCGACAGTTGTCACTTTGATCGTCATTTTTCGTCGATGACATTCCGAGTCCGTGACGCTTGAAGAAAATTAACGTTGATGCAAAAATGCAAGTATAGATTTGACAAAAAGATGTTTCTTTCCTTATTTTGATGGATTCGCAACAAGTAATCGTCATTAAAAGCGGTGTAGATCGACACACAATAAAGAAATATGGCTTTCGGACTAACATTAGGATATGCAAGCAGAAGTGAGAGGCAAAAATGGGCCGAACAAGATGTATAGCTTTTCCACTTTAGAAAAAGCATTTATCCGCATCTTAAATTTGAATGAAGGATTTGATATTGCATAAAAATAACGTCATAGTTGTAAACGAAGGCATACATGAACTTAAATTAACAATTTACACCTGATACATACATATCAGTATGGCAATGCCATTGAGTCACGTCGATGGAGTTAAGCAATCGCTTTTTTCGATCGACGCGACACTTTGCATCGGCATCGAAGTGACGTGACCGCGACATTCGCAATACGGGTGAATGCCCCCTGTATAATTGGCCGTTTTGCGAATGTCACGTCGCGTCACTTCAATGCTGATTTGACATCGTCGCATGAAAAAGCGATTGTGTATGTCGATTGCAGGCGGGTGCAATACCGTATACGTACACATAAAATAGACGAAGTAATTTCACACGTATTCCACACAGAAGAAAACCGAATTTATCGAGAGAGCAGAACCCGTCTAACCGGTTTCCCCTGTCTTCTTATCTCCCGCTTTGCCCATGCAACCAACGAAAAAACGCGGTGTTTATTCCCCTTAGTGTCAAAGATCGTTATTTCCGAAAAACGCCGAAGAAAATAATATACGTGTCGCGCGAAATAATTTGTTAAAAAGTGAATAAAAATGTGCTTAAAAAGTTTCGGGAAGTTACGTGTATTTTAGAAAAACAGCAAGTTTCCGTTGCTGTTTTTCAGAAATACGGATAAAAACAGTGAAAATGAAGTTCATTGTGTGCGGCCTAAAAGGCCAAGAAAAACAGAAATCTGCGGGAGTTTCTTTTTTCAGGTATGTGTAAAATAATAAGGTACAGTAATCCTGGCTAATGCAATAAGTGTTTCATTGGGAAAAGGTGATAAATGACCGAAATTCGACTTCGGTCCCCTTAGTGTCAAACATCCGCCATGATTACTTGTGCTTTGCGAAAGGCGTTCTTAATTTCAAAGATCGGGGGTTTATAATATGAGCCGTTGATTTTGAAAGTGGAAAAAGTCGTTTTTAAAAAAATAAGTTGTTGTGACATTGTAACGATGTTTCATACTACACAAAGCAACTTTCTGAAAATCTATTGAAGCCATTGTTTCATTACACTTTTAACAAATACCAGTATATTATATTTAAACATGTTAAGCGTGTTATGCCTTAAGCATGTCGATTTAAGAACGAAAGTGACTTTTTTTTGTTACTCTTTGGCATAAAGATGTATATACTGGAGATGACAAGCAGCGATTGAGTTGAAAGCAGACATTATCTAATTCACTTACACGTTTTTCCTCACTCAAATTTTTGTTATGTCCCGCTCTTGAAACACGCTAAACAACAACAATTTTATATAACGGTGATATAAAACTGGTGGCTTGTAGTCTCCAGTAGCTCTATGGTCTATGGTAATGATATGAAAGTATTTATAAATTTTTCGAGCGAATATTTTTACATTTATTGGATAGAACTTCTTAATTTGAAATGATTCTATTCTTTTGTACCTGCATTTACTCCTTTTCTTTTGTGCGATACTTAATACGAGACAAATTACAATTATATAATTACGCTGTAATTAAAATTCAAACCGTTTTGATTTGCATTACAAAATGTATATTCTCTAATAGAACCCCTCCTGGGAAAAGAATTTGTTTTTGACTACACCACTGCACAAAAACAAACACTATTATACGCTACAATAGGATGCGTGTGCTATTTCCATTTCCACTTCATTTCTCTCGAGTAAGTTCAGTTCCTTATATTCTTCTTCGTAGGTCGATTGTCATCGACCGTTGTCACTTTGATCGTCATTTTTCGTCGATGACATTCCGAGTCCGTGACGCCTGAAGAAAATTAACGTTGATGCAAAAATGCAAGTATAGATTTGACAAAAAGATGTTTCTTTCCTTATTTTGATGGATTTGCAACAAGTGATCGTCATTAAAAGCGGTGTAGATCGACACACATTAAAGAAATATGGCTCCAACTTTCGGCACTGTAAAATTCTTTGTGACTACCGCCACGAGATGCAAGCAGAAGTGAGAGCCAAAAATAGGCCGAACAAGATGTGGTAAATTTACGGCTCCGGGCAACAACGAGAAAAGCGTTAAAACAATTTTTTTTTTTTTAAACACTTTATAAACTAAACTTTGATATATTCCCGTTTGTGGTCAACCAAAATATTTGGCCACCTATAACTATAAAAAAAACCGATTTAAAAATGTTTAGTTTACTTGCAAAAGTACAACATATCCAATTCAACCACCACATGTTAAATTTCAAAATAAAAAGGTTCAGAGCTTTGATTCGAACGTTTTTCTATACACCAGTACTACCATATCCATATTTGCAAAACATGTGGAACGAAACATTGCGTTCCACATGTTTTTAAATTTGTGGCACATACAAAAGCGAGAATAGTTTGAAAATTAAAAAAAAAAAAAAAAATATTTCTTTTCGTACAAAATGTAGGTACAGAGTAACTGACTAATAAAAAATAAATTATCTAGAGTCTAGAGTGAGGTTACTTCTCTTATTGTATAACATTTCGGGGGTTTAACATCAAATTCGAAAGTTCTAAATTTGACAAAACTATTTAAACTTGGACAGTGTAATGTATTCGTTTTACTCATGGTAATGTAAGATCAGATTATGTACGTCCGTCTGGAGTTTATAACGGGCGTGTAACGTGGAGGAGTACCCTTTTCGACAGAACCAGTGATCGGACTCTCACGTCCGATCCCTTCTTTCCTGAAATTTGGGAAAGGAATGAAAAATAAAAATGCCGGTTTTGTGAGAACTCCCTTTTTCTTTATTCGATTTTTTCGTAATGCGTTTTGAAATCGGGTTGGGTTTTTGTTTTCGGTTAAAGGTTTGGCGCAGCCTGTTGTTCGATTGTATGTCCTCTCGCCGAAACGGTGAGAAGGCCGACAACAGAAAAACAGGGTATAATTCGTAGATTTCGCGGTTGACTTGTTGTTCTTTGCAGAGGGTCGTCCCTTGAAACTTTGGGCCGATCCTTGCAGCGAAAAACAGTCTGTCGATTTGCGTGATACTTAAGTTTGAAAAGTGTGTTTGAGCAGAAGCTGACTCGTACGTACTAAGCGTTGAGCCGTGGCCCGCCACGACCTTTATAGCCGCCCCGAGCTTTTTTTGCCTTTTTCCGGCGGCTTTAACTGCGGCCATGTTCAGGCCATGGGCCATGGGCCATGTTCAGGTCATGGGCCATGTTCAGGTCATGAGCAGTGTTCAGATCTGAACATTCTCCCGCGCGAAATGTTGGAGTGGCGTTAATAAGTTTATTTTATATATGACTATCAGTATTCTTAATTTTTTTTTTTTTTTTTTTTAATATATATAATGTTGTTAATGTAGTGTAATTCATGTCTTAAATTAAGTAAGTATAATGATATAAGGATATAAGGATTTAATATATAATGTTGTTAATGTAGTGTAATTCATGTTTTAAAATTAAGTAAATCTAAAATATAACGATATAAGTATAGTTCAATTTATTGTTCTTACTGTACTAATTATTCATTGGCTTATTAATGCGATGTGGTGTTACGAGGACGCTTCAGATTAGACCATGTTGGGCGGTTTTTGTGAAACTTCATCCGTACCTTTCCTCCGCCCGGGAGGAACAGAGTGTACGTTTTTCGAGACTTGTTTTTCATGTCTCTCCATGGAATCGAAGACAGTTGTTCGTACGTTAGATCCAACATCTCTCCTTGCCTTGTTATCACCGTATACACCTTCCGGTTGACTGGTTCCGGGAAACGCTGGACGGTTAGTTGTAGTTTGTCGGTGTCTTCGCGAGTCACTCTTGTGCCGATATTTCGCCCTGGGGTTATCGGCAGCTCGCTGATGCTCGGATTGAAAGCTCCGTGATCCGGCGATGCCAGTCGTGGCCGTGTTGAAGCATCGACCTTGTCCGATGTTGATGGTAGGTCGTTAATGTTGCTCTGACCTGGCGACGGCGGTAGATCTAGACGCAGATCACGTCCTGGAGTTGGTGGCAGGTTCAGACAGATATGACGTCCTGGAGTCGGCGGCAAGTCCAGACGTACGTCGCGTCCTGGAGTCGGTGGCAAATCGGAGGTTGGTTCATACTGTCCTTCCTCTAGCAATTCTTCTTCTGAGAACAGTTTGGTGGGGAAGAGATCTTCTACCGCATCGTGATCTGCGAATTGCAGGAGTTCTTCCTCAGAGAATAAGTGATTGGAAGTAAATCTTTCCAGATCGTCGTCATTGATTAATTCCAAGTAGTCGAGTAAGTTGTCCATCTAGAAAGAATCAAAGTGTAATAAAACTTGTGGTAAATATAAAGGCAAACGATACTACACCGAACATTGAATTGTGGACAACGACATTCATGCTGAGGGTTAGTTTGTCGTAGGTAGCATGCACACCTTGGACAGAGGTCGTTGGATGAGTTTGGATTGCGTCTCGATGGAAACCACCCGAGCGAGCCCATCTCTACCGAGATGCACCTCTGTGATCCTACCAAGATGCCATTTCGATGGCGGTGTGTTGTCTTCCATCACAATGACAACGTCGTCCACCTTAATGTTGTCCTTGCGAGACTTCCATTTATGTCGCTGCTGCAGTTGGTGTAGATAACTTTGTGACCATTGTCGCCAGAATGTTTGGTGCAGTTTCTGGCAATACTTCCATCTTTTGAGGGTGTGGTCTGTGAAATTAATAAGAGACGGTTCGGGTATCGTGAGCAGGGGAGACCCTATCAGAAAGTGTCCCGGGGTTAGGCACAGAGAATCGGGATCAGCGCTTAAGGCGCATAGTGGTCGTGAGTTCAGGCACGCTTCGATCTGCACCAGTACCGTTGTCAGCTCTTCAAATGTTAAGGTTGCGCCACCCAAGGTGCGTTTCAAATGGTGCTTTATGGACTTCACCCCAGACTCCCACAAGCCTCCAAAATGTGGCGCTGCAGGAGGGTTGAAATGCCAGTTTATGGCTTCATCGATGAAGGTTTGTGTGGCACTCTCCTTTATGCTTTTGGCTAACTGATCTTTCAGACTGCGGTCAGCGCCGACGAAGTTGGTGCCGCAATCTGAGTATACATCGGAACAAAGTCCGCGTCGCCCGACGAATCGTCGGAATGCAGCCAAGAAGGCTTCTGAAGTCAGGTTGGACACGGCTTCGATGCGAATCGCCTTAGTCGCGAAGCAGACGAAGATGCAGAAGTATCCTTTTGTGACCCGTGTCTTTCTGAGATTTGACTCTTTGATTGTCAGTGGTCCAGCAAAATCTATGCCGCAAATTTGAAATGGCCTAGCTATTTGAACTCGAGCTGCAGGTAGGTCACCCATTTGTTGCTCCGCGGCTTTAGCGCGAAACCGGATGCACTGGATGCATTGGCGCACCTTGTGTTGAACGGCGTTTCTTATGTTGATGATCCAGTACTCGCCTCTTATGGCGTTAATCATTAGTGTGGACCCTCCGTGTAATGTTTTCTCGTGGTAATGTTGAATTACTAGATCACTGTAATGGTGTTTTTTCGGTAATAAGATAGGGTGTTTCGTGCGGTACGGGAGCGCTGAATGCCGCAATCTTCCTCCGACTCGTATGACTCCGTGATCGTCGATGAACGGGTTGAGACTGCTGACATGGTTTCGACTGGGCAATTGTTTGTTGGCTTGCAGAACCTTTAGCTCTTCTGCAAATGCTTCACCTTGCACGTTTTTCACTAAAGCTGTCCTTGCCGCTTGATATTCGTGCGCGGACAGGATCCCCGTATTACGCAAACCTTTTTCCCTTTGGTTGCAACTGCGGCAGAATCTGAAGCAGTACGCAGCAACCCTTATAAGCTTTGACAAGGACGAAAAACGTGTCAGTATTGATGGTTCGGATGCGAGTTGTGCATATAATGCTTTAGTTGGCCTTGATTCTAAATTTGTTATTGGATTTAGTTGGTTTTTTATCTTTGGCCAGTGCTCTGGGCTTTCTTTTAACCATTTTGGTCCATCCCACCATATGGAGTGATTACGCAATTCGCTGGGCGATATTCCTCGTGACGCGACGTCAGCTGGATTATCGTTCGAGGGGACATGTGTCCATTGATTTCCGTGGCCATTCTCCTGGATACTTACTACTTTGTTTGCTACGAACGTAGTCCATTTCGTTCGATGACCATTTATCCAGGCTAAGGTGATTAGTGAATCAGTCCATGCGAAACCTTGGACTTCTGTTAATTGTAAATCTACCCTGGCCGTTTTCATCATTTTTGCTACCAAGTCTGCAGCACACAACTCCAGACGAGGAAGTGTGATTTGTTTAATGGGTGACACCTTTGTTTTGGCCGTGACTAATGTTGTGTGGACGTGGTTGTCCTCATCTTTGACCCGAAGATATAGCACCGCCGCGTATGCTCGCGTTGACGCATCACAGAAGCCGTGGAGTTGAACGTTGCTTGTGTCTTTCGCGTTGGTGTGCATCCATCTGGGTATTCGGATTTCTGATAGATAATGAATTTCAAGATGATACGTTGTCCATTCTCGGAGTAGTTCCGGAGACGGGGTATCGTCCCATTCGCAACCGGAGATCCACAACCTTTGCATCATGATCTTTGCGCATATGACTGCAGGAGACATCCACCCTAAGGGGTCAAAAAGCTTTGCGATGTGTGATAATATCGTTCTTTTTGTCCAACGTGATGTTGTGTTTTCTGGGGTGCTCATGGAAAGTGTGAAGAAATTTTGTTCCGGATTCCACAGAATCCCTAATGCCTTTATGGCGTCCTTTTCTCCGAATCTTACTGGGATGCTTAATTCTCGATCCTGCAGTGGTATGTCTTCGAGCAAGGCTGGATCGTTGCTGGTCCATTTTCGCAGGTGAAAACCGCCTCCCTTTAGAAGATTTATGATCTCTTGCTGCAGAGTCTTGGTCTCTGTTAAATCATTGCTTCCCGCAAGCATGTCATCCACGTAAAGGTTTTTTAACGCGACTTGAGACCCTAATGGGAACTTGTGTTGATCATCAATTGCCAATTGTTGTAGTGTTTTGATGGCCATGTAGGGGGCGGCGGCAGTTCCAAAGGTTACGGTGGTGATGTCGTATTCCATCATTGGGTCTTTCGGATTTTCGCGCCACAATATTTTCTGATATTGTTGGCTTTGTGGATCAACCCTTATCATGCGGTACATTTTCTCAATGTCCGCGGTAATGGCGTATTTATGAATTCTCCAATTCATTATAGTCGAGAATAACTTCGGTTGTAGCGTAGGGCCGACAAGCATTTGTTCGTTTAGATTTTTCCCATTTGAAGTCTTAGCGGATGTGTCGAATACGACGCGTAGTTTTGTCGTTGAGCTTTCCTTCATGACAGCGTGGTGTGGTAGGAAATAGTAATTTGTTCGAGTCGCGTGGATCTTCTCATTGACACTCTGTGCTGGTACCATTTGATTGGATTCGATGTATTCGGAAATGCATTTGGCGTATAATTTCTTTAACTCGGGGCTCTTGGCGAACCTCCGTTCGAGGCCTAGGAACCTATTTCTAGCCATATGCTTAGAATTTCCTAATATTGGAGGATTTGGATTGAACGGGATGCTCACTTGGTATGATCCATCCGGACACCGTTTATGTGATGACTTGTAGTGTTCTTCACAAAGCCTTTCGTCAGTTGTGAGCTGTCGTGCTGTGGAGACCTCTTCCAATTCCCAGAATTTTCTTAACTCTTGGCTAATGGACGAGTTAGAGTATGCATTTAAAGTGCAGCCGGTGAATTTGTTGTTCAAGCTTGGCAAGTCGTTTGAAACTTGGCCGAATAGTATCCACCCCAGTGAGGTATTTTGCGCCACCGGAACGCCTTGAGGGCCGTGCTTGAATCCCGGACGCAGAATCTGCGCGTACACCTTCACTCCAAGGAGTAGATCGATCGACCCTGGTTCCATAAATTTTGGATCTGCCAAGGTGATTCCCTTGAGGTGGGGCCATTCATTGGCTAATAGTGTGTTTGCGGAACACACTTTAGTGATGTTTGGGATGACGTACGCTTGAACATGAATTTCTTTTTGTTTTCCGAATTTCGTGAAGATTTTTAGGTTCAACGTCTTAGTAGCGGTGCTCACGTTGGTTGCGTTAAGACCTGTGATGGTTAGCGACGTGGCCTTTGCCTTCAGTGGCGTCTGTTGATACGCGGATTGCGACACGAACGTACTTTCTGAACCCGAGTCAATCAGAGCTCTCAAAGTTAATGTGTCTCCATCTGCTGTCTTCACTTCAACTATGGCTGTCGCCAAAAGGGCTTGTTGGTTCAAGCGATTAAAATTGCAGCTGGATGTTGACGGAAGTGGATCTGAAACGCTCAGCTTGGCTGTCTCTTTTGTTGTTTCCGTTGCTAATGCGTTGTTACATGCTTGTTGTTGGTGTTTGCGATCTTCATGCAACGTAGAGTGGTGCCGCCCATTGCATTTGGAACATCTGTGCGTGTTGGTGCAGGTGCTGGTCGAATGCGTGCCCAAACAATTTGAGCAAATATTTTGAGCTCGTACGAATTTCCATTTTTCGGCTACGTTAAGGCCATGGAATTTCTGGCATTTGAATAAAGGGTGGTCGGATTTGCAATGTGGGCAATTAGACGGTTTGGGCTTTGGTGAACTCGCGAAGTTCTTGGCTTTTCCCGCAGAATTTGGTTTTGCTCGAGATTCGGACAAGACTTCTAGAGTTCTATGCCTGGCTTCGATGAAAGTTTGAAACTCATCGTAGGTAGGTAATGCGTCAGAATTGGAAACTTGTTGTTCCCACAGACTATGAGTTAAATACGTCAGCTTTTTTGTTAATATGTGCAAGATTATTGGGTCCCAATCCTTTGTATTTACGCCTAACGTTTTTAACTCGTGAAGAGTTTCATTGACCGTGTCTATGAGATTTTTTAGTTCTCGATCAGTTTCTGACCGAATTTCGGGTAATTCCATCAATCTTGTTATGTGCGTGTTCACTAATACGCGTTTGTTATCATAACGTTTGACCAATAACTCCCACGCAGCAGTGTAATTGGCTTCTGCTATATCGAATTGACCAAGTATACGATTAGCTTCGCCTGAAACGCTGCTTTTTAAGTAGTGCAATTTTTGCACTTGGGGAATTTGATCGTTGTTATGAATCAGCGATTTGAACAAGTCATGGAACACGCGCCATCTCTCGTAATTGCCATCAAACTTCGGAATGTCAATCCTAGGTAGATTGATCATCGGCTGCGCCTGTGTAATTTGACGGTTTGGGGTTTGCGCATCGGAAGTTTGGGTTTTGGTTCCGGGATTGCACACTTGTTTGAAGTTGATGGCTCGGTCTCGAAGTTCGCCGATATACGAGAATGCAACTTCTTCAGTGGCTGAATAAAGGTCTACGTATTTTTCAAATTCATCTTCTGACTCAGTCTCGCCTGAAGTCATCATAATATTTTTATGGAGTGTGGTGCATTCAGACCAGGTTCTTTCTATAGAATCCAGACGAGCGGAGATATACTCAGCAGTACGCCTTGTTTCCCCTGTCTTTTTAAAGTTGGTGACTGCTTGTCTCACCAGCTTGAACAAGACGTCTTGCTCTCTCATAAGCCCTTCCATAGTTGAGCTTGGAGTTTTCTTTACTGGGTTTACTACCTATTGGATTTTTTCTTTACTGGGTTTCCTTCCTTCTGGGTTTTTTCTTTACTGGGTTTCCTACCTACTGGGTTTTGCTAGGATTCTATAGTTTTTTTTTTTTTTTCTTTTGCTATTTGCAGTTGTGTGCAATGACATGCAACACACTTTCTCTCTTGTTAGAAGTTTATGCGTTGGAGTGGGATTCTAATTTTGGTTTTATTATTTGCACTTGTGTGCAATGAAATGCAACGCACCTTCTCTCTATTGCAAGTCTATGCGTTGGAGTGAGGTACAACGATGTTGTCGGATTGAGCACGTACTGTGCGAATTCAGTATTGTTAGTGTCGTGAACAGTGTTACCAGAAAAAAAAATTAGGATTCTGCTAAATTTAGCAGACTTAGCTGAATTTTTTTCATATAATTTCTGATAAAAAATCTGCTAAAAATAATTTACAAAAAATATTCTGCTAAAAGTTCCGCCAACGATAAGTAATTTAGTAAAATGTTTGTATTAAGTACTTAACTTTCATAAAGTCGTTTATTAATTACAACTGTAAAAATGCTGAATAACGCACAAGTAAAAAAGTATAATGTACGAAATTTTCTCTATTTTTAAATTACTTTATAAACTAAACTTTGATATGTATAAAGGCTGGTTTACATGACGAATGCAATTTTTTATACTGAGATTGTGAGGGTTATCGAATTTTCAATGGAGTAGAAAGCAACCTTTACAAAAAATGACATTCACACAAATATCGCCAATATTTTTTCTGGATATAATATCTGTTCGTTTCACGCCTGATCAGTTTCTGATTAGAGATTTTCCTTCTCCCTCACAATCTCAGTGAAAACTGTTCGTAGTCACCATATACTGGTAAGCCGCCCTTACGTTTGTGCTAAATATGAACAATTTCTTACATCACAGCATTTTTTTCCCAATATTTATTTATTTATCTAAGATTTGAAAATATTTTTTGTTTCTGGATAAGTTTCCAATGAATTTACTACGTACATATATACGAACGAAGAGTAAAACTATTATTTCTTCTATTTCATAACAAAAAAAAAATTTAATATGAAATTTTTGATGGTTGTTTTTTGACGTCAGAGGAGTTTCTGGTGGAAAACTCCAGCATGAAAGCCCGACTAGGATCTATCGCTGTTTTGACTACTGCCAATGCTGAGTCAATACTATCTGATGACAAAACAGCTCCTTCGAATCTAGTCCATCACCGTTTTAGACTGGCATCTCCAGTGAAGGTTTTTAAACTCTCGAGAGTCCTCATTGGTAGAAGTCAATAATCACGAAACCGATCGATCCCATTTGGATTTTCGTGTTGGTGTTCCGAACCAGAAACTCGTCTGACGGCGAAAAAAAGCCAAAAAATTCTTAGTAAAAACGACAGTTTTAGCAGAATCGTCATAATGGTTATCCTTTCAATTCTGCTAAAAGTTCTGCTAAATTTTTGACGAAAATTTTCACTGCTAAAAAATATTTTTTTCTGCTAAATTTAGCAGATCTTCTGCTAAAATGGCAGCACTGGTCGTGAACCTTGTGACAACGCCGCCGGTGGGTTTTTGTGGATCGAACCGATCCGAAATTTCAATTTTCAGGTTTTTTTTGAAGTTTGACCTTAATTTTCTCGGTTCGTGGATTTTGTTTTAATTCGATTTACCGGGTTAAATCGAGTTGTTTGGTGTTTTTTTGTTTCTTGCCGCCCTTAAAGGATTATGTTGGCATTTATATTGCTTTGATTGCGCTCGAAATGATTGCGTTTTTCAAAGCAATATTGCCCAAATGATCCGTGAATTCGACGGGCAAGGCTACATGTGGTGTGTCGATATTTTATATCGTTTGCGATGGAAATGTTGAAGTTTTAACAAAATTGCCTTGAAATTTTTATTATTTCTATTTTTTTTTAAATTTGGCGATTTTTACGCCATTTTGTGACCTTGCGTTTATTGGTGCGATTCGATGCGCGAATCGCTCAAGGTATTGGTGAACCAACACGGCACTGTTGTTGTGCTTCGCGTCGTGGCGTTCAGGTCTGGTTATTATGTGACCAAACCAAGTGTTTTATGGTGTGAGTGCTCAACACAGCATCTTGTTGGTGCTTTCGTGTTGAAAGTTTGCTGTACTGCTAAAGGCTAGCAGCTTGCGGTGGTGTTTCCGCCTGAAGCGATATTTTTTGTTTGGGTGTTTGGACTATGCAAAATGCATATTATTGTACCGTGTGGTACAGTGTTTTAATGTGGGTATTTGGACTATGCAAATGCATATTATTGCACCGTGTGGTACAGTGTTTTAATGTGGGTGTTTGGACTATGCAAATGCATATTATTGCACCGTGTGGTACAGTGTTTTAATGTGGGTGTTTTCCGTGACTCGAGTGCCGACAAGTGCCGGTTTCGATGTCACCGAACAGTTGTGCAATTTCGTTTTCAAGGAGGAAAATTTTACCTTTTTGAAAATTTTGATTTTTCCTTTTTTTGAGTGGATTCTGAAGGAAAATCGAATAAAGGAAAACGGCTCATATATCCGGCTCGACGGACCAAATGATCGGACTCTCACGTCCGATCCCTTCTTTCCTGAAATTTGGGAAAGGAATGAAAAATAAAAATGCCGGTTTTGTGAGAACTCCCTTTTTCTTTATTCGATTTTTTCGTAATGCGTTTTGAAATCGGGTTGGGTTTTTGTTTTCGGTTAAATGTTTGGCGCAGCCTGTTGTTCGATTGTATGTCCTCTCGCCGAAACGGTGAGAAGGCCGACAACAGAAAAACGGTATAATTCGTAGATTTCGCGGTTGACTTGTTGTTCTTTGCAGAGGGTCGTCCCTTGAAACTTTGGGCCGATCCTTGCAGCGAAAAACAGTCTGTCGATTTGCGTGATACTTACGTTTGAAAAGTGTGTTTGAGCAGAAGCTGACTCGTACGTACTAAGCGTTGAGCCGTGGCCCGCCACGACCTTTATAGCCGCCCCGAGCTTTTTTAATGCCTTTTTCCGGCGGCTTTAACTGCGGCCATGTTCAGGCCATGGGCCATGTTCAGGTCATGGGCCATGTTCAGGTCATGAGCAGTGTTCAGATCTGAACAACCAGAGAATTATATTCGTTATCTTCCGTGAGCGGTGTGTCGTACGACTAATAAAAGAATTACTTACGAACCATTTACGCTTGAATGAAAAGAATTGGAATCAAAATTGATAATCTGTGAAGGTATCTGCCAAATGAAAGCAGAAACCTCTGAACACAATCCGTGTTGCTGTAAGGTAATTGCAAACCAACACTACAGCTGTCTTAGAGAACAATTCGAACAAAAGTGTACCATGGAAAGAAATATCAACTAAAAAGATTCATGGGAGAAATTAAGTTGAAAAAGAATCTCTAGGTTGAAACCGGAGAAAATGTATGAGGAATAGCACAGTACACCTCTGGTCGCACTGTTTGAAGGAATCTCCCCACCTCCTATAAAATACTATCTAATCTTGAAATCGAATTCATTAAGCCGCATCTCCGTCACATTTCTTTTCCTGAACTGGCGTGTTGACGTGATTTTTCGTACTATGACACTATTCCTTCGATTAAGTACTAGACTAATGTATACTACAGAAATATTTTTATTTTTTTTTATTTTATTTTAATAAAGAAATATAATTAAACCATAACAAAAAATAAAAAATTCCAAAAATTATCAACAAATTATAAAGTAAAGAGTAAAATCGGCTCGGCGTTTAACATACAGAGGATTCTCGATACTTTCCACAGCAAATGGTTTGATAACGGTCCATCCGATCTATATCTTTGGTTACTAGCTGATGTTCAAAGTTCTTGCCCTTAGAGTATTAGCCAGAGACGTAGACGATACAATATGATTGCATGATGAAACAGTCCGGATGGATCTATAAGCAGTGACGATTTTTTTAATTCAGTAAAACACCGAAGAAACGTACGAACTTACCTGAAGAATTTCACTTGAGATTACGCTAGTATCCATTGTTATTAAATGGATTTGATTCCGATAGACTTCCTGTTGAATCCTACATAATGTGTGTAGTGATAACAAGAGTAAAATCGGCTCGGCGTTTAATATACAGAGGATTCTCGATACTTTCCACAGCAAATGGTTTGATAACGGTCCATCCGATCTATATCTTTGGTTACTAGCTGATGTTCAAAGTTCTTGCCCTTAGAGTATTAGCCAGAGACGTGGACGATACGATATGATTGCATGATGGAACAGTCCGGATGGATCTATAAGTAGTGACGATCTTTTTAATGCAATAAAACACCGAAGAAAAGTAAAAACTTACCTTGCCCCCAGAGTATTGGACATACGTAGACGATATGATATGATTGCTTGATGGAACAGGCCTGATGGATCTATAAGAAGTGACGATATTTACGGCTATTACGATATTTACGGCTATTACGATATTTACGGCTAATACGATATTACGGCTGAAATGAAAAAAAAATATTCATTATAATATTAAAAGTAATTTGTTTGACAAAATAATAAGACATTACCTTAAAACGAATCCTCCAACAAACCTTCTGTCTCTATGTCGGAGTCTCCGACATCCGGATTGATTATGCTGTGCTCTTCTACCCTGTTGGGGTCGTATAACTGCCCTGCCAGTCGAGAAAATTCAATAGTCCTGTTCACTTTTAGCTCGTCACACCTGTTATAAAACATGTAGAGAGCTAAGTTCCCAGGAATATGAGCCTTTTTCCTACCGTAGGAGGATACTATAATTTTAGCATGCCTCCACGAGGACTCAATCCCATTTGTGTGAGCACCAGTCTCTGGGTCTTTGTAATTTTTAGAGTGGTTCACTGTCAAATGTTTGTAGCCCTCGCTTTCAAGGCAGTCATACGCCTTCCAACAGTCGGAAACTATGGTAGTCCCTTCAGCAATCCATTGTTTGATGATGGGCAGAAGAGTTTTTTTGTCTCTAAACTTTTATAAATGTTAGCACAATCGAAAAAATTACGAAGATGAGTATTACCTGGATTCGACAGGAACCATAAATATTCGGCTTGTCCCTCTTTCGTAGCCGCCGAACACCCATTGCCCTTCAACGCGGTGGCCTTGATGGTATTTACGTTTTCCAAACTTACTCTTATCAATCTCGACAGTTTTCCCTGGTCCACCAAGCTTTACAGGATTGCTGTAAAAAGCATTGAGCAAAACCTCGCGACAAAAGGATGACCAGTTGACTAAAGTCTCATTTGACTTTATTTTTGCGTTTATCCCCGTGGTTTTTAAATCTAAGGTCTGTACCCATGCGTTGGCGAAACTCAAAATTTGAGATAATTCCAGACTTGACTTTTCAAAAAAAGTTCCTGAACGAAAACTACATGTTTTTCCGCACCGAACTTTTTTTTTTGTTTCAAGACCCAGTTCATGCATTTGTAGTAGCAACCATCTGTCCTGTTGACAAAATATTTAATCGTAAAAAGAAAATAATTAAATCAAAAAACTGGGGCAAAAGTTATTCTATCAAATAATAATCAATGGTACAACAGCCCAAATTGGGCATAGGCCTTAAAGTAATGCTAGAGTGACTTCATTACGAGACCACAGAGCACTAGGAGGCGAAGTGTTCAGCCACACATCTTGTAAAAGTGTGAAAATAATGAAAATGGTAAGTATGATTTTTCTGTATAATATTTATTTGAAACAACGTTTTTTCGGCTGGCCCTCCACATTCCAGCTTTTCTACCCGGCCGATCGGGCTGCAATTGGGATATGTGGGAACCTCCAACTTTTTTTTCGTTACTAACTTTCCATTTTACAGCCCGATTTCCACTAAAAAAAAGGACATTTTTTTGAAGTCCGCCATTTTGTTATTTTTGAACCAAATTTTTTTTTCGAGGTTCCGACCAAAACCACAAGCCTACAAAAAAATAATATATATGATTTTTTTTGTTCAGAGGTCCAGAAGCGGAGGAATGTGAAGGGCCAGCCACCCACCTTTTTTATAAAGAGCTAACTTTCGTGTTAAAAAACTTAAATAAATAATTTAAAAAAAAAATAAAAGTTTTTTTTGTTTACTTTGAAATGCCCTTAATAACATATAAAAAACTCAAATCGGTAGAAGTTCATTTTCTTCTAAAGAAAAATTCTCGAATAAAAGCCTCCAAAAACGTAAACGTTACCAGAGTACTCCCTTAAATGCATTCTAGGCCTTACAGGTAAAACATTTTACCAAAATGGTGTTTTATTGGCATCAGCACAGCATTCTAAAACGCTCTATCCTTAACCGCACAATGCTGCAATATTATATGCCTCATGGATAAGTATTTTCAATCGCATTGTTGTGGTATATTTAACAACTCCACCTTATTAAATTTACCGAATTCTGTGATATTTTCAAATGTATTTACTTAAGCATTATGCTTTCGTAGTAATAGTTCAGTTCATATAAATTATACACAGTTATGCGATTCTGTTAACCTCATGAAAATTAAAGCAATCACTCTATGAGGTTAAATTAACTTTTTTCTTTGTTTTTTTTTAAAGCATGTATGCTGTTCCGTTAACCACGAAAAGTTGTTATCTAATTCTTAACGCAAACTGCGGTAATAGTAAAAGCAATTTCCCACGTCTGTGACTCCATATTTTTCTGGGTGGATGACAGAAGAACATCCTATGAATTTCGCAGCGGGGTATGTTAATACAGTCATATTTGCCGGTCTAAATATACAAATTGCAATGAGAACTTGCATATATGAAATTTAGAAAAAACTAAACAAAATTACCTTAACTTTTGGAATTGCCCAAATGTGTTGATTTCGTTAATTTCTAAAAACCATGATCTCATAATCGATATAACAAACCGATTCAATGGAAACTTTGGACTGCAGGAATAAGTCATTGCGACTGTAATTGTTTCATTGTCTGCATCGAAAAGAAACCGCTTCGAAATCAATTAACTAAACCCAAACTTAAATTAATTTACATTCATATAAAATTACATTTGTCCTTGGCAATCGAACAATGTCTTAGATACCCTCGTGCCATATGCTCTAAATCCCAATCCCAGTGCTGAATTTGAGGAAAAACCAAAAACAGAAATTATTTCCAAAACACTATTCCAGAAATACCAAGAGTAATATTTTTTCAATCTTGTAACGAACATCAAACTTGTTTGAGACAATTTTATTCCTGGATTTAGCAATCGAGGAAACAGTTTTTTCAAAACCAAATTAGGGTAAAGTACCCAGCTCCGAGCCCTACGCCAGTTCCGAGCCCCCTTTGGTTATTTCACAAATAGCTAATGATTCATGACATTTTTTCCTTCACTAGCTGTGTTTTTTATTCCCGGTTAACCATAAAGCTCGAAAAAATTGCACGACAAAACAACAACAGTGCGGTTACCAACAGTTCAAGCGTTCATTCGACCGGAGCTTCGGGTAAGAAAAATTATAGTTACGATATTTACGATATTTAAAGCTTGGTGCACTTGGTGCTCTACAACAGATGGCGCGGATCAATAAAATTTTTAGCTATCGCGAATTTCGCCGAAATGTCTCCGAGAATCGGTGCGCATTTGTCGCCATACGTCGTATCGAGACAAATGCGCACCGTATCGAGACAAATGCGCACCGATCGTATCGGATACGTGTATTTTTTTCATACAACGTCTCGGAGATTCTCGCAGACAGAGCGACATGTCTCCGAGAAATCTGAGAGATTCTCGCAGATTTTACCAACTAGGTACTAGCTTTTTACACATTGACAAGCGAAAATGGTATGAAGCTTGAATATCGTAAACTGGTAACCGCGAGCGTTTTTTATTTGAGCTTTTCAACCGGGAATAAAAAACACAGCTTATGTGACTGAAAACCTAACAAAAAGTTCGAAAGCGGTTAGAATAGGGAGTAATATATGAATACCATGAATACATGTCATACTCCGGAATGTAGTGTAGGGGTTGAAAAAGGAAAAATCTAAAAAATAGGTGATTATTAAACAAGTCCGTGGAAGTCAAATGATATTCGATATCTGATCAAATCTGAGAGATATGAAAGAATTAATGAAAAAGTATACAATCTCTTTACACCCCCTTAGGGGTACATTTTCAAAAAATCTTGAAAACTTTTTCTAGGTATTCATATGAAGAAACCGTAAAATAAAAACGAATTCAATATTTTAGAAGACCTAGTAGGTATGACGAAAATTGGGAAAATGTATGCATTCTGTTAAGAGTTTGTTGTTCTTTCCGGTGTCAGTGGAGTGAAACTCCAATACGAAATCCCCGACTGTTGATTAATCGTAGTCCCTGAGGACAATGACAAATTTGGAAAGAACTTTCACTGGAGAGGCCAGTTTATCATAAGATTTGTGTTGGACTAGGTCCGAAGGAGCTGTTTCGTCATTCGGAAGGCAGAAGACTCTTCAGAGGGTGTATTCTGGCCAACTTTCCGAAACACCCTGACAGCTGGTGGAATTGCTGAGGAAAGTTCTATATAGCGATATCACATCCAAATTTCATTACTGAGAATAATGTACTCGCTAAGTGAGCGCCGTGACATCTTATACTAAAGCCCGGTGGTGGTAATGAGAAGCTGTAACATTTGTAATGTTTTAACTAGCTGGTTGGAAATTATATGTTGTGACTGTACTTGAAAATGTATATAGTGTGAGTGTACTATTTGGTTTTAACCTTTGGAGAAATGGTTGTAACCAACGCTAAGATCGAGACCCAGTGGGTCCAACGCAAACTTACTTTTACCAATACTTTTATGTTACCAGTTTTTCATGGTCAAGCTACCATTGAAGCTATTAAATGTTAAGAGTTTGTTGTTCTTTCCGGTGTCAGTGGAGTGAAACTTGTAACGACTCGAATTGCTGAGGTAGGCTCATCGGGCGCCAGGGGCTCGTTACAAAACATTTATTTAATGACTTCAACTTATTTATTTTATTAAGGTTTTAATTCAGTATGTAATTCAAGTTAATTCAAGTTAGTATTATGTATTATTTGTCTAATACGCTTCGGTTTCCTCGGTCCTATAACGTTTCTGACTTCGTTATCCTCTCGTTGCTGCTCGGCTCGGTATTTCTCGGGTGCTTTGCGTTGTTTCGTGCGTTTCTTGTGGCATTTGCTACGCCGCATTGCGCTGACTAGCGTCGTTCCGTTTTGTCTATGGTTCTTGTGTTACTTGTGTTTTTTTTTTTTTTTTTTTTTTAACGAGGCGGGAAGCGTCGAAAGCCTAAGTCAGTGCGGGACTTTAACCCGCTAAACCCTCCTCACTCGTACGGGTGGATCCTCCCGGAACCACCGTCAGGTATTGCGTCGGGAGGCCGTCATAGCAATACTGCTAAAATCGTCAGTTATTGTCTGTATAGTTTAGTCAGTCGTCTCCTGTGGTACGTCGCGTTGGATGTTTCTTAATCGTTCAAAGCGGCGAAGTGTCGAAATAATTCGCACTGCTGCAGACTGGAAAGCTTGCCATTTGTAGGCTGTGTCACAAATGTGTCTTACAAAGTTTTCTGCGGTCGGGGCTTCTCCGAAAGCCTCCACAATCTCGGCTCGGTCGGTGTCAAAGCGCGGGTAGTGCAGTAAGATATGTCGCGCGTCCTCGATCTCGTGCGGACAGTTGGGGCAGAACGGGTCTTCCTCATGCTTGAAGCGGTGAAGATACTGCTTAAAACAGCCGTGTCCGCTCAACAGCTGGGTCACATAAAAATCAACTTCTCCGTGCTTGCGGCTTATCCAGCTATCTATGTTTGAAATCAATGCAAATGTCCATCTTCCTTTGTTCGCGCTGTCCCAGCGTCCTTGCCATTCCTGAATGCTGCGCCGTCGCTCGTGCACTTTCGATGCATGATCTCCTGCTACGTAGAGTCGCTGAAGTTCAGACGCTAGTATGTCAATTGGCAACATTGCCGATATTACCCCGATTGCATCATCGGACACTGTTGGAAAAGCACTAGCAACCCTCAGTGCGCTAAGACGATAGATAGATCGGATTCCGGCTGTATACGATTTCTTCTTCGTCGCATCCGCCCAAATCGGTGCAGCGTATAGCATTACAGAACTCGTGACCGTTGCTAGTAGTTTTCGTCTGCTGGAGCGTGGACCCCCAGTGTTTGACATGATGCGTGAGAGCGCACCATTTATCTTTGAGGCTTTTTCGCTGATCGCCAGGAGATGATCCTTGAAAGACATTCGAGTGTCGATTAACACTCCAAGATATCGCAGATTCGGCTGCGAGATGATCTCGTGCTCTCCAGCTCTGAATGTGAACGTTTCGCGTACTTTCCGAGAGCTCAAAAGAACCGCTTCCGTTTTATGCGAAGCCAACTCCAAGTCCGCACTACTCAACCACCGCATAATTCTGTCGATCGCATCACTACACAGAGCTTCCAAGGTGTGGATATGTTTCGCTACTACCACAAGTGCGATATCATCCGCATAGCCAACTAGTGTGGTGTCCGTTGGGAGCTCGATGCAAAAAACGTCATTATACATAATGTTCCATAAAGTGGGGCCAAGCACTGAGCCCTGAGGGACTCCTCGTGAGACGTCGTAGCGCTTGACACCGTCTTTGGTGTCATACAAAAGAACTCTTTCTTCGAAGTAGTTAGCTATGATTCGCTGTAGATATCCCGGTACGTTGAAACTATTTACTGCTTGCATTATTCGCACCCAGCTCGCTGAATTGAAGGCATTCTTAACGTCAAGTGCTACCACTGCGCAGTACTTTTTGTCGCCGTTCTTCCATCTTTCTCCGGATGTTGCTTCACGCGCAATTCTCATAACGGCATTAATGGCGTCGATGGTGGATCTCCCTCGACGGAATCCAAATTGTTGCTCGGATAGACCTCCAGGTCTCTCGAGTAACTCCTGCAGTCGGTTGGTGACAATGCTCTCCAGTACTTTTCCCAATGAGTCCAGCATACATAGTGGGCGGTATGCCGATGGTTGTTCTGGTTGCTTTCCGGGCTTCAATAGAAGCACCAGTCTTTGGAGCTTCCAAAAATCGGGGAACACTCCTTCTTTGAGACATGCTGTGTACATCCTAGCGAACGTCTCGGGATCCTTCCGGATGGCCGTTTTCAACGCTATGTTAGGGATGCCGTCAAGACCAGGTGCTTTGTTGTCAGATACTTTCCGTATTGCCAGTAAAACCTCTTCAGCTGTCACGGGTGAAATATCACCCATATCTGCGGGTAGTTCATATATTTCTGTCCGTCCACTCTGGGGTGGAAAGAGAGTCGCCACTACGCTGTCCATAAGCGCAGGATCTGTGGGTTGCGGCGCTCTGGGCCCTCTAACTTTGCTCATCACTACCTTGTACGCCTTGCCCCAGGGGTCGATATCAGAGCTATCGCGCAGGTCGCGGAATGATGAGTCCTTGGCGTCTTGGATCGCTTTCTTAAGCTGTAGTCGGCATACTTTGTAGCTAGAATGCAATGATTGCCACGTGATGTGATTTCGCGCACGCTGCGCTTTCCTCCGCGCATGGTTGCACCGCCTTCTGGATTCGGCAATATTCTCATTCCACCAGTAGACTGGGGTTCTTGTTGGTGCACCCGTCCTTCTTGGCATTGCTGCGTCGCATGCCTCGCTTAATCGCTGTTTGATATTTGTCGCCATAATGGTGGCTTCGTCGTCCATTGTTTGCGCATCGTCCCACACTAACTTAAAAATTTCTGCGTCAAAGGCACGTTGTTTCCATCCCTTGACTTGTGCAACAGATATTCGCCTCTGACACCTTGCTTGCTGCATCTCGATGACAATAGCGCGATGATCACTGTGCGAGTAAAAATTTTCGACGCTCCATGTTGCGTTTCGAGCGATCGAGTTGTGAGCGAACGTTAGATCCACCACCGACCTCCTGGTCCCAGCCTCAAACGTGTGCAGTCCATTATTTAAGAGTTCGAAGTCTAGTGTCGCGAGATATTCCATAAGAAGCCGACCCCTGCGATTCGTATTCTTGCTGCCACATGTCGTGGACCATGCGTTGAAGTCACCACCAATAAATGCCGGGAACTTTGATCTGGCCTCCGTCACCAGCTCCGTTAACATCCGCTCATATTGGATTATGTCCATACTCGGTGGAGCGTAGCATGAAAAGAAGTAGATGCCATCGCATTTCACCCAAGTGAAACCAGAGCGGGCAACTAAGGCTCTACTTTGGTAGACCCTACCACCAAGCGTCCATATCGCTGCTTTGCTGGATGCGTCTGTTGTCCACTCGCATCCATCCACATTGTGGTGTTGTTCGCACAGGATTGCGAGGTCGAATCGTTGCTCGAAAATCGTCTGCTGCAGGAGGTCCTGTGCTGCAATACAGTGGTTGAGATTGAGTTGTACAATCTTCATCGTCCAAGCTTCTTAACCGCCTTTTGGTGTGCCGGACAGCGAGAGCTGCCAGCTGCATGATCGCCTTCGCACAACGCGCATTTTGTTTTGTTCGTACATACAGTCGCAAAGTGTCCGTCTTCGCCGCATTTCCTGCATATATTTCTCCGATCTATTGACTCCTTACAATTCTGTGCCAGATGATTATACCCCCAACACTTAAAACAGCGTGTAGGCGATACGCTCTCGCGTACCCGGCATGACACCCAACCTACGCGTATTCGCTGCTTTTTTATCACTCTCACAGCCTCTTCGGCTGGCAGGTTGACATAAGCCGTCTGCGTGCCTTGATAGCCCTTCCTCATGTTGCGTACTGATGATTCATCAGGGCGTCGTATTTCACACTGTGCATGGAGCGCGTCGCACACATCTGCTGGCGTTGTGACCTCGTCTAGATCTCTCAGCTGGATTGTTATGGTATGCGTTTTCGCCGACACCTTAGCCGACTCGCATAATACTTTTTCCACTGCTGTCTGGTACGCTCCGGTATTCCGCTCTGGTGCACGCTTAAGTTCGAGCAGCAACTCATTCTTTGCGGTTCGTCGAACTGCACGTACGTTTTCGCCAAGTGACTTGAGGGTGTCATGTGTCTTAATCGTCCGCAGAATGTCCGCATACGTAAGATCACCGGTTGCCGAAATAATGAGGGCATCGGGTTTCGACCTTATACCCTTCTTCGTTTTCTGCTTCTTGGACTCCACCTTTGTCCATTTCTCCGTCTCCTTCGGCAGTGCTTGTAATTGCACTGCATCTCCTTGTGATGCAACCATTGTGTCCAGCGCGTTGATATTTTTTGTGAAGGGGAAGGATTGTCTCTTCGGTAATTCCGTTGTCTCACCCTTCTTCTTTTTGGCAGACGTATACGCCACATTTAAGCGCTTCGTGGGTGGCGTCTCGAGATCAGTCTCCTGTCTTCTCTTCGGATTTGGCTTAAACCATGGCGATGTTTGTGAGGAACTGTTTTTCTTACTCACTTCTTTCGCAATGTAATATTGCTCATCCTTCGAAGATAATTCATATAGCGCTCTAATGCTATCAATTGAGTCACGCATTGGCTGGTGGATCGAACGCCTGCCCTCCTTTAGCATGTCCACAAGTAATTTAATCTGCTCCCCGAGAAGATGAAACGATGATTTCGCCGGTTCTAGCTTCTTGCCTCTGTCAGATGCTTTCGGCGTTTGGATGCTATTTTTTTTCGCACTCTCACCACCTGTAGAAGAAAATTCTTGTGCGCCGGCTGGAGATCTTTGTAGCCTTGCGCCTCTCTGGAATGGATTTTCATTGCCGCTGTTAATAGTTGCGTCGTCATCGTTGTCATTATTGTTTCGTCGTTCACTGTTGTTTGGTTTGCTGATGCTGTTTTTGTCATTATTCATGTTATTTTTTTGCGTTGCTTGTGTCGTTGCTGCGTTGCGTTGCTCTGTTGCTCTGCGTGCTATGTTACTCTGTACGTGCGTAGCTTCGCTCGTTGCCCTGCGTTGCCCCTGCGTTGCTCTGTGCGTTGCTTGCTCTGTGTATCGTTACTCCACGTGTTGTATTGCTCTGCGCGCTTCGTGTATCGTCGTTGCTCTGCGTGTCGTCGCTCTGTGTGTCGCTGCCCTGTGCGTTGCGTTGCTCTGTTCTGTGCGCTGCGTTGCCCTGCGTGGCGTTGCTCTCTGTGTCGCTGCTCTGTGCGCTGCGTTGTCCTGCGTGGCGTTGTTGCGTTGCTCTGCGCGCTTCGTGCGTCGTCGTTGCGTTGCTCTGTGCGCTTCGTGTGTCGTCGTGGCGTTGCGCTGTTCTTTGCCCTGAGCGCTGTGCTGCGTTGTGCGACGTCGTGCCGTTGCGTTGCTCCATGCGTTGCGTACCGTGGCTCCATGCGTTGTGTAGCGTTGCTCTCTCCGGACCTCGGTTACGCGTGCCTTCTTCGTCGCTGCCTCGTCTGGATCTTGCAGCATCCTCTGGATCTTGCAGCATCCTCTGGGTCTCGCTCCGTCATCTGCGTAGCTCTCCGTGCCGTTAGTCGCTGCCTCTGATGTCCATCGCATCGCTGTTTGTCTTTGGCCTCCGGTGCTTGTGTTGGCTGAGTTTGGGCTCCGTGTGTGAATGTCACGGTAACCGGTTGGCCGTTCTATGTTTTTAGGCGAACTCACAAGAGCCACAGACCCTAAATAGATTGGCATGGCCGGGGCAAGCCGTACTCTACCGTCGAGACTTTCGAGACTATGTTTGGCGAACTCACAAGAGCCACAGACCCAAGCCATAGGTCGATTTCTCGGGCATGGCGTTAGTTTTCACTTTGGGAGGAGTTTTTAGGCTCGACCCGCGGCTACTAACTGACGCCACCAACTGGACAACTTTCGCTCGATCGTTTTGTCCTATATACCAGCCAAAACATGCGCTGGGTGCGGATTATATCATACAATAAAAAAATATGCGAAATTTATTTTATATTTTTTTATTCTGGTGTAACAGCATTGCATTGAGTGTAGACGTAAATTTGACACAAATTTCCGTCATTACACATTCCCCCTACTTAAAAGGAGGAGCTGAGAGTCCCACGTATACGTGTCGCTTCGTCCGAGTGCCACGGAGTACACCTTGCCGTTTACCTCCTGTCTCCATCGTAGACGCTTTCCTCTGGGTCTCGTTGCCAGGGTGTGGCGGATCCTTTCTATTACTTCCTTTGGTGGTTCTGCAGTTGACTCCGTTTTTGCCTTCTTCGCCTGGGTGGGCCCACGGTCGTCGCCACTGTCGCTACTGCCACTGCTGCTGCTGCTATTGCTGCTGCTACTGTTGTCATTGGCGCTGGCTACATTGTCTTTTCTCGGTTCTGGCTCAAGTCCCTCCCGCAGCTCCTGCGTGATCCGCTGGCGCCATGCCGGCATGTCCTTTGCACTAAATGTGGCCACTGCTCCCCGGGCCCGATGTTCCGCGAGGGCACAACAAAACACTCCGCAATCGAAAGTATTATCCTGGCTCGGTGCACTGGATGTTGGTATAGTCACGTACGTGCTCTCTCCCGGTTTATTCAGGTATTCCTTCAACGTTGTTAATTCCGTCGGGATGGCGCCGCCACGTGGGTCAAAGTACTCGATTGTCTTGGCCTGTGGGTATACGACGGCTAGGCACCAGTGATTTCCGGATAGATGCAGTGGAATTAGTACGACGTCACTGTTTTGGAAGTCAGGCTGTTTCCAGCGCCGTACCCCCTCTGCTCCCCGCTTCATCAGAGTGGGAATGAAAAATGTGTTTAGCGATCCGACGCGTAGTTTCCGGGATAGGTCTTTTCCGCGTAACGTCAAGTATTCCACATACGCGTTCATAATGTTATCGTTGAGCCATCGTTGCGGGCGTAATGTGGAGAAGTCTCTGTTGCTCAGCTGTAGTCCACTAATTCGTCCTACGATTGCGTCCAGATTTCCTTCGGTGTTGGTTTCCTCGGATGTAACCATCCGTTTCACTGTGGTTGCTCTATAGTTTTCCATTTCGGTTAGATCACTTTCACTTTAGTCTACTACTTTCAGAAATTTACTGGGCTGATTGTCTTCTGGCTGGCCCTTTATATAGTGCCCTTCCGTGAATCCCGTTAGGTTTCTGGCTAATTGAAGCTTGTAGTCGATCCATCAAGGTCTGAAAGAGTCCCGTTAGGGTCTTCTATTGTTTAAGTTCTGGTGTGGTCTATTTTTAGCCCGTGATGTTTCTCGGTATCAATTCTGCTTGGTTCGATTTTCATGATTCGAGTACGATTGTACTTGACCTTCCCGTTAGGCCCGTGGCGTGGTATGCCGGTGACTTGTTTTAGCTTCCTTCTGCTCTCCGCATCAGCTCCACGTGGTTCGATCTGTGCTGCTGTGGGTACGACATCCGCTAGTCTCTTGTCTCCGCATGGTCTGTGCTCCTTTGGGGTCTTCGCTCGACTGCGACTGCTGGTCGTAGCTTAGCGTAGTTCATCGTGCCTTCTCGAAGCTAGTATTCGCTTGAGTCCTCGGGCACGACTCTGCTCGCCTTAGCTGATCGTTATCATCATTCGTTTGCGGTGTTCGTGTCTGCTTCCGCTGTGCTTCTCTCTCTGTTTCCGTCTCTTGTGTGGCCTCGACATCCCCTGTCCACGTCCCGTTGTGTCGCCTGGCGTCTCCTGTGCTCTATGTGCCTCGACATCCCCTGTCTACGTCCCGTTGTGTCGCCTGGCGTCTCCTGTGCTCTATGTGCCTCGACATCCCCTGTCTACGTCCCGTTGTGTCGCCTGGCGTCTCCTGTGCTCTATGTGCCTCGACATCCCCTGTCTACGTCACGTTGTGTCGCCTGGCGTCTCCTGTGCTCTATGTACCTCGACATCCCCTGTCTACGTCCCATTGCGGGGAACTCGGCAACGGAACTCCCATCCTGACGACTGCATAGCTGCATGCGACCACGCGCGTCACAGGTTGCGGATAGTGAACGGCCGGCTCGGAGTCGGTCAGCTGCTGAATAAGCAAACAATTGCGAATAAGCAGCCGCGGACAAGCAGAATGTTATCCCATAGTGTTGTTCATCCCTCCTACCCCCTCCCTCCACATCCAGTTATCCCACTACTTCACCTATCTCTACGCGCACCGCTGTAATATACCGTGGCGGATTGTGGGTATTTTTGAAATAACGGTAACCCAAGCCAAGGCGTTATGCGACCCGTACTGAGGGCTGGATGGCTGCAGGGAATGCAGTTGTGAACGGAGCCCCCTACCATACCTGTCGACCTGGTAGGGTAACTAGACTTACCGCAATAATCTGGGTTCTCTGTTGCGGTGGACTCTTCATTCACCCTGACTCGTGGGACCAAGATGGATAAAAATAAAGAAAAAAACAACATAAAAGAAAAGATGGACGTAATTGAAGCCGATGCCAAGTCAGACATCGGCACTTCCTCAGAGGAGGAATTGCTTGCCTCCAGCCAGGAGACAATCATTGATTTGGGCAGCGTAGCGAGTACCAGCCAAAGTACACCTGCGCAGCCCCACCCATCGACATCCAAAAACCAGACGAGCGTAGCAGTGGTGGAGAATACCAGTTCAGGCATTCAGAAACCAGGCAAGAAGCGTAAGTCTCCCGGTGTTGCCGCTAGGACTCGGTATCTGAAGGCTCTGTTCATCCTTGGCAAGATAGCAAAGAATGAGGCAGAAGGGACAGTCCATGAACGAGACGAACACGACAAAGCGTTTTACCAGGCGATTGTGGAGGAACACAATGTGTGCGCGAAGGTAACGCAACCACAACAGCAGGGGGCCTCTAAGCGAAACAGGTCCCATGATGAAGTTTACCATGCCACGAAACGGAGCAGGGTGACAACGTCCAAAACCACCATCAAACAGAACAGCGGTGCACCGGCCGGAGTTCAGGCAACGAAGTCTTTCTCGGAGGCAGCGAGAAATAACTTGCACGTCGCACTACTGAACGAGCTTTCAAGCGATGGAAAGCTGACAGCGGATGAATGGACGAAAGTGGAAGGCACACTCTCGAATATGCTTATGCTGCATGTTCTGAAGGACGAAAATCCGCCCACGCCAGTTTTTGACTGCGAGGGGATGGTAAGAGAATATCGGGTAATCCGTTGCATGGACAGCTTTTCGAAGGAATTCCTAGAATCATGTTCTGCAAAGATAAGTAACGCTTTGGAGGGAGTGAAGCTCAGGCTTATCCTTTGAACTGCAGGAATAAGTCATTGCGACTGTAATTGTTTCATTGTCTGCATCGAAAAGAAACCGCTTTGAAATCAATTAACTAAACCCAAACTTAAATTAATTTACATTCATATAAAATTACATTTGTCCTTGGCAATCGAACAATGTCTTAGATACCCTCGTGCCATATGCTCTAAATCCCTATCCCAGTGCTGAATTTGAGGAAAAACCAAAAACAAAAATTATTTCCAAAACACTATTCCAGAAATACCAAGAGTAATATTTTTTCAATCTTGTAACGAACATCAAACTTGTTTGAGACAATTTTATTCCTGGATTTAGCAATCGAGGAAACAGTTTTTTCAAAACCAAATTAGGGTAAAGTACCCAGCTCCGAGCCCTACGCCAGTTCCGAGCCCCCTTTGGTTATTTCACAAATAGCTAATGATTCATGACATTTTTTCCTTCACTAGCTGTGTTTTTTATTCCCGGTTAACCATAAAGCTCGAAAAAATTGCACGACAAAACAACAACAGTGCGGTTACCAACAGTTCAAGCGTTCATTCGACCGGAGCTTCGGGTAAGAAAAATTATAGTTACGATATTTACGATATTTAAAGCTTGGTGCACTTGGTGCTCTACAACAGATGGCGCGGATCAATAAAATTTTTAGCTATCGCGAATTTCGCCGAAATGTCTCCGAGAATCGGTGCGCATTTGTCTCCATACGTCGTATCGAGACAAATGCGCACCGTATCGAGACAAATGCGCACCGATCGTATCGGATACGTGTATTTTTTTCATACAACGTCTCGGAGATTCTCGCAGACAGAGCGACATGTCTCCGAGAAATCTGAGAGATTCTCGCAGATTTTACCAACTAGGTACTAGCTTTTTACACATTGACAAGCGAAAATGGTATGAAGCTTGAATATCGTAAACTGGTAACCGCGAGCGTTTTTTATTTGAGCTTTTCAACCGGGAATAAAAAACACAGCTTATGTGACTGAAAACCTAACAAAAAGTTCGAAAGCGGTTAGAATAGGGAGTAATATATGAATACCATGAATACATGTCATACTCCGGAATGTAGTGTAGGGGTTGAAAAAGGAAAAATCTAAAAAATAGGTGATTATTAAACAAGTCCGTGGAAGTCAAATGATATTCGATATCTGATCAAATCTGAGAGATATGAAAGAATTAATGAAAAAGTATACAATCTCTTTACACCCCCTTAGGGGTACATTTTCAAAAAATCTTGAAAACTTTTTCTAGGTATTCATATGAAGAAACCGTAAAATAAAAACGAATTCAATATTTTAGAAGACTTAGTAGGTATGACGAAAATTGTGAAAATGTATGCATTCTGTTAAGAGTTTGTTGTTCTTTCCGGTGTCAGTGGAGTGAAACTCCAATACGAAATCCCCGACTGTTGATTAATCGTAGTCCCTGAGGACAATGACAAATTTGGAAAGAACTTTCACTGGAGAGGCCAGTTTATCATAAGATTTGTGTTGGACTAGGTCCGAAAGAGCTGTTTCGTCATTCGGAAGGCAGAAGACTCTTCAGAGGGTGTATTCTGGCCAACTTTCCGAAACACCCTGACAGCTGGTGGAATTGCTGAGGAAAGTTCTATATAGCGATATCACATCCAAATTTCATTACTGAGAATAATGTACTCGCTAAGTGAGCGCCGTGACATCTTATACTAAAGCCCGGTGGTGGTAATGAGAAGCTGTAACATTTGTAATGTTTTAACCAGCTGGTTGGAAATTATATGTTGTGACTGTACTTGAAAATGTATATGGTGTGACTGTACTTTTTGGTTTTAACCTTTGGAGAAATGGTTGTAACCAACGCTAAGATCGAGACCCAGTGGGTCCAACGCAAACTTACTTTTACCAATACTTTTATGTTACCAGTTTTTCATGGTCAAGCTACCATTGAAGCTATTAAATGTTAAGAGTTTGTTGTTCTTTCCGGTGTCAGTGGAGTGAAACTTGTAACGACTCGAATTGCTGAGGTAGGCTCATCGGGCGCCAGGGGCTCGTTACAAAACATTTATTTAATGACTTCAACTTATTTATTATATTAAGGTTTTAATTCAGTATGTAATTCAAGTTAATTCAAGTTAGTATTATGTATTATTTGTCTAATACGCTTCGGTTTCCTCGGTCCTGTAACGTCTCTGACTTCGTTTTCCTCTCGTTGCTGCTCGGCTCGGTATTTCTCGGGTGCTTTGCGTTGTTTCGTGCGTTTCTTGTGGCATTTGCTACGCCGCATTGCGCTGACTGGCGTCGTTCCGTTTTGTCTATGGTTCTCACAAGTTCGATGTTGCTCGCTTGACTCGGCATCCTCCCGCTTTGCTTCTTGTTCCTCTGTGTTGCCTCGACCCCTCCTGTCTACGTCCCTTGGTGTCGCCTGGCGCTTCTTGTGCTCAATGTCTTCTTGGTACCCTTTGCTCCGTTGCTCCTGGTGCATTGCGGTGCTTGCCTTCTTCTTGCGATTGTTTCCCGTAGTTCTGGCGTTGTTCGTCGTACTGTCCGTGGCTGATTGTAGCTCGGCTCTTGGCACGCCTCTGCTTGCCTTCCTTCGGTCTCTGTGCGTCATCTCATGCTTGTGTCCTTTTACGTTACGTCCTTCCCGGTCCAACTTGTGTGGTGTTGCGTTGTTCTGCGTGTCGTTGTTCTGCGCGTTGCGTTGTTCTGCGTGTCGTTGTTCTACGCGTTGCGTTGCTCTGTTGCCCTACGTGTTATGTTACTCTATACGTGCGTAGCTTCCTTCGTTGTCTTGATCTGTGCGTACCGTCACTCTGTGCGTTGCTTGTGTCGTTGCTGCGTTGCGTTGCTCTGTTGCTCTGCGTGCTATGTTACTCTGTACGTGCGAAGCTTCAATCGTTGCCCTGCTCTGTGCGTACCGTTGCTCTGTGCGTTGCTTGCTCTGTGTATCGTTACTCCACGTGTTGTATTGCTCTGCGCGCTTCGTGTATCGTCGTTGCTCTGCGTGTCGTCGCTCTGTGTGTCGCTGCCCTGTGCGTTGCGTTGCTCTGTTCTGTGCGCTGCGTTGCCCTGCGTGGCGTTGCTCTCTGTGTCGCTGCTCTGTGCGCTGCGTTGTCCTGCGTGGCGTTGTTGCGTTGCTCTGCGCGCTTCGTGCGTCGTCATTGCGTTGCTCTGTGCGCTTCGTGTGTCGTCGTGGCGTTGCGCTGTTCTTTGCCCTGAGCGCTGTGCTGCGTTGTGCGACGTCTTGCCGTTGCGTTGCTCCATGCGTTGCGTACCGTGGCTCCATGCGTTGTGTAGCGTTGCTCTCTCCGGACCTCGGTTACGCGTGCCTTCTTCGTCGCTGCCTCGTCTGGATCTTGCAGCATCCTCTGGATCTTGCAGCATCCTCTGGGTCTCGCTCCGTCATCTGCGTAGCTCTCCGTGCCGTTAGTCGCTGCCTCTGATGTCCATCGCATCGCTGTTTGTCTTTGGCCTCCGGTGCTTGTGTTGGCTGAGTTTGGGCTCCGTGTGTGAATGTCACGGTAACCGGTTGGCCGTTCTATGTTTTTAGGCGAACTCACAAGAGCCACAGACCCTAAATAGATTGGCATGGCCGGGGCAAGCCGTACTCTACCGTCGAGACTTTCGAGACTATGTTTGGCGAACTCACAAGAGCCACAGACCCAAGCCATAGGTCGATTTCTCGGGCATGGCGTTAGTTTTCACTTTGGGAGGAGTTTTTAGGCTCGGCCTGGCGGCTACTAACTGACGCCGCCAACTGGACAACTTTCGCTCGATCGTTTTGTCCTATATACCAGCCAAAACATGCGCTGGGTGCGGATTATATCATACAATAAAAAAATATGCGAAATTTATTTTATATTTTTTTATTCTGGTGTAACAGCATTGCATTTGAGTGTAGACGTAAATTTGACACAAATTTCCGTCATTACACATTCCCCTTACTTGGAAGGAGGAGCTGAGAGTCCCACGTATACGTGTTGCTTCGTCCGAGTGCCACGGAGTACACCTTGCCGTTTACCTCCTGTCTCCATCGTAGACGCTTTCCTCTGGGTCTCGTTGCCAGGGTGTGGCGGATCCTTTCTATTACTTCCTTTGGTGGTTCTGCAGTTGACTCCGTTTTTGCCTTCTTCGCCTGGGTGGGCCCACGGTCGTCGCCACTGTCGCTACTGCCACTGCTGCTGCTGCTATTGCTGCTGCTACTGTTGTCATTGTCGCTGGCTACATTGTCTTCTCTCGGTTCTGGCTCAAGTCCCTCCCGCAGCTCCTACGTGATCCGCTGGCGCCATGCCGGCATGTCCTTTGCACTAAATGTGGCCACTGCTCCCCGGGCCCGATGTTCCGCGAGGGCACAACAAAACACTCCGCAATCGAAAGTATTATCCTGGCTCGGTGCTCTGGATGTTGGTATTGTCACGTACGTGCTCTCTCCCGGTTTATTCAGGTATTCCTTCAACGTTGTTAATTCCGTCGGGATGGCGCCGCCACGTGGGTCAAAGTACTCGATTGTCTTGGCCTGTGGGTATACGACGGCTAGGCACCAGTGATTTCCGGATAGATGCAGTGGAATTAGTACGACGTCACTGTTTTGGAAGTCAGGCTGTTTCCAGCGCCGTACCCCCTCTGCTCCCCGCTTCATCAGAGTGGGAATGAAAAATGTGTTTAGCGATCCGACGCGTAGTTTCCGGGATAGGTCTTTTCCGCGTAACGTCAAGTATTCCACATACGCGTTCATAATGTTATCGTTGAGCCATCGTTGCGGGCGTAATGTGGAGAAGTCTCTGTTGCTCAGCTGTAGTCCACTAATTCGTCCTACGATTGCGTCCAGATTTCCTTCGGTGTTGGTTTCCTCGGATGTAACCATCCGTTTCACTGTGGTTGCTCTATAGTTTTCCATTTCGGTTAGATCACTTTCACTTTAGTCTACTACTTTCAGAAATTTACTGGGCTGATTGTCTTCTGGCTGGCCCTTTATATAGTGCCCTTCCGTGAATCCCGTTAGGTTTCTGGCTAATTGAAGCTTGTAGTCGATCCATCAAGGTCTGAAAGAGTCCCGTTAGGGTCTTCTATTGTTTAAGTTCTGGTGTGGTCTATTTTTAGCCCGTGATGTTTCTCGGTATCAATTCTGCTTGGTTCGATTTTAATGATTCGAGTACGATTGTACTTGACCTTCCCGTTAGGCCCGTGGCGTGGTATGCCGGTGACTTGTTTTAGCTTCCTTCTGCTCTCCACATCAGCTCCACGTGGTTCGATCTGTGCTGCTGTGGGTACGACATCCGCTAGTCTCTTGTCTCTGCATGGTCTGTGCTCCTTTGGGGTCTTCGCTCGACTGCGACTGCTGGTCGTAGCTTAGCGTAGTTCATCGTGCCTTCTCGAAGCTAGTATTCGCTTGAGTCCTTGGGCACGACTCTGCTCGCCTTAGCTGATCGTTATCATCATTCGTTTGCGGTGTTCGTGTCTGCTTCCGCTGTGCTTCTCTCTCTGTTTCCGTCTCTTGTGTGGCCTCGACATCCCCTGTCCACGTCCCGTTGTGTCGCCTGGCGTCTCCTGTGCTCTATGTGCCTCGACATCCCCTGTCTACGTCCCGTTGTGTCGCCTGGCGTCTCCTGTGCTCTATGTGCCTCGACATCCCCTGTCTACGTCCCGTTGTGTCGCCTGGCGTCTCCTGTGCTCTATGTGCCTCGACATCCCCTGTCTACTTCCCGTTGTGTCGCCTGGCGTCTCCTGTGCTCTATGTACCTCGACATCCCCTGTCTACGTCCCATTGCGGGGAACTCGGCAACGGAACTCCCATCCTGACGACTGCATAGCTGCATGCGACCACGCGCGTCACAGGTTGCGGATAGTGAACGGCCGGCTCGGAGTCGGTCAGCTGCTGAATAAGCAAACAATTGCGAATAAGCAGCCGCGGACAAGCAGAATGTTATCCCATAGTGTTGTTCATCCCTCCTACCCCCTCCCTCCACATCCAGTTATCCCACTACTTCACCTATCTCTACGCGCACCGCTGTAATATACCGTGGCGGATTGTGGGTATTTTTGAAATAACGGTAACCCAAGCCAAGGCGTTATGCGACCCGTACTGAGGGCTGGATGGCTGCAGGGAATGCAGTTGTGAACGGAGCCCCCTACCATACCTGTCGACCTGGTAGGGTAACTAGACTTACCGCAATAATCTGGGTTCTCTGTTGCGGTGGACTCTTCATTCACCCTGACTCGTGGGACCAAGATGGATAAAAATAAAGAAAAAAACAACATAAAAGAAAAGATGGACGTAATTGAAGCCGATGCCAAGTCAGACATCGGCACTTCCTCAGAGGAGGAATTGCTTGCCTCCAGCCAGGAGACAATCATTGATTTGGGCAGCGTAGCGAGTACCAGCCAAAGTACACCTGCGCAGCCCCACCCATCGACATCCAAAAACCAGACGAGCGTAGCAGTGGTGGAGAATACCAGTTCAGGCATTCAGAAACCAGGCAAGAAGCGTAAGTCTCCCGGTGTTGCCGCTAGGACTCGGTATCTGAAGGCTCTGTTCATCCTTGGCAAGATAGCAAAGAATGAGGCAGAAGGGACAGTCCATGAACGAGACGAACACGACAAAGCGTTTTACCAGGCGATTGTGGAGGAACACAATGTGTGCGCGAAGGTAACGCAACCACAACAGCAGGGGGCCTCTAAGCGAAACAGGTCCCATGATGAAGTTTACCATGCCACGAAACGGAGCAGGGTGACAACGTCCAAAACCACCATCAAACAGAACAGCGGTGCACCGGCCGGAGTTCAGGCAACGAAGTCTTTCTCGGAGGCAGCGAGAAATAACTTGCACGTCGCACTACTGAACGAGCTTTCAAGCGATGGAAAGCTGACAGCGGATGAATGGACGAAAGTGGAAGGCACACTCTCGAATATGCTTATGCTGCATGTTCTGAAGGACGAAAATCCGCCCACGCCAGTTTTTGACTGCGAGGGGATGGTAAGAGAATATCGGGTAATCCGTTGCATGGACAGCTTTTCGAAGGAATTCCTAGAATCATGTTCTGCAAAGATAAGTAACGCTTTGGAGGGAGTGAAGCTCAGGCTTATCCTTTGAACTGCAGGAATAAGTCATTGCGACTGTAATTGTTTCATTGTCTGCATCGAAAAGAAACCGCTTTGAAATCAATTAACTAAACCCAAACTTAAATTAATTTACATTCATATAAAATTACATTTGTCCTTGGCAATCGAACAATGTCTTAGATACCCTCGTGCCATATGCTCTAAATCCCTATCCCAGTGCTGAATTTGAGGAAAAACCAAAAACAAAAATTATTTCCAAAACACTATTCCAGAAATACCAAGAGTAATATTTTTTCAATCTTGTAACGAACATCAAACTTGTTTGAGACAATTTTATTCCTGGATTTAGCAATCGAGGAAACAGTTTTTTCAAAACCAAATTAGGGTAAAGTACCCAGCTCCGAGCCCTACGCCAGTTCCGAGCCCCCTTTGGTTATTTCACAAATAGCTAATGATTCATGGCATTTTTTCCTTCACTAGCTGTGTTTTTTATTCCCGGTTAACCATAAAAATTGCACGACAAAACAACAACAGTGCGGTTACCAACAGTTCAAGCGTTCATTCGACCGGAGCTTCGGGTAAGAAAAATTATAGTTACGATATTTACGATATTTAAAGCTTGGTGCTCTACAACAGATGGCGCGGATCAATAAAATTTTTAGCTATCGCGAATTTCGCCGAAATGTCTCCGAGAATCGGTGCGCATTTGTCTCCATACGTCGTATCGAGACAAATGCGCACCGTATCGAGACAAATGCGCACCGATCGTATCGGATACGTGTATTTTTTTCATAAAACGTCTCGGAGATTCTCGCAGACAGAGCGACATGTCTCCGAGAAATCTGAGAGATTCTCGCAGATTTTACCAACTAGGTACTAGCTTTTTACACATTGACAAGCGAAAATGGTATGAAGCTTGAATATCGTAAACTGGTAACCGCGAGCGTTTTTTATTTGAGCTTTTCAACCGGGAATAAAAAACACAGCTTATGTGACTGAAAACCTAACAAAAAGTTCGAAAGCGGTTAGAATAGGGAGTAATATATGAATACCATGAATACATGTCATACTCCGGAATGTAGTGTAGGGGTTAAAAAAGGAAAAATCTAAAAAATAGGTGATTATTAAACAAGTCCGTGGAAGTCAAATGATATTCGATATCTGATCAAATCTGAGAGATATGAAAGAATTAATGAAAAAGTATACAATCTCTTTACACCCCCTTAGGGGTACATTTTCAAAAAATCTTGAAAACTTTTTCTAGGTATTCATATGAAGAAACCGTAAAATAAAAACGAATTCAATATTTTAGAAGACCTAGTAGGTATGACGAAAATTGTGAAAATGTATGCATTCTGTTAAGAGTTTGTTGTTCTTTCCGGTGTCAGTGGAGTGAAACTCCAATACGAAATCCCCGACTGTTGATTAATCGTAGTCCCTGAGGACAATGACAAATTTGGAAAGAACTTTCACTGGAGAGGCCAGTTTATCATAAGATTTGTGTTGGACTAGGTCCGAAAGAGCTGTTTCGTCATTCGGAAGGCAGAAGACTCTTCAGAGGGTGTATTCTGGCCAACTTTCCGAAACACCCTGACAGCTGGTGGAATTGCTGAGGAAAGTTCTATATAGCGATATCACATCCAAATTTCATTACTGAGAATAATGTACTCGCTAAGTGAGCGCCGTGACATCTTATACTAAAGCCCGGTGGTGGTAATGAGAAGCTGTAACATTTGTAATGTTTTAACCAGCTGGTTGGAAATTATATGTTGTGACTGTACTTGAAAATGTATATGGTGTGACTGTACTTTTTGGTTTTAACCTTTGGAGAAATGGTTGTAACCAACGCTAAGATCGAGACCCAGTGGGTCCAACGCAAACTTACTTTTACCAATACTTTTATGTTACCAGTTTTTCATGGTCAAGCTACCATTGAAGCTATTAAATGTTAAGAGTTTGTTGTTCTTTCCGGTGTCAGTGGAGTGAAACTTGTAACGACTCGAATTGCTGAGGTAGGCTCATCGGGCGCCAGGGGCTCGTTACAAAACATTTATTTAATGACTTCAACTTATTTATTATATTAAGGTTTTAATTCAGTATGTAATTCAAGTTAATTCAAGTTAGTGTTATGTATTATTTGTCTAATACGCTTCGGTTTCCTCGGTCCTGTAACGTCTCTGACTTCGTTTTCCTCTCGTTGCTGCTCGGCTCGGTATTTCTCGGGTGCTTTGCGTTGTTTCGTGCGTTTCTTTTGGCATTTGCTACGCCGCATTGCGCTGACTGGCGTCGTTCCGTTTTGTCTATGGTTCTCACAAGTTCGATGTTGCTCGCTTGACTCGGCATCCTCCCGCTTTGCTTCTTGTTCCTCTGTGTTGCCTCGACCCCTCCTGTCTACGTCCCTTGGTGTCGCCTGGCGCTTCTTGTGCTCAATGTCTTCTTGGTACCCTTTGCTCCGTTGCTCCTGGTGCATTGCGGTGCTTGCCTTCTTCTTGCGATTGTTTCCCGTAGTTCTGGCGTTGTTCGTCGTACTGTCCGTGGCTGATTGTAGCTCGGCTCTTGGCACGCCTCTGCTTGCCTTCCTTCGGTCTCTGTGCGTCATCTCATGCTTGTGTCCTTTTACGTTACGTCCTTCCCGGTCCAACTTGTGTGGTGTTGCGTTGTTCTGCGTGTCGTTGTTCTGCGCGTTGCGTTGCTCTGTTGCCCTACGTGTTATGTTACTCTATACGTGCGTAGCTTCCTTCGTTGTCTTGATCTGTGCGTACCGTCACTCTGTGCGTTGCTTGTGTCGTTGCTGCGTTGCGTTGCTCTGTTGCTCTGCGTGCTATGTTACTCTGTACGTGCGAAGCTTCAATCGTTGCCCTGCTCTGTGCGTACCGTTGCTCTGTGCGTTGCTTGCTCTGTGTATCGTTACTCCACGTGTTGTATTGCTCTGCGCGCTTCGTGTATCGTCGTTGCTCTGCGTGTCGTCGCTCTGTGTGTCGCTGCCCTGTGCGTTGCGTTGCTCTGTTCTGTGCGCTGCGTTGCCCTACGTGGCGTTGCTCTCTGTGTCGCTGCTCTGTGCGCTGCGTTGTCCTGCGTGGCGTTGTTGCGTTGCTCTGCGCGCTTCGTGCGTCGTCGTTGCGTTGCTCTGTGCGCTTCGTGTGTCGTCGTGGCGTTGCGCTGTTCTTTGCCCTGAGCGCTGTGCTGCGTTGTGCGACGTCTTGCCGTTGCGTTGCTCCATGCGTTGCGTACCGTGGCTCCATGCGTTGTGTAGCGTTGCTCTCTCCGGACCTCGGTTACGCGTGCCTTCTTCGTCGCTGCCTCGTCAGGATCTTGCAGCATCCTCTGGATCTTGCAGCATCCTCTGGGTCTCGCTCCGTCATCTGCGTAGCTCTCCGTGCCGTTAGTCGCTGCCTCTGATGTCCATCGCATCGCTGTTTGTCTTTGGCCTCCGGTGCTTGTGTTGGCTGAGTTTGGGCTCCGTGTGTGAATGTCACGGTAACCGGTTGGCCGTTCTATGTTTTTAGGCGAACTCACAAGAGCCACAGACCCTAAATAGATTGGCATGGCCGGGGCAAGCCGTACTCTACCGTCGAGACTTTCGAGACTATGTTTGGCGAACTCACAAGAGCCACAGACCCAAGCCATAAGTCGATTTCTCGGGCATGGCGTTAGTTTTCACTTTGGGAGGAGTTTTTAGGCTCGACCCGCGGCTACTAACTGACGCCGCCAACTGGACAACTTTCGCTCGATCGTTTTGTCCTATATACCAGCCAAAACATGCGCTGGGTGCGGATTATATCATACAATAAAAAAATATGCGAAATTTATTTTATATTTTTTTATTCTGGTGTAACAGCATTGCATTTGAGTGTAGACGTAAATTTGACACAAATTTCCGTCATAACACATTCCCCTTACTTGGAAGGAGGAGCTGAGAGTCCCACGTATACGTGTCGCTTCGTCCGAGTGCCACGGAGTACACCTTGCCGTTTACCTCCTGTCTCCATCGTAGACGCTTTCCTCTGGGTCTCGTTGCCAGGGTGTGGCGGATCCTTTCTATTACTTCCTTTGGTGGTTCTGCAGTTGACTCCGTTTTTGCCTTCTTCGCCTGGGTGGGCCCACGGTCGTCGCCACTGTCGCTACTGCCACTGCTGCTGCTGCTATTGCTGCTGCTACTGTTGTCATTGGCGCTGGCTACATTGTCTTCTCTCGGTTCTGGCTCAAGTCCCTCCCGCAGCTCCTGCGTGATCCGCTGGCGCCATGCCGGCATGTCCTTTGCACTAAATGTGGCCACTGCTCCCCGGGCCCGATGTTCCGCGAGGGCACAACAAAACACTCCGCAATCGAAAGTATTATCCTGGCTCGGTGCTCTGGATGTTGGTATTGTCACGTACGTGCTCTCTCCCGGTTTATTCAGGTATTCCTTCAACGTTGTTAATTCCGTCGGGATGGCGCCGCCACGTGGGTCAAAGTACTCGATTGTCTTGGCCTGTGGGTATACGACGGCTAGGCACCAGTGATTTCCGGATAGATGCAGTGGAATTAGTACGACGTCACTGTTTTGGAAGTCAGGCTGTTTCCAGCGCCGTACCCCCTCTGCTCCCCGCTTCATCAGAGTGGGAATGAAAAATGTGTTTAGCGATCCGACGCGTAGTTTCCGGGATAGGTCTTTTCCGCGTAACGTCAAGTATTCCACATACGCGTTCATAATGTTATCGTTGAGCCATCGTTGCGGGCGTAATGTGGAGAAGTCTCTGTTGCTCAGCTGTAGTCCACTAATTCGTCCTACGATTGCGTCCAGATTTCCTTCGGTGTTGGTTTCCTCGGATGTAACCATCCGTTTCACTGTGGTTGCTCTATAGTTTTCCATTTCGGTTAGATCACTTTCACTTTAGTCTACTACTTTCAGAAATTTACTGGGCTGATTGTCTTCTGGCTGGCCCTTTATATAGTGCCCTTCCGTGAATCCCGTTAGGTTTCTGGCTAATTGAAGCTTGTAGTCGATCCATCAAGGTCTGAAAGAGTCCCGTTAGGGTCTTCTATTGTTTAAGTTCTGGTGTGGTCTATTTTTAGCCCGTGATGTTTCTCGGTATCAATTCTGCTTGGTTCGATTTTAATGATTCGAGTACGATTGTACTTGACCTTCCCGTTAGGCCCGTGGCGTGGTATGCCGGTGACTTGTTTTAGCTTCCTTCTGCTCTCCACATCAGCTCCACGTGGTTCGATCTGTGCTGCTGTGGGTACGACATCCGCTAGTCTCTTGTCTCTGCATGGTCTGTGCTCCTTTGGGGTCTTCGCTCGACTGCGACTGCTGGTCGTAGCTTAGCGTAGTTCATCGTGCCTTCTCGAAGCTAGTATTCGCTTGAGTCCTTGGGCACGACTCTGCTCGCCTTAGCTGATCGTTATCATCATTCGTTTGCGGTGTTCGTGTCTGCTTCCGCTGTGCTTCTCTCTCTGTTTCCGTCTCTTGTGTGGCCTCGACATCCCCTGTCCACGTCCCGTTGTGTCGCCTGGCGTCTCCTGTGCTCTATGTGCCTCGACATCCCCTGTCTACGTCCCGTTGTGTCGCCTGGCGTCTCCTGTGCTCTATGTGCCTCGACATCCCCTGTCTACGTCCCGTTGTGTCGCCTGGCGTCTCCTGTGCTCTATGTGCCTCGACATCCCCTGTCTACTTCCCGTTGTGTCGCCTGGCGTCTCCTGTGCTCTATGTACCTCGACATCCCCTGTCTACGTCCCATTGCGGGGAACTCGGCAACGGAACTCCCATCCTGACGACTGCATAGCTGCATGCGACCACGCGCGTCACAGGTTGCGGATAGTGAACGGCCGGCTCGGAGTCGGTCAGCTGCTGAATAAGCAAACAATTGCGAATAAGCAGCCGCGGACAAGCAGAATGTTATCCCATAGTGTTGTTCATCCCTCCTACCCCCTCCCTCCACATCCAGTTATCCCACTACTTCACCTATCTCTACGCGCACCGCTGTAATATACCGTGGCGGATTGTGGGTATTTTTGAAATAACGGTAACCCAAGCCAAGGCGTTATGCGACCCGTACTGAGGGCTGGATGGCTGCAGGGAATGCAGTTGTGAACGGAGCCCCCTACCATACCTGTCGACCTGGTAGGGTAACTAGACTTACCGCAATAATCTGGGTTCTCTGTTGCGGTGGACTCTTCATTCACCCTGACTCGTGGGACCAAGATGGATAAAAATAAAGAAAAAAACAACATAAAAGAAAAGATGGACGTAATTGAAGCCGATGCCAAGTCAGACATCGGCACTTCCTCAGAGGAGGAATTGCTTGCCTCCAGCCAGGAGACAATCATTGATTTGGGCAGCGTAGCGAGTACCAGCCAAAGTACACCTGCGCAGCCCCACCCATCGACATCCAAAAACCAGACGAGCGTAGCAGTGGTGGAGAATACCAGTTCAGGCATTCAGAAACCAGGCAAGAAGCGTAAGTCTCCCGGTGTTGCCGCTAGGACTCGGTATCTGAAGGCTCTGTTCATCCTTGGCAAGATAGCAAAGAATGAGGCAGAAGGGACAGTCCATGAACGAGACGAACACGACAAAGCGTTTTACCAGGCGATTGTGGAGGAACACAATGTGTGCGCGAAGGTAACGCAACCACAACAGCAGGGGGCCTCTAAGCGAAACAGGTCCCATGATGAAGTTTACCATGCCACGAAACGGAGCAGGGTGACAACGTCCAAAACCACCATCAAACAGAACAGCGGTGCACCGGCCGGAGTTCAGGCAACGAAGTCTTTCTCGGAGGCAGCGAGAAATAACTTGCACGTCGCACTACTGAACGAGCTTTCAAGCGATGGAAAGCTGACGGCGGATGAATGGACGAAAGTGGAAGGCACACTCTCGAATATGCTTATGCTGCATGTTCTGAAGGACGAAAATCCGCCCACGCCAGTTTTTGACTGCGAGGGGATGGTAAGAGGATATCGGGTAATCCGTTGCATGGACAGCTTTTCAAAGGAATTCCTAGAATCATGTGCTGCAAAGATAAGTAACGCTTTGGAGGGAGTGAAGCTCAGGCTTATCCTTTGAACTGCAGGAATAAGTCATTGCGACTGTAATTGTTTCATTGTCTGCATCGAAAAGAAACCGCTTTGAAATCAATTAACTAAACCCAAACTTAAATTAATTTACATTCATATAAAATTACATTTGTCCTTGGCAATCGAACAATGTCTTAGATACCCTCGTGCCATATGCTCTAAATCCCTATCCCAGTGCTGAATTTGAGGAAAAACCAAAAACAAAAATTATTTCCAAAACACTATTCCAGAAATACCAAGAGTAATATTTTTTCAATCTTGTAACGAACATCAAACTTGTTTGAGACAATTTTATTCCTGGATTTAGCAATCGAGGAAACAGTTTTTTCAAAACCAAATTAGGGTAAAGTACCCAGCTCCGAGCCCTACGCCAGTTCCGAGCCCCCTTTGGTTATTTCACAAATAGCTAATGATTCATGACATTTTTTCCTTCACTAGCAGTGTTTTTTATTCCCGGTTAACCATAAAGCTCGAAAAAATTGCACGACAAAACAACAACAGTGCGGTTACCAACAGTTCAAGCGTTCATTCGACCGGAGCTTCGGGTAAGAAAAATTATAGTTACGATATTTACGATATTTAAAGCTTGGTGCACTTGGTGCTCTACAACAGATGGCGCGGATCAATAAAATTTTTAGCTATCGCGAATTTCGCCGAAATGTCTCCGAGAATCGGTGCGCATTTGTCTCCATACGTCGTATCGAGACAAATGCGCACCGTATCGAGACAAATGCGCACCGATCGTATCGGATACGTGTATTTTTTTCATACAACGTCTCGGAGATTCTCGCAGACAGAGCGACATGTCTCCGAGAAATCTGAGAGATTCTCGCAGATTTTACCAACTAGGTACTAGCTTTTTACACATTGACAAGCGAAAATGGTATGAAGCTTGAATATCGTAAACTGGTAACCGCGAGCGTTTTTTATTTGAGCTTTTCAACCGGGAATAAAAAACACAGCTTATGTGACTGAAAACCTAACAAAAAGTTCGAAAGCGGTTAGAATAGGGAGTAATATATGAATACCATGAATACATGTCATACTCCGGAATGTAGTGTAGGGGTTGAAAAAGGAAAAATCTAAAAAATAGGTGATTATTAAACAAGTCCGTGGAAGTCAAATGATATTCGATATCTGATCAAATCTGAGAGATATGAAAGAATTAATGAAAAAGTATACAATCTCTTTACACCCCCTTAGGGGTACATTTTCAAAAAATCTTGAAAACTTTTTCTAGGTATTCATATGAAGAAACCGTAAAATAAAAACGAATTCAATATTTTAGAAGACCTAGTAGGTATGACGAAAATTGTGAAAATGTATGCATTCTGTTAAGAGTTTGTTGTTCTTTCCGGTGTCAGTGGAGTGAAACTCCAATACGAAATCCCCGACTGTTGATTAATCGTAGTCCCTGAGGACAATGACAAATTTGGAAAGAACTTTCACTGGAGAGGCCAGTTTATCATAAGATTTGTGTTTTACTAGGTCCGAAAGAGCTGTTTCGTCATTCGGAAGGCAGAAGACTCTTCAGAGGGTGTATTCTGGCCAACTTTCCGAAACACCCTGACAGCTGGTGGTATTGCTGAGGAAAGTTCTATATAGCGATATCACATCCAAATTTCATTACTGAGAATAATGTACTCGCTAAGTGAGCGCCGTGACATCTTATACTAAAGCCCGGTGGTGGTAATGAGAAGCTGTAACATTTGTAATGTTTTAACCATCTGGTTGGAAATTATATGTTGTGACTGTACTTGAAAATGTATATGGTGTGACTGTACTTTTTGGTTTTAACCTTTGGAGAAATGGTTGTAACCAACGCTAAGATCGAGACCCAGTGGGTCCAACGCAAACTTACTTTTACCAATACTTTTATGTTACCAGTTTTTCATGGTCAAGCTACCATTGAAGCTATTAAATGTTAAGAGTTTGTTGTTCTTTCCGGTGTCAGTGGAGTGAAACTTGTAACGACTCGAATTGCTGAGGTAGGCTCATCGGGCGCCAGGGGCTCGTTACAAAACATTTATTTAATGACTTCAACTTATTTATTATATTAAGGTTTAAATTCAGTATGTAATTCAAGTTAATTCAAGTTAGTATTATGTATTATTTGTCTAATACGCTTCGGTTTCCTCGGTCCTGTAACGTCTCTGACTTCGTTTTCCTCTCGTTGCTGCTCGGCTCGGTATTTCTCGGGTGCTTTGCGTTGTTTCGTGCGTTTCTTGTGGCATTTGCTACGCCGCATTGCGCTGACTGGCGTCGTTCCGTTTTGTCTATGGTTCTCACAAGTTCGATGTTGCTCGCTTGACTCGGCATCCTCCCGCTTTGCTTCTTGTTCCTCTGTGTTGCCTCGACCCCTCCTGTCTACGTCCCTTGGTGTCGCCTGGCGCTTCTTGTGCTCAATGTCTTCTTGGTACCCTTTGCTCCGTTGCTCCTGGTGCATTGCGGTGCTTGCCTTCTTCTTGCGATTGTTTCCCGTAGTTCTGGCGTTGTTCGTCGTACTGTCCGTGGCTGATTGTAGCTCGGCTCTTGGCACGCCTCTGCTTGCCTTCCTTCGGTCTCTGTGCGTCATCTCATGCTTGTGTCCTTTTACGTTACGTCCTTCCCGGTCCAACTTGTGTGGTGTTGCGTTGTTCTGCGTGTCGTTGTTCTGCGCGTTGCGTTGCTCTGTTGCCCTACGTGTTATGTTACTCTATACGTGCGTAGCTTCCTTCGTTGTCTTGATCTGTGCGTACCGTCACTCTGTGCGTTGCTTGTGTCGTTGCTGCGTTGCGTTGCTCTGTTGCTCTGCGTGCTATGTTACTCTGTACGTGCGAAGCTTCAATCGTTGCCCTGCTCTGTGCGTACCGTTGCTCTGTGCGTTGCTTGCTCTGTGTATCGTTACTCCACGTGTTGTATTGCTCTGCGCGCTTCGTGTATCGTCGTTGCTCTGCGTGTCGTCGCTCTGTGTGTCGCTGCCCTGTGCGTTGCGTTGCTCTGTTCTGTGCGCTGCGTTGCCCTGCGTGGCGTTGCTCTCTTTGTCGCTGCTCTGTGCGCTGCGTTGTCCTGCGTGGCGTTGTTGCGTTGCTCTGCGCGCTTCGTGCGTCGTCGTTGCGTTGCTCTGTGCGCTTCGTGTGTCGTCGTGGCGTTGCGCTGTTCTTTGCCCTGAGCGCTGTGCTGCGTTGTGCGACGTCTTGCCGTTGCGTTGCTCCATGCGTTGCGTACCGTGGCACCATGCGTTGTGTAGCGTTGCTCTCTCCGGACCTCGGTTACGCGTGCCTTCTTCGTCGCTGCCTCGTCAGGATCTTGCAGCATCCTCTGGATCTTGCAGCATCCTCTGGGTCTCGCTCCGTCATCTGCGTAGCTCTCCATGCCGTTAGTCGCTGCCTCTGATGTCCATCGCATCGCTGTTTGTCTTTGGCCTCCGGTGCTTGTGTTGGCTGAGTTTGGGCTCCGTGTGTGAATGTCACGGTAACCGGTTGGCCGTTCTATGTTTTTAGGCGAACTCACAAGAGCCACAGACCCTAAATAGATTGGCATGGCCGGGGCAAGCCGTACTCTACCGTCGAGACTTTCGAGACTATGTTTGGCGAACTCACAAGAGCCACAGACCCAAGCCATAGGTCGATTTCTCGGGCATGGCGTTAGTTTTCACTTTGGGAGGAGTTTTTAGGCTCGACCCGCGGCTACTAACTGACGCCGCCAACTGGACAACTTTCGCTCGATCGTTTTGTCCTATATACCAGCCAAAACATGCGCTGGGTGCGGATTATATCATACAATAAAAAAATATGCGAAATTTATTTTATATTTTTTTATTCTGGTGTAACAGCATTGCATTTGAGTGTAGACGTAAATTTGACACAAATTCCCGTCATTACACATTCCCCTTACTTGGAAGGAGGAGCTGAAAGTCCCACGTATACGTGTCGCTTCGTCCGAGTGCCACGGAGTACACCTTGCCGTTTACCTCCTGTCTCCATCGTAGACGCTTTCCTCTGGGTCTCGTTGCCAGGGTGTGGCGGATCCTTTCTATTACTTCCTTTGGTGGTTCTGCAGTTGACTCCGTTTTTGCCTTCTTCGCCTGGGTGGGCCCACGGTCGTCGCCACTGTCACTGCCACTGCTGCTGCTGCTATTGCTGCTGCTACTGTTGTCATTGGCGCTGGCTACATTGTCTTCTCTCGGTTCTGGCTCAAGTCCCTCCCGCAGCTCCTGCGTGATCCGCTGGCGCCATGCCGGCATGTCCTTTGCACTAAATGTGGCCACTGCTCCCCGGGCCCGATGTTCCGCGAGGGCACAACAAAACACTCCGCAATCGAAAGTATTATCCTGGCTCGGTGCTCTGGATGTTGGTATTGTCACGTTCGTGCTCTCTCCCGGTTTATTCAGGTATTCCTTCAACGTTGTTAATTCCGTCGGGATGGCGCCGCCACGTGGGTCAAAGTACTCGATTGTCTTGGCCTGTGGGTATACGACGGCTAGGCACCAGTGATTTCCGTATAGATGCAGTGGAATTAGTACGACGTCACTGTTTTGGAAGTCAGGCTGTTTCCAGCGCCGTACCCCCTCTGCTCCCCGCTTCATCAGAGTGGGAATGAAAAATGTGTTTAGCGATCCGACGCGTAGTTTCCGGGATAGGTCTTTTCCGCGTAACGTCAAGTATTCCACATACGCGTTCATAATGTTATCGTTGAGCCATCGTTGCGGGCGTAATGTGGAGAAGTCTCTGTTGCTCAGCTGTAGTCCACTAATTCGTCCTACGATTGCGTCCAGATTTCCTTCGGTGTTGGTTTCCTCGGATGTAACCATCCGTTTCACTGTGGTTGCTCTATAGTTTTCCATTTCGGTTAGATCACTTTCACTTTAGTCTACTACTTTCAGAAATTTACTGGGCTGATTGTCTTCTGGCTGGCCCTTTATATAGTGCCCTTCCGTGAATCCCGTTAGGTTTCTGGCTAATTGAAGCTTGTAGTCGATCCATCAAGGTCTGAAAGAGTCCCGTTAGGGTCTTCTATTGTTTAAGTTCTGGTGTGGTCTATTTTTAGCCCGTGATGTTTCTCGGTATCAATTCTGCTTGGTTCGATTTTAATGATTCGAGTACGATTGTACTTGACCTTCCCGTTAGGCCCGTGGCGTGGTATGCCGGTGACTTGTTTTAGCTTCCTTCTGCTCTCCACATCAGCTCCACGTGGTTCAATCTGTGCTGCTGTGGGTACGACATCCGCTAGTCTCTTGTCTCTGCATGGTCTGTGCTCCTTTGGGGTCTTCGCTCGACTGCGACTGCTGGTCGTAGCTTAGCGTAGTTCATCGTGCCTTCTCGAAGCTAGTATTCGCTTGAGTCCTTGGGCACGACTCTGCTCGCCTTAGCTGATCGTTATCATCATTCGTTTGCGGTGTTCGTGTCTGCTTCCGCTGTGCTTCTCTCTCTGTTTCCGTCTCTTGTGTGGCCTCGACATCCCCTGTCCACGTCCCGTTGTGTCGCCTGGCGTCTCCTGTGCTCTATGTGCCTCGACATCCCCTGTCTACGTCCCGTTGTGTCGCCTGGCGTCTCCTGTGCTCTATGTGCCTCGACATCCCCTGTCTACGTCCCGTTGTGTCGCCTGGCGTCTCCTGTGCTCTATGTGCCTCGACATCCCCTGTCTACTTCCCGTTGTGTCGCCTGGCGTCTCCTGTGCTCTATGTACCTCGACATCCCCTGTCTACGTCCCATTGCGGGGAACTCGGCAACGGAACTCCCATCATGACGACTGCATAGCTGCATGCGACCACGCGCGTCACAGGTTGCGGATAGTGAACGGCCGGCTCGGAGTCGGTCAGCTGCTGAATAAGCAAACAATTGCGAATAAGCAGCCGCGGACAAGCAGAATGTTATCCCATAGTGTTGATCATCCCTCCTACCCACTCCCTCCACATCCAGTTATCCCACTACTTCACCTATCTCTACGCGCACCGCTGTAATATGCCGTGGCGGATTGTGGGTATTTTTGAAATAACGGTAACCCAAGCCAAGGCGTTATGCGACCCGTACTGAGGGCTGGATGGCTGCAGGGAATGCAGTTGTGAACGGAGCCCCCTACCATACCTGTCGACCTGGTAGGGTAACTAGACTTACCGCAATAATCTGGGTTCTCTGTTGCGGTGGACTCTTCATTCACCCTGACTCGTGGGACCAAGATGGATAAAAATAAAGAAAAAAACAACATAAAAGAAAAGATGGACGTAATTGAAGCCGATGCCAAGTCAGACATCGGCACTTCCTCAGAGGAGGAATTGCTTGCCTCCAGCCAGGAGACAATCATTGACTTGGGCAGCGTAGCGAGTACCAGCCAAAGTACACCTGCGCAGCCCCACCCATCGACATCCAAAAACCAGACGAGCGTAGCAGTGGTGGAGAATACCAGTTCAGGCATTCAGAAACCAGGCAAGAAGCGTAAGTCTCCCGGTGTTGCCGCTAGGACTCGGTATCTGTTCATCCTTGGCAAGATAGCAAAGAATGAGGCAGAAGGGACAGTCCATGAACGAGACGAACACGACAAAGCGTTTTACCAGGCGATTGTGGAGAAACACAATGTGCGCGCGAAGGTAACGCAACCACAACAGCAGGGGGCCTCTAAGCGAAACAGGTCCCATGATGAAGTTTACCATGCCACGAAACGGAGCAGGGTGACAACGTCCAAAACCACCATCAAACAGAACAGCGGTTCACCGGCCGGAGTTCAGGCAACGAAGTCTTTCTCGGAGGCAGCGAGAAATAACTTGCACGTCGCACTACTGAACGAGCTTTCAAGCGATGGAAAGCTGACGGCGGATGAATGGATGAAAGTGGAAGGCACACTCTCGAATATGCTTATGCTGCATGTTCTGAAGGACGAAAATCCGCCCACGCCAGTTTTTGACTGCGAGGGGATGGTAAGAGGATATCGGGTAATCCGTTGCATGGACAGCTTTTCGAAGGAATTCCTAGAGTCATGTGCTGCTAAGATAAGCAACGCTTTGGAGGGAGTGAAGCTCAGGCTTATCCCCACCGATGAGATTCCTAGAAGACCGAGAGCTCGCATCTGGATTTCCAAGATGGACAGAGACAACGACCAGCTTATTCGCTGTCTACGCATCCAAAACCAAACCATACCCATGGATGACTGGTCGGTCATTAAAGAGGAGGAACCGCAGCGAGGCAGCCGTACGTTCCTCCTTCTAATTAACGAAAAGTGCCTTGGGGTGCTCGAAAAAGCCGATTACCGACTGAGGCTTGGCATCAGGCATGCGAAGGTGAAAGTTTTTCGGTCCTCTAATCCGGACGACATAGACGATGTCGCCGCGACCAACGAGCTGTTGGTGGAGATGAGGATTGAAGAAGGTCAGAACAAAGACAACCAAAATGCTGAAGGTCATACAGGTTAACCTACAGCACTCAAGGAGTGCCTCGGATAACCTTCTAGTCTTCCTAGGTGAGGAGGACATAGACATCGGCCTGATTCAGGAGCCCTGGGTTAGAGATTTAACCATTAGAGGACTCCGTAGCACAAAGTACAACCTATTCTTCAACTACAACCAACAGGATGAAGGTAAGCCCAGAAGTTGTATTCTAATCAAGAAGCACATAAACGCTTTTATGTGCCCTGAGTTCAGTTCTGCAGATTTAACAGTGGTTAAATTGGAGCTCGGTAGCAAAGGAGACCTTTACATTGCTTCTGCCTACATGGCACATGACAGGTCTGCACCGCCAGAGGAACTTCAGGAATTAATATCTAAAATTTCAATTAAGAGGGAGAACCTTCTCGTTGGATGTGATGCCAACGCCAGACATACGCTGTGGGGCAGCACAGAGATCAACGAACGTGGTGAGTCCTTATTTGATTTTATTATTAACACTAACCTCTCCATATGTAATACTGGTAATGCCCCCACCTTTATTTTTCCAAGCACGGAGGAATTTGAGGGATGGGAGGAGGTGCTGGATGTTACACTACTAACAGACAACGATAGGCTTAGGGTTGAAAACTGGAGAGTGTCCAGTTTAAGATCATTCTCGGATCACAATTGGATCCTATATAATATAAGTATCACGATCGATACCCCCAAGCCGTTCAGAAACCCGAGGCGAATTGACTGGAAGAAATTCAGACAAGTCGTGAAGGCAAAACTCTCAAACATACCTAACCTGAACCCTAACACTATAGAGGAGCTGGATGATAAGGTGAAGACACTAGAAAAGGCTTTCAGTGTTGCTTTCAATGTATCATGCCCAGCCAAGTATAGTAAGAAAACGCTCCCCCCGTGGTGGAACGAGGACTTATCCAATCTCAGGAAGATTACCAGAGATGTTTTCAATATCTGCTACAAACATAAGTGCTGGCAACCCTACAAGGATTGCCTAAAGTTATACAAAAAATCTGTTAGAACAGCCAAGAAGCAAGCTCGGGCTGATTACTGCCAATCCATTGAGTGCACCCGAGACTCTGCGAGGATAAGCAAGATACTGTCCAAGCAGCACACGAACCCGTCGTTTGTGAAGCGTGTGGACGGGAACTGGACTGACTCCACTGCCGAGACACTGGAGCTCTTAATGAATACTCACTTCCCCGGATCTAGGGACAGCTGCACGGACACCCAAGGTCTTCAGGGTGAGCGGCGTGTACCAGATTACGACACTAAACTGATTGTCGACGAGAGAAAGACTTGTTGGGCAATTAACAGCTTTTCGCCGTACAAGTCTCCTGGCCTCGACGGCATAATACCAATTATGCTGCAGAAGCTGCAAGACATAGTAGCTCCCTGGCTGGTAGCGATTTTTAGAAGTTGCATCTCCCTGAACCATGTGCCTCAGACTTGGAGACAAGTCAAAGTGGTGTTTATACCAAAGGTGGGCAAACGTAGTCATGAACTCGCGAAAGATTTCAGGCCAATTAGTTTGACCTCTTTCGTACTAAAAACACTGGAACGCATATTAGACATCCATTTGCGAAAGATCTTAGACAGATCTCCATTCTCAAAATCCCGGCATGCATACCTCAAGGGAAGATCCACAGAGACTGCTCTGCATGAGGTTGTGCGAACAATTGAATACACAATGCACTACAAACAATATACCCTAGCTGCCTTTCTAGATATTGAAGGCGCTTTCAATAACGTGCATACGGAGGCCATTCAAGAATCTCTCATCGAGTTCGGTGTCGAGGAATGTCTCAGCGACTGGATAGTATCCATGTTAAGCACGAGAATTATCCACTCTAGCTTAGGGAACAGCCATTTGAGTAAATCCGTGTGTAGAGGTACACCCCAGGGTGGTGTTATCTCGCCTCTCCTCTGGTTAATGGTCATGAACAAGATCTTAGGAAGACTGGAGAGGGCAGGGGTTAAGGTAGTGGCGTATGCGGATGATGTGGTGATACTGGTATCAGGGATGTTTCCTTCAGTGATGAGTGAAATCATGGAAGGCGCTCTGGGTAAGGTAAACACGTGGGCTGCTAGCTGCGGCTTGGGTGTAAATCCGGACAAAACTGAACTGATGCTCTTCACCACTAAAACCAAAATACCGGACTTTAACCTCCCCCGCCTAAACGGCCATCAACTGCCATTATCATCCAGTGCAAAGTATCTTGGAGTTGTGCTCGATACGAAGCCCAGCTGGAAGTTAAATATAGAACAACGAGCGGAAAAAGCACGTATCGCCTTTTACGCCTGCAAACGAACTTTCAGCAAAAAGTGGGGACTTAAACCAAGAATGGTTCTGTGGTTGTACACAGCCGTAATTCGTCCCATTCTTATCTACGGATCGCTAGCCTGGTGGCCAGCGTTGAGTAAGAGTTACAACATAAACAAACTCAGCCAAGTTCAAAGAACGGCAGCTGTCGGAACTACAGGTACAATGAGGTCATGTCCAACTGACGCTCTGAACGTATTGTTGTATATACTGCCTATTGATCTACATATAAGAAGTACTGTGTCGTGTAGCGCCATCAGACTCAAAGAATCTGGGAGCTGGTATGCCAAGCCTTACGGTCACAGCAACATCCTGGAATCCCTACCGGCGGAGATAGCTAAATCGCCAACCGACTACATTATCCCGAGACTGACCTTCAAGAAGAATTTCGCTGTGGGCTTTCCAACCAGAGCGGAATGGAAGGACGGTTCAGTTATACTTGATTTGGACACAGTCATCTATACTGACGGCTCAAAGATGGACTGCGGAGTCGGAGCGGGAGTTTTCTCAGACACACACTTTTTCGAAAAGTCCTACCACTTACCGGATTACGCCAGCGTTTTCCAGGCGGAGATACTGGGTATTCGGGAGGCCTGTCGGTCTTTGCAGCAAGACGCTACGCCAAAGCGTAATGTTGTAATACTCACTGACAGTCAAGCCGCAATCAAGGCCTTAGACTCGGCTATCCCCTCCTCTAACCTCGTCGAACAGTGCCGTGAAGAGCTTATCTTCCTGGGAAGCCAGGTCAAAGTGACTCTGCTTTGGGTCCCAGGCCACAGCAAGATAGAGGGTAACGAACGGGCAGACGAACTAGCTAGGCAAGGCCCTGCTCTTCAGGGCTCTCTTACAGAACCCGTTCGTGTCCCACTAGGGAGTGTTAAGCGCCAAATATCCACCCACTTTCTCGCAAACGCGAACTCCAGATGGAGAGGACTGACCAACTGCGTCATATCTAGGAAGATATGGCCATCCTACTGCCGGAGGAGAACAGATGAACTCCTGAGCAGAAGCCGCGTGGACGTCTCCAGAGTGATGGCAGTCAGCACGGGGCACTGGCCGATTGGCGACCACGCGGCCAGACTGGGTATTCCCTTCAACGTCAATTGCCGCAGTTGTGGGGAAGCAAATAAGAGGGAAACTGTCATCTACCTTCTCTGCGAGTGTCCAGCCCTAGTTCGGGCCAGACTTCGCGTACTGGGCAAACCCTTCTTCAATGACCTTGGTGAGATCTCGAAGAACAAGATCGGTGAACTGATCACCTTCCTGAACAGCTCCGGATGGATATGATAATTCATCGGAGTCCCAGGTCTCTGTTAAACCTTTGCACATACTCCATCAACCCTAAAACGACCAGGTTAAACGAGTTGTGGTATCAAAACGGCGCTTCCTGTGCTAATTGGGCCCTGTCCTCGGCGGATGGGCCGCCACGTAAGCCAACCAACCAACGTCCCATTGTGTCGCCTGGCGTCTCCTGTGTTCTAGAACGTCTTTGCTCTCGTTGCCTACGTTCGATGATGGGTTCCTTAGTTCTGGCGTTGTTCGTCGTACTGGCCGTGGCTGGTTGCAGCCCGGCTCTTGGTACGCCTCAGCTGGCCTTCCTTTGGTCCCTGTGTGTCGTCCCTTGTGGCTGATTCGTCTCTGTGTTTGTCGTCCGCTCTGTTGGTCGTGGTTCCACTGCGTTTGCAGGTCGTAGGCTAGTGTCCTCGCCGTGCCTTCTCGAAACTAATGTTAGTTTGAGTCCTGGGCACGACTTTGTTAACCATAGCTGCGCGTCGCCTGTTAGTTCATTCTTTGTCATCATCTGGTTAGTTATTCCACTGTTGATTTTCCGTTACTACACTATTGGTCAATTAGTTCACTTGCCCTTTTCACTGTTCGTTCACTGATTGTTTCTTGTCTTTGATTGTTTTCACTGTTTTTCCACTGATTATGCACTGTCTGTTTGCTTGGTCTTTAATAGTAAGATTCACAGTGAGTGAATCTACGGGTCGCTGTACTGCTAGTTGTTTGATGAAATTCTTGTCCATCCTACTGCTGGTCCACTGCCAGTTTTCCTTGGTTTCTTTTATTTGTGAAGTCCCTGTTCGGGCGCCATTGTACCGACTCGAATTGCTGGGGTAGGCTCATCGGGCGCCAGGGGTTCGTTACAAAACATTTATTTAATGACTTCAACTTATTTATTATATTAAGGTTTTAATTCAGTATGTAATTCAAGTTAATTCAAGTTAGTATTATGTATTATTTGTCTAATACGCTTCGGTTTCCTCGGTCCTATAACGTCTCTGACTTCGTTATCCTCTCGTTGCTGCTCGGCTCAGTACTTCTCGGATGCTTTACGTTGTTTCGTGCGTTTCTTGTGGCATTTGCTACGCCGCATTGCGCTGACTGGCGTCGTTCCGTTTTGTCTATGGTTCTCACAAGTTCGATGTTGCTCGCTTGACTCGGCATCCTCCCGCTTTGCTTCTTGTTCCTCTGTGTTGCCTCGACCCCTCCTGTCTACGTCCCTTGGTGTCGCATGGCGCTTCTTGTGCTCAATGTCTTCTTGGTACCCTTTGCTCCGTTGCTCCTGGTGCATTGCGGTGCTTGCCTTCTTCTTGCGATTGTTTCCCGTAGTTCTGGCGTTGTTCGTCGTACTGTCCGTGGCTGATTGTAGCTCGGCTCTTGGCACGCCTCTGCTTGCCTTCCTTCGGTCTCTGTGCGTCATCTCATGCTTGTGTCCTTTTACGTTACGTCCTTCCCGGTCCAACTTGTGTGGTGTTGCGTTGTTCTGCGTGTCGTTGTTCTGCGCGTTGCGTTGTTCTGCGTGTCGTTGTTCTGCGCGTTGCGTTGCTCTGTTGCCCTACGTGTTATGTTACTCTATACGTGCGTAGCTTCCTTCGTTGTCTTGATCTGTGCGTACCGTCACTCTGTGCGTTGCTTGTGTCGTTGCTGCGTTGCGTTGCTCTGTTGCTCTGCGTGCTATGTTACTCTGTACGTGAGTAGCTTCGTTCGTTGCCCTGCTCTGTGCGTACCGTTGCTCTGTGCGTTGCTTGCTCTGTGTATCGTTACTCCACGTGTTGTATTGCTCTGCGCGCTTCGTGTATCGTCGTTGCTCTGCGTGTCGTCGCTCTGTGTGTCGCTGCCCTGTGCGTTGCGTTGCTCTGTTCTGTGCGCTGCGTTGCCCTGCGTGGCGTTGCTCTCTGTGTCGCTGCTCTGTGCGCTGCGTTGTCCTGCGTGGCGTTGTTGCGTTGCTCTGCGCGCTTCGTGCGTCGTCGTTGCGTTGCTCTGTGCGCTTCGTGTGTCGTCGTGGCGTTGCGCTGTTCTTTGCCCTGAGCGCTGTGCTGCGTTGTGCGACGTCTTGCCGTTGCGTTGCTCCATGCGTTGCGTACCGTGGCTCCATGCGTTGTGTAGCGTTGCTCTCTCCGGACCTCGGTTACACGTGCCTTCTTCGTCGCTGCCTCGTCTGGATCTTGCAGCATCCTCTGGGTCTCGCTCCGTCGTCTGCGTAGCTCTCCGTGCCGTTAGTCGCTGCCTCTGATGTCCATCGCATCGCTGTTTGTCTTTGGCCTCCGGTGCTTGTGTTGGCTGAGTTTGGGCTCCGTGTGTGAATGTCACGGTAACCGGTTGGCCGTTCTATGTTTTTAGGCGAACTCACAAGAGCCACAGACCCTAAATAGATTGGCATGGCCGGGGCAAGCCGTACTCTACCGTCGAGACTTTCGAGACTATGTTTGGCGAACTCACAAGAGCCACAGACCCAAGCCATAGGTCGATTTCTCGGGCATGGCGCTAGTTTTCACTTTGGGAAGAGTTTTTAGGCTCGACCCGCGGCTACTAACTGACGCCGCCAACTGGACAACTTTCGCTCGATCGTTTTGTCCTATATACCAGCCAAAACATGCGCTGGGTGCGGATTATATCATACAATAAAAAAATATGCGATATTTATTTTATATTTCTTTATTCTGGTGTAACAGCATTGCATTTGAGTGTAGACGTAGATTTGACACAAATTTCCGTCATTACAAACTCCAATACGAAATCCCCGACTGTTGATTAATCGTAGTCCCTGAGGACAATGACAAATTTGGAAAGAACTTTCACTGGAGAGGCCAGTTTATCATAAGATTTGTGTTGGACTAGGTCCGAAAGAGCTGTTTCGTCATTCGGAAGGCAGAAGACTCTTCAGAGGGTGTATTCTGGCCAACTTTCCGAAACACCCTGACAGCTGGTGGTATTGCTGAGGAAAGTTCTATATAGCGATATCACATCCAAATTTCATTACTGAGAATAATGTACTCGCTAAGTGAGCGCCGTGACATCTTATACTAAAGCCCGGTGGTGGTAATGAGAAGCTGTAACATTTGTAATGTTTTAACCATCTGGTTGGAAATTATATGTTGTGACTGTACTTGAAAATGTATATGGTGTGACTGTACTTTTTGGTTTTAACCTTTGGAGAAATGGTTGTAACCAACGCTAAGATCGAGACCCAGTGGGTCCAACGCAAACTTACTTTTACCAATACTTTTATGTTACCAGTTTTTCATGGTCAAGCTACCATTGAAGCTATTAAATGTTAAGAGTTTGTTGTTCTTTCCGGTGTCAGTGGAGTGAAACTTGTAACGACTCGAATTGCTGAGGTAGGCTCATCGGGCGCCAGGGGCTCGTTACAAAACATTTATTTAATGACTTCAACTTATTTATTATATTAAGGTTTAAATTCAGTATGTAATTCAAGTTAATTCAAGTTAGTATTATGTATTATTTGTCTAATACGCTTCGGTTTCCTCGGTCCTGTAACGTCTCTGACTTCGTTTTCCTCTCGTTGCTGCTCGGCTCGGTATTTCTCGGGTGCTTTGCGTTGTTTCGTGCGTTTCTTGTGGCATTTGCTACGCCGCATTGCGCTGACTGGCGTCGTTCCGTTTTGTCTATGGTTCTCACAAGTTCGATGTTGCTCGCTTGACTCGGCATCCTCCCGCTTTGCTTCTTGTTCCTCTGTGTTGCCTCGACCCCTCCTGTCTACGTCCCTTGGTGTCGCCTGGCGCTTCTTGTGCTCAATGTCTTCTTGGTACCCTTTGCTCCGTTGCTCCTGGTGCATTGCGGTGCTTGCCTTCTTCTTGCGATTGTTTCCCGTAGTTCTGGCGTTGTTCGTCGTACTGTCCGTGGCTGATTGTAGCTCGGCTCTTGGCACGCCTCTGCTTGCCTTCCTTCGGTCTCTGTGCGTCATCTCATGCTTGTGTCCTTTTACGTTACGTCCTTCCCGGTCCAACTTGTGTGGTGTTGCGTTGTTCTGCGTGTCGTTGTTCTGCGCGTTGCGTTGCTCTGTTGCCCTACGTGTTATGTTACTCTATACGTGCGTAGCTTCCTTCGTTGTCTTGATCTGTGCGTACCGTCACTCTGTGCGTTGCTTGTGTCGTTGCTGCGTTGCGTTGCTCTGTTGCTCTGCGTGCTATGTTACTCTGTACGTGCGAAGCTTCAATCGTTGCCCTGCTCTGTGCGTACCGTTGCTCTGTGCGTTGCTTGCTCTGTGTATCGTTACTCCACGTGTTGTATTGCTCTGCGCGCTTCGTGTATCGTCGTTGCTCTGCGTGTCGTCGCTCTGTGTGTCGCTGCCCTGTGCGTTGCGTTGCTCTGTTCTGTGCGCTGCGTTGCCCTGCGTGGCGTTGCTCTCTGTGTCGCTGCTCTGTGCGCTGCGTTGTCCTGCGTGGCGTTGTTGCGTTGCTCTGCGCGCTTCGTGCGTCGTCGTTGCGTTGCTCTGTGCGCTTCGTGTGTCGTCGTGGCGTTGCGCTGTTCTTTGCCCTGAGCGCTGTGCTGCGTTGTGCGACGTCTTGCCGTTGCGTTGCTCCATGCGTTGCGTACCGTGGCTCCATGCGTTGTGTAGCGTTGCTCTCTCCGGACCTCGGTTACGCGTGCCTTCTTCGTCGCTGCCTCGTCAGGATCTTGCAGCATCCTCTGGATCTTGCAGCATCCTCTGGGTCTCGCTCCGTCATCTGCGTAGCTCTCCGTGCCGTTAGTCGCTGCCTCTGATGTCCATCGCATCGCTGTTTGTCTTTGGCCTCCGGTGCTTGTGTTGGCTGAGTTTGGGCTCCGTGTGTGAATGTCACGGTAACCGGTTGGCCGTTCTATGTTTTTAGGCGAACTCACAAGAGCCACAGACCCTAAATAGATTGGCATGGCCGGGGCAAGCCGTACTCTACCGTCGAGACTTTCGAGACTATGTTTGGCGAACTCACAAGAGCCACAGACCCAAGCCATAGGTCGATTTCTCGGGCATGGCGCTAGTTTTCACTTTGGGAAGAGTTTTTAGGCTCGACCCGCGGCTACTAACTGACGCCGCCAACTGGACAACTTTCGCTCGATCGTTTTGTCCTATATACCAGCCAAAACATGCGCTGGGTGCGGATTATATCATACAATAAAAAAATATGCGATATTTATTTTATATTTCTTTATTCTGGTGTAACAGCATTGCATTTGAGTGCAGACGTAGATTTGACACAAATTTCCGTCATTACAAACTCCAATACGAAATCCCCGACTGTTGATTAATCGTAGTCCCTGAGGACAATGACAAATTTGGAAAGAACTTTCACTGGAGAGGCCAGTTTATCATAAGATTTGTGTTGGACTAGGTCCGAAGGAGCTGTTTCGTCATTCGGAAGGCAGAAGACTCTTCAGAGGGTGTATTTTCGCCAACTTTCCGAAACACCCTGACAGCTGGTGGAATTGCTGAGGAAAGTTCTATATAGCGATATCACATCCAAATTTCATTACTGAGAATAATGTACTCGCTAAGTGAGCGCCGTGACATCTTATACTGAAGCCCGGTGGTGGTAATGAGAAGCTGTATCATTTGTAATGTTTTAACCAGCTGGTTGGAAATTATATGGTGTGACTGTACTTGAAAATTCGGGTCTCGATCTTAGCGTTGGTTACAACCATTTCTCCAAAGGTTAAAACCAAAAAGTACAGTCACACCATATAAATTTTCAAATACAGTCACACCATATAATTTCCAACCAGCTGGTTAAAACATTACAAATGTTACAGGTTCTCATTACCACCACCGGGCTTCAGTATAAGATGTCACGGCGCTCACTTAGCGAGTACATTATTCTCAGTAATGAAATTTGGATGTGATATCGCTATATAGAACTTTCCTCAGCAATTCCACCAGCTGTCAGGGTGTTTCGGAAAGTTGGCCAGAATACACCCTCTGAAGAGTCTTCTGCCTTCCGAATGACGAAACAGCTCCTTCGGACCTAGTCCAACACAAATCTTATGATAAACTGGCCTCTCCAGTGAAAGTTCTTTCCAAATTTGTCATTGTCCTCAGGGACTACGATTAATCAACAGTCGGGGATTTCGTATTGGAGTTTCACTCCACTGACACCGGAAAGAACAACAAACTCTTAACATTTAATAGCTTCAATGGTAGCTTGACCATGAAAAACTGGTAACATAAAAGTATTGGTAAAAGTAAGTTTGCGTTGGACCCACTGGGTCTCGATCTTAGCGTTGGTTACAACCATTTCTCCAAAGGCTAAAACCAAAAAGTACAGTCACACCATATAAATTTTCAAGTACAGTCACACCATATAATTTCCAACCAGCTGGTTAAAACATTACAAATGTTACAGCTTCTCATTACCACCTTCTAGCTTCAGTATAAGATGTCACTGCGCTCACTTAGCGAGTACATTATTCTCAGTAATGAAATTTGGATGTGATATCGCTATATAGAACTTTCCTCAGCAATTCCACCAGCTGTCAGGGTGTTTCGGAAAGTTGGCCAGAATACACCCTCTGAAGAGTCTTCTGCCTTCCGAATGACGAAACAGCTCCTTCGGACCTAGTCCAACACAAATCTTATGTTAAACTGGCCTCTCCAGTGAAAGTTCTTTCCAAATTTGTCATTGTCCTCAGGGACTACGATTAATCAACAGTCGGGGATTTCGTATTGGAGTTTCACTCCACTGACACCGGAAAGAACAACAAACACTTAACATTTATTAGCTTCAATGGTAGCTTGACCATGAAAAACTGGTAACATAAATGCATAAATGCATTCTATTTTGACTGAACATTTTTGTTGTCCCCCCCCCCTCTTCCGAACGCCAATGGATATTTAAATCTTATCAAAATTAATTTTTTAGTTTATTTACATATACACTCCAAGTTTCAACTTTCCATAGTTAGGAAAAAAAAAAACCCCCACCCCCGTACCATACCACCCCCAAAAAAATTATATTTTTCCAACATGCCACTACTATAGCTCTATCTAAATACCAAGTTTCAGCTTTTTATCATTAGAGGTTCTTAAGATATAAACATCGGAACCTTTTCCTTTTCACCCACCCCCACCCTCACCCTCTACACCCACATCTCCCAATTTTTTGTTCTCTGCTAGGGTTCCATTGGGCCTACGCCTAGTAAAAAAATTTGAGCATCTATCTTATACTGTTCTTGAGATATGAAACGTGATTTTTTTGAAAATTTCTTATTCCCTCCACTTCCATGTTCCACCACACCCTTAAAAAATTTTACTTTGAGCAATCTTTATTTGTCGACCTTTCTACTCATAGAGCTATAACTAACGGAGATCGCATAGCGCCGTTTCTGTATAAAGCACTGTGAAACATTTTGAAGTTTAAGCGACTGTTTTTGTATGGAGCGTTTCATGCCCGGTGGCAGTGAAATGCAAATATTAGCCTAGTATTTAAAGGTTGGGCTTTTTTTCTTTTCAATACCGGGGCTTAATATATATGTGAGTAAGATGCTGATAGTAGCATAGTGAATATCGCCGGTCCTTTGCGAGAAAACCTCCGGCTTCAAAAAAGTCGCTGCACGCTATCTCCATTATATATAGCTCTATGTTTCTACTCAAACCGAATTTCATTTTTCTAGAGCAATTGGTTCCTGAGAAATCGTAATGTATAGTTTTTACCCCCCAACGCCCCACCCTTGTACTCCTCTACCCCCACTCAAAATTTTTTTTTCTATTTTTTCTCCTAGTATAGGTACAGATATTTGTTTAGTTTGAATTTCGTGCCATCAACGGTCTAGGAGATATGAATTTTGAATTTGTCGATCACGGCATTTTTGCGTTTCGGACGAACTATTTTCCTCTCCACTCCCACACCCCTTCATCCATATCAACAATTTTTTTTACAAATAAGTGCACTATCGAAGTTCTATAGAAATTTCAAGTTTCAGCCTCCTAGCGTAAGCGGTTGCTGAGATCTAGAAACTAAAATTTTTCGCCTAAAACCCTTCCCTCTCCTCCCCCTCATACCCACACCCAACCTACCCACCATAAAAATTTCATGATAATACCCCAACGGGCTTGGGAGCTGCGCGCCTTTAAACTATTTTGCGTACGGCGCACGGCATATGGTGTACGCCGAACAGACGGACATTTATTAATAAAAAATAATTAAGTTATTATATGTACTTACTTTGGCAATCTTTACCTTATCACGCTTCACTATCACTTTAAGTTTCTCACCAATCACATCAATTTTATAACCTTAACTTTTCTTTGAGTTAGCACTCTTTCACTTAGCACAAGTATTTATTTATTTCGAAATATTTCCCTTAACGTTATTTTTCGAAGAATTTTGTATTACCATATGAACAAAAATGAACGTGGGTTCTTTTCCCATTTGGTCTGTTCTTTTTGTCGGTTTTAGTGTACACCGAATACAGTTTTTCCACTGGCTAGCGAGCTAGTGCAGAAAAGTGTAACCGGGATGAAAATTCTTATTAAATTAAATAGCGACACATTTAATTGGACGGAAAAATATGGTCTCCAGGCTTTCTGCGCCAACTGGTGGTGAATACGTGAACTGTCAGAACGAATGAAAATTTTCATTCGAACTCCGTACCGCAAATAAAAAACCCAACCCAAAAATTTGCGATGAAAATTTTCATCCGTTTTTTTTACATGCATTTGGTATGGGAATGAAAATTTTCATCGAGGTCCGTACTAGGCTTCAGCTGAAAATTTGCCAAGACGTAGTTTTTTCAATGAAAAACTCAAAAACAATGGTCAGACACCCCAACAGTAGGACCCACCTAGTCGGCACCCCATTAGAGGGAAGTGCGCGTAAGAGTTTTAAGAAAGCTGAAATTTGGTAAAAGTTCCCTGTCACAACAGCTCTTTACATCCGGGTTTGTGTACATCTATTAGTAACTACGGCAAATGTCCATTCCATCCAGGAACACAGCACTGCAAAACGAACGAAATATTTCGTCGGTGAAATGTCAACTAAAATTTCATTTTTTTTATATGAACTTTGACAGTTTATTTCGTTTCGCTCGGAGCACAGTACTAGGCTTAAGCCCCAAGTCACATCGGCAACACATTTCTTTGAAAAACATTTCCATTTATTTTATTAAAAATACTATTTTTCATAGTTTACGTACGTTTAAAATGTTCATGGAACCGTAACCGTCACAGCACTTCACTTGTTGTGCAGCCAACTAATGGCCACACACGCATACTTGCACACAGCCTAGTTGCAGGCTTGTAGTTTACGGTGGTTTTGCATCGACGCATGAAAAAGCGATTGTGTATGTCGATTGTCATCGACCGTTGTCACTTTGATCGTCATTTTTCGTCGATGACATCCGAGTGTTTGACGTCTGAAGAAAATTAACGTCGATGCAAAAATGCACGTATAGATTTGACAAAAAGATGTTTCTTTCCTTATTTTGATGGATTCGCAACAAGTAATCGTCAAGGAGTAGATCGACACACATTAAAGAAATATGGCTCGAATTTTCGGCACTGTAAAATTCTTTGGGTCTACCGTCACGAGATGCAAGCAGAAGTGAGAGCCACAAATGGGCGGAACAAGATGTATAGCTTTTCTACTTAAGAAAAAAGCATTATCCGCATCTTAAATTTGAATGTAGCACTTGATATTGCGTAAAAGTAACGTCATAGTTGTAAACGAAGGCATACATGAACTTAAATTCACAATTTACAGCTGATACATACATATCAATATGGCAATGCCAATGAGTCGCGTCGAGGGAGTTACACAATCGTTTTTTTCGATCGACGTGACGTGACTCTAGACGTGACAGGTTGAATCGGCCTTGAAGTGACGTGACTGCGACATTCGCAATACGGCCAATTATCCGCTTTTGAATTTATATGTAGCATATGATATTGCAGAAAAATAACGTTGTAGTTCTAAACGAAGGCATGCAGGAACATATGGTAATTTCTTTTCTAAAAAAAATGTGACCCATTTGTTGTGTTTGAGGCCCATGGAAGGAATATTTTGACTTGAAAAAGTCAAAATAGTCGAAGGGAACAGTAAGGTTCGGGACAGAAGGGCCAATTTCACCTACGTCCGAATTGATGGCTGAGCCGGAACGGAACGGACACGCTTGCTGGCGGCCGGGACTAGCTACGGCAGTGTGGGGTGGATCTTGTTCCGACTCAGGCCATATACCCTAGGCCTAGACAACAAAAATTTCGCGTCGGCTTACTCCAGGGTATTTAAAATTGGGACTATTTTCCCAATAGGTCGTGAAAGACCAGGAAGCGGTGGAGTGGCGCGACTTCGCGATTTGTCAGGGCGCTTAGGTGTGAGTAGCGCCCTGTTCTGCCCTACCTCAGCCATATCTGTCCTAAAACAAATTTCGCGATATGGCCCCTTATTGAGGTTCGGGGCTAAGGAGCTAGAAGCTCGGGTTCATTTTATATAAGGCTTTCTTAGCCGTTCAACATTGTTACGAGATCAAAAAATAAACAAAATACGCGCCAAAAAAAAAAAAAAAATTATACCCAATAAAACTGTGCTGAAAAAAAATAAGAAAAAAGGACTTACCCCATTTTTGTTATACTCTCCTTCAATTTCCGAATCAATTTATTATTTTAGCGCTTATTATTTGACATGGATGTAGTAGTATAACTGGATCGGCAGTAAGCGAAATTTTGCCTAATCGGTTCTGGTTGTGTGAGTTGTCTATTTGCGTTAGTATAAGTGTATTGGGGGGGGGGGGGGCTACAAAATAGAAAACACGTACTGTACCCGGGAAATTTTTTTGGTCCGACGCTGTGGTGAAAACAATTGTCAGAAATGATTGTCATAACCCGTACAAATTTTTTTTGAAAGATGGGAACAACTGTCACAAGACGAATTAGTCTCACATAAAGGAATTTTATGCAATACAGCCGATCCAGTTATACTAATACATCCATGTTATTTGATATTTATTATTTCGTTCGTCCGTCTAGTCCTTGTCAGTCATTTTATTATTTTTTAAATTTTAAATTAATTTGTAATTCATTCTATTTATCTAATTTACTTTTTTAATTCATTTTTTTTGTATATAAATTTGTTTTATTTTTTTTTTTTTTTAAATTCATTTAGTATTTTAATTTGGGGAGTAAATGTACGTTTTGTTAAAAATTCATTTATTTATTCATTCGTATTTTCAACTTTAATTTTTTTTTTTTTTTAATTCGTTGTTTGTATTTCATTTTATTAATTTATCCTTTTAATTCATTCGTTTGTTTTTGTTTTTATTCGTTTATTTAGTTTCACGACACTGGGCGAAACCAATCACGTTTCAGTTAGTTAGCGGTTTTCGGGTCGAAGGCCGGTAAAAACATGCGCGTCATTTTCTCTTTAATTTCCAGCGTGTTTAACGTTTTCGCAAGGCCGATTTTTTTTCTTACCTTCCAAATGTGGCGCGCACTGTGGTACCGTTTGTCGATGCGCTTGATAGCGATGAACGCTGAATTATGTCAGCTTTTAGGACTTCAAACCGCTTGGCAACACAAGAAAACCCATCTCTGAACCAATTTTTGGAAACACGGCAACAAAAAAAAAAACAGTCGAACGTGTAAATCAAAATCACTTGACAATTTGGAACTTTCCACGTCTAACAGGCAACCATCATTCACTTTATCGCGTATTTGATTCCGAACTCTAGCACCTTTCGATCGTCTTCTTTTTTTTCTAAGACGCGAATTCCTTTTCAAAGATGTGACGATCAAAGACCAAAAAAAAATCAAGCAGAGCCAATGGATACCACCTCGTCTCTTCACAAAATGGCCAATATCCCGATTTTTACAACACTTGCGTGTGTGACGTCAGGTTTTGGAGTTGCCTGCCAAAATGGAGTTCCGTTGAGTGCCCGACCACGACTTCTGTCAATGACAGAATAGTGCGATTCCATGAATATCCGGGAATTCTTGACCAAAATCGTTTGGAGCTGAGCGATTTAGAAGATTCGTGGTAGCAACAAAAGGGTTAAGTAGACACTTCAACAGGTGACAAACTGCACTTCGTACGTGATAGATTTTTTAAAAAAAATTAACAACAAAAAAATAGGAAATTTGACTGAATTTCGGCTTTTCTTTGAGTTTTCTGACGATCCAACTAATTCGTCAAGCGCCACACCCCACTCGATTTTCACGTAAATTTGCCACGAAAACTTTCGAAATTTCCGCCAGAAAATCAAAAAAAAATTTGGCCAAAACTAATCACGGAATCGACGCGCCCTTCTCTCATGTCCAAAAAACCGTTTTCCCTTTTCCGGCCGGTTTCTCGTTCAGCTGATGATGCTGCAGTTGCTCTTTATGTACATAATTATGTACACAGAAAGCAACTGCAACATCACACAGGCTGTTACTGCTTCTGCAGCCATGGTGAAATATTTGTTGCGTGTTTTTTTTTTCTTGTTGTGGATTTTCGACGGCAACACAACACATTTATAGTGATTTCTTTTCTGGAAAAAAAATGTGACCCATTTCTGCCCTCAATTTTTTTCTAGCAATTCCGCCGTTCTATTGTGGAAAAAAAAATTGACCTGCTAGAAAAAGGGGTTTGAGTCCGTGGTTAAAATTGCCCTGAAAACTCGCATTTCTTGCCCCGAAAATTTCGGCGGTGCAACTTATGGTGATTTCTTTTCTGCAAAAAAATGTGACCCGTTTCTGCCCTCAATTTTTGTTCTAGCAGTTCCGCTGTTCTATTCTCAAATTTTTTTTGACCTGCTAGAAAAAGGGGTTTGAGTCCGTGGCTAAAATTGACCTGAAAACTTGCATTTCTTGCCCCGAAAATTTCGGCGGTGCAACTCCTTTAACCTCAAATGTGCGTAAGAAACGATGAAAATAAGAAAAAAATATCCTACGACAAATGCGACAAACGATTTAAAAGCATAAATTAAACTGTCCAACGGCCATACGGTAATTAGAAATCATACGGAGTGTAGTGAAAATTTATTTAAATTTTAGTAATAGCTTTTTGAGATGAAAGCGTTCTATTGTCAATTGACCTGTCGGACGGAACTGTCAAAAAAGAGGGCAGAACTGCAATAATTTTGCATCTAAACGGGTCACATTTTTTTGCCGAAAAGAAATCACCATTAGATGCAAAATTATTGCAGTTCTGCCCTCTTTTTTGACAGTTACGTCCGACAGGTCAATTGACAATAGAACGCTTTCAGGCCAAAAAGAAATTGCACTTTTTTTATCATGTTGGCTAAAGCGGTAAGTTAAGCTGTCAAAACTGACAAGAGTGAATCTGTAATCTACGAAATGTCGTCCGAGAACGAAAATATTGAGGGTTTCCTAGATATTCAAGGTAAGGACTTATCTTACAAGAAGTTAACAATGATTTTATTGCATATTAAAAGTTTTAGAACTCGAATCGGAGAATTCGTTTGGGGATTGTGAGGACTCATCGTCAACGTTAGCCCGTCCAATCAACTCAAACGGATGTGAGTATCAGGAATTGGAATTTTATTTTTAAAATCAATTGTTGTCGTAGTAATCGGTCTTTCACGTAGTTTATTGTTTTTTATTTAGCGTTATTTTGGTTCGAGTAAAGGGTCTTAAGATATAGAAACCTATCTCTAGGTTAGGTTAGGTTGAGAAGGGTGGACTGAAGCACATTGCCACAGTCCATCACGAGAGATCACTGCGGATTTATTGTGGTCCCCTCGTATAAAAACCGCGCTCTAGGCTACTGGTTCCAAATATTGCTCTTCCTTATGAAGAGAGCAGTTCTCCATAAAGGAATCATTGCAAGTTCTGATAGGTTTGTCAAGGAGAATTTCCCCAAGTACCGATACCTGGTGCGTGCCAGACACTCGCATTCACACACCAGATGCTCCAATGTCGGTTCAACATTCTCATCACCACAGCGACACAAGTCAGCCATTGGTATTCCTAGTCTTTCCCCATGTGTCCCAAAGGGACAGTGTCCCGTTAGAACCCCTATGAGTTGTCTGCAAATGTTCCTGCTCAGAGAAAGAAGAAAGCTAGAGCTCCTTCTATCGAGTTTCGGCCAGCACATTCTTGCTTGCCGGCATCCCGAGAGATTCACCCAGGCGTCCTTCATCTGTTTGAGCGCTTCCATGTCAATCAGTCCCTTTACGCACTCAATGGGAAATAGAACCGATTCGTCGGCCAGCTCTATGCTCATCTCCGACCCCCTTCTGGCGAGCTCGTCTGCCCTTTCATTTCCAGGGAAGTCACCCTGACCAGGAATCCAGGAGATCCTCAGGTTGTTATTCAAACCCACTATCTGTAATATTCTTTTACATTCCTCCACAAGCCTAGACTTAGTAATGTGCGTCTCAATAGTATAGATGGCAGCTTGGCTGTCAACATAAATAGTTATTGTACCATTCGCGAACTGTTTTTGCAAAATAATTTCCGCTGCTTTTGTCAGCGCATAAATCTCGGCCTGAAACACGCTCAAGCTATCTGGTAGCCTAAACGATTCCATAGTGTCGAGGTCACAAGAGTACACTCCCGCACCCGTACCGCTTTCTGTCTTTGAGCCATCAGTGTATATAGACACCGTGTCTGAGGCGGTGATCCCAGATCGCCACTCCAGCCTGGTGGGAATATTTACCGCATAGGAGTTTCCAAAACTACAAGACTGTGTCCTGTAGTCGGTGCGCTCCGGCATGGCGGATCATAGCGAAATTGTCAAGATCCTGGAGTGACCCACACTGCCTCCCAACCAATAGCCTGCCTCGCGGAGACGCAAAGCCCCCTTTACCGCTATTGATTTTACCGCTATTTCCAACGGGATCACGTGTAGCATTACTTCCAGAGCCTGCGTGGCCGTGATACGTAAGGCCCCAGTGATACCAATGAGTGCCATTCTTTGAATTCTATTCATGGCAACCCTGTTAGTCCCAACCTCCAATGCGTGCCACCACACCAGGGACCCATAAGTAAGAACAGGTCTAACTACCGTGATGTACAGCCAGTGGACTATCCTCGGGTTGGGGCCCCAGATTTTCCCCACCATTTTCTGACAAGCATAGTAAGCGTTCGATGCCTTTTTGATCCTGTCGTCAATCGTAAGTTATTACGGTTTTCCTTCGCGTCGACGGTCTCAGTACCGCAACTACCCGGTGAAGCACAAAGAAACCGCAATGAAACCCCCGTAGCGACACAGGGGCGAACAGACCTTTGTCCGACTAAACCCAGAGACGGGTCGTGGGCGCCAGCGATCCTTTTCGAAAGGTCTGTTCTCCTTCTCTAGACCGGATCACTGATCTAGAGACGTACTTATTAAAAATAACGACCGTCGCGACACTACAATAAAGAAAACTCGCGACACAAAGGGAGGAATTGCTGAGAAAACGGCACAGAAGTTTGACATTCAAGTAGAAAGAAATATATAGGAATTAAAATAATGTATGATATAATGTATGAAAAGTTAATATGAATTACAGAAAACTTACTCTAACCTGACCCTATCGTAACAAGTATACTTAAATGTCTAGGGCGCCTCTGGTTCAATCTTCCCACGACGATCGCTTGTTTTCTCTGGTTCTTCTCGCTTTATCTTCGTTTTCCCGACTCGCCAATTCTTCTCCAATACAAACTTCGTCTCGTCCCGTAGACTCAGAAATCAACTCGTTCGCTCCGCTGCCAATCCAAAAAGAGACCGTTTCACCTTTTCGCTGCTTCGGTGAAAACTCCCAGCGGTTCTTTTCATCCACGGTTAGCTTCAACCAGCTTTTCAAACTTAATTTTAAGTTCAACGGACTTCCACTCGCATGACATTTTTCCTACTCGCATGATTGCGTCGTACAGACTTCCAGCATTCCATTCGGGTATCTAGCCGAGATCCATAACATTTCTCTTATTCCACAGTTCGCCGTCGTATTGAATTCGCTCGCTAGGTGACTGATCGTCAAATGACAGTTTGGTTTGTTTACTTTTGGTTTTACGCGTCCGTATTGTTTTGGTGTTGTGATTCCGAGTGCGCGTTTCGCGTTGTTTCCGCTCGTGCGACTTCCGCTTCGTAAGTGTTGTCCAAGCGGTTTGTGGTGTTATACGTGCGGGAGCGTAGTGATCAGTAAGTGATGTGTTTCATTTTTCATTTTTTCATCTTATCTCTACCGTGTAAAAGTATTAGAATCAGTGAAAAGTAGTTCAATACCGCCAGACTCGTGACTCCGGAGTATATTAATTAGAGATCGGTGTATATTAACTAGTAATCGGGTTCGACAGTCCCCAGTAACGGAAATTTATGTCTCACACATCGGCGCGTGAAAAGCAGTCTATCGTGTAAAGAAAATTGTTTCGGAGAAGGCGGTTGATGAACGTGTGGAGATCGTGCGGAACAGCTCGATTCACCCAGGCGTGGGAGACACCAGTGGTACCCTAGGTTAAGAAGAACAGAATAGGATCACTTTTATCATAAAAAAAAATTCTAACTAATTTTGGAAAATTAAAGCGCTCTCATTTAGGAAAAAAAACTTTGTTCTCACTGAGTGACGTAAGATTGATGTAAAGATTGTTGGTAAGTTCTTTCCTTTTAGAGACCTGTCGGAAATAACTAGAAATCCGTCTCCGCGATAAAATTAACTTAAAGAAAGGTTAATTAGTTTAATTTTTTTTTTTCCTTTAGTCATCCATCCGAATCTCACGACTGGTTCGGGTGAGAGAGAACGACGTCGAAAATCTCAGCTGTGTGGCACCCGCCCCGTCTCCACGGGTTAGCCGGTTCGTCGTTGTTCGCCCCTTAAGCCTAGTAATTTCGCTTGCCTCTCACTGTGCTCATTCTGCTGTGAAACTAGTTCGTGAACGTTACCATAAGATGTCGTGCGATAATGTTAAAAGTGAACTGACACATTATTTGAAATTTAAAATAAATTTATTTTAAACAAGAAATAATTAATATTTGGTGTGATAATGAAATCTCTGTGCTCGTAAGTTGCATTTACATAATGTTGATAACTATTATGACATTGTATATTATATATGTTTACATAGAATCGTTGTGAAGCGTAAATTGGCGGCTGCAATGGTGCTTATGTGTACGGCAACGTTAGTAAAGAAGTTTGTTGATAGCAAACTGAATATTGCCCACCGAATTATGCTGATCAATTGAATGAAGAAGGACATATTACCGAGGGTGAATGGAGAAAAACGATTTCTATCGACAGTGTGGTTAATTCGTCATTGGAAAACAATACTGAACATCCATCAAAATATGAAAAATATATAAGGAATTCTCTAATGCAGTACGTCAATTCACCAGTTGGAGAAGTTTCTTGGCAGGGAATAATAAAGTATACAGTTTAATTTTAATTTGTTATATTGATTATTTTTTTATAAAATTACAAAAGATTTGAATTAAATTATAAAAGATTTTAATTGAACTACAATAATTTTGAATTTATTTGATTAATGAAATCGAGGCATAGCTCTTCAGCTACTGGTGGCGGCAGTTGCTCCATTTTGTTTTTTATCATCTCCATGAGAAGAGGATTTTCCGTGACAAGGAGAGGCGAAGGCACTGTCGCCAATTTTTCGCATGTTGCGACCATTTTTCAATGGATTCCCCCAATAATGTCATGTCACGTTGATGTTGTTGGTACATCAATGCGATTTAAACTGGAATCTGTATCCGCAGAACTATTATCCATCTAAAAAATAAACGGAAATTTGTATTTAAATTCTTAAAAACATCTCTAAACTACTTACCAAGTCAATAACAATACTATCCATTGTCACTTCGAAATTGTCTATATTAATATTAATATTGTCATTTGTACTTCAAAACGACACAAAACGTCACAATTTCACCGTGAAACTACGATGCACGCTCATTTCGCTGCGGAAACTTTTACCAACGCCATCTGTTTCAATTACTCCAAACAAAGAAAATTTCTCTTGAACTGGATACTAGCAAGCGAAATGAAAGCGAAAAAATTGTTCACTAGCAATTCGCTCGCTTTTTATACTCTAGATGAACATATAGAGTATTATAAGTTTAATTCAGCCCGAAAAGTTTGTAACGCATAGAAACGAGTCTCGGACGAAAAAAAGTTATTTATTATTTTGTGTTTATTTTTAGCCAAAACCCCCAAATCCGTTTGCTGTCCGTCCGTCCGTCCGTCCGTTAGCACGATAACTCAAGAACGCGTTGACCTAGGAAGTTAAAATCTTGTCACAACTTGTAAAATGGAAAAAGTAAGGCTAAGTTCGTTAATGGGCGATATCCTTCCACTCCTTCGGGTACCTCCCATACAAGAGTCCTTAAAACACGTTTTCACAATTATTGCTCGAATGCTTCAAGTTAGGAACTTGAAATTTTGCATACGTAAGGTTCAAAATGTTTGAATCGAATTTTACGAATATGATGCAAATCGAATGAGTCCTTCATGTAGCAGCCTAGAAAAGTCCTTCAAAAATGTATGCTTGTTACTGAATCTACTATAACTCCAGAACGAGTTAAGGCAGGAATTTTAAATTTCACAGGAATTAGTTTTATACCAAAACCAAGACTGAGTTCATTAATTAGAGCCATTCGTTGACTCCTTCGGGTAGCTGTCATTCAAAAGTCCTTAATAACATGTTCACCAAAATTGAACGATAACTTTAGAACGCTTTAAGTTACGACTTTGAAATTTTATACACATTCATTTTATAATAGTCGCAGCTGTTACTATTAATATGAAAAATATCCCATAAGTCCTTCATGTAGTTGCCATACAAAAATTGTAATTTGTACCTGTAAGTAAAAGGTCATATAATAATTGCTTTTGCACTCCTCATTGTTTTGATATATTTCGAACTAAAATATAAGTCGGAGTTCAGTATTTCATCTAGAGTATCATACGATTGGCTTGCAGCCGATCGTGACTGCGTTATGTTTTTTTGTATGTGTTTTTTGATTTCACTCGATCTGGATACTAGGCTTTAGGAGGAAAGGGGTTCGAAAATTGTTTCGTAAATTTTTTTTTTTTAGTTGTTTCGTAAAAAGATATCTAAGTACTTCACACTGTGTGAGAGCGGGATGGTAACCCCATTCATGCGTGGGAGCCTAAATTCTCGATCCTTTTTCCTCGTGAAGAGAATTAGGTCGGTTTTCTCCGGATTGATGCTGAGACCGCAGTTACCAGCCCACCTGCTCAATGATTTGAGTCCTTCCAGTTGATCGCTCAGGGTGTCCAGGAACTTGCCTCTCACTATCAGAACGTCAAAGATAGAGCCTGCAAGATTTCGTCAACCACTAGGACTCACAGCAGTGAAGAAAGCACCCCACCCTGTGGTGTTCCCCGTGTTGCTTTCATTCTTCTAAATCCATCCCCCAGAGAGGAGTTTATAATTCTACCCCCCCCCCCCCCCCCCCCAGCATTGACACAATCCAGCACGAAATGAATGAGTCAACACCCAATCTATTCAATGCCCTCGCGATCGCGCTCGTCTCCACATTATTGAAGGCACCCTCAATATCCAGAAACGCTGCTAGAGTATACTCTTTAACATTCAGAGATTCTTCTACCGTGGACACGACCTCATGCAAGGCCGTTTCGACAGATTTTCCCTTTATATAGGCGTGCTGAAAAGAGAAGCCTCTCGCCTCCAGAACACATCTGAGATAATAGTTCATCAATCTCTCCATTGTTTTCAGCAAAAACGATGAGAGACTAATGGGTCTAAAGTCCTTAGCTAGGGTGTGGCTTAGCTTACCAGCCTTAGGAATAAAAATCACCCTGACTTCACGCCACATCTTCGGGACATACCCGAGAGCTAGACAACTTCTAAAGATCCTCACCACGGAAGGACCAATAAGTGGCATGGTCTTCTGCACCATAATGGGCACCGGACCGTCCACTCGCAGAGACTTAAAGCGAGAGAAGGACATTACCGCACACCTTACTTTTTCAAGAGAGATTGTCCGCTTCACAATGGCAGCGTCCGCCACAGGGAGATCTATCCGAGAGGTGTTCTCAACCTCTGAGATACACCTCGGGAAGTGCGTCTCCACAAGCAGATCCAGACTTTCCTGACTCGATTCCGTCCAGGTTCCGTCGCTCCTCCTCAAGTACCCAGGAACACTAGGGTCCTTGGCGAGGATCCTGCGCATTCTAGATACTTCATTTACACATTCTATTTCCTCGCAGAGTTTCCTCCTTGAACTTCGCTTGGCAAAGTTCAGTGACGGTTTAAATTCTTTTTGACTAAGTCTGTATGCATCCCAGTTCGAATCATTCTGAGTTCTTTTAGCTTTCTTGAAAAGCCTCCTCGCCTTTCCTCTCAGAATTTCAAGTTCCTTAGACCACCACTTCGGACCACCCATCCCACCCCCATTTGAAAGTGGACAAGTTGATCTAAACGCAGTCATTAAGGTTTCCGAAAACCTCTCCACCTCCCTGTCGATTAATTCCGCACTGCTTAAGCTGCCGGTTTCCTGCCTAAGGTTGCTTCTAACTATCCCTACAAAATCCTCCCAGTTCGTTCTTTTGATGTTACGGAAGGAGTTACCCCGCACCATATCGCAAGATACCGAGAACATAATTATTCTATGATCAGAGAGGGATTCTATTCCTGAGGCTAACCAGTTCACGACTTCAAACTTCGTGCCATAGTTTGATCTTTAAGTTATGTCCAAGACTTCACTCCTATTTCTAACAACAAACGTGGGATCATCACCTCTGTTGCATAATATGAGTCTGGAAGAGCAGATATATTCAAAAAGTGACTCACCCCTGCTTTTGAAATCACTGCTTCCCCATTGAGTGTGGTGAGCATTAGCGTCGCATCCCACCACGATGTTGGTCTTCTTCCTTTCCACCATGCTGCCCAAGTGTCTGAACCCATCAGAGGGTGGGTTTTCTTCACTGCCATACGGTAAGTAGAGAGAGGTGACAATAAAGCCGCTACCATCTGGTCCCTCTATCTTCACTGTTCTAGCAGGAGAGCCACATCGATTTTGCACAAATCTAGCAGTCTCAAAAGATTGCCGGATGCGGCTTTGCTATGATGAAGGTTAAGTTGTAGTACCTTCATCATTGGCTTCCTGCGTTACCGTTTCGCTTTGTGGGAACCTTACAGACGTCCTGCTGCAACCGTAGTGCAGTTCCCACTTCTTCTTCTCAAGGGCAGGGATTGCTTCCTTATCCCACACCAATAGAAGACGCTGTCCCCCATCAGCTGGTGGGTCCCTCTTGGCGATACTTAGTCCCACCATCGGAACGTCCGAGTTCTGTGCTCTCAGAAGACCAAGAGTCTTCGCGTCCTCATAGGGTGGTCCCGGAAGCCATACCCACGGCTGCGGCCTTACTAGCGATGACTTCGGCACCACATCGAAAGTGGCCCCGTCCCACAGATTGCCGATCCCTGAGACGTAGCGTGAGAGCCTTGTCAGCGTCTGTTCATCCCTGCAGATCATGGTCCGCACTCCCCTATACCATGCTATCTCATCGATGGCAAAGGCTACTGCTCCCAGCACACTATCAGCCAGCACCTGGTCCGTGATTGCGGATTCTACCAGAGCCCATCTTTCCCTGGAGATTCTGTAGTCATAGACGCTCACATCCCTTATCGCAAGCTCGGCCGTGAAATAGAAGGCTGCCACGCTGTGGTAGGTTTTGGCTTCTTCGCCTGGCTTTGCTCCCCTTCATACGACCTTATTCGCTTCTTCTGCTGAACCCCACCAGCCTTAACCGACGAGGGGACCGCTTTCTCCACCTCGGACGACTCTACCAATGGAGGGTGCGTCCTAAGATATTCTCTTGCCCAGTTCAGTCTATTGGACTGGATAAGCAATAAATCGCTCGGTTCGATGCTCCCAAACGCTTTAATTGCTCTCCTAGCCAGCTTCCTATTGTTTCGGATGCGAGCCGCTAGGCTCCGAACCTTACCAGCGGATGATGATTGAGTAGCGGAGGATGCTCCCGCTAACTCGTTCGTCACCGTGAGTGGTGCAGAAGACGCGTCCACACCACCCAGAACGTTGACCGATACTACTGTATCGTTCAGGTCTTCGTCCTCCTCCTCGGAATCTTGCTCCAGATTCAGCTTGGCCAAATCGGAGCAGCTGGTACCGACCGAAGTCGAGGGTGAAGGAGGGTTGCCGTGGGATAAGGAAAGGTTATCAGGAAGGGAAGAGGGAGGGGAGGATGAGGGAGATGAATCAACCGAGGACTAAGCCCCAGTTGATTCACACCTGGATCGGAAAGAAGATGATGCAGTACTTGCACCGGCTTGCCCCTGCACTTTCAGACCATCTGCAGCCTCAGCGCCCGTCGGGCTAAATGAATGATTGTCATCAGCGCCAGACAGGGAGCCAGGCTTGCCGGTGCCGCCCCTCGTCGTTCTTAACACCTTACCTGCGTTTGGTTTGCTTGGATCACACGAGGTTGTGTTTACACTCACAATTCAATATCGGAAACTGTTCCGATGCGATTGCGATTTTCGAGACAATGTAATGAACGTTTTTTAACTCCATGTACGGCCCAAAAACGAAATCAGAAATCCAAAAAGTCAACACAAAAAGTCGGAAACGTCATCACTGCGGCGAAGGTAAGAAACCAGAAATCCCACCACTGCCTGCTTCAAACAAACAAGACACCACCACTGCAATGCTCCGACGCGATTGCGACTTTATTGTAATGTACTGAACGCTTTAACCTAATGAATGAACTGAATTGCGATTGCAATGTAATGAACGTTTTTAACTCTATGCACGGCACAAAAGCGAAGTCAGAAATCCAAAAATGCAAGAAGTCAACACAAAAAGCCGGAAACGTCACCACTGCGGCGAAGGTAAGAAGCCTGAAATCCCACCACTGCCTGTTGCAAACAAACAAATGGTAAGAATCCTCCTAATTCCGCCACTGCAATGCTCCGACGCGATTGCGATTTTATTGCAATGTACTGAACGTTTTAACTTAATGTACGGCCCAAAATCGAGATTAAAAATCTAGTACAAGAAGTCACTACAAAAAGTCGGAAACGTCACTTCTGCGGCGAAGGTAAGAAGCACCTTAATCCCACCACTGCCTGTTTCGAACAGACAAATGGCAAGAAGCCTCTTATCCCACCACTGCCTGTTTCGCCGAAGGCAATAAACTCCTTACTCCCACCACTGCCCGCCTCGACAGAATCCGACCCGCCTAAATGCCAAGAAAATAAATAAATATGCGAACGAAGATTTGTTTTCCTAATCCTCGTTTTGGTTCTGGTTCGAAATTCAGACCGCCATCCAACCTCGCTACACGGCTACCGCGCGAAACTCTGTTGCCGTCTTGTCAAGCCGAGCAAGTGCTACGTCACTTTTGGGGCGATTTTTCGCACTTCCCCTGCGCTACAATTCGCCCGGAGCACCTCACACACGATTATCGAAAAGAAAAACGTATTTTCCGCGCCAATCCCGGGTAAACGTAACGATTGGAAATGATTGTGCTATGCGCAAACCCTTCGCGCACCGTTTGTATCTATTCTCTGCAATTTATGCGACGATTTTTCCTCGAAAATATTGGGAAATTGGCACCAATATGCGACACGTGTCACACGGGCGAAACATGGCGAAACATCTTTTTCTTTTCTGGAAAAAAATGTGACCCGTTTCTGCCCTCAATTTTTTTCTAGCAGTTCCGCCGTTCTATTGTGAAAAAAAAGTTGACCTGCTAGAAAAAGGGGTTTGAGTCCGTGGTTACGATTGCCCTGAAAACTCGCATTTCTTGACCCAAAAATTTCGGCGGTGCAACTCAGTTGACCTGTAATGTGCGAAAACATAAGAAAAAAACCGGTTTAAAAGAATAAATCATACTGTCAAACGGGTATTTATACTACGTTGACGATGAGTCCTCACAATCCCCAAACGAATTCTCCGATTCCTCGAGTTCTAAAACTTTTAAAATACAATAAAATCATTTTTAATTTCTTCTACGATTGCATATCTAGGAAATCCTCAATATTTTCGTTCTCGGACGACATTTCGTAGATTACAAACTCCCTCTTGTCAGTTTTGACAGCTTAACTTCCCGCTTCAGCCAACATGATAAAAAAAGTGCAATTTCTTTTTGACCTGAAAGCGTTCTATTGTCAATTGACCTGTCGGACGGAACTGTCAAAAAAGAGGGCAGAACTGCAATAATTTTGCATCTAAACGGGTCACATTTTTTTCAGAAATGAAATCACCATGAGTTGCACCGCCGAAATTTCGGGGCAAGAAATGCGAGTTTTCAGGGCAATTGTAACCACGAACTCAAACCCCTTTTTCTAGCAGGTCAACTTTTTTTCCACAATAGAACGGTGGTACTGCTAGAAAAAAATTGAGGGCAGAAACGGGTCACATTTTTTTCCCGGGGAGAAATAACTATTAGATTCACAATTTAAAGCTGTTACATACATATCAATATGGCAATGCCAATGAGTCGAGTCGATGGAGTTACACAATCGCTTTTTTCGATCGACGTGACAGGTTAAATCGGCATCGAAGTGACGTGACTGCGACATTCGGCCAAACTAGAGTTACTTCATTACTAGACCAACGGAACACTGGGGGGTGAAGAGGTCAACCACACGCTCGTCCGTGATTATTACCCCGATTATAACTCAGGTACTCATTTACAGCTGATTGAACTGGTATTCAGCACCCAATCCCATTTTCGAATATTACTTGTCGCCAAGCAGATCCAAACCTGGGGCCCTATCCTCGAGTTCATTCGACCAAGTTTCGTGTACGAATTTCATCAACTTACGAATGACTTGTAAAAATTGCTACTCTCTAGTAGTCACATAGCGGTCGCATGCGATTCTTTTCGCATGATATGCAACGGTGGTTTCTAGCAATCAAATTAAGCTTTTGTGCACGAAACTTTAGCCCTTACCAAGTAAATTTTCTAGTTTGAATTTCAAAAAATATTATTTTGTGCAAAAATTTAATTTTAATTTATAAAAATGACACTTACGCGAAAATTAAATTTTAAAAATCTGAATGTAAAAAAAAATTAAAAAAAAAAATTGTAATTGGAGACATATGTATAGAAATTTTTCACTCATAAGTTACAGAACTGAGCTAAAGAAAGCAGCTATTGCAATATGCATATGTGTGTGTAGCTGTTAGTTTCGTCTTAACGACATTTTGAATGTTTAAAATGAAAAATATTGTTTTATCCACAATAGAAAAAGTGAAAAATTTAAAGACACTACTGGTAGTGCTCATTTTCACTTTATTTTATTATAATATAAGTCATATGGTACGCTACTTGCGTATGTATGTGTTGAACAGCTGTTGTAAGCTATGCAAGCTGCTTTTGGCTGTTCAAAAACCAAAGAAGCTAATTCTTGTTATGGCTTAATTTGACAGTTGCTACAGTCTTGCTGCTATGCTTTCGAAGCATATATGTATTAGTATCTATATTGCTAGCAGTCATATTTTCTCATAAAAAATCAATAAGCACGGGTTGAAATGGAAATTCAACAGCTGATTCTGATTTTTGCCTCAAAAATGTAAAGAACCAAGAGAGGGCAGTATAAAATTTTTATAACAAATCAAATTTTTTTGAAATTTGAACATCATAACATAAGTATTTATTTACGAAAGATATGTTTTATAAGAAACTGTACTGTTCATGATTTCAAAAACATTATAATATTAAATTAAAATCCAGTAACGTTTAAACTAACACTATATTGAATTGGAAAATTCAGAATCAGCTGTTAAGGACGAGACTTATGGCGATTTCTTTTCTGCAAAAAAATGTGACCCGTTTCTGCCCTCAATTTTTGTTCTAGCAGTTCTATTCTCTAATTTTTTTTGACCTGCTAGATAAAGGGGTTTGAGTCCGTGGCTAAAATTGACCTGAAAACTCGCATTTCTTGCCCCGAAAATTTCGGCGGTGCAACTCCTTTAACCTCAAATGTGCGTAAGAAACGATGAAAACAAGAAAAAAATATCCTTCGACAACAGCGGCAAACGATTTAAAAGCATAAATTAAACTGTCCAACGGCCATACAGTAATTAGAAATCATACGGAGTGTAGTGAAAATTTATTTAAATTTTAATAATAGCTTTTTGACCTGAAAGCGTTCTATTGTAAATTGACCTGTCGGACGGAACTGTCAAAAAAGAGGGCAGAACTGCAATAATTTTGCATCTTTACAGGTCACATTTTTTTTTGAGAAAAGAAATCACCATTACTCTAACAAGTGCCGCTGGCAATATAGATACTAATACATATATGTTTCGAAGCAGCTATAGCTCGCATCTTGAACACACCCCAGACTGTAAGCAAGAAAGCAGCTTCCCAGTCGGACCTGTAATCAGTAAGGAATGCATAACGTAATGTCTCCTTCTATGTGCCAGGCATTACTTTAGAAATTATAGAACCCATTACATTTATATGGGAATGTCCGCCTAAGTATGCACTTACAATGGACATTACTTGTATGGTCCTACTTCAGTAGTGATAGGTAATAGCTTATATGTCAATTACTGGGAAGAAAAAAAATCTAACATTACAAGTAAGGACCTACTTCAGCAGTGATAAGTTATTAATTCTAATGTCAATTACATGGAAGATTAAAAATTTAATTCACTCAATGCGTTTTAGTGGTTACCATTTACCATGAAAAACCAAAATTTGAACATAAATCATGTGCTCAATAAATTAACATCAAAAGTACAGTGGAAAAAAATTATTTTATTTCATAATACATACCACAGATTTTAAAAAAAAATAAGTTAACATTAAAATTATTGTAGACAGCTGTGACTTTTTTTCAAAAATACTGTTAAAAAAAAATATTCCATTTTATAAAAATTTTTATAGAAACATTCAAGTTGGCATTAATATTATAGTGAAGACGGCTTCGAATTTTTTGCCCTCTTTAAGCACTCATTTTTAAAATGGGGATTTTTGAATGTTTGAAAGGCATTCTGGATCTCATTGATATACTCGCTCTGCGTATAACCATCCTTTGAGAGAACCTCTGAAAATTTACAAGAAGAAGGTAAAAAACTTTTATTATACATATTGTTCATTCATAACTTACTAAACAGCAAAGCGTTGATGTTAATATGGTTTTTGAATGCTTTCTTCCCTTGAGTTCCATGGTAATTGTAAGCTAAAATTATTTTCCTCCCAAATAATTGATGCAGCCTTTCTCTTAACCCGCCCGGTGTAATAATTTTTTTAACCGCAACCGCCTATTATTAAACGTTATTAATATTTGAAACGTTATTATTATAATATCGTAGATTACATTGATATAAAAGGATATGTAGCAAATTAAATATCCTGCAATATTATACTTACAATTTCATGTTCCCTATTAGAAATTTCCTTCTCAAAAAGCTCTAAGCCTTCTAGGTTTTCGATCGGATATCGACATTCGGTCTCCTCCATCGTTGTATTGAACTTCACAAACCGTTTTAGAAGAACTAAACTCTCAGCATGTATTTTTGTTAGTTCTAAGTTTTGCTGTTTTATTTCCTCATATTGAGCTATAAGCTTATTATTTTGTTGCTTAATGACTTCCAATTCATTTTTCAGTTCTATTTTGAGTTCAGCCAGTTCAGTTTCTGATGAAGTGTCTAAAAAAAATGTATTAAAAAAAATCTCTATATAGGTATATGCAATATGCAAATTACTGGCAAGAAATCCTTCAGCTCCTAGAACTGCATTGCACCTTCTCGAAACTCCTTTGCTTTATTACATTTTCTTTATTAGATATCATCTGTTCTAAAAAGACAAACCTTTTTTAATGTTTTTCATTTCGAATTAGCAGCCTCAAATGTTGTTTGGAGATTTCTTCCTTCGGCATTTTGAACAAAATAATAATATATTGCTCACCTATTATAAATTTATTATTTTTCACGATTAAAAGGTCTTAAATTATCAGCAAACACTTGTTTTCACTCCGATAGTTTCAATTCGAATGCAGCGTCATTTACTCAAAACAAATTATTCAAGAATTTCACAATTCTGCGAAAAACAATAGCGCACGTGCCACAAACTCAAGTCGTTATCGAGTAATGTCAAAGTATTGTAAAATGTAATGACTTGTCGTTGCAACGGTCACTGTTCCTTATTTTTTGCATTATTATGACATTACCCGGTAACCACCTACGTTTTTGGAAATTGTCATTGCTGAAAGAATGGAATACCAATTCCTAGCTTCCCAAATATCCGACTGGGTTTATATTGCATTCATGGATGTAATAGTATAACTGGATCGGCAGTAAGCGAAATTTTGCCTAATAGGTTCTGGTTGTGTGAGTTGTCTATTTGCGTTAGTGTAAGTGTATTGGGGGGGGGGGGCACAAAATAAAAAATACGTACTGTACCCCGGAATATTTTTTGGTCCGACGCTGTGGTGAAAACAATTGTCAGAAATGATTATCATCACGGTCGTATATACAGGTCTGGAAACTCAATGCAATTTTTTGTGGTGGGGGTAGACACAAAAGTGAGAGACATTTATGTTGTTGTCGTATTGACCACCAGGTTCGTGAAACTCTCGTGGTGTTTTCTGTCATTGTTCACGACCGTGAAAAATATAAACAAACTGTGACCGAAACGTCAGCAGAAATCGTAACAATTAACGGAAATTTTTTTTTAAAATAAAAAATGCCGAATAATTGTGTAGTGCCGGGATGTGGTACGGGTAAAAAAAAGTGCGGACAAAAATTTAGTTTGTTTACAGTTAGTGTTAACGAAATTTTGTGTCGAAAGTGGGAAGCTGCAATTCCTGGAATTGCTAAATTAAAACCGGGACAACATGTGTGTAAAAGACATTTTGAAGAACATCTCGATTCGATGCTATAATTTCAGCCGGAATTTCTGTTGTTGTTGGTGCAGATTCAGGCACCGGTTCGGTACTCTGTTGTGGAGCGAGTTCTTTCTGTTGCTTGCATCGCTGGAACAGTCCCTAGTGTAGCCGATTCTTCTTCCTTTACAGTTTTATGTTTGTTATGCAATTCATCAGCATATTTCGTAACGTCATTTACAATTTTCTCACAATTTTCCGAAATCGACGTTTGACATTTATATTGTCATGTCATAATCACAACGTCAGGAATGAACGTTCTTGCGCTTGCGCAACTAATTGATAGTAGCGACTCAGTTGATAATAACGAGAAGTTCTGAGGTACACATGCATCAAAAAAGTTTCTACCCCCACCCCGGCAGTTTCCAGACCTGTATGTAAGACCGTGATTATCATTAACCCATTGATGTATTAGTATAACTGGATCGGCTGTATTGCATAAAATTCCTATATGTGAGACTAATTCGTTTCAGCTAGGGTTCCTGGATAAACTAAGCTCTCTACCTTGGGTTTGGCAGATGTGTCGAATTCGGTCGTTAATGTACTAGAAATTGCGATTTAACCTCAATAAAATCGCCTGTTTATGTAATAGTTCGCCTGTTTTTGTACTAGCTAAAATTTCATTTTTGAAGTGTGTTAGTGCGAATATGTGTGACATTTCTCGGTCAATGGAGATGGAACAAGGCGGGAAAATTCGTAAATAAAGGTAAATTTAATAAATTATTTGGAATTGCAATTTTGGTAATTCTTTTTGATTATTTCAGATCCGAAGAATCTTGCGGCAACGATAAATTAGAAATTCTGGAATTTTAAGTAAGTATTTATAATTTATGTGATAAAAGTGTTTTCTAAATTGTTCACCTTTCAAATTATAACTCCTTTTTCGCGTTTATGTTTCGCTCGTGCGCGCTACGCTCCTACTACCTTTCGTGCAGCCCCGCGGGGATCAGGGATTCAAACTCCCTTTTCTTGTTCATGTTTGGCGGAAGCGCGCTACGCTCCAACTACCTGTCGTGCAGCCCTGCGGGGCTTAAGGATTTAAACTCCCTTTTTTGCATTCATGTTTGGCAGGTGCGCGCTACGCTCCTACTACCTTTCGTGCAACCCTGCGGGGCTCAGGGATTAAAACTCTCCTTTCGCGTTCATGTTTGGCGGACGTGCGCCACGCTCGTCTGAAAAATTTTGGTTTTTAGTTTTCATGGCCAAACCACAAAGTAAAATTTTCCCCTTTGTGTTTCAGCCGCAGTTTGTGTTTCCACTCCAATATGTCCTGCAGTGCTGTGGGGTGTCAAAGGACACAAAATGTTTTATTTCCCGAAGGAAAAAAATATTAATTTAAAATGGGCAGTGGCAGTTAGTAGAGCCAATTGGACACCTACGGTCCATTCTCGGATTTGTGGTGATCACTTTTCACCTGAGTGTTTTGTGAACTCCACAAAAACCGAATTGATTCCGAATTCGATACCTACCCTGCTTCTTTCGGGAGTATCGAAAACAATTCGGAAGCAATTTAGGGTGTTGAGCTCTATAGAAAATGTTGGTCGTGATGTCCATCCTTCCCCTTTAGATGTAAGAGACAGGAAAGTACAGGACTTGGAAAATAGGCTCATTCAAGAAGTGAAAAAAAAAGATCAAAATAAACAGAAACTGTTAGATTTGACTTTATTATACACAAGTAAGCTTGAAGATAAAGATCAAAAAATAGACACTTTAAGCATGAAGCTGTTTTCTATTGAGAAAGAATTGGAAACATCACATAGAAAACTTAAAAATTTAATTAAAGTGACCAATTCATACAAAAAAAAATTTAAGTCTAACAATATAAAAGCTAAGCGGAGGGAGCGAAACGACAAGACATTTCTAAATTGCTTATTTGGTAGTGATCAGTTGGATTTCCTCCATGGAGTACGTAGAGTGAATTGGCAACCCTCAACAATCCGCTCCGCGCTTAAATTAAAGTTTGCTTGTGGAAGTCGTGGCTATCGATTTTTGCGAAAACAAAAATATCCATTACCTTCGGAAAGGACATTAAGGTTAAAAGTGCAAAATTTGAAATTTGAGCCCGGTATTTTTAAAACACTTTCATTAATCACTACACCACTCCGTCAGACTGACATTTGACAAGTCGATTCCCTTGAACTACTCTAGTACTTCTTTTTCTTTTGTACGGAAGTGTGTGTGCGCGAAATTGTGATTTTTAAAGGCAAATTAAAGCATTTTTCTCATTTATTTTATGGAAAATTATTATTTTGAAGAAAAAAGTAAGTCATTTCAAATGTATATTGAGCAAAATCCCATAAAAATGAAAAAATTTTAAATTTACTGGTTTTTCACCTTGGTACGCATCTGCCAAACCCATCTTAGAGGCTTAGTCTATGCAGCAACCCTAGTTTCAGCCAGTTGTTCCCATCTTTCAAAAAAATTTTGTACGGGTTAATGCATGGATGTAGTAGTATAACTGGATCGGCAGTAAGCGAAATTTTGCCTAATCGGTTCTGGTTGTGTGAGTTGTCTATTTGCGTTAGTGTAAGTGTATTGGAGGGGGGGGGGGCTGCAAATCAGAAAACACGTACTGTACCCGGGAAATTTTTTTGGTCCGACGCTGTGGTGAAAACAATTGTCAGAAATGATTGTCATAGCCCGTACAAATTTTTTTTGAATGATGGGAACAACTGTCACAAAACGAATTAGTCTCACACATGGATGTATTAGTATAACTGGATCGGCTGTATTGCATAAAATTCCTATATGTGAGACTAATTCGTTTTGTGACAGTTGTTCCCAGTGGCGGTGCTAATAGTTTTGGCGCCCGGCGCAGTTTCAACGTTTTGGTGCCCCAAATTTTATAGTTTGTTTTCGAAAAATGATTATTATTCCATAATAATAGATACCATTTGTATAGTTACATATTAGATATCCCACCTCAAAACAGATATAAACGCACCATGGAGTAAAACCGAAATGCAATAAGGTACTGAAAGTGGTAAAAACGAGGCTTTTTCTGAATACAATTCGAACAAGGGCGTCATTTCAGTTTTACCCAGGGGCAAGATGTTTTTTACTTGCTATAAATGAATGCATGTGCGTCGATGTTAAGGCCGCGGTCCGAATTACCCTCATGCTACTTACATTATTAACATTACTTACAATCGGCCCGAATTGCTGGTACGCTTATGGAGCTTTCAATTCGGACCGATGAGCACAGTTTACTCACAGTACCTATTCTCGAAACCGTTAGCTGCACAGTACAAAATTTCAGAAAAAGTACTATTTTTTGTATAGTAATTTTTACTGTTGGGTCAATGTAATTTAACAATTAGAACGTAACTTTAAAGAACTGATATGCTTTCTGAAAAAATTACATAAAAGTACGTACGTTGTGCAGAATTCAATGGCGTTGTGTGCACAGTAAGCGAATTTATGTAAAAAGACTATTTCTTATATAGTAAGGGTTAATTTACGTCATTCTCGGCTATTGTTGATGATTTAAGCATGTTGCAAATATATTCAGGTTGCCGAGTTGTAGCGTATCGGACTTATGTGCGACGGGTCCATGGTTCGAATCCAAGAGTGTGCATTCTAATTTTTCAAAAAAAAAAAAAAATATTAATTTACAGGAAAATAAATTCCGTAGCAAGCAGGAAAAAATAAAACAATTTTTTTTAAAAATTTTTTTTTTACACAGTAGTGTGTAAAGTATACAGAATCAGCATGTAATTACAGTTTACACACTATTCTGTAGCGAACACAATGCAGTGTAATTTTACTATAATTAAAGTTGGCATCCAATTGCCTACTTTTAAAGTAGTAAAATTTTTTTACTGTGTGGAGATGGGAAATTCGGATCTTTTCAGTGTACCGGCTAATCGGATCTTGCTCTTTTCAAAGATCCGGCTCTTTGAGCCGGTTCACAAGATCCAGGTGGCACTGGCGTGCTTAATAGGCTTGTGCATTTTAGTTCACCATACGACTGAATTTCAAAGAACTCCGTTAGTGTGAGTAGCTCTTCACAAGGCCGACTGAGAAATTCCTTTCGTCGTACGAAAAACGGGTTTATACCAAACTGCCATTTAAATTTGTCACCTATTTTTGACAAAAATGGTCCAAAACTGGGACAAACTTTAATTTTTTACCATTTACGCTTATTATTTGCAATAAATAATAATTTGGCAAAAGTTTGTTCAGGTAAAAAAGATAGACAATTTAATTCTCCATAAATTGGTGCTTACCATTGTTAGCGAGAAATGCAAAATACGGCAACAAATCGACAAAACATAAAATTCAAAATTTCGGGCCTTTTACTTTATTATTTTAATAATTAAGTATTTTAAATCTATCTCTAATTTTCAATTTATAATCGTTAATCTGTTATTTGTTATCATTTTTTATTATTTTTTATCATTTTTTAACATTGCTATAATTTTTTAGTAGTCTGGGTGGCTTAGTGGCTAGAGCACTTGCCTTCGGTGCACCTGGTACCAGGTTCGAATCTGCTTGGCGACAAGTAATTTTCGAAAATGGGATTGGGTGCCGGACTACCAGTTCACTCAGCTGTAAATGAGTACCTGAGCTAAAATCGGGGTAATAATCACGGACGAGCGTGCAGCTGACCACTTCACCTCCTAATGTTCCGTTGGTCTCGCAATGAAGTAACTCTAGCATTACTTCAAGGCCTAGGCCCGATTTGGGCTGTTGCGCCATTGATTATTATATATTATATTATCATTTTTTATCATTCTTTATAATTTTTTATCATTTTTTATCATTTTTTACAATTCTTCACCATTTTTTATCATTTTTTATCATTTTTTATCACTTTCTATAATTTTTTACCATTTTTTATCATTTCATCAATCAATCAATCAATCCTCAATTCTCAATTCTGAATCCTCAATCCTCAATTCTCAATCCTCAATAAACGCTTTTTCGATATTGACTACCGCACATTTTTTTGGATTCATGGTCATTTTTAGATTTAAGAAACAAAATAAAGAAGGTAGCTCACTAAAAGTTTATTAACACTACACTTGAAAGATATCGCCTATTGGCACTTGACACTTGACACTTGTTCTTTCATCCAATAAAACAAAGCCTATCAAGAAAAATTACACATTTTTTTGGTCATTGAACAGTGCTCCCAATTCGTGAAAATTCTAAAATACATAAAGAACCAAAGCACTGGCACAGCGCATGCGCCTCACCTCTGAGCTCCCATTTCATTCATACGCCGCCCGGTGCAAATGTATAATCTGCGCCAGATACATGCACTCAGCGGAATACAACGCATGCCGTCGAGCATAAAAACGTGAAGAACGTTCACCGTACCGTGCGTGTGTTTGTCGAACTATGGTGCGGATAAAATTTTTGCGCCAAAGAGCAAAACAGTGGATTCGCACAAGTATGATCGAACTAGTTGGATGATCAAACCGCAACTGTTTGTTTAGGAGAATGAAGCAAATGTTTGGGTGTACGACGTGCTGTTAAATTATGAATTTATATGGATAGGTATATGTATGTAGGTAGGATACCATGTTTTAGTATTACAAAATTTACAATCACTGAATTTAGTGATAATTGCAGTATGAGCCGTTGATTTTAAAAATGAAATAAGTCACTTTTTCAACAAAAAAATTGTTGTGACATTGAAACGATGTTTTATACAACACGAAGCAACTTTTTAAGAATCTGTTGATGCTATTGTTTCATTACACTTTTTACAAATAAATACAAGTAAAGAAAGTTGGCATGATTATTTTTAAACATGTTAAAATGCAAGCCCTTAACCTCGATTTAAAATTGAAATGGACTTATACCACTTTCAAAATAAACGGCTGAATTGTGTAGGTAAGTGGAACAGTAGGTGTGGTGCCCTAAACATTTGGCGCCCTAAAAATTTGGCGCCCGGAGCAGTTGCTCCACTTGCTCCTATGGAAGCTCCGCCCCTGGTTGTTCCCATCTTTCAAAAAAAATTTGTACGGGTTATGACAATCATTTCTGACAATTGTTTCCACCACAGCGTCAGACCAAAAAAATTTCCCGGGTACAGTACGTGTTTTCTATTTTGTAGCCCCCCCCCCCCCCAATACACTTACACAAACGCAAATAGACAACTCACACAACCAGAACCGATTAGGCAAAATTTCGCTTACTGCCGATCCAGTTATACTACTACATCCATGCATTAACCCGTACAAAATTTTTTTGAAAGATGGAAACAACTGTCAGCAATGAATTAGTCTCACATATAGGAATTTTATGCAATACAGCCGATCCAGTTATACTAATACATCCATGTTTGCATTAGGATGTGTGACATTCCTTCAAGCGGAGAAATGTCATTTAAAATGTTTAATATTTTGTGTGTGGCCGTGAATAAAATAAATTTGTGGGCGTAAGCGATGAGCAAAACGAGCTGCTGAAATTTTTGCGGAGGATATACTAGGTGTAAGGAATTGGTCCTTAGAATAATAATTTATGTAAAACTTTATATAAGATTAACAATTATTTATTATTGGATATTTTCTTATTAAGTATAATTATTATTTATAAATTCCAAATTATATCACTTTGAAAATATTCTATTTTTGATTATTAAACAACAAATTATCTTTACATATCGTTGGTTAATTAAAATATTATCTACGTATTTTTACAACGAACTTTTTTAAAGTACTTGATTTTATTTTTTTACTAAAATCAAGCACTCGGCTGTGATGTGTGAAATGTTTAGCAAAGTGTTGCCCACTTGTTGCCAAACACCCCACATAGGCGAGGATGTGAAGCGGTTGAAAACGGACTATCGTATTTTTCCTATTTTTTTCACTGATAATTCGCGATTTCGGCTTTCAGCTACAATATTATGAACGAAAATGATTTCCAGGGCGAAGAGGATGGAATCTCAGGAATGGACGGCGAGGTCAAAATCACCCTGTTCAACATGAAAGAGGAACTCGACAAGGAAGGCCACTTTCACTGGGACAAGTCGAAGGAAATTAAATACAATTGGCTTGAAAGGACATCGACTGGATTAAGGTAGGGAATGCTTCGGATTTAAACGCATGGTTTCGGCAACGTTTAGGAAGAGAAGGCTTTGTTTTGGAATCGTAACCAACAAATCTATTTTCCAGGTCAAGACCGACAAGAACTACATCGAGGAAACCAATCGGGGCCTGGCCGATTCCAGTGATTCCGTAAACGAATCGTCGAAAAACTTCAATGAAAATGAAACGTACAAAGAAATCTTCAAACTAATGGAGCCCAGCGAAACAGTCAAGACGCCACTGCAACGACTGGGCAGCAAAACCCCAAAGCTCTCGTATATCGAACGATTGCGTCGTAAAAAGGCGGGAGTTGTCGATGAGAATGCCGAACTCGTGACGAAATTCACCAAACTGACAGACAACGTCCTGACGGAACTGGGCAACATGGACATCTATCAGGAAACATACGAATAGATTCTGTTGAAGATAGAGATCTAGAAAGGCAGGCACGAGTAGTACAGGTGAGGCCGCCAAAGAGGACGACGAGAAGAAAAAGACGAAACTGGCCACGAATAAAGTGGACGAAAGCGAACGAGATGACGAAGACGACGGCGGTAACGAGGAAGACGATGCCCCAAAAGTTTTGAACTGGGAATTCAAGTGGAAAGATGTCGACAGCGAAATTCACGGACCCTTTACAACCGAAAAAATGCCGAATTGGAGCAACAATGGGTATTTCAAGGATGGCGTTGTCGCGCGCAAGGTTGGGGAAGATACGATATTTTATTCGAGCAATCGAATTGATTTTGAATTGTACTTGTAGAATTTTGTGTTTGAGGTGGGAGTTTTTATGGTTTTGTTGTGGTAAAAAAGTTTAAGAAAAAACGTGTTTTATTTGAAATTGAAAATGAAAAATTCCGAGACCAAAGGACGGTTGATAGAGAAGACGAAATTTGAGGAGAGAGGGAGAGCTGCAAGATTAGGCTACACAAAATCATTTCTGGTCCCGACGGGTTTATAGGAAACATAGGAAGAAGCCTAGACTGTAGACTGGCCTTTATTAAGCCCAAACGCTAATCCAAGACTGCGTCTTGTTCCGATAGTTTCAAACGGAACTCAATAAAAAACGACAATTTAAATCTTAATACTTTTATCGGAAAAAAATCAAAGAAACTAACAACGTAACGAATAACTGCCTTATTGGCGGTAATAATTTGTCGTATTGACACGTCACACCACTTACACGTATATGTGTGAATCAGCTGATGTAAGCTATTGGAGCTGCTTTTCGCTGTCCAATACCCACCAGTGCTTTTTTGTGCTATGGCTGAATTTGACAGTTCAAATTGTGAAGCTTTGCTACTGCTATCGAAGCAGCTATAGCTGAACATTGGACAGACCCCAGGTCGAAACGAGATTGGTTGTACCAAATCAGCTCGAAACTCGAAAACAAGGCTCATTTCGAGATTCATGATTCCACCCCAGCCGTTCGAAGGCAAAACCATTTATCTCAACGAATGTTTAACTGTATTCAATTGTCGTCTTCTATGGCAAACAAAAACCAAAGCAAAGGAATCGAACTTCAAATACACTTGGTATAAGGATGGCAAAATCTTTTGCAGGAAAACGAAGGTGAAAAAGCTTTCTATATTAAGTCCGAGATTGATCTCATTTTTTTAAAAACAAACTAAAAATTTTGGATTTAATTTATCATTCATTACCACTATTTTTATCGGCATATCGCACAAAATAGCATATCGCCAATCATATTCCTCATTATAAAATTTTTTTATTACTTCAAATCTTGTAATTGTTACAATTTCTTTAAGTCTACAATAACTCATATTCACAGAAACATTTTTTTAAACATTAATTATTACTATTCAAAACAATCCAATAATTACAATACAAAACAGACCACTTTTAAATTCCAAAACAAGATAAATTCACTTAGGAAGTTAATTAACACTATTTTTTCATGTCATTGCCTCTTAAAGCAGCAGCAACTCGTCAACTGTACTGTATCAAAATTAAACAGCTCCAAACAGCTCTACCGTAGCCCCGGAATGCTTATAAAAGCCGTGAAGCTGAACTTGTGCTCAATACATACAAAGCCATTAGCCGTTGATGACGATGGCTGTCATTTTTTGGTGTTGGATGTAAACACTTCGCGCATTTTAGTTAGATATTTATATATTTTAGAATTCGTATCGTTAACCGCGTAACCGGCAAAAAACATCAATTACCGTATTTTGTGTTCGTGTCTTTTTTGTGTGCTTTTTAAGTTGCCCGAAAAATGTTTTTGCCTGTCCGGTCATTTGTTGTGCTGGATCTCTGTAGGAAAAGGCCTGATTTAAGTTAGGTTTAAGATGGGCACCGCGCTCACTAGGTGCCATATGGGCCCATTGCAATCCCTTCAGGTCCTCGTGGAAGGCTTATTTATATAATACGAAAATCAGACCTGATAGGCCCAAAACGCAAGCTATGACGTTCGCTGGACATGTATAATATAAATCATACCACTTTGGATGAGATCACAGTGCTCCACTCTAGAGGAGATTACAGCTCCACTCTGGAGGAGATTACAGCTCTACTCTGGAGATTACAGCCCTCCACTCTGGAGGCGATTACAGCTTCACTCTGGAAAGATCACAGCGAACCATCCGGTGCCCCTAGTCCACCAGACCCCAGTCAAATAAAAACACAACTTCTCAAGACATTCTTCAATTTATTGGCAAAAAAAAAAACAATTTTAAGGAATAACTTGAAAATACAAATATACAAGTTCGTAGTCTTCGTTAACTTATTTTGGATGTTTTCGTGCAACTGCCCCCTGACCACCGTCGGTCAACATTTTCTCGTCGTCGATATCATTGCCATCGTCGAACGTAAATTCAATGTACTATAGTTACCAAGATCAGCGGTTGGAATTAAGTTGACTACCGGTGGCTCGTCGTTCCTACCACCAGCGGTAGCAGCAGGAGCACCGGACGAATCGATCGGTTCCGGCTCGTCGTTGAGCAGCGATCTTTGCCGGACGACCTCGTTAGTGGCCCGGCTAACAAGATTGTGTTGCCATTCCGGTAGATATTTGGCGGACAATTGTTGCATGATTAGATTCCGATCGGTTAGCGATACACCGGTCGAACGTGAATTGGCAGCATCAAGAAACGCGCCGCGTACAATTTGTGCTGCCATCGCTTGCTACCGTCTTCCGGTTGAAGCAGCAGTGACGCCATCATCACCAACATCGACATCACTTTCCTCGCCAACACTTGTACTAGCCGGCGAATTAACCAGCGCCGCCGATATCGGAACATCTTCCCGCAAACCCGAAAAATACAATTGATTTGTACCAGCGCCGCCATTAGGTTCTCGTGTGTTATAACCGCGGTGCTGGGATCGGGATCCTCGATCGGATCAACCACGACTGGCTTCGGCGGTTCCTTCGGGATCGGAGTCCTGTGACGGGGCGGGACAGACAGGTTACAAAGAGAGAAAAACGTTGTTTCATTGGCTCTATTCACGAAAAATGATGGTGAAATATTGTCCAACGTCGTTTCTTTTAGCGCTGATGATTCTGGCCACTATCCTAAAATTAAAAGGAATTTATCCATTCACAAAAAATTTACTTTAAATTACCGAGTTTGTTGTCATACCGAGATCAATTTCTGTGATGTTCATCGCCATGAATTTCCTTTCCTCCTAGTCGCAAAATTCCTGTAAAATAAACATTTTGTGCATAATTTGTATAACTTGGAGTTACTGTATTCAAATTTACTCATCTTTTGATGTTTAGTTAAGTAGGAAACCGAATTTTAGCAATGCTAATTGCAACACTTTGCTCCGACGATAATTATTTCCCACCAAAATTTGGCAGATGTACACAACCGTTCGGACGGCTAGCACACATTCACAACTTTCTGCTTCACGGCTTGTGTTAGTATTCCGGGGGTTACAGCTCTACCCAACGTTTCCAAAAATTTCAAATGGCTAATGACCTGGGGTGTGTTCAAGGGGTCTTTCCAATGTACAAGCTGTTGACGAATGGTAAAGTTGGAAATCACCACCAGTTTTGAACTGGGAATTCAAGTGGAAAGATGTCGACAGCGAAGTTCACGGACCCATTACAACCAAAAAAATGCCGAATTGGAGCAACAATGGGTATTTCAAGGATGGCGTTGTCGCGGGCAAGGTTGGGGAAGATACGATATTTTATTCGAGCAATCGAATTGATTTTGAATTGTACTTGTAGAATTTTGTGTATGAGGTGGGAGTTTTTATGGTTTTGTTGTGGTAAAAAAGTTTAAGAAAAAACGTGTTTTATTTGAAATTGAAAATGAAAAATTCCGAGACCAAAGGACGGTTGATAGAGAAGACGAAATTTGAGGAGAGAGGGTGTTACGATTTTTCCCCGACGATGGAAAACCGACTCGAAACCCCCACAACAACAGGGGGCGAACGGGTCTTGTCCGGCTCGAACCCAGAGATGGGTCGTGGGGCGCCAGTGGTCCTTTCTGGAAGATCTCGTTCTACTTTCGAAACGATCGAACCACTGATCGCTCGAAAATTCAATGCATACACCCTGGAGGGACGAAGGCTGAAATACGTCACAATAATCGTTACAAAATTTCAAGGAAACAGATACGGAATTCAATGTAGAAAATTAACCAATTTATTCAACTAAACGTCCCTAGCTACTCTTGCTACTTATCCTAGGGCGCCTCTGGTGTTCTCCGCTCCTCCGCCACCGTCCTCGGATAGCTGCGCTCAGGAACTCTTTCCGTCCACGACGTTTACAGAAAGGAAGCACCAAATTCCACCTTCGCTTGCTGGTTGCGCGTTCCTGTCGATTTACCAACGCACTTCGTTCTTTGCCGCAAAGGTTATGTTTCCCGGACGCTTCTATCACCGACTTGTGACCGCGCTGCGTTTACGTTTTTCTTTTCAAAATTCAATCACTTTTCCACGATCCGGTTCACGGTCCCAAAACGAAAAAAAAAAGGTCAACTTGCTTATCTCACTGCCAATTCCAAGAGACCCCCCAATCCTTTGTCCACTCTCCGCGAAAACTAGTAGCGGGAAAATTTACCGGCTGGTTTGCTGTTCTCGTAGGCGGGTTCAACGTTCGTTTCGCGCATATTTTTCCGTTCTCCGAGTCCAGGTTCAACGTTCGTTTCGCGCATATCTTTCCGCGCATACTCGAATTGAATTTACACGCGAACAGCCTTAACCCGAGACACACACCGACGAAACTTTACAATTAGTTACTTGTGGGGATCACCCACTGTAATGTCTCTTATCGTGTACGTCACAATATTCGGGGCCACCTTCACAGTCGTTATTGTTTATATGTCACCCACGAGTGTTATTATTATTTATTATTTATTATTGCGAGCCGTACTTCTCGCTCGATCGGCTCGTCGATAGTTTTCCTTACTCAATTACCTAGCTCCTAATAATCCTATGTTCTTTTCTTTTTCCTGGCAGGCAAGAAATCCTCATCTTTAGTCCTCCACGTGGGCGCCTGCTGGTAATGATTAGTCGGGATGGATCTTGTTTCCTCCGGATTACTCAGCCGAGACTTACGCACTCGCATCAATCGGGTGTTGTGGTCATTTAGATTGAGGTACCCAAATGTGTGTTACTTCCCCCCTGTGCCGTCTACCCATAACCTCTTTCCCGTCCAACCCCAAGTCAAGGTGTAAATCATCGTGCCAAGGACTGCATGGCTGAGGGGGTAGCTCAGTCGCGGACGATAGACTCCAGACACCGGCGACCTCTGGTTTAACCTAGCCTTCCCATGGTAATGCGGTGCTCTGCCATGGGTGACGTCCCTTTTTCACGCGCTACTCGTGGGAATCACATGAACATCAACAACCAAAAAAATAAAAACCAAAAAAATACAAAAAATACAAAAAAAATAGTAGAGGACGTAGAGGGAGATAGACGGGAACCCAGCGTCCTGTCGAGTGACGACGATGAGGTTTCGCTCTCGTCCAACTCGCTGGACGGCAGGTTCGGGAGCTTGTCGACGGAGGATCAGCTTCTGGCGCCGGTCGAAGACGCTGACGTTACCCTGACTGGTGACACGCAGGATGGCTATGAGCACACTGCTATTGCTTGTGAGGGGAGCACAGCTGTCTGCAACACTGTTGACCTAGCTGGTGAGACTCGGGATGGTAAGCATTCCTTTCTTGCTGGGGAGGGCTCGGAGGTTGCACTTAGTAGGGATGCCGACCTGGACCTAGTTGCTGACACAGCCGTTGATGAATCCATCGAGGAACAGGGATGTTTTAAGTGGGAAAGGGTGGGCAAGGGTAGGGCCAACGCGCACCTGCAGGCGAAGCGTAGGATGCGATCGGCTCTACGGAAGATTGCCAAGTATGAAGCTCTGGGACTCAGTCAGCTCAGCGACTGGGAAAAGGAGCAGTACGACAGGGCAATGGCAATTGCGTCGGACGCTGGCTTGGTCAAGTATCTGGGCGATTGCAAGAGAAGGGCTGCTGAGTCAAAAACAAGCGCAGAAGCGTCAGTTTCGAGCAAAGGGGCAGTGGTCGGAACCTCTGGCATAGCGGGGGTGAGGCGAGTGGAGGAAACGAGGTTAGCCGCAGTGGACTGCGGGGTGATAAAGGAGAGGGTACCCGAAGCTGGGACCTCGGGGGGCTCAGCCCAAGCGGTGGCTGGACCCTCGACGTCTAAGGGTGAGGGAAAGAAGGATGGCTTCAGGGCGAAGCGGGTCAGATCTGACGACATGGTGGTTGCGGGGGAGGCGAAGAAGGCTAAGGCTTCTACGTCCTTCCAGGCAAGCACGGTTGAGGATAAGCTCCGCATCGCCCTGGTCAATGATCAGGAACCCAGTGGACGGCTCCTCATGGATCAGTGGCTGCAAATTGAGGGCAAGATCCTCGATGCATTGCTGACCCAATATCGAGCGGGCGGTCCTGATATGGACCTGCGGTTTGACGGGGCAGGCTGGGATGGAGGGCACAAGATTATCGCTTGCGGTAATGAAGCCTCCAAGGAACTGATTGCTAGGGTGGTTGCCGAACTGGGTGAATTATGGGAGGGCGCCAGGATTAAGGCGGTTCCTCCGTCTGAACTGGGGAAGTACATCCTGCCCAAGGCATGGGTATGGATTCCCAGACCATACCTGGAAGGAGAAAAGGTTCTGGACCTTCTTAAATTTCAGAATAGGGACCTTAATGCGGACAGCTGGAAGGTGCTTAAGGTGGGGCTGAAGCAGGAGTTTGGCCAGCACTTCCTCCTGGCTCTTAGCAGGGATTCGATGCCATACCTGGAGGAATGCAAAGGGATGGTAAGGTTCGGACTGGGCAGGGTCATGGTAAAACCATCCCTACAGAAGAGGGGTATAGAAGATGCGGTTCCCACTGATGTTGGAGGTGATACAGATAAACCTCCATCATAGTAAGGTGGCAACCGCGTGTTTGGCGGCCTACATGGCAGAAAAGGGAGTCTCTGTAGCATTAATTCAGGAGCCCTGGGTCAACGGAAAGAACGTTATCCAAGCACTTAAGCTCCGGAATTATAAGCTATACTACAAGAAAGGTGAAGGTAAACCCAGGGCATGTATATTAATAAAAATGGAGCTAAAGACTTTTTTATTGAATAATTACAGTAATGAGGATATAACGGCAGTTATAATTGAAAGGGAGAAGGGTAAATCAATGTGTCTGGCGTCGGCTTACCTACCATACGACAGCGTGGAAGTTCCAGCGGCAGCAGTGCGGGAGCTTGCACTGTGTAACAAATGGGACACTGTCATCGGATGCGATGCGAACGCACACCACACGCAGTGGGGAAGTACTAACACCAACGAACGGGGTAAGTCTCTTTTTGATTTTATTTTGAGTACCAACCTTAGGATTTGCAACACAGGGTCAGACCCTACGTTCATAGTTAGGAACCGAAAGGAAGTGCTAGACATCACGCTTGCCACAAACTCAAATACTTTGAGAGTTAAAAAATGGAAGGTCTCGGACAGACCATCTTTTTCGGACCATTGTTGGATTCTCTTCGAAATTAATTTCGAGCAGGCGAGACTTCAGCCGGCACGAAATCCCAGGAAGACGGATTGGGACTTGTTCCACAGGATTACGGAGTCGGATTTGCCGCCTCCTCCGGGGGAACTGAGGTGTGTTGATCAGATTGAGGAGTGCGTGGGAGCTTTCAATGCAGTGTTAGTTAACGCTTTTGAAAGGTCCTGTCCGCTGCCTAGGGCCCCTAAGAAAGCTAATCCACCCTGGTGGAATGGCGAGCTTAGGAAATTAAGGGAGGCTAGCAGAAAGCTTTTTAATAGGGCAAAACGGAACGGAAATGTGGCGGACTGGGACAGGTATAAAGACGGTCTCAGAGTCTTCAAGTATGAAATTAGGAAGCGTAAACGGGAGTCGTGGAAAGGTTTCTGCGAGTCTATTAGCGGAAACAGTGAGGCGTCAAGGCTACGGAAGATACTCTCAAAGGAGCCATGTGCCCCGAGCTACATTAGGCGGAATGACGGAACATGGGTGGAAACCAGTCAAGAGACGCTAGAGCTCTTGATGTCCACTCACTTCCCTGGTAGCACATCGCTGGATGAGCACCACTTGGGAAATGAAGCTTCACTGACACATCAAGGGAGTGTTTCGGGAGGGATGGTCGATCTACTAGGTGAGGAAAGGATCAAATGGGCTATTGGCACTTTTGCTCCCTACAAATCACCAGGACCAGACGGCATCAGGCCAATCATGCTACAAAGAGCTTCTGGGGCAATCCGAAAATGGCTAAGCACTATTTATAGTAGCTTCCTGTCAGTGGGGTACGTCCCATATGCCTGGCGGGAGGTGCGTGTCGTCTTTATCCCGAAAGCCGGCAGACCCAGCCACACAACAACAAAGGACTTTCGAGCCATCAGTCTATCGTCCTTTGTGCTCAAAGTACTTGAAAGGCTTTTGGAAACGCACATTCGGAATCTATGCGGAAATAGGATGCTGTCGGGCGCACAGCATGCCTACATGAGAGGGAAATCTGTAGACACAGCCCTGCACGAGGTAGTGGGGTCTATAGAATCTAGCCTGGAGTATAAGGAATTTGCCTTAGCAGCTTTCCTGGACATAGAGGGGGCTTTCAACAACGTGACAGTGGAAGCAATTAGGGTAGCACTGTTTAGCATAGGACTAGAGGAGGCATTGGCAAGTTGGCTAACGACTCTTCTGAATACCAGAATCGTGATTGCGAACATGGGACAAGGCATGGTTAGAAGACAGGCCTCGAGGGGAACTCCTCAGGGAGGGGTGATATCTCCCCTTCTTTGGCTCCTTGTTGTGAACGAGGTTCTCACGGAAATTGAAAAACAAGGAATAAAGGTCGTGGCATATGCAGACGACATTGTAGTGATCGCTAGGGGCAAGTTTTTGGATACGCTGACGAGCATTGTGGAATCAGCACTTCGCACACTCAGCCAGTGGGCTAGAAGAAGCGGCCTGGGAGTGAATGCTTCTAAAACTGAATTGGTGCTATTCACAAGGAAGCATAGAATTCCGGCATTTAGGCTGCCGAAGCTCGAAGGCGTGGAGCTTAGACCATCGGAACAAGCTAAGTATCTGGGACTAATTCTGGATAGGAAGCTCAGCTGGAAATTAGATATTCAGGAGCGCGTTAGGAAGGCAAATAATGCGCTTTTCGCGTGTAAGCAGACTGTGGGGAAAAGCTGGGGGCTTAAACCAAACATAGTGCACTGGCTGTACACGGCGGTTGTGAGACCTATTCTGACTTATGGGGCAGTGGTGTGGTGGAAAGCCATGGATAAAAAGTACAATCACAGGGAATTGGAAGGAGTGCAGCGGACTGCCTGTGTTATGATCACGGGAGCCCTTCGCACAACCCCTACTGCCGCGTTGGAGGTGTTTTTGCATCTATTGCCATTGGACATCTTTGTAAAACAGGTAGCGGCAAATACGGCAGTTAGGCTATCGAGCTGTGCCCTTTTTAGGAGAAGCTCTAAGGGGCACAGTTCCATTCTTAGCTTCATGGGAAGCCATGCTGCAGATATTAGTACGGACCACTCAATTCCAGGGTTGGATTTTGGGAAGCCATACGAAATTGCTTATCCTAGTAGAGTGGACTGGGAGAACAATAGAGTAATACGTGAAGGGGAAATCTCCGTTTATACGGATGGATCAAAAATGGAATGTGGCACAGGCGCTGGCGTCTTCTCGGAGCAGCTGAGTGTAGAGAAGTCGTTTAGGTTGCCAGATGTATGCAGCGTCTTCCAGGCGGAAATTTGGGCCGTGTTACAGGCAGCAAAAATCCTGTTAATGGGGGAGATATGCGATCAGAATATTTCACTCTACATTGACAGCCTGGCGGCCATAAAGGCGCTGGAATCGGTAACCATTAAATCCAAGTTGGTAAAGCGCTGTCGAGAAGTGCTAAAGGTACTTTGTAGTCAGAACAGAGTACTGATTTGCTGGGTGCCAGGGCATAGTAGTATACTAGGGAACGAAAGAGCGGATGAGCTTGCTAGATTAGGATCAACATCGATTGGTAGAGTAGAGGAGGATGTTAGTCCACCCGTTTGCGGTATCAAAGTGCAAATTGGTGAGCGCTCCAAAATAGCCGCCAACTCTAGGTGGGCAGAACTAGCAAGCTGCAGGATTTCTAGATCTTTGTGGCCAGAGTTGGATAGTCAAAAGACTAAGAATATTTTAAATTGGGATAGAGGGAGACTGCGCCTGCTCGTTGGAGCACTGACGGGGCACTGTATGCTGGGGAAACACGCTATGCGGCTAGGGATAGTGGAGTCGGATATGTGCAGGTTCTGCCACGACCTGTATGCTGTGGAGGACATCACTCACATTTTGTGTGAATGCCCGGGGATCGCTAGAAGGCGCTTTAGATTAATGGGTAGTCCCTTCTTTGAGAGCATTGAGGATTTGAGGGCGGTAGGGTATGGCAAATTGGTCAAGTTCTGCAGGGAATTGGAATGTTTCTGAGATAGCAACATAGCCCACGAGGACCTGAAGGGATCGCAATGGGCCCATAAGGCGCCTAGTGAGTGCGGCGGTCCTAGCGCTGCGCCCTTTCTTAAACCTAAACCTAAACCTTTCTTTTTCCTACTAATTTTGACAAGGTCCTAAACTTACCCGTCTACCAGTCCTTCCTCGCTCCAGAGTTATAGTTCCTTCACGGTTGAAATTTTAATTTACTCATTTTCTTTTCTTTTAGTCTGTGCCACGAGTTGGGGGTAGGACCCCAGGAAACTAAATTTGCAAGAGGTCTTCCCTTGCATGATTATTCGGTGAGTTACTTCATTAAAATGCTTCCAAAATAAATTATTAACCTTCCTCTTCTCTTCCCTTCAGGCAGACCGTAACATTCCTCCCCTACTTAAAGGACAATTTCCCAAATTCTCTAGGCGCCCTACGAAGAAAAAAAAAAGCTGAGGGTTGGTACCTGAACGAGTAAGATTTGTTTTTATCCCTATTCAAACCAAGTTTCTTCCTCGGCACCCATTTCCTTACCAAGATTACATAATTCCCTCAATTCCATTTGCACACTTGAACCAAAATAAAATAATTCAGATATACCACCCACCACCAAAAAAAAAATAATAAAAAAAAACGAAAGGCATAGTACCCACCACCTAAAAAAAAATAGTTTTGGACAAAAAAAAAAAAAAAAAAATATAATACCAAAACGGAAGATTATTCCCCGCGACCCGAGTACGCTTTGAGGTCCTTAGCGTGCCAGACGCCACCCGGTTTCCCATCTACATCCTTCAGTTTATATGTCCAAGGTGACACTTTCTCTAGGACTTCGAAAGGTCCTATGTATTTAGGTGCTAAGTTTGCTGCAAAATACTTGGAGGCATCCGACAATACGTGGTTCGTTCGCATTACCAGATCCTTTGGGATAAAATCCTCGTTCCGTCTACGCAAGTCATACCGATTCTTTGCTACGTCTGTGGCATGTTTAAATCGATTTATGACATCCTCCCTCACCTGAGGCTCGAGATCGATACCCCTGTCGTCCCCCTCTGGTTTTTCCCCAAGTTCCACACAAGTGGACATATTTTTCCCAAAATTTACGAAGTATGGAGTACACTTCATCACCTCATGCGTAGAAGTCCGCAACGCACAAGCGATTTTTGCCAAATTATCGGCCCACTTCTATATATTATATTTGCATTTTTGGTTTTTGAATTTTGAAAATCGACCTATAGTCCGGCCATCGATTCACAAATTGTTGTCGGAGGATCGTCTTTCGAATTATTTTCCTCTGAGTGTGAATTATTGGCTGATTTAGAATGTTATTTTTTGATGAAAAAATTAATATTTCCTAAAATTTCTTGGAGGTACAAATTACTACGGTATCTATAGCATATATTTGCATCTATGGTTTTTCGAATTTTGAAAATCGACCTATAGTCCGGCCATCGATTCACAAATTGTTGTCGGAGGATCGTCTTTCGAATTATTTTCCTCTGAGGGTGAATTATTGGCTGATTTAGATTATTATGATTTGATGGAAAAATTAATATATCTTAAAATTTCTTGGAGGTACAATTTATTACGGTATCTATAGCATATATTTGCATCTTTGGTTTTTCGAATTTTGAAAATCGACCTATAGTCCGGCCATCGATTCACAAATTGTTGTCGGAGGATCGTCTTTCGAATTATTTTCCTCTGAGGGTGAATTATTGGCTGATTTAGATTGCTATGTTTTGATGGAAAAATTAATATTTCTTAAAATTTCTTGGAGGTACAATTTATTACGGTATCTATAGCATATATTTGCATCTATGGTTTTTCGAATTTTGAAAATCGACCTATAGTCCGGCCATCGATTCACAAATTGTTGTCGGAGGATCGTCTTTCGAATTATTTTCCTCTGAGTGTGAATTATTGGATGATTTAGATTGTTATTTTTTGGCGGAAAAACTAATATTTCATAAAACTTCTTGGAGGTACAATCAATTGCGGTATCTATAGCATATATTTGCATCTTTGGTTTTTCGAATTTTGAAAATCAACCTATAGTCCGGCCATCGATTCACAAATTGTTGTCGGAGGATCGTCTTTCGAATTATTTTCCTCTGAGGGTGAATTATTGGCTGATTTAGATTATTATGTTTTGATGGAAAAATTAATATTTCTTAAAATTTCTTAAAATTTCTTGGAGGTACAATCAATTGCGGTATCTATAGCATATATTTGCATCTTTGGTTTTTCGAATTTTGAAAATCGACCTATAGTCCGGTCATCGATTCACAAATTGTTGTCGGAGGATCGTCTTTCGAATTATTTTCCTCTGAGTGTGAATTATTGGCTGATTTAGATTGTTATTTTTTGATGGAAAAATTAATATTTCCTAAAATTTCTTGGAGGTACAATTTATTACGGTATCTATAGCATATATTTGCATCTTTGGTTTTTCGAATTTTGAAAATCGACCTATAGTCCGGCCATCGACTTACAAATTGTTGTCGGAGGATCGTCTTTCGAATTATTTTCCTCTGAGTGTGAATTATTGGATGATTTAGATTGTTATTTTTTGGCGGAAAAATTAATATTTCTTAAAATTTCTTGGAGGTACAATCAATTGCGGTATCTATAGCATATATTTGCATCTTTGGTTTTTCGAATTTTGAAAATCGACCTATAGTCCGGCCATCGATTCACAAATTGTTGTCGGAGGATCGTCTTTCGAATTACTTTCCTCTGAGTGTGAATTATTGGATGATTTAGATTGTTATTTTTTGGCGGAAAAATTAATATTTCTTAAAATTTCGTGGAGGTACAATCAATTGCGGTATCTATAGCATATATTTGCATCTTTGGTTTTTCGAATTTTGAAAATCGACCTATAGTCCGAATTATTGGCTGATTTAGATTGTTATTTTTTGATGGAAAAATTAATATTTCTTTAAATTTCTTGGAGGTACAATTTATTACGGTATCTATAGCATATATTTGCATCCTTGGTTTTTCGAATTTTGAAAATCGACCTATAGTCCGGCCATCGATTCACAAATTGTTGTCGGAGGATCGTCTTTCGAATTATTTTCCTCTGAGTGTGAATTATTGGATGATTTAGATTGTTATTTTTTGGCGGAAAAATTAATATTTCTTAAAATTTCTTGGAGGTACAATCAATTGCGGTATCTATAGCATATATTTGCATCTTTGGTTTTTCGAATTTGAAAGTGGCATGTACTCTGCTTATCGATTTATAATGTGTTGTCGATGCCAATAATTAGCCCTCAGAGAAAAATCATTCATATTTGTATGAAATTTGAATAATATTTTATGCAAACGAAAAGTAAACCTTTATGCTTAAAGAGTTAGGCTGCAATTTCACTTCAGCCTAATTTCTTGCGAAATATCAAAATTTACTCTGCAACTTTTTGACCCCCAATAAAGCAAGTGTAGTCGGGACGAAATAACAAAAACGTATTCCATTCAGGTACCGTCTAAAATGTGGGCCCTTAAACTTTCTTGAAAGAGGTATATATTTTCTGCATAGGATTCTATTTTAAGATCCGACATTTCCATTCACAGAAACTTATATTTAAGAATTATATTATTCACTTTATTCGCGGTCTACATTAGTGATCTTTTGGAAGCATTTGATTTTAATAAATCACCCAAGAGATCTATTGTAGCCTTCGCAGACGACCCAATAATATACACACCCCATTCTAAAGAGACCATAGCCCAAGAGGAACTGCAGAAAATGTTTCACGACGTCCAATTCTACACGAACTCTTGGAATATGAAAATTAATTGATAGAAATGTGAGACTATCCCAGGCCCGTGCGCAGGAAAGTATGATATGGGGGGGGGGGGGGGGTTTTATCTAGTTCCCCCGTACTAAATGTGATGACCTAAAAAAAAAAAAAGGTCCTCACTTCCCTATGAAAATAGGCCATAACTTTAGCCCATGCCAATAGAAGTTTGAAGCGCAATTGAAAGAAATTCCATATTGTGGCTGGGGAGGGAAGCCACGCAATAATACCACACAAAACTTGATGTCTGTGAACTTAGCATATCATGTCCCAGCATAGTTCTCTTGGCATGCACAATAGTTCTATAGTTCCTGATACTTTTTAGCAATAGTTCTGGCGTTTAAAGCCGAAAAATGACTATTCACAAAATGATATGCTAACTTCCCGTAGCATATCATTTTCCGTCAATTCAAAAATCAAAGACAGATTACAACAAAGGAACATTAGTTACAGAGTTCCTGATACTTTTTAGCTATAGTTCTGTTCATTTAAGCCCAAAAAAGGACATTCCCAAAAATGATATTCTAAGACTTGGAAAATTTTTCCCTAGCCAGCATATCAAGAAAAAAGACCAGTTCTGAGCAGGTGAAAAATAGTTCTTGTGATCCTGGTACTTTTCGAAAATAGTTCTGTCCTTTTTAGCCCGAAAAAGGACAATTGAAAGAAACACACTACGATGATATGCTAAGTTCACACCCGACCTTTTTTCCTGCCCAGCATATCACAAAAAAAGACCAGTTCTGAGTAGGTGGAGAATAGTTCCAGCGATCCTGGTACATTTCGAAAATAGTTCTGTCCTTTTTAGCCCGAAAAAGGACAATTGAAAGAAACACACCACGATAATATGCTAAGTTCACACCCGAACTTTTTTCCCTGTCCAGCATATCACAAAAAAAGACCAGTTCTGAGTACGTGGAGAATAGTTCAAACGATCCTAGTACTTTTTCAAAATAGTTCTGTCCTTTTTAGCCCGAAAAAGGACAATTGAAAGAAACACACCACGATGATATGCTAAGTTCACACCCGAACTTTTTCCCTGCCCAGCATATCACAAAAAAAGACCAGTTCTGAGTAGGTGGAGAATAGTTCTAGCGATCCTGGTACTTTTCGAAAATAGTTCTGTCCTTTTTAGCCCGAAAAAGGACAATTGAAAGAAACACACAACGATAATATGATAAGTTCACACCCGAAATTTTTTCCCTGCCCAGCATATCACAAAAAAAGACCAGTTCTGAGTAGGTGGAGAATAGTTCTAGCGATCCTGGTACTTTTCGAAAATAGATCTGTCCTTTTTAGCCCGAAAAAGGACAATTGAAAGAAACACACCACGATGATATGCTAAGTTCACGATCGAACTTTTTTCCCTGCCCAGCATATCACAAAAAAAGACCAGTTCTGAGTAGGTGGAGAATAGTTCTAGTGATCCTAGTACTTTTCCAAAATAGTTCTGTTCTTTTTAGCCCGAAAAAGGACAATTGAAAGAAACACACCACAATGATATGCTAAGTTCACACCCGAACTTTTTTCTCTGCCCAGCATATCACAAAAAAAGACCAGTTCTGAAAAGGTGGAGAAAAGTTCTAGCGAACCTGGTACTTTTCGAAAATAGTTCTGTCCTTTTTAGCCCGAAAAAGGACAATTGAAAGAAGCACACCACGATGATATGCTAAGTTCACACCCGAACTTTTTTCCCTGCCCAGCATATCACAAAAAAAGACCAGTTCTGAGTAGGTGGAGAATCGTTCTAGCGATCCTAGTACTTTTCGAAAATAGTTCTGTCCTTTTTAGCCCGAAAAAGGACAATTGAAAGAAACACACCACGATCATATGCTAACTTCACACCCGAACTTTTTTCCCTGCCCAGCATATCACAAAAAAAGACCAGTTCTGAGTAGGTGGAGAATAGTTCTAGCGATCCTAGTACTTTTCGAAAATAGTTCTGTCCTTTTTAGCCCGAAAAAGGACAATTGAAAGAAACACACCACGATGATATGCTAAGTTCACACCCGAACTTTTTTCCCTAAGTTTACAACCAACTTTTTCGCCCAGCATATCAAGAAAAAAGGCCAGTTCTGAGCAGATGATGAATAGTTTTAGCGAACCTGGTACTTTTCGAAAATAGTTCTGTCCTTTTCAGCCCGAAAAAGAACAATTGAAAGAAACACACCACGATGATATGCTAAGTTCACACCCGAACTTTTTTTCCTGCCCAGCATATCACAAAAAAAGACCAGTTCTGAGTAGGTGGAGAATAGTTCTAGCGATCCTAGTACTTTTCCAAAATAGTTCTGTCCTTTTTAGCCCGAAAAAGGACAATTAAAAGAAACACACCACGATGATATGCTAAGCTCACACTCGAACTTTTTTCCCTGCCCAGCATATCACAAAAAAAGACCAGTTCTGAGTAGGTGGAGAATAGTTCTAGCGATCCTGGTACTTTTCGAATATAGTTCTGTCCTTTTTAGCCCGAAAAAGGACAATTGAAAGAAACACACCACGATGATATGCTAAGTTCAAACTCGAACTTTTTCCCTGCCCAGCATATCACAAAAAAAGACCAGTTCTGAGTAGGTGGAGAATAGTTCTAGCGATCCTGGTACTTTTCGAAAATAGTTCTGTCCTTTTTAGCCCGAAAAAGGACAATTGAAAGAAACACACCACGATGATATGCTAAGTTCACACCCGAACTTTTTTCCCTGCCCAGCATATCACAAAAAAAGACCAGTTCTGAGTAGGTGGAGAATAGTTCTAGCGATCCTAGTACTTTTCGAAAATAGTTCTGTCCTTTTTAGCCCGAAAAAGGACAATTGAAAGAAACACACCACGATGATATGGTAAGTTCACACCCGAACTTTTTTCCCTGTCCAGCATATCACAAAAAAAGACCAGTTCTGAGTAGGTGGAGAATAGTTCTAGCGATCCTAGTACTTTTCGAAAATAGTTCTGTCCTTTTAAGCCCGAAAAAGGACAATTGAAAGAAACACACCACGATGATATGCTAAGTTCACACCCGAACTTTTTTCCCTGCCCAGCATATCACAAAAAAAGACCAGTTCTGAGTAGGTGGAGAATAGTTCTAGCGATCCTGGTACTTTTCGAAAATAGTTCTGTCCTTTTTAGCCTTAAAAAGGACAATTGAAAGAAACACACCACGATGATATGCAAAGTTCACACCCGAACTTTTTTCCCTGCCCAGCATATCACAAAAAAAGACCAGTTCTGAGTAGGTGGAGAATAGTTCCAGCGATCCTGGTACATTTCGAAAATAGTTCTGTCCTTTTTAGCCCGAAAAAGGACAATTGAAAGAAACACACCACGATGATATGCTAAGTTCACACTCGAACTTTTTCCTGCCCAGCATATCACAAAAAAAGACCAGTTCTGAGTAGGTGGAGAATAGTTCTAGCGATCCTGGTACTTTTCGAAAATAGTTCTGTCCTTTTTAGCCCGAAAAAGGACAATTGAAAGAAACACACCACGATGATATGCTAAGTTCACACTCGAACTTTTTCCTGCCCAGCATATCACAAAAAAAGACCAGTTCTGAGTAGGTGAAGAATAGTTCTAGCGATCCTGGTACTTTTCGAAAATAGTTCTGTCCTTTTTAGCCTTAAAAAGGACAATTGAAAGAAACACACCACGATGATATGCTAAGTTCACACCCGAACTTTTTCCTGCCCAGCATATCACAAAAAAAGACCAGTTCTGAGTAGGTGGAGAATAGTTCTAGCGATCCTGGTACTTTTCGAAAATAGTTCTGTCCTTTTTAGCCTTAAAAAGGACAATTGAAAGAAACACACCACGATGATATGCTAAGTTCACACTCGAACTTTTTTCCCTGCCCAGCATATCACAAAAAAAGAACAGTTCTGAGTAGGTGGAGAATATTTCTAGCGATCCTGGTACTTTTCGAAAATAGTTCTGTCCGTTTTAGCCCGAAAAAGGACAATTGAAAGAAACACACCACGATGATATGCTAAGTTCACAACCAACTTTTTTCCCTAAGTTTACAACCAACTCTTTTGCCCAGCATATCAAGAAAAAAGGTCAGTTCTGAGCAGGTGATGAATAGTTCTAGCGATCCTGGTACTTTTTGGAAATGGTTCTATCGTTTTTAGTCCGAAAAATGACAATTGATAAAAAAGCACACCACGATGATATGGTGACAGCCAAAATAGTTTTTTTCCCTGATTGTACTTGAAAGTTTGGTCAGTAATGCGTGTGGAATGTTTTTTGAAGCTTTAAAGCTTTGGATTTTGATCTTCTATGCAGCGATGTTCCCCTACTACGATTGTAGTAGACTTACTACTTTTTCACGGTAAAAATTTTTGCTACGAAAAGGTTCAAGGTCAATTCAACTACCTTTTCTTGCTCTGTACCGACTCGCAAAATAATAATATGGAACATATTCATCCTTTTGTAATACCTTTGCAAATAAACAATTATCACCATCGCCACAGCCACTCTTACCTTACAGTTAGAAATAAGGAGGTTTTTAAGGTGGCGATTACATGAAAAGCCCCTAGAAATAAAACCAATTTGCTGCCAAGACCATAGAAATATCAAATCTACTGCGCTTTTCAATCAAGATCAAGTACTACAATTTCCGAAAAGGGAACAACGCTGCTTCAATGCTTTTCTGGTGAATACGAGAATATTCGATAGATATATGCAACTAGGTATTCGGTCGTTGCTGTTTCCATTACTCGAAACCGATCAAGTTGCGTGGTTGATATATGTGTATTTCAAAACAAATTTGTTTTTACAATTTTGAAAGTAGTTTTCGAGATTTACTTAAGTTTTTGTGAATGAAGGAAGAACCAAGTAGTGGGTAGTGCAGATATTTCGAATTTCTGGAAGTGTAACAAAACAGCACGGACAACAGGGGCATTTTGTAGATAAATCGCCACCTGAAGTGATACGTTATCTTCAGCGACAAAGAAAGTTATGTGTGTTATATATATTTTTTTTAGTTTGACAATCTCTCCTCTCCATCAGGATTCAAGTTTTCTGGATTAAAGTTTTATCCATTTTCTTAGTTTCTCAGTTGGCTCTATGTTCTTTTACATTTGTAGCTATGTACGATAAAAATGCTTTACAGCAAATTTTGTCCGAACCAAATTGTCGGACCATTGACGAAAATGGCCATGTTCATCCACCTTCACACGAAGTTTATGAAACTATCGTGGAGTTAATGGCAAATAAGGGTTCGACAGTCACGGCAAAACATGTACATACTATTATTAACAACAATCGGAATGGGTTTCAAGATATAGTTCTTAAAATATTTAATATTCAAGCTCATGAAGATTTGACAACGTCTAATAGCACAATCTCAAATCACAGCAAAAATTTTGACACCACTGGAACTTCTATTACAATAAATATAATAATATCCTCAGAAAAGTGGCACGTTATCCGACCGCAGGAGAAAATATATGCTAATCGCATTTATCACAAATTGCGAGAGGGATGGGCAAATCTGTTTGCTGAAGCAATGTGGGTGCAGCACCAGATAGATTGTGTATTCGTCTCCAAAAATAATACTGTTTCCAGAAGTGCGGTCAGAAAATATTTTTTGAAATTCGTTGGAGTTTGCCAAGAATGTGGCGCGGCTATCTGTGGCACCTTATTAACGGAACCACCGAAAGACGTTGATGTTGTGATTAAATGTCATATCGATGGCATTAAACCCGAAGCACATTCTGGGAGAAAACGACGGCAATTAAGAGGTTCACGTCGTGTCCAAGTCGCTGATTATTTAATTACTGGAGGTAAAGATGCAGTGACTTGGCGACGAAACGAAGCAGGTCGTACAAAGACATTTGGAGGCAAAAATCCCCCAACCTTACCTAGCAACGAAGTAATTAGAAAGGCAAAAGAACAGCGGCTTTTGGAAATATATGGCTTAAATTTTTCAAATCCTGCCTTCAATTTAGCTAAAACCGCTGAGCACGGCAAGTTCGTTGGATGCATACACGACGTGGCATTGCTTAAATTCAATTATATTTATTGGCGTCCCGAACAAATGCAGATTTACGTATCGCGCTGCCTTAAAGATCCCAATGCAATATTTGCCATTGATGCTACGGGTGGTATTGCGAAACGTGGTAAATCTCATGAGCCGCACATTTTTCTTTACCAGTGCGTACTTGTAACAAAGGAAGGTAGTATTCCCACATTTCAAATGGTTTCAGCCGATCAGAGATCTCTTATTTTCGCTCATTTTTTGCGCCTAATACTCGCTGCAAACGCTCCTATTCCACCAATCGTGGTTACAGATTTTGGTTGGTCATTGCTGATTGCAGTTTCCGTTATATTTGGCCAATGCACCAGTTTTAATGACTACTTGCAAAAGTGTTTCAATGCTGTTGTCAGTAAATCAAATTTCCTTCCATTTACTTTCATGAGATTGGACATATGCCATTTATTGAATATGGTCACGCGTTGGCCAAGTCTGAAAGGAAAAGATAAGTACTTAGTAAGACGATTTTATAAAAGATGTATCGGAAAAGCCAATCAAATTTTCGACCTAGATGACTTGTCATACTTCATCGAATCAGTTCTCGTAGTATCCCTTAGCAAGTGTATAGGATCAAATACAAAGGAAGAGACCCTACCATCTGTGGAACGACTGCGATTTTTGAACGAAAAGATAAGAGGAATACAATCCGAAAGCAGCGATGATGATGAGATTGAGACTGATGAAGAAATCGACGGAGAATGCAAATTCAATACTGAAGAATGCCATACAGAAAATGAAGTCGACAAAGGAGGCTGGAAATTATGGAGTGACCGTTTGTACAACGCAGCACTGACTATTGCTGATCAGTCATCTGACGGTGATATGATCAACGCGTTGTTCAATGTAGACTTTGCGAAAAGACTCAAAAGATATTTACTCCCATACGTGCCACTATGGACAGCCATTATGGTACCAATTTTCAAAAAAGGCTCGGTTACCGCCAGCTCCGCTGCTGTCGAATCGGAATTTGCCGATTTGAAAAAGCGCGAATTTAGAGGCGAAATTCCGATGAGGATAGACAGGTTCGTGTTCCAACATCTTGATCGAATCAATGATAAAATTAAGGAGCGCAGCAAGCAATCGGACGTTCTTCTCAATGTTGAACACGAGAATTCCAAACGACAGTTCCGGACTTATGCCGGATCCGATAAATAGCTCTGGTTGCAGTGATTACGATCAATTTAGAATGGACGACAATATTCCAGCTGACAACGAATGGATAGTTCAAGAAGAATGGAGAGGCTTGCAAAAACATGAGAGATGGAAACGGTAGCGATAGTCACCCAAAACGAAAGCGAACCAATCCAACATGCTTAGATGATTGCCCTCAGTGGGGTTATATCAAAGATGCAAAGGTTGGTCTCATACCAGTTCTTTTAAACGGGAGTATATCGGGACCCGTGCTTACAACCGATGGCAAATTGAATATAACCCAAACCTGTGCATTTGATTCTATTTTCCAAGTTGTTGTCAGCGGAATTTCAGCGAACAGGACATATCGCGAAAACGTATTTTCATCCCATTGTCCACTTATTAATCTGGCACAAAATGTTAGTGTTAACAAAAAAATTACTCAAGGCAATTATGCTCAAAGGGCCAACATTTTATTAAACACTTCAATGTTTCGAGATATTATCACTATCTATCAGCAAAATATAAAAGGCCTAGTTGCTGAATGCAATGCAGCTCACTTGGCTCAGTTTCTTTTTGAAAAACAACCCAGTCAATACTCTAACACTAAAAACTATGAATTGCTAAATGTGAACATTGACACAATACTTTGCGGTGGTCTACATTTAATGCAAGAAGCAATCGATGATTGTATAGTGCTAGAAAGGACATGCTTTAAGTGCAAAAATAAAACCATGGCTTTTTCAGAATATGGGCCGCATCTTTTAATTGATACAGCGGTTGTGACTGATCCCAGTTATTCAAAAAGAGAGAGTATCATTGCTTATAGATTGGGTTTAATAAAGAAAATCGTAAAGGTTGGTGGAAAAAATTACCAGCTAATCGGTGTCGTTGATTATAGTTTAAAGCAGAAACACTATGTCGCGTATGCATTAGCAGGTGAGTTTTGGTTTAAGTATGATGGTCTGGTCAAAAAACGTTATTCAGCTAATCCAAGGACGATTATATATCCACATTTAATTGTATACGCGATATGCAGTAACGCAGAGTGATCCATATAAGACTTTATTAACTGTGTAAAGCTTATTTTATCATCATAATTATTCTGAATCGGACCTTGGCCCTTTCATCTCAACTTTAATAAAATTGAATTTTTCTACTATCTTAATTAAGAATCAATTTTATATCAATATACCTACCTATTTTATTTCTTAGAAAATTAGCTTGTACTTCCCATTCAGCTCAAGAAATTTTTTAATTTTAAATGAAAGGCGAAAGTACTCTCTAATCGGAACTTATTATTGTTAAGGGAGAATCTTAATTTGGAGTGCAAGTGATTATCAAGACTAATTTAATCACATGTATTTGGTTTTAGAGAATCTAGTGAAATCTTAACTTTGTCCCTATTTGAAAAGTTACATGATCTTCTGTTTTAATATGCTTTAATCATATCACTGAAGGTTTTCTCTATATAAAAAACATATTCATATACGTATTAATGATTCGCAGTGGTAGTGGCACACCTCAAATACACATACGGGACAAAAAGTCTTTACCAATTTCTGTAAAACAAGTTCACCCTTAAAGGATCGAATGTATCTGTCGTAACCTATCACCAAATTAAAATTGGTGATACGTTACCGAACTTTGTTCTCAGAACTTACTGTGAGAAGGTAATTTTGAGTAAAAATGGAGGTACTTTTTAATATGAATATCTTTATTTAAAGTTATCCGAGTTCTTCGGTGGACAGTTGAGAACTGGTAAACTCTTCTTGTCTACGGAAGAAAGAAAGGTAGGTTTTTGGACGAAAGATGAAGAAGTTTATTGGGACTATAAAATACCTGGACCCGACTCAGTGGAAAGAACGAATCTGGCTGCCAGATGCTGACCTTAATCCTACTGGAGAAAATTCAAATGATTTTCCCTTTTCGAATTTTATTGCCTTCTTTACCTGGCTCTTTCCACTGAGTCATAAATGTTAGAGGGAAAATAAAGATGTTAGATGATAGGTAGAATGACGGATTTGTGGAAAGGAAAAAAGAGGAATTGCATGTATGATAAGGATTCCGGTAGGAACAGTACCCATAGAAAGTCATCTAGATATTCGGACACTCATGGTAAAAAAAAACTTACAACGAATAAAAAGGTTATGAATTATATATTATTTCTGGTTATTACCTATAGATTTAAGAAAAAAAAATTTTAATTCGAAAATGTAAGAAAAAAAAGGATACTATGTTATTCATTATTTTTTAATTGCTACATGGATGTTGTGACGACAGCCAATCTATTTGTCTCACGAATCTTATACGTGAATTGTTCGTTTTACAATTTATCAATTTTCTTTTTTCCTTTTTTTTGGCGCCGTCCTAATCCTAATTGCACTGCATACCCTGTATTTCATCAGAACTTTTAATAGAAAGTGATTGTCAGGTTCACCCCCAAGCACTTGCTATGTTCTTTTACTGGGCACAACTCACATGGACACGGCGCCTTTATCTGTCTGCGTGTGTACATGAGAGTTTCTCATACGATTTCAGATGTGTATGCGTGAAAAGCTCGGATGAGTTTTTCAAGTCAGTTGAATGAATCATTGAATGAATTTCAATGAATTTGAGTGAATTGAAAAAGTGCCACTTTCCAAATATTCCCGCCAGAGGCATTGCGGTACTTAGTCAGACACAGCTGGAACCAGCTGACTCGACATGGCAGTATGTGATTAGGCCGCAAAAGTTAACTCGAACCGTGATCGTTTCTTAGTGAATTGACAAATATACCATGTGCTCTGGTGGCAAATTTCGGAACTATATATGGTAGACAGAAAGTGGCAGTTGCATGTTATTTTCAGACAAAATTGAGATTGAGCTCGAATGAGAGGGTCCTACTACAAAATATTACTTCAAGTGGGCTTAAATTATTGTTATAATTGAATAAGAAGGACATATGTATCATAACATATCAAAACAACAATTTTTTCTTTAAGAAATCAATTTAAAGTACTAAAATAAAAGAAAAAAGTATTGAAAAAACGGTCTACGTTCTTTTCAAATAATTTAATAATTATTTCATATTTCTTTTTCCTGGAATATTAAACATTTGAGAAGTTATTTCAAAGTTTATACCTCTCATTCATATGGAAAAGTTGTTCATTTTCTGACTTCGTTGTGCTGGATTGAGCCCATGATTTTCGAAATGTAGAACCGGAAATGAGCACCTTATTATCAACCAAACCGATCTCCATCAATCTTTATCATGTCTTTTCATAATGAAATTAAGAGAGAATCGAAAATTCACCGAGCTCCGAATCGTAAAAATACACACGTACCGCCATATAACAGTCAGCTGACGAAAATGTGTCTATCATATCTGGTAGTTTTTTTTTCCCACCAGGTGGAGATTTCCAACTTTACCATTCGTCAATTGTTTCTGTTTTTTGTGTGTTTTATCGTTGATTGGCGGCCACGAAAGTCTCCCGTGAAGAAGGAAAAAAAACCGAGTAATAGCGAGAGCGAAGAAAAGTACCGCGGCCGGCTTCTGTCAAACGAACGCGTCCGATTTGAAATCGAAAGTTTTCCGCTCGTTTTTGTGTTTAAGGTTTGAGCGAAAGCGTGGAGGTTGATATGGAAGGCGCTCCGCTACCATCACATCAGGGCCCGTCGCCACCTTTGGATCTCCACGTGGTGGTGGACCGCCAATGCGAGTTTTGCTGACCTGCCGTTCATTCACAACGTAAGTTTAAAGGGTTCGCTTAAATTATTTCAGTACTAGTTCACTTTCTTCCCTTCCCAAAATAATATGTTTCAGCTCCATCACAACCATCCATAACAAGACTGGACACTTACTACACATGCATTTTTTGTGTAAAAAAAAAACAAAAAATCATTCCATAAGCGGAAAAAAGAAATCCGATTGAACAGTTCCAATTCCATATTCCTATTGAAATTCCCGTGCGAACGAAAAAGTACGCAAAGATGCAAAAAGGAATGAGTATACATTTGCATCTGTGTGCGTAGTCTTGCAAAATGCACGTAACAGAACGCTGTTCTAGTCTCATGTGTTCCAGCATAGGAATCTATAGGAACAATATGAGAAATGAAATCATACAAGCACAGCTGAGCTGTGTCTGCACATGATTCGATGGAGTTTTTTTATAGGCGTTCTGTTAGGATGTCAATGAGTTGGTGAATGCGTTTCGTTATCACTTTTTGTCTCTTTTTTAATCATGCATCATGCTATTTCTATCTACTTCCCTCACCTAATTAAATAAAGAAACCAAGGCCAAATTTTTATAAGAAAGATACTGCGTAGTGTCCAGTCTTCTTATGGATAGTCTTTGATCACAGCATCCACCGCCCGCTGAGTCTTCGACACTGGCCACCACGAGTACGGAACCGTCGACAGCAACAACGGCAACATCAACACAATCGACACCGCCACCGGTTCGAGACCTATCACGCGGGCATGGTGGACCTCCATCCCGCGGACGTGGCTCCTACATCCCGAACACAAATGGCAGCGGACCCGGTCACGATCCCCATAAAAGGTCACCGCGGATATTCTTAGGGGCTGACACGTTCGCCACCAACACACAGTTCCAGACCGGCTACGGGACGACGGCTTCGAGTAGATACTCTCAGTCCACGGACTACGACCACAGTCAATACCAAACCTACCAGTAATTCTGGATATAGTGCGGAAACTGGTGGTATTATGCATAATTTGCGAACAAGTACAAGCAATCAGAAGGTGAACATTTTACAACTGATAAATAGTTAAGCTATGCTAAAGCAAACACATATTTAGGTTCGAAATTATCACGCAGCATTCTGTAGACCAGAAAATCTCACTATTATAATAACAGGCCATGTAGCAGCTAAGGATGTATTCGCGGCATTGAAACCAAGAGAAGATAAAATCTTATCAATTGTCTCCACTAAAATCTTACATCGATTTCATTGCGATGACGTTGTAGCTCCGCTTTATTCGATGATAAATCGTCTTTTCTCCAGCCTAAATTGAGCTCGTTTACGAAACCGTGGCAAACACCAGTTGATCCAATCGAAAAGTCGCAGGATTTAAAGGTTTGTATGCATTTGCACATTAATCTAATGATGTGATCAACATATCGATCCGAGTAGATTGTGTATCCGTCGGACGAAGAAGATTGCGGGCTTGTTTATGTCGGCTATCGAGGACCAGACTGTGCGGAAGATCATTCAAAATTGATTGCATGCAACCTTCTATTGAGGTACCTAACGGATACATTCGTCAGTCCGCTTGAAAGAGAATTTGTGGAAATTGAAGATACTCTTGCTAGTAAGGTAAAACTAACAATAAACTTTCTGTAGTTGTCGAGATGATCTTAACTGAATTGTTTATCGGATTTTATTCAGGTATCACACAGCATAATTGAAAATTTAAGTTCGTTGCTGTGCTTGATGTTCGAGAATGTTCCAGTTAATAAACTCGATGAGTTCCTAGCTAAATTGAAGGCAATTCTTGCAAAGTTTGCGAAAAGTTTGTTCACGATTTAATTGCGTCCGGATTTTCATTTGACTAAATTTCACCGTGTTTTTTTTTACAGAGGAAGAGAAGTTAGATATGCACAGCATGCATTACATCATGGAGAAGGAGATTTTAGAATCGTTGAGCAGTATGGAAAGCAGTTTGGAAAGCAGTCCTCATGATACTGTTGCATTTTTAATAATTGGCGATGTTCTCTATGGACAAAATCAGGAAGATGTGAGTTGATTAATTTTACGAATCGAGGAACGCGGTTCTATTAAGTTTCTTCAGTTTGTAGGTCGCTTGAAAACGAAAAAATTCCTGGAAATGTTCCTCACGAAGGACGAAACTTATTGGATTGATTTATTGAAAACCTACTTTATCGATGTAAGTCATAAAGTCACAGTTTTTGGAGAAGTGTTATTTTTAATGAAATTCTTTAAGGCTAATGAAATATGCGTCCGAGCATATCCTAGTATTGAGGAACAGGCAAGAATGTCGAAGGACGAGTTGGAACGAATTGAGAAGCAAAGAAACAGCCTGGGTGTTGATGGATTGAAGAAAAAAGAAGATGAAGTAGTTGCGGCTATGGCTATGAACGAGGTTTGCATTAATTTTAATAAACCACATTTCCGAGATTTAAAAAAAAAAGGTCTTTCTTTAAGGAACAACCACCGGAGCTAATGCTCACACAAGTCCCAGTACCAAGCACTGAAGGAATTTACTATCATTTTTTGAAAATTTACAAAGCAACTGATGGTGTTCAAATTATACCGTGTGTTAATTTTGCCGAATTTCCAGTTTACGCTGAAATCTATGATATTCATACAAATTTCGTATATGTAAGAAGTGGATGGGAAATTTTGATCATTTGTTTCCCATTCTTATTTTAAATTTTTTCCAGTTGATTGTTACCATAAAGTCTTTGAACTAACTGTTCATTGTCATTGTAGTAAATCGTTGACAAAAAGAAGTGATATTTATATAAAAAAGCATTTTAAAAAATGTAAAAAAAAAGGTGTCGGGTTCAACAAAAAGGTATGATATTCACAGAGTAGGTTTTCTTTCGATTGGATATTTCCACTTACACTATACAAATTTGTGATATTTTCATTTTTCAAAGAAACTCGACAATCGCTCGTCGTGGCAAAAAGATGATGTGCAAAGTTTACTTTTTGGTAGCTTTTAATGTGGAAAATTTGGGGAGGGGGGGAGGCGATATTTATCCGATCCCGGGATGATCAGATGATCAGCTCTCAATGTCGCAAGAGAATCGACATTTTCTTGAATATCAATAATAGCAAGATTCTAAACATTGGTGGAGATAGACACAGGAAAATTTAAGACTTTTGATAGGATCACCGATCACTGGACTTTACTTTAATATCGTTTTCCAGCAAACGCTTACAAACTTCGTGGCCAATGCCACTAGCACCGCCTGTAATCACAGCGTTCTTCTCGTTTAAGGTCATCCTGGTGAGTCTTTGCAGCACACACTTTAACTGATGATTGAAGTATTGGAGAGAAACACTAAGCATCGGAAACTGAGTGGTAACCCTAGACGTCGGTTATCTTTTATAGTCGGTTGAGATCGACAGATTCTTCCTACTACTTAGGACGAAATGATCCGATCCCGTCGTGGCGAAAAAGATGATTTGCAAAGTTTACTTTTTGGTTTTGGGGTTGATATTTCTCCGAGCTATTGTCGAGTTTCTTTGAAAAATGAAAATATCACAAATTTGTATAGCGTAAGTGGAAATATTCAATCGAAAGAAAGCCGACTCTGTGAATATCATACTTTTTTGTTGAACCCGACACCTTTTTTTTACATTTTTTAAAATGTTTTTTTATATATTTACAATTACAAGCAAACAAACGAATCGAATTTCTTTACAACCTTATTTTATAATAATTTAATGCTTATCTTAAGGATTATAGACGAGAGAGTTGTTTAATTGAGGAGAATTGTAAACGAGAGAGTTGTTTAATTGATCTCGTAGATTTAAATACAATGATGTTATTGTATGGTCATAAAATGTAGATATACTTACATACATATACTTTGTAGATGGTCATTGGCCTTTTGCATGTGTACCATTTTATTTTATTATGTGATTTAAGTATTATCAATAAAAAAATATTTTTGTTGTCATTTAAAGAAAAGAAATTTTTTGATATTTTTTAATTTTTTTCCCAAAAAATTTATTTTGTGTTTTTTTCAAAGAAAATAAAATAAAATAATATCTTTTTATCTCGAGAATAGTGAATAGCTCAAACTTGGAATAACTAAGAGCTATTAGATGGGTACGTTTGGAAAAAAAAAGAAAAAAAAAAAAAAATATCAAATTTTAAACTAATTTTTATTTTCAAATATGTCTAATATTTTCGTTTTAAGCTCTTCTCAATCCGTCCTCCCCTTCTATACTTAAAATTCACATTTTTATTGGCATATGGAAGTGGGAGAAAATGTGTCAGTGAAAATGGGGTTCACATATTTTTATGAATTTCATGATATCTCTAGGTTTTTTAAAATATTAAATGAATTACGTTTTCTTTGAACTTATTTCTCTAATTTACTCATCCCTTTGCTATGCTAACAGAATACAGTTTTTAAGACATTAAGTTATCTGTTGTCTACATTACAAACTAGAAAACGGTAGTCATAATAAGGAAAAAACTCATTAATTAAATCTATTTATTGTGGCTCTCTAACAAATGACTAATGGGATGTAAATCAGCTGTAAACATTGTTGTGAATTCCGCCATATCCCCAAAGCTTGACTAGATATTCTATAACGATTTAACTTCAACGAAATTTTTATTGAAGAGCCAAGGAAACGTGTGTTATTTTTTTGCTTTTAAGATCCTGAGAAGGTCCTCTCTCGAATTTCGTTATACCAGACATATATGTTAGTAATAATAATCAATGGCGCAACAACCCAAATCGGGCCTAGACCTTGAAGTAATGCTAGAGTTACTTCATTGCGTGACCAACGGAACACTAGGAGGTGAAGTGATCAGCTACACGCTCGTCCGTGATTATTACCCCGATTTTAACTCAGGTTCTCATTTACAGTTAAGTGAACTGGTAGTCCGGCACCCAATCCCATTTTCAAAAATTACTTGTCGCCAAGCAGATTCAAACCTGGAACACGTGCACCGAAGGCAAGGGCTCTAGAAACTAAGCCACTCAGAGACATATCTGTTAGGTCAGATATTAAATTAGATTTTCTTCTACGAACTAAGGTGCTGTACAGATTGCACACGACCAAACGAATTTTCGTTTTTCTGCGCTTATTGTCAAATCTTCAGTTATTAGAAAACTAGTTGAAATCGTTAATCATAACATTTTTAAGAATATCATTAGATAAAATTTTTAGGGACTTGGATTTTCATTGATAATACTAAAAAGTAGTACGAATATTTTTAGTCGTCCGACGGATTCATTTTTCCTTATAAATATTATCAATTAAAAGTACAAAGTCCTGGATATTTTCTTTCATTACATTCTTGAAAATGTTTTTATTTACGATCAAAACCAATTTTTTAATAACTAAAGATTTCACAATAGGTGGAAAAACGAAAAATCGTATTGGAAAATTCGTTCGTTCGTATGCAATGTGTCAAATTACGAGCAATAGCCTAAAAATTAATTTCAAGATTTTTGGATATTCAACGCCAAGTAAATACGATTTAACAACTTTCGGTATCTTTCGGTCTGATGAAATGTAAAATTGGTTTTTATGTAATCGCCAAAGATCTGATTTCAAGACTTCTTAAAATTTAACCACTGAGGTGATTTGAAGGTGTTGCGTATGTTTTCACAAATTCTGCGATATTTCTATGGTCTTGTCAGCAAATTGGTTTTTATTTCTAGGGTTTTTTTTTATGTAATCGCCACCTTAAAAACCTCCTTATTTCTAAACAACTGTAAGGTAAGAGTGGCTGTGGCGATGGTGATAATTGTTTATTTGCAAAGGTATTAAAAATGATGAATATGTTCCATATTATTATTTTGCGAGTCGAGAATTTTTACCGTGAAAAAGTAGTAGATCTAATACAATCGTAGTAGGGGAACATCGCTGCATAGAAGATCAAAATCCAAAGCTCTAAAGCTTCAAAAAACTTTCCACACGCATTACTGACCAAACTTTCAAGTACAGTCAGGGAAAAAAACTATTTTGGCTGTCACCACATCATCGTGGTGTGTTTTTTTTTATCAATTGTCATTTTTCGGACTAAAAACGATAGAACCATTTCCAAAAAGTACAGGAATCGCTAGAACTATTCATCACCTGCTCAGATCAGGCCTTTTTTCTTGATATGCTAGGCAAAAGAGTTGGTTGTAAACTTAGGGAAAAAAGTTGGTTGTGAACTTAGCATATCATCGTGGTGTGTTTCTTTCAATTGTCCTTTTTCGGGCTAAAAAGGACAGAACTATTTTCGAAAAGTACCAGGATCGCTAGAACTATTCTCCACCTACTCAGAACTGGTCTTTTTTTGTGATATGCTGGGCAGGGAAAAAAGTTCGGGTGTGAACTTAGCATATCATCGTGGTGTGTTTCTTTCAATTGTCCTTTTTCGGGCTAAAAAGGACAGAACTATTTTTGAAAAGTACCAGGATCGCTAGAACTATTCTCCACCTACTCAGAACTGGTCTTTTTTTGTGATATGCTGGGCAGGGAAAAAAGTTGGGGTGTGAACTTAGCATATCATCGTGGTGTGTTTCTTTCAATTGTCCTTTTTCGGGCTAAAAAGGACAGAACTATTTCGAAAAGTACTAGGATCGCAAGAACTATTCTCCACCTACTCAGAACTGGTCTTTTTTTGTGATATGCTGGGCAGGGAAAAAAGTTCGGGTGTGAACTTAGCATATCATCGTGGTGTGTTTCTTTCAATTGTCCTTTTTCGGGCTAAAAAGGACAGAACTATTTTCGAAATGTACCAGGATCGCTAGAACTATTCTCCACCTACTCAGAACTGGTCTTTTTTTGTGATATGCTAGGCAGGGAAAAAAGTTCGAGTGTGAACTTAGCATATCATCGTGGTTGTCCTTTTTCGGACTAAAAAGGACAGAACTATTTTGGAAAAGTACCAGGTTCGCTAGAACTATTCATCACCTGCTCAGAACTGGCCTTTTTTCTTGATATGCTGGGCAAAAGAGTTGGTTGTAAACTTAGGGAAAAAAGTTGGTTGTGAACTTACCATATCATCGTGGTGTGTTTCTTTCAATTGTCCTTTTTCGGGCTAAAAAGGACAGAACTATTTTGGAAAAGTACTAGGATCGCTAGAACTATTCTCCACCTACTCAGAAATGGTCTTTTTTTGTGATATGTTGGGCAGGGAAAAAAGTTCGGGTGTGAACTTAGCATATCATCGTGGTGTGTTTCTTTCAATTGTCCTTTTTCGGGCTAAAAAGGACAGAACTATTTTCGAAAAGTACCAGGATCGCTAGAACTATTCTCCACCTACTCAGAACTGGTCTTTTTTTGTGATATGCTGGGCAGGGAAAAAAGTTCGGGTGTGAACTTAGCATATCATCGTGGTGTGTTTCTTTCAATTGTCCTTTTTCGGGCTAAAAAGGACAGATCTATTTTGGAAAAGTACCAGGTTCGCTAGAACTATTCTTCACCTACTCAGAACTGGTCTTTTTTTGTGATATGCTGGGCAGGGAAAAAAGTTCGAGTGTGAACTTAGCATATCATCGTGGTGTGTTTCTTTCAATTGTCCTTTTTCAGGTTAAAAGGACAGAACTATTTTCGAAAAGTACCAGGATCGCTAGAACTATTCTCCACCTACTCAGAACTGGTCTTTTTTTGTGATATGCTGGGCAGGGAAAAAAGTTCGAGTGTGAACTTAGCATATCATCGTGGTGTGTTTCTTTCAATTGTCCTTTTTCGGGCTAAAAAGGACAGAACTATTTTCGAAAAGTACCAGGATCGCTAGAACTATTCTCCACCTACTCAGAACTGGTCTTTTTTTGTGATATGCTGGGCAGGGAAAAAAGTTCGGGTGTGAACTTAGCATATCATCGTGGTGTGCTTCTTTCAATTGTCCTTTTTCGGGCTAAAAAGGACAGAACTATTTTCGAAAAGTACTAGGATCGCTAGAACTATTCTCCACCTACTCAGAACTGGTCTTTTTTTGTGATATGCTGGGCAGGGAAAAAAGTTCGGGTGTGAACTTAGCATATCATCGTGGTGTGTTTCTTTCAATTGTCCTTTTTCGGGCTAAAAAGGACAGAACTATTTTCGAAATGTACCAGGATCGCTAGAACTATTCTCCACTTACTCAGAACTGGTCTTTTTTTGTGATATGCTGGGCAGGGAAAAAAGTTCGGGTGTGAACTTAGCATATCATCGTGGTGTGTTTCTTTCAATTGTCCTTTTTCGGGCTAAAAAGGACAGAACTATTTTCGAAAAGTACCAGGATCGCTAGAACTATTCTCCACCTACTCAGAACTGGTCTTTTTTTGTGATATGCTGGGCAGGGAAAAAAGTTCGAGTATGAACTTATCATATCATCGTGGTGTGTTTCTCTCAATTGTCCTTTTTCGGGCTAAAAAGGACAGAACTATTTTCGAAAAGTACCAGGATCGCTAGAACTATTCTCCACCTGTGTTTCTTTCAATTGTCCTTTTTCGGGCTAAAAAGGACAGAACTATTTTCGAAAAGTACCAGGATCGCTAGAACTATTCTCCACCTACTCAGAACTGTTTTTTTTTTGTGATATGCTGGGCAGGGAAAAAAGTTCGAGTATGAACTTAGCATATCATCGTGGTGTGTTTCTCTAAATTGTCCTTTTTCGGGCTAAAAAGGACAGAACAATTTTCGAAAAGTACCAGGATCGCTAGAACTACTCTCCACCTACTCAGAACTGGTCTTTTTTGTGATATGCTGGGCAGGGAAAAAAGTTCGGGTGTGAACTTAGCATGTCATCGTGGTGTGTTTCTTTCAATTGTCCTTTTTCGGGCTAAAAAGGACAGAACTATTTTCGAATTTACCAGGATCGCTAGAACTATTCTCCACCTACTCAGAACTGGTTTTTTTTTGTAATATGCTGGGCAGGGAAAAAAGTTCGGGTGTGAACTTAGCATATCATCGTGGTGCGTTTCTTTCAATTGTCCTTTTTCGGGCTAAAAAGGACAGAACTATTTTCGAAAAGTACCAGGATCGCTAGAACTATTCTCCACCTACTTAGAACTGGTCTTTTTTTGTGATATGATGGGCAGGCAAAAAAGTTCGGGTGTGAACTTAGCATATCATCGTGGTGTGTTTCTTTCAATTGTCCTTTTTCGGGCTAAAAAGGACAGAACTATTTTCGAAAAGTACTAGGATCGCTAGAACTATTCTCCACCTACTCAGAACTGGTCTTTTTTTGTGATATGCTGGACAGGGAAAAAAGTTCGGGTGTGAACTTACCATATCATCGTGGTGTGTTTCTTTCAATTGTCCTTTTTCGGGCTAAAAAGGACAGAACTATTTTCGAAAAGTACTAGGATCGCTAGAACTATTCTCCACCTACTCAGAACTGGTCTTTTTTTGTGATATGCTGGGCAGGGAAAAAAGTTCGGGTGTGAACTTAGCATATCATCGTAGTGTGTTTCTTTCAATTGTCCTTTTTCGGGCTAAAAAGGACAGAACTATTTTGGAAAAGTACCAGGTTCGCTAGAACTATTCTCCACCTACTCAGAACTGGTCTTTTTTTGTGATATGCTGGGCAGGGAAAAAAGTTCGAGTGTGAACTTAGCATATCATCGTGGTGTGTTTCTTTCAATTGCCCTTTTTCGGGCTAAAAAGGACAGAACTATTTTCGAAAAGTACTAGGATCGCTAGAACTATTCTCCACCTACTCAGAACTGGTCTTTTTTTGTGATATGCTGGACAGGGAAAAAAGTTCGAGTGTGAACTTAGCATATCATCGTGGTGTGTTTCTTTCAATTGTCCTTTTTCGGGCTAAAAAGGACAGAACTATTTTCGAAAAGTACTAGGATCGCTAGAACTATTCTCCACCTACTCAGAACTGGTCTTTTTTTGTGATATGCTGGGCAGGGAAAAAAGTTCGGGTGTGAACTTAGCATATCATCGTGGTGTGTTTCTTTCAATTGTCCTTTTTCGGGCTAAAAAGGACAGAACTATTTTCGAAAAGTACAAGGTTCGCTATTCTCCACCTACTCAGAACAGGTCTCTTTTTGTGATATGCTGGGCAGGGAAAAAAGTTCGAGTGTGAACTTAGCATATCATCGTGGTGTGTTTCTTTCAATTGTCCTTTTTCGGGCTAAAAAGGACAGAACTATTTTGGAAATGTACTAGGTTCGCTAGAACTATTCTCCACCTACTCAGAACTGGTCTTTTTTTGTGATATGCTGGGCAGGGAAAAAAGTTCGGGTGTGAACTTAGCATATTATCGTGGTGTGTTTCTTTCAATTGTTCTTTTTCGGGCTAAAAAGGACAGAACTATTTTCGAAAAGTATCAGGATCACTAGAACTATTCTCCACCTACTCAGAACTGGTCTTTTTTTGTGATATGCTGGGCAGGGAAAAAAGTTCGGGTGTGAACTTAGCATATCATCGTGGTGTTTCTCTCAATTGTCCTTTTTCGGGCTAAAAAGGACAGAACTATTTTCGAAAAGTACCAGGATCGCTAGAACTATTCTCCACCTACTCAGAACTTGTTTTTTTTTTTGTGATATGGTGGGCAGGGAAAAAGTTCGGGTGTGAACTTAGCATATCATCGTGGTGTGTTTCTTTCAATTGTCCTTTTTCGGGCTAAAAAGGACAGAACTATTTTCGAAAAGTACTAGGATCGCTAGAACTATTCTCCACCTACTCAGAACTGGTCTTTTTTGTGATATGCTGGGCAGGGAAAAAAGTTCGGGTGTGAACTTAGCATATCATCGTGGTGTGTTTCTTTCAATTGTCCTTTTTCGGGCTAAAAAGGACAGAACTATTTTCGAAAAGTACCAAGATCGCTAGAACTATTCTCCACCTACTCAGAACTGGTCTTTTTTTGTGATATGCTGGCAGGGCAAAAAGTTCGGGTGTGAACTTAGCATATCATCGTGGTGTGTTTCTTTCAATTGTCCTTCAATTGCCCTTTTTCGGGCTAAAAAGGACAGAACTATTTTCGAAAAAGTACCAGGTTTGTTAGAACTATTCTCCACCTACTCAGAGCTGGTCTTTTTTTGTGATATGCTGGGCAGGGAAAAAAGTTCGAGTGTGAACTTAGCATATCATCGTGGTGTGTTTCTTTCAATTGTCCTTTTTCGGGCTAAAAAGGACAGAACTATTTTCGAAAAGTACCAGGATCGGTAGAACTATTCTCCACCTACTCAGAACTGGTCTTTTTTTGTGAAATGCTGGCAGGGAAAAAAGTTCGAGTGTGAACTTAGCATATCATCGTGGTGTGTTTCTTTCAATTGTCCTTTTTCAGGCTAAAAAGGACAGAACTATTTTCGAAAAGTACCAGATTCGCTAGAACTATTCTCCACCTACTCAGAACTGGTCTTTTTTTGTGATATGCTGGGCAGGGAAAAAAGTTCGGGTGTGAACTTAGCATATCATCGTGGTGTGTTTCTTTCAATTGTCCTTTTTCGGGCTAAAAAGGACAGAACTATTTTCGAAAAGTACCAGGATCGCTAGAACTATTCTCCACCTACTCAGAACTGGTCTTTTTTTGTGATATGCTGGACAGGGGAAAAAGTTCGAGTATGAACTTAGCATATCATCGTGGTGTGTTTCTCTCAATTGTCCTTTTTCGGGCTAAAAAGGACAGAACTGTTTTCGAAAAGTACCAGGATCGCTAGAACTATTCTCCACCTACTCAGAACTGGTCTTTTTTTGTGATATGCTGGGCAGGGAAAAAGTTCGGGTGTGAACTTAGCATATCATCGTGGTGTGTTTCTTTCAATTGTCCTTTTTCGGGCTAAAAAGGACAGAACTATTTTCGAAAAGTACCAGGATCGCTAGAACTATTCTCCACCTACTCAGAACTGTTTTTTTTTTGTGATATGCTGGGCAGGGAAAAAAGTTCGAGTATGAACTTAGCATATCATCGTGGTGTGTTTCTCTAAATTGTCCTTTTTCGGGCTAAAAAGGACAGAACAATTTTCGAAAAGTACCAGGATCGCTAGAACTACTCTCCACCTACTCAGAACTGGTCTTTTTTGTGATATGCTGGGCAGGGAAAAAAGTTCGGGTGTGAACTTAGCATGTCATCGTGGTGTGTTTCTTTCAATTGTCCTTTTTCGGGCTAAAAAGGACAGAACTATTTTCGAATTTACCAGGATCGCTAGAACTATTCTCCACCTACTCAGAACTGGTTTTTTTTTGTAATATGCTGGGCAGGGAAAAAAGTTCGGGTGTGAACTTAGCATATCATCGTGGTGCGTTTCTTTCAATTGTCCTTTTTCGGGCTAAAAAGGACAGAACTATTTTCGAAAAGTACCAGGATCGCTAGAACTATTCTCCACCTACTTAGAACTGGTCTTTTTTTGTGATATGATGGGCAGGCAAAAAAGTTCGGGTGTGAACTTAGCATATCATCGTGGTGTGTTTCTTTCAATTGTCCTTTTTCGGGCTAAAAAGGACAGAACTATTTTCGAAAAGTACTAGGATCGCTAGAACTATTCTCCACCTACTCAGAACTGGTCTTTTTTTGTGATATGCTGGACAGGGAAAAAAGTTCGGGTGTGAACTTACCATATCATCGTGGTGTGTTTCTTTCAATTGTCCTTTTTCGGGCTAAAAAGGACAGAACTATTTTCGAAAAGTACTAGGATCGCTAGAACTATTCTCCACCTACTCAGAACTGGTCTTTTTTTGTGATATGCTGGGCAGGGAAAAAAGTTCGGGTGTGAACTTAGCATATCATCGTAGTGTGTTTCTTTCAATTGTCCTTTTTCGGGCTAAAAAGGACAGAACTATTTTGGAAAAGTACCAGGTTCGCTAGAACTATTCTCCACCTACTCAGAACTGGTCTTTTTTTGTGATATGCTGGGCAGGGAAAAAAGTTCGAGTGTGAACTTAGCATATCATCGTGGTGTGTTTCTTTCAATTGCCCTTTTTCGGGCTAAAAAGGACAGAACTATTTTCGAAAAGTACTAGGATCGCTAGAACTATTCTCCACCTACTCAGAACTGGTCTTTTTTTGTGATATGCTGGACAGGGAAAAAAGTTCGAGTGTGAACTTAGCATATCATCGTGGTGTGTTTCTTTCAATTGTCCTTTTTCGGGCTAAAAAGGACAGAACTATTTTCGAAAAGTACTAGGATCGCTAGAACTATTCTCCACCTACTCAGAACTGGTCTTTTTTTGTGATATGCTGGGCAGGGAAAAAAGTTCGGGTGTGAACTTAGCATATCATCGTGGTGTGTTTCTTTCAATTGTCCTTTTTCGGGCTAAAAAGGACAGAACTATTTTCGAAAAGTACCAGGTTCGCTATTCTCCACCTACTCAGAACAGGTCTCTTTTTGTGATATGCTGGGCAGGGAAAAAAGTTCGAGTGTGAACTTAGCATATCATCGTGGTGTGTTTCTTTCAATTGTCCTTTTTCGGGCTAAAAAGGACAGAACTATTTTGGAAATGTACTAGGTTCGCTAGAACTATTCTCCACCTACTCAGAACTGGTCTTTTTTTGTGATATGCTGGGCAGGGAAAAAAGTTCGGGTGTGAACTTAGCATATTATCGTGGTGTGTTTCTTTCAATTGTTCTTTTTCGGGCTAAAAAGGACAGAACTATTTTCGAAAAGTATCAGGATCACTAGAACTATTCTCCACCTACTCAGAACTGGTCTTTTTTTGTGATATGCTGGGCAGGGAAAAAAGTTCGGGTGTGAACTTAGCATATCATCGTGGTGTTTCTCTCAATTGTCCTTTTTCGGGCTAAAAAGGACAGAACTATTTTCGAAAAGTACCAGGATCGCTAGAACTATTCTCCACCTACTCAGAACTGGTCTTTTTTTGTGATATGCTGGACAGGGGAAAAAGTTCGAGTATGAACTTAGCATATCATCGTGGTGTGTTTCTCTCAATTGTCCTTTTTCGGGCTAAAAAGGACAGAACTGTTTTCGAAAAGTACCAGGATCGCTAGAACTATTCTCCACCTACTCAGAACTGGTCTTTTTTTGTGATATGCTGGGCAGGGAAAAAAGTTCGAGTGTGAACTTAGCATATCATCGTGGTGTGTTTCTTTCAATTGTCCTTTTTCGGGCTAAAAAGGACAGAACTATTTTCGAAAAGTACCAGGATCACAAGAACTTTTCTTCACCTGTTTAGAACTGGTCTTTTTCTTGATATGCTGGCTAGGGAAAAATTTTCCAAGTCTTAGAAAAGTTAGCATATCATTTTTTCGAATGTCCTTTTTTGGGCTTATATGAACAGAACTATTGCTAAAAAGTATCAGGAACTCTGTAACTTATGCTCCTTTGTTGTAATCTGTCTTTGATTTTTGAATTGACGGAAAATGATATGCTACGGGAAGTTAGCATATCATTTTTTGAATAGTCCTTTTTTCGGCTTTAAACGCCAGAACTATTGCTAAAAAGTATCAGGAACTATAGAACTATTGTGCATGCCAAGAGAACTCCATTTTTTTGTGAAATGCTGGGACATGATATGCTAAGTTCACAGACATGGGGTGGTTCTTGTTCTACCTCAGACCATAAACCCTAGACCTAGACAACAAAAATTTCGTGTCGGCTTACTCCAGGGTATTTAAAATTGGAATATCTTCCCAATAGGTCGTGGAAGACCAAGAAGCGGTGGAGTTGCGCGACTTCGCGATTTGTCAGGGCGCTCTGGTGTTATTAGTGCCCTGTTCTGCCCACCCTACCTCAGCCTCGACTGTCCTTCAAACATTTTTCGTCGTGGCCCCTTATTGAGGTTCGGGCGAAGGAGCTAAACGCTCGGGTTCATCTTCATAAATTGGCCTTAAGCCTATCATCATCAAATCAAAGAGAAAAAAAAACGAACAACGAGAAAACATAATAAAACCTAAATTCAAAAAAAAATCATGCAAGAAAATCCAAAAGAAACATATATAATGGAAACTCACCCCTTTGATTTTGGTTTTGACTTCTAGTTCACGTTCATTTTTCCTTTTTTTTTATTGTTATTGTTTTAATTATATTTTTTTTTTTTATTTTATTTTTAAAGGGGTATTTATTTTTAATGAATTACATTCCGTCCCGTCCTTGTCATGTCGTGTCTTTTATTAATTTAATTTAATTCGTAATTGCTTTTTTTTTATATTATTTAAGAATTTTATTAAAAAAAAAAATGGTTTTAATTCGCAATTCATTTTTTTTTCTTATTAGTTTTCATAATTAACTTTATTTAATTCGTAATTCTTTTTTTTTTTTGACAACTTTTCGATTTCCCGGGGATTAAACGATTTCACGACAATTAGGCAGAACGAAGATCATCTTAAATGTTTCGCGAACAGTTGTTCATCGACGCGATTAACGCACTCAGCTCGGAAGCAACACTCTTAATTCTTAATTGCCCGACATTAATGCCCATCACATTTTGTGAAATAAGAAGACAGAATCTTTTCAGAAATACCATAATTACTGAATAAGTAATAGTGAATAAACATTAAAAGTTATTTGGAGTTGTTGAAATAAAATATGAACGTGATATTTTCAACATTTATTAATTTTTGTTTTCCTTTTCTATTCCATTAAAAATTTTACTTTAAAATTCATTTAGGTTTGCTTTCTAACCCACTATTTTTTCCTCGTTTATTATTAATTTTTGTTTTCCTTTTTCGGACAAACTACTTATTTCGGGAATTATCACGAAAACTTTCAGTTAAGCAACCCAGTCACAGCACGCTTCCAACAACACGAGAAGTATTGACACCTTCAAGAATTACCGCTCGAACCTTATCAAGATGCGGTCCCCCGAATACTCATTGGCCTTCATAATTGGAGGCTCGGCATTCCGCGCTGATTCGTGAAGATTTATCCATTTTTGGTTAAAGTCCACCGATATGTGCATAAGTTCAACAAGTTGTTACAACAAAGAAACCTCTCATTAAAAAAACAGCGCAGCCGATCGGTTTCCGAAAAATCTGGCGCGGTTAAAGAAACTTCCGAGTTAATCGGAAAACAGGTTTTATGAGTTTTTTTAAGCGCACCAATCACATGAGCAGCATTTACCAATAGCATTTCCGATTAGCTTTATCGCCACACCCAAAATCATCGTTTTACAGTCCCGAGCGATATCAACCGATAAAATACGCACGAAAGGTTTAAGAATGCAGAACCCGAACTCAGTTGACAGCCATCTTCCAATTACTTCCTCCTCGATCTTTTCTGTCAACCTCGAACGACGCGCTTTTTCCCGCCAAAAATCCGAACCGCACCCACACCAACGAAAACCCATCTCTCCTGCGTGAAGTTGGTCGCAGTCGAGCTGCCACGATCACAATTCATTGCAGGGTTGAACTGCAATCGCAACAGCTCCACATAGACCTTTTAGCTTTTTAACAGCGGCGACACCACTCTGGGTCACGATTGTGCCACGAAATTTCCGGAATTGTACATGACATTACCGCACAAAATTATTGTTAATATTTAGCTTTTCTCGAATACAACAATTAGAGTCGAGCGAGCACTCAAAAGTTCATTTACCACCAACTCCACTCTCAACTCAACGAAATTATGCCAATTTACCAAGAAATCAAATCCCTGCACCCGAACGAAGTTCGACAATTTAAATGCCAACCCTGCTGTCAAAATTTGTTTGTTGTTTGCTCGAACCCTGACTGAAACGTCAAGCGAAGGATTTCTGTTTATAAATAATTGCGATTACGTTTCAACGTTGGAAGTGAACTTAAATGTGATTAACGTAAAGATTAAATCCTGCCGACAATACTAGCGTCAGACGTTTCGCTTTCCGTGACCCGTACGGTTCCAAATCAGGTGCTCTCCGACAATCTCACCGATCATCATTTAGCCGTGCACGGGATGAAACCATTCTTCGATCACCCAATCAACAACTCAAAATTGGAGTTTGTATCATTGGTAAGTGAGTCGAATTTTAGTCTTAAGATTCGCAACGACGACCCAACACGGTATGACGGATGTGGCGGAAATTAAGGGACATCGACGTACCTATGTCAGAGCCATGCAGGGCAAATTGATTTAGTGTTTGAAGAAGGGGAAAAGCAGGGCAGGGAAAAAGTTCGGGTGTGAACTTAGCATATCATCGTGGTGTGTTTCTTTCAATTGTCCTTTTTCGGGCTAAAAAGGACAGAACTATTTTCGAAAAGTACCAGGATCGCTAGAACTATTCTCCACCTACTCAGAACTGGTCTTTTTTTGTGATATGCTGGGCAGGGAAAAAGTTCGGGTGTGAACTTAGCATATCATCGTGGTGTGTTTCTCTCAATTGTCCTTTTTCGGGCTAAAAAGGACAGAACTATTTTTGAAAAGTACCAGGATCGCTAGAACTATTCTCCACCTACTCAGAACTGGTCTTTTTTTGTGATATGCTGGGCAGGGAAAAAGTTCGGGTGTGAACTTAGCATATCATCGTGGTGTGTTTCTTTCAATTGTCCTTTTTCGGGCTAAAAAGGACAGAACTATTTTCGAAAAGTACCAGGATCGCTAGAACTATTCTCCACCTACTCAGAACTGGTCTTTTTTTGTGATATGCTGGGCAGGGAAAAAAGTTCGAGTATGAACTTAGCATATCATCGTGGTGTGTTTCTCTCAATTGTCCTTTTTCGGGCTAAAAAGGACAGAACTATTTTCGAAAAGTACCAGGATCGCTAGAACTACTCTCCACCTACTCAGAACTGGTCTTTTTTGTGATATGCTGGGCAGGGAAAAAAGTTCGGGTGTGAACTTAGCATGTCATCGTGGTGTGTTTCTTTCAATTGTCCTTTTTCGGGCTAAAAAGGACAGAACTATTTTCGAAAAGTACCAGGATCGGTAGAACTATTCTCCACCTACTCAGAACTGGTCTTTTCTTGTGAAATGCTGGCAGGGAAAAAAGTTCGAGTGCGAACTTAGCATATCATCGTGGTGTGTTTCTTTCAATTGTCCTTTTTCAGGCTAAAAAGGACAGAACTATTTTCGAAAAGTACCAGATTCGCTAGAACTATTCTCCACCTACTCAGAACTGGTCTTTTTTTGTGATATGCTGGGCAGGGAAAAAAGTTCGGGTGTGAACTTAGCATATCATCGTGGTGTGTTTCTTTCAATTGTCCTTTTTCGGGCTAAAAAGGACAGAACTATTTTCGAAAAGTACCAGGTTCGCTATTCTCCACCTACTCAGAACAGGTCTCTTTTTGTGATATGCTGGGCAGGGAAAAAAGTTCGAGTGTGAACTTAGCATATCATCGTGGTGTGTTTCTCTCAATTGTCCTTTTTCGGGCTAAAAAGGACAGAACTATTTTGGAAATGTACTAGGTTCGCTAGAACTATTCTCCACCTACTCAGAACTGGTCTTTTTTTGTGATATGCTGGGCAGGGAAAAAAGTTCGGGTGTGAACTTAGCATATTATCGTGGTGTGTTTCTTTCAATTGTTCTTTTTCGGGCTAAAAAGGACAGAACTATTTTCGAAAAGTATCAGGATCACTAGAACTATTCTCCACCTACTCAGAACTGGTCTTTTTTTGTGATATGCTGGGCAGGGAAAAAAGTTCGGGTGTGAACTTAGCATATCATCGTGGTGTGTTTCTCTCAATTGTCCTTTTTCGGGCTAAAAAGGACAGAACTATTTTCGAAAAGTACCAGGATCGCTAGAACTATTCTCCACCTACTCAGAACTTGTTTTTTTTTTTTTGTGATATGGTGGGCAGGGAAAAAGTTCGGGTGTGAACTTAGCATATCATCGTGGTGTGTTTCTTTCAATTGTCCTTTTTCGGGCTAAAAAGGACAGAACTATTTTCGAAAAGTACTAGGATCGCTAGAACTATTCTCCACCTACTCAGAACTGGTCTTTTTTTGTGATATGCTGGGCAGGGAAAAAAGTTCGGGTGTGAACTTAGCATATCATCGTGGTGTGTTTCTTTCAATTGTCCTTTTTCGGGCTAAAAAGGACAGAACTATTTTCGAAAAGTACCAAGATCGCTAGAACTATTCTCCACCTACTCAGAACTGGTCTTTTTTTGTGATATGCTGGCAGGGCAAAAAGTTCGGGTGTGAACTTAGCATATCATCGTGGTGTGTTTCTTTCAATTGTCCTTCAATTGCCCTTTTTCGGGCTAAAAAGGACAGAACTATTTTCGAAAAAGTACCAGGTTTGTTAGAACTATTCTCCACCTACTCAGAGCTGGTCTTTTTTTGTGATATGCTGGGCAGGGAAAAAAGTTCGAGTGTGAACTTAGCATATCATCGTGGTGTGTTTCTTTCAATTGTCCTTTTTCGGGCTAAAAAGGACAGAACTATTTTCGAAAAGTACCAGGATCGGTAGAACTATTCTCCACCTACTCAGAACTGGTCTTTTCTTGTGAAATGCTGGCAGGGAAAAAAGTTCGAGTGCGAACTTAGCATATCATCGTGGTGTGTTTCTTTCAATTGTCCTTTTTCAGGCTAAAAAGGACAGAACTATTTTCGAAAAGTACCAGATTCGCTAGAACTATTCTCCACCTACTCAGAACTGGTCTTTTTTTGTGATATGCTGGGCAGGGAAAAAAGTTCGGGTGTGAACTTAGCATATCATCGTGGTGTGTTTCTTTCAATTGTCCTTTTTCGGGCTAAAAAGGACAGAACTATTTTCGAAAAGTACCAGGATCGCTAGAACTATTCTCCACCTACTCAGAACTGGTCTTTTTTTGTGATATGCTGGACAGGGGAAAAAGTTCGAGTATGAACTTGGCATATCATCGTGGTGTGTTTCTCTCAATTGTCCTTTTTCTGGATAAAAAGGACAGAACTGTTTTCGAAAAGTACCAGGATCGCTAGAACTATTCTCCACCTACTCAGAACTGGTCTTTTTTTGTGATATGCTGGGCAGGGAAAAAAGTTCGGGTGTGAACTTAGCATATCATCGTGGTGTGTTTCTTTCAATTGTCCTTTTTCGGGCTAAAAAGGACAGAACTATTTTCGAAAAGTACCAGGATCACAAGAACTTTTCTTCACCTGTTTAGAACTGGTCTTTTTCTTGATATGCTGGCTAGGGAAAAATTTTCCAAGTCTTAGAAAAGTTAGCATATCATTTTTTCGAATGTCCTTTTTTGGGCTTATATGAACAGAACTATTGCTAAAAAGTATCAGGAACTCTGTAACTTATGCTCCTTTGTTGTAATCTGTCTTTGATTTTTGAATTGACGGAAAATGATATGCTACGGGAAGTTAGCATATCATTTTTTGAATAGTCCTTTTTTCGGCTTTAAACGCCAGAACTATTGCTAAAAAGTATCAGGAACTATAGAACTATTGTGCATGCCAAGAGAACTCCATTTTTTTGTGAAATGCTGGGACATGATATGCTAAGTTCACAGACATGGGGTGGTTTTTGTTCTACCTCAGACCATAAACCCTAGACCTAGACAACAAAAATTTCGTGTCGGCTTACTCCAGGGTATTTAAAATTGGAATATCTTCCCAATAGGTCGTGGAAGACCAAGAAGCGGTGGAGTTGCGCGACTTCGCGATTTGTCAGGGCGCTCTGGTGTTATTAGTGCCCTGTTCTGCCCACCCTACCTCAGCCTCGACTGTCCTTCAAACATTTTTCGTCGTGGCCCCTTATTGAGGTTCGGGCGAAGGAGCTAAACGCTCGGGTTCATCTTCATAAATTGGCCTTAAGCCTATCATCATCAAATCAAAGAGAAAAAAAAACGAACAACGAGAAAACATAATAAAACCTAAATTCAAAAAAAAATCATGCAAGAAAATCCAAAAGAAACATATAAAATGGAAACTCACCCCTTTGATTTTGGTTTTGACTTCTAGTTCACGTTCATTTTTCCTTTTTTTTTATTGTTATTGTTTTAATTATATTTTTTTTTTTTTTATTATTTTTAAAGGGGTATTTATTTTTAATGAATTACATTCCGTCCCGTCCTTGTCATGTCGTGTCTTTTATTAATTTAATTTAATTCGTAATTGCTTTTTTTTTATATTATTTAAGAATTTTATTAAAAAAAAAAATGGTTTTAATTCGCAATTCATTTTTTTTTCTTATTAGTTTTCATAATTAACTTTATTTAATTCGTAATTCTTTTTTTTTTTTGACAACTTTTCGATTTCCCGGGGATTAAACGATTTCACGACAATTAGGCAGAACGAAGATCATCTTAAATGTTTCGCGAACAGTTGTTCATCGACGCGATTAACGCACTCAGCTCGGAAGCAACACTCTTAATTCTTAATTGCCCGACATTAATGCCCATCACATTTTGTGAAATAAGAAGACAGAATCTTTTCAGAAATACCATAATTACTGAATAAGTAATAGTGAATAAACATTAAAAGTTATTTGGAGTTGTTGAAATAAAATATGAACGTGATATTTTCAACATTTATTAATTTTTGTTTTCCTTTTCTATTCCATTAAAAATTTTACTTTAAAATTCATTTAGGTTTGCTTTCTAACCCACTATTTTTTCCTCGTTTATTATTAATTTTTGTTTTCCTTTTTCGGACAAACTACTTATTTCGGGAATTATCACGAAAACTTTCAGTTAAGCAACCCAGTCACAGCACGCTTCCAACAACACGAGAAGTATTGACACCTTCAAGAATTACCGCTCGAACCTTATCAAGATGCGGTCCCCCGAATACTCATTGGCCTTCATAATTGGAGGCTCGGCATTCCGCGCTGATTCGTGAAGATTTATCCATTTTTGGTTAAAGTCCACCGATATGTGCATAAGTTCAACAAGTTGTTACAACAAAGAAACCTCTCATTAAAAAAACAGCGCAGCCGATCGGTTTCCGAAAAATCTGGCGCGGTTAAAGAAACTTCCGAGTTAATCGGAAAACAGGTTTTATGAGTTTTTTTAAGCGCACCAATCACATGAGCAGCATTTACCAATAGCATTTCCGATTAGCTTTATCGCCACACCCAAAATCATCGTTTTACAGTCCCGAGCGATATCAACCGATAAAATACGCACGAAAGGTTTAAGAATGCAGAACCCGAACTCAGTTGACAGCCATCTTCCAATTACTTCCTCCTCGATCTTTTCTGTCAACCTCGAACGACGCGCTTTTTCCCGCCAAAAATCCGAACCGCACCCACACCAACGAAAACCCATCTCTCCTGCGTGAAGTTGGTCGCAGTCGAGCTGCCACGATCACAATTCATTGCAGGGTTGAACTGCAATCGCAACAGCTCCACATAGACCTTTTAGCTTTTTAACAGCGGCGACACCACTCTGGGTCACGATTGTGCCACGAAATTTCCGGAATTGTACATGACATTACCGCACAAAATTATTGTTAATATTTAGCTTTTCTCGAATACAACAATTAGAGTCGAGCGAGCACTCAAAAGTTCATTTACCACCAACTCCACTCTCAACTCAACGAAATTATGCCAATTTACCAAGAAATCAAATCCCTGCACCCGAACGAAGTTCGACAATTTAAATGCCAACCCTGCTGTCAAAATTTGTTTGTTGTTTGCTCGAACCCTGACTGAAACGTCAAGCGAAGGATTTCTGTTTATAAATAATTGCGATTACGTTTCAACGTTGGAAGTGAACTTAAATGTGATTAACGTAAAGATTAAATCCTGCCGACAATACTAGCGTCAGACGTTTCGCTTTCCGTGACCCGTACGGTTCCAAATCAGGTGCTCTCCGACAATCTCACCGATCATCATTTAGCCGTGCACGGGATGAAACCATTCTTCGATCACCCAATCAACAACTCAAAATTGGAGTTTGTATCATTGGTAAGTGAGTCGAATTTTAGTCTTAAGATTCGCAACGACGACCCAACACGGTATGACGGATGTGGCGGAAATTAAGGGACATCGACGTACCTATGTCAGAGCCATGCAGGGCAAACTGATTTAGTGTTTGAAGAAAACTGAAAATCCGCTTATTTTAATCGACGAAGTTGACAAAATCGGAAAGTACGAGCGAAATTAAAGACAAAATTAAATTCGTTGTTACAAATAATATTTGCTATTCTAGAGGATACCAAGGTGACCCCAGTTCGGCGCTGTTAGAGCTTTTACACCCAGAACATAATTCCAATTTTCAACGTGTGTGAAGTTGGCCCAACCTTTTGCAAAATTTGAAAAAAATTTTAGAGTTCTGTTTGCCCCCCACATAGTTCTATAGTTCTAGAGCATTCTCGGAAATAGTTCCGTTGATTAAAGCAGTTAAATATCGTACGAAAGTTGGGGGGCTAACTTCACAAAAGTGTAATTTCAATGCGCTATAACTTCTTTCCCTTTAGGTTTAGAGCAAATGTTCATATGGTGTAATCGATAGAACTCTTTGGGGGGCAAACAGAACTCTAATCAGAACTACCCCAACCCTTACAGGAAAAAAGTTTTTTTTTCACTGACTGAAAAATTTGAAATTTCAAGGCGCTATAACTTCTTTTCCTTAACAGTTAGCGTAAGTGTTCATAAGGTGTAATCGATAGAACTCTTTGGGGGGCAAACGGAACTCTAATCAGAACTACCCCAACCCTTACAGGAAAAAAGTTTTTTTTCACTGACTGAAAAATTTAAAATTTCAAGGCGCTATAACTTCTTTTCCTTAACAGTTAGCGTAAATGTTCATAAGGTGTAATCGATAGAACTCTTTAGGGGGCAAACAGAACTCCTATCAGAACTACCCCAACCCTTACAGGAAAAAAGTTTTTTTTCACTGACTGAAAAATTTGAAATTTCAAGGCGCTATAACTTCTGTTTCTTAACAGTAAGCGTAAATGTTCATGAGGTGTAATCGATAGAACTCTTTGGGGAGCAAACGGAACTCCTATCAGAACTACCCCAACCCTTACAGGAGAAAAGTTTTTTTTTCACTGACTGAAAAATTTGAAATTTCAAGGCGCTATAACTTCTTTTCCTTAACAGTTAGCGTAAATGTTCATAAGGTGTAATCGATGGAACTCTTTAGGAGGTAAACGGAACTCCAATCAGAACTACCCCAACCCTTACAGGAAAAAAGTTTTTTTTCACTGACTGAAAAATTTAAAATTTCAAGGCGCTATAACTTCTGTTCCTTAACAGTTAGCGTAAATGTTTATAAGGTGTAATCGATAGAACTCTTTGGGGGGCAAACGGAACTCCAATTAGAACTACCCCAACCCTTACAGGAAAAAAGTTTTTTTTTCACTGACTGAAAAATTTGAAATTTCAAGGCGCTATAACTTCTTTTCCTTAACAGTTAGCGTAAATGTTCATAAGGTGTAATCGATAGAACTCTTTGAGGGGCAAACGGAACTCCTATCAGAACTACCCCAACCCTTACAGGAAAAAAGTTTTTTTTCACTGACTGAAAAATTTGAAATTTCAAGGCGCTATAACTTCTGTTCCTTAACAGTTAGCTTAAATGTTCATGAGGTGTAATCGATAGAGCTCTTTGGGGGACAAACGGAACTCCAATCAGAACTACCCCAACCCTTACAGGAAAATTTTTTTTTTTCACTGACTGAAAAATTTGAAATTTCAAGGCGCTATAACTTCTTTTCCTTAACAGTTAGCGTAAATGTTCATAAGGTGTAATCGATAGAACTCTTTGGGGGGCAAACGGAACTCTAATCAGAACTACCCCAACCCTTACAGGAAAAAAGTTTTTTTTCACTGACTGAAAAATTTGAAATTTCAAGGCGCTATAACTTCTGTTCCTTAACAGTAAGCGTTAATGTTCATGAGGTGTAATCGATAGAACTCTTTGGGGAGCAAACGGAACTCCTATCAGAACTACTCCAACCCTTACAGGAGAAAAGTTTTTTTTTCACTGACTGAAAAATTTGAAATTTCAAGGCGCTATAACTTCTTTTCCTTAACAGTTAGCGTAAATGTTCATTAGGTGTAAACGATAGAACTCTTTAGGGGGCAAACGGAACTTCAATCAGAACTACCCCAACCCTTACAGGAAAAAAGTTTTTTTTCACTGACTGAAAAAAAAACTTTTCTCCTGTAAGGGTTGGAGTAGTTCTGATAGGAGTTCCGTTTGCTCCCCAAAGAGTTCTATCGATTACACCTCATGAACATTAACGCTTACTGTTAAGGAACAGAAGTTATAGCGCCTTGAAATTTCAAATTTTTCAGTCAGTGAAAAAAAACTTTTTTCCTGTAAGGGTTGGGGTAGTTCTGATTAGAGTTCCGTTTGCCCCCCAAAGAGTTCTATCGATTACACCTTATGAACATTTACGCTAACTGTTAAGGAAAAGAAGTTATAGCGCCTTGAAATTTCAAATTTTTCAGTCAGTGAAAAAAAAAAATTTTCCTGTAAGGGTTGGGGTAGTTCTGATTGGAGTTCCGTTTGTCCCCCAAAGAGCTCTATCGATTACACCTCATGAACATTTAAGCTAACTGTTAAGGAACAGAAGTTATAGCGCCTTGAAATTTCAAATTTTTCAGTCAGTGAAAAAAAACTTTTTTCCTGTAAGGGTTGGGGTAGTTCTGATAGGAGTTCCGTTTGCCCCCCAAAGAGTTCTATCGATTACACCTTATGAACATTTACGCTAACTGTTAAGGAAAAGAAGTTATAGCGCCTTGAAATTTCAAATTTTTCAGTCAGTGAAAAAAAAACTTTTTTCCTGTAAGGGTTGGGGTAGTTCTAATTGGAGTTCCGTTTGCCCCCCAAAGAGTTCTATCGATTACACCTCATAAACATTTACGCTAACTGTTAAGGAACAGAAGTTATAGCGCCTTGAAATTTTAAATTTTTCAGTCAGTGAAAAAAAACTTTTTTCCTGTAAGGGTTGGGGTAGTTCTGATTGGAGTTCCGTTTACCTCCTAAAGAGTTTCATCGATTACACCTTATGAACATTTACGCTAACTGTTAAGGAAAAGAAGTTATAGCGCCTTGAAATTTCAAATTTTTCAGTCAGTGAAAAAAAAACTTTTCTCCTGTAAGGGTTGGGGTAGTTCTGATAGGAGTTCCGTTTGCTCCCCAAAGAGTTCTATCGATTACACCTCATGAACATTTACGCTTACTGTTAAGAAACAAGTTATAGCGCCTTGAAATTTCAAATTTTTCAGTCAGTGAAAAAAAACTTTTTTCCTGTAAGGGTTGGGGTAGTTCTGATAGGAGTTCTGTTTGCCCCCTAAAGAGTTCTATCGATTACACCTTATGAACATTTACGCTAACTGTTAAGGAAAAGAAGTTATAGCGCCTTGAAATTTCAAATTTTTTAGACAGTGAAAAAAAAAACTTTTCTCCTGTAAGGGTTGGGGTAGTTCTGATTAGAGTTCCGTTTGCTCCCCAAAGAGTTCTATCGATTACACCTTATGAACATTTACGCTAACTGTTAAGGAACAGAAGTTATAGCGCCTTGAAATTTTAAATTTTTCAGTCAGTGAAAAAAAAATTTTTTCCTGTAAGGGTTGGGGTTGTTCTGATTGGAGTTCCGTTTGCCCCCCAAAGAGCTTTATCGATTACACCACAAGAACATTTACGCTAACTGTTAAGGAACAGAAGCTATAGCGCCTTGAAATTTCAAATTTTTCAGTCAGTGAAAAAAAAAATTTTTCCTGTAAGGGTTGGGGTAGTTCTGATTGGAGTTCCGTTTGCCCCCCAAAGAGCTCTATCGATTACACCTCATGAACATTTACGCTAACTGTTAAGGGACAGAAGTTATAGCGCCTTGAAATTTCAAATTTTTCAGTCAGTGAAAAAAAACTTTTTTCCTGTAAGGGTTGGGGTAGTTCTGATAGGAAATCCGTTTGCCCCCCAAAGAGTTCTATCGATTACACCTCATGAACATTTACGCTAACTGTTAAGGAACAGAAGTTATAGCGCCTTGAAATTTCAAATTGTTCAGTCAGTGAAAAAAATACTTTTTTCCTGTAAGGGTTGGGGTAGTTCTGATTGGAGTTCCGTTTGCCCCCCAAAGAGTTCTATCGATTACAGCTCATGAACATTTACGCTAACTGTTAAGGAACAGAAGTTATAGCGCCTTGAAATTTCAAATTTTTCAGTCAGTGAAAAAAAAACTTTTTTCCTGTAAGGGTTGAAGTAGTTCTGATTAGAGTTCCGTTTGCCTCCAAAAAGCTCTATCGATTACACGTTATGAACATTTACGCTTACTGTTAAGGAACAGAAGTTATAGCGCCTTGAAATTTCAAATTTTTCAGTCAGTGAAAAAAAAACATTTTTCCTGTAAGGGTTGGGGTAGTTCTGATAAAAGTTCCGTTTGCCCCCCAAAGAGTTCTATCGATTACACCTCATGAACATTTACGCTAACTGTTAAGGAAAAGAAGTTATAGCGCCTTGAAATTTCAAATTTTTCAGTCAGTGAAAAAAAACTTTTTTCCTGTAAGGGTTGGGGTAGTTCTAATTGGAGTTCCGTTTGCCCCCCAAAGAGTTCTATCGATTACACCTTATAAACATTTACGCTAACTGTTAAGGAAAAGAAGTTATAGCGCCTTGAAATTTCAAATTTTTCAGTCAGTGAAAAAAAAACTTTTCTCCTGTAAGGGTTGGGGTAGTTCTGATAGGAGTTCCGTTTGCCCCCAAAAGAGTTCTATCGATTACACCTTATGAACATTTACGCTAACTGTTAAGGAAAAGAAGTTATAGCGCCTTGAAATTTCAAATTTTTCAGTCAGTGAAAAAAAAACTTTTCCTGTAAGGGTTGGGGTAGTTCTGATTGGAGTTCCGTTTGCCCCCTAAAGAGTTCTATCGATTACACCTTATGAACATTTACGCTAACTGTTAAGGAAAAGAAGTTATAGCGCCTTGAAATTTTAAATTTTACAGGAAAAAAGTTTTTTTTCACTGACTGAAAAATTTGAAATTTCAAGGCGCTATAACTTCTGTTCATTAACAGTTAGCGTAAATGTTCATAAGGTGTAATCGATAGAACTCTTTGGGGGGCAAACGGAACTCTAATCAGAACTACCCCAAACCTTACAGGAAAAAAGTTTTTTTTTCACTGACTGAAAAATTTTAAATTTCAAGGCGCTATAACTTCTTTTCCTTAACAGTAGCGTAAATGTTCATGAGGTGTAATCGATAGAACTCTTTGGGGGGCAAACGGAACTCCTATCAGAACTACCCCAACCCTTACAGGAAATAAGTTTTTTTTTCACTGACTGAAAAATTTGAAATTTCAAGGCGCTATAACTTCTGTTCCTTAACAGTTAGCGTAAATGTTCATAAGGTGTAATCGATAGAACTCTTTGGGGAGCAAACGGAACTCTAATCAGAACTACCCCAACCCTTACAGGAAAAAAATTTTTTTTTTCACTGACTGAAAAATTTGAAATTTCAAGGCGCTATAACTTCTTTTCCTTAACAGTTAGCGTAAATGTTCATAAGGTGTAATCGATGGAACTCTTTGGGGGGCAAACAGAACTCTAATCAGAACTACCCCAACCCTTACAGGAAAAAAGTTTTTTTTTCACTGACTGAAAAATTTGAAATTTCAAGGCGCTATAACTTCTTTTCCTTAACAGTAGCGTAAATGTTCATGAGGTGTAATCGAATGAACTCTTTGGGGGGCAAACGGAACTCCAATCAGAACTACCCCAACCCTTACAGGAAAAAAGTTTTTTTTTTCACTGACTGAAAAATTTGAAATTTCAAGGCGCTATAACTTCTTTTCCTTAACAGTTAGCGTAAATGTTCATAAGGTGTAATCGATAGAACTCTTTGGGGAGCAAACGGAACTCTAATCAGAACTACCCCAACCCTTACAGGAAAAAAGTTTTTTTTTCACTGACTGAAAAATTTGAAATTTCAAGACGCTATAACTTCTGTTCCTTAACAGCTAGCGTAAATGTTCATGAGGTGTAATCGATAGAACTCTTTGGGGGGCAAACGGAACTCCAATCAGAACTACCCCAACCCTTACAGGAAAAAAGTATTTTTTTCACTGACTGAACAATTTGAAATTTCAAGGCGCTATAACTTCTGTTCCTTAACAGTTAGCGTAAATGTTCGTCAGGTGTAATCGATAGAACTCTTTGGGGGGCAAACGGAACTCCTATCAGAACTACCCCAACCCTTACAGGAAAAAAGTTTTTTTTTCACTGACTGAAAAATTTGAAATTTCAAGGCGCTATAACTTCTGTCCCTTAACAGTTAGCGTAAATGTTCGTCAGGTGTAATCAATAGAGCTCTTTGGGGGGCAAACGGAACTCCAATCAGAACTACCCCAACCCTTACAGGAAAAATTTTTTTTTCACTGACTGAAAAATTTAAAATTTCAAGGCGCTATAACTTCTGTTCCTTAACAGTTAGCGTAAATGTTCATAAGGTGTAATCGATAGAACTCTTTGGGGGGCAAACGGAACTCCAATCAGAACTACCCCAACCTTTACAGGAAAAAAGTTTTTTTTTTCACTGACTGAAAAATTTGAAATTTCAAGGCGCTATAACTTCTTTTCCTTAACAGTTAGCGTAAATGTTCATAAGGTGTAATCGACAGAGCTCTTTGGGGGGCAAACGGAATTCCAATCAGAACTACCCCAACCCTTACAGGAAAAATTTTTTTTTTCACTGACTGAAAAATTTGAAATTTCAAGGCGCTATAACTTCTTTTCCTTAACAGTTAGCGTAAATGTTCATGAGGTGTAATCGATAGAACTCTTTGGGGGGCAAACGGAACTCCTATCAGAACTACCCCAACCCTTACAGGAAAAATGTTTTTTTTTCACTGACTGAAAAATTTGAAATTTCAAGGCGCTATAACTTCTGTTCCTTAACAGTTAGCGTAAATGTTCATAACGTGTAATCGATAGAGCTCTTTGGAGGCAAACGGAACTCTAATCAGAACTACCCCAACCCTTACAGGAGAAAAGTTTTTTTTTCACTGACTGAAAAATTTGAAATTTCAAGGCGCTATAACTTCTTTTCCTTAACAGTTAGCGTAAATGTTCATGAGGTGTAATCGATAGAACTCTTTGGGGAACAAACGGAACTCCTATCAGAACTACCCCAACCCTTACAGGAAAAAAGTTTTTTTTTCACTGACTGAAAAATTTAAAATTTCAAGGCGCTATAACTTCTTTTCCTTAACAGTTAGCGTAAATGTTCATAAGGTGTAATCGATAGAACTCTTTAGGGGGCAAACGGAACTCCAATCAGAACTACCCCAACCCTTACAGGAAAAGTTTTTTTTTCACTGACTGAAAAATTTGAAATTTCAAGGCGCTATAACTTCTTTTCCTTAACAGTTAGCGTAAATGTTCATAAGGTGTAATCGATAGAACTCTTTTGGGGGCAAACGGAACTCCTATCAGAACTACCCCAACCCTTACAGGAGAAAAGTTTTTTTTTCACTGACTGAAAAATTTGAAATTTCAAGGCGCTATAACTTGTTTCTTAACAGTAAGCGTAAATGTTCATGAGGTGTAATCGATAGAACTATTTGGGGAGCAAACGGAACTCCTATCAGAACTACCCCAACCCTTACAGGAGAAAAGTTTTTTTTTCACTGACTGAAAAATTTGAAATTTCAAGGCGCTATAACTTCTTTTCCTTAACAGTTAGCGTAAATGTTCATAAGGTGTAATCGATGGAACTCTTTAGGGGGTAAACGGAACTCCAATCAGAACTACCCCAACCCTTACAGGAAAAAAGTTTTTTTTCACTGACTGAAAAATTTAAAATTTCAAGGCGCTATAACTTCTGTTCCTTAACAGTTAGCGTAAATGTTCATAAGGTGTAATCGATAGAACTCTTTGGGGGGCAAACGGAACTCCAATCAGAACTACCCCAACCCTTACAGGAAAAAAGTTTTTTTTTCACTGACTGAAAAATTTGAAATTTCAAGGCGCTATAACTTCTTTTCCTTAACAGTAGCGTAAATGTTCATGAGATGTAATCGAAAGAACTCTTTGGGGGGCAAACGGAACTCCAATCAGAACTACCCCAACCCTTACAGGAAAAAAGTTTTTTTTTTCACTGACTGAAAAATTTGAAATTTCAAGGCGCTATAACTTCTTTTCCTTAACAGTTAGCGTAAATGTTTGTCAGGTGTAATCGATAGAACTCTTTAGGGAGCAAACGGAACTCCAATCAGAACTATATAACCCTTACAGGAAATAAGTTTTTTTTTCACTGACTGAAAAATTTGAAATTTCAAGGCGCTATAACTTCTGTTCCTTAACAGTTAGCGTAAATGTTCATGAGGTGTAATCGATAGAACTCTTTGGGGGGCAAACGGAACTCCAATCAGAACTACCCCAACCCTTACAGGAAAAAAGTTTTTTTTTTTACTGACTGAAAAATTTGAAATTTCAAGGCGCTATAACTTCTTTTCCTTAACAGTTAGCGTAAATGTTCATAAGGTGTAATCGATAGAACTCTTTGGGGAGCAAACGGAACTCTTATCAGAACTACCCCAACCCTTACAGGAAAAAAGTTTTTTTTTCACTGACTGAAAAATTTGAAATTTCAAGACGCTATAACTTCTGTTCCTTAACAGTTAGCGTAAATGTTCATGAGGTGTAATCGATAGAACTCTTTGGGGGGCAAACGGAACTCCAATCAGAACTACCCCAACCCTTACAGGAAAAAAGTTTTTTTTTTCACTGACTGAAAAATTTGAAATTTCAAGGCGCTATAACTTCTTTTCCTTAACAGTTAGCGTAAATGTTCATAAGGTGTAATCGATAGAACTCTTTGGGGAGCAAACGGAACTCTAATCAGAACTACCCCAACCCTTACAGGAAAAAAGTTTTTTTTTCACTGACTGAAAAATTTGAAATTTCAAGACGCTATAACTTCTGTTCCTTAACAGTTAGCGTAAATGTTCATGAGGTGTAATCGATAGAACTCTTTGGGGGGCAAACGGAACTCCAATCAGAACTACCCCAACCCTTACAGGAAAAAAGTATTTTTTTTACTGACTGAAAAATTTAAAATTTCAAGGCGCTATAACTTCTGTTCCTTAACAGTTAGCGTAAATGTTCATAAGGTGTAATCGATAGAACTCTTTGGGGGGCAAACGGAACTCTAATCAGAACTACCCCAACCTTTACAGGAAAAAAGTTTTTTTTTTCACTGACTGAAAAATTTGAAATTTCAAGGCGCTATAACTTCTTTTCCTTAACAGTTAGCGTAAATGTTCATAAGGTGTAATCGACAGAGCTCTTTGGGGGGCAAACGGAATTCCAATCAGAACTACCCCAACCCTTACAGGAAAAAATTTTTTTTTCACTGACTGAAAAATTTGAAATTTCAAGGCGCTATAACTTCTTTTCCTTAACAGTTAGCGTAAATGTTCATGAGGTGTAATCGATAGAACTCTTTGGGGGGCAAACGGAACTCCTATCAGAACTACCCCAACCCTTACAGGAAAAATGTTTTTTTTTCACTGACTGAAAAATTTGAAATTTCAAGGCGCTATAACTTCTGTTCCTTAACAGTTAGCGTAAATGTTCATAACGTGTAATCGATAGAGCTCTTTGGAGGCAAACGGAACTCTAATCAGAACTACCCCAACCCTTACAGGAGAAAAATTTTTTTTTCACTGACTGAAAAATTTGAAATTTCAAGGCGCTATAACTTCTTTTCCTTAACAGTTAGCGTAAATGTTCATCAGGTGTAATCGATAGAACTCTTTGGGGAACAAACGGAACTCCTATCAGAACTACCCCAACCCTTACAGGAAAAAAGTTTTTTTTTCACTGACTGAAAAATTTAAAATTTCAAGGCGCTATAACTTCTTTTCCTTAACAGTTAGCGTAAATGTTCATAAGGTGTAATCGATAGAACTCTTTAGGGGGCAAACGGAACTCCAATCAGAACTACCCCAACCCTTACAGAAAAAGTTTTTTTTTCACTGACTGAAAAATTTGAAATTTCAAGGCGCTATAACTTCTTTTCCTTAACAGTTAGCGTAAATGTTCATAAGGTGTAATCGATAGAACTCTTTTGGGGGCAAACGGAACTCCTATCAGAACTACCCCAACCCTTACAGGAAATAAGTTTTTTTTTCACTGACTGAAAAATTTGAAATTTCAAGGCGCTATAACTTCTGTTCCTTAACAGTTAGCGTAAATGTTCATAAGGTGTAATCGATAGAGCTCTTTGGAGGCAAACGGAACTCTAATCAGAACTACCCCAAACCTTACAGGAAAAAAGTTTTTTTTTCACTGACTGAAAAATTTTAAATTTCAAGGCGCTATAACTTCTTTTCCTTAACAGTAGCGTAAATGTTCATGAGGTGTAATCGATAGAACTCTTTGGGGGGCAAACGGAACTCCTATCAGAACTACCCCAACCCTTACAGGAAATAAGTTTTTTTTTCACTGACTGAAAAATTTGAAATTTCAAGGCGCTATAACTTCTGTTCCTTAACAGTTAGCGTAAATGTTCATAAGGTGTAATCGATAGAACTCTTTGGGGAGCAAACGGAACTCTAATCAGAACTACCCCAACCCTTACAGGAAAAAAAATTTTTTTTTCACTGACTGAAAAATTTGAAATTTCAAGGCGCTATAACTTCTTTTCCTTAACAGTTAGCGTAAATGTTCATAAGGTGTAATCGATGGAACTCTTTGGGGGGCAAACAGAACTCTAATCAGAACTACCCCAACCCTTACAGGAAAAAAGTTTTTTTTTCACTGACTGAAAAATTTGAAATTTCAAGGCGCTATAACTTCTTTTCCTTAACAGTAGCGTAAATGTTCATGAGGTGTAATCGAATGAACTCTTTGGGGGGCAAACGGAACTCCAATCAGAACTACCCCAACCCTTACAGGAAAAAAGTTTTTTTTTTCACTGACTGAAAAATTTGAAATTTCAAGGCGCTATAACTTCTTTTCCTTAACAGTTAGCGTAAATGTTCATAAGGTGTAATCGATAGAACTCTTTGGGGAGCAAACGGAACTCTAATCAGAACTACCCCAACCCTTACAGGAAAAAAGTTTTTTTTTCACTGACTGAAAAATTTGAAATTTCAAGACGCTATAACTTCTGTTCCTTAACAGTTAGCGTAAATGTTCATGAGGTGTAATCGATAGAACTCTTTGGGGGGCAAACGGAACTCCAATCAGAACTACCCCAACCCTTACAGGAAAAAAGTATTTTTTTCACTGACTGAACAATTTGAAATTTCAAGGCGCTATAACTTCTGTTCCTTAACAGTTAGCGTAAATGTTCGTCAGGTGTAATCGATAGAACTCTTTGGGGGGCAAACGGAACTCCTATCAGAACTACCCCAACCCTTACAGGAAAAAAGTTTTTTTTTCACTGACTGAAAAATTTGAAATTTCAAGGCGCTATAACTTCTGTCCCTTAACAGTTAGCGTAAATGTTCGTCAGGTGTAATCAATAGAGCTCTTTGGGGGGCAAACGGAACTCCAATCAGAACTACCCCAACCCTTACAGGAAAAATTTTTTTTTTCACTGACTGAAAAATTTGAAATTTCAAGGCGCTATAGCTTCTGTTCCTTAACAGTTAGCGTAAATGTTCATGAGGTGTAATCGATAGAGCTCTTTGGGGGGCAAACGGAACTCCAATCAGAACAACCCCAACCCTTACAGGAAAAAATTTTTTTTTCACTGACTGAAAAATTTAAAATTTCAAGGCGCTATAACTTCTGTTCCTTAACAGTTAGCGTAAATGTTCATAAGGTGTAATCGATAGAACTCTTTGGGGGGCAAACGGAACTCCAATCAGAACTACCCCAACCTTTACAGGAAAAAAGTTTTTTTTTTCACTGACTGAAAAATTTGAAATTTCAAGGCGCTATAACTTCTTTTCCTTAACAGTTAGCGTAAATGTTCATAAGGTGTAATCGACAGAGCTCTTTGGGGGGCAAACGGAATTCCAATCAGAACTACCCCAACCCTTACAGGAAAAATTTTTTTTTTCACTGACTGAAAAATTTGAAATTTCAAGGCGCTATAACTTCTTTTCCTTAACAGTTAGCGTAAATGTTCATGAGGTGTAATCGATAGAACTCTTTGGGGGGCAAACGGAACTCCTATCAGAACTACCCCAACCCTTACAGGAAAAATGTTTTTTTTTCACTGACTGAAAAATTTGAAATTTCAAGGCGCTATAACTTCTGTTCCTTAACAGTTAGCGTAAATGTTCATAACGTGTAATCGATAGAGCTCTTTGGAGGCAAACGGAACTCTAATCAGAACTACCCCAACCCTTACAGGAGAAAAGTTTTTTTTTCACTGACTGAAAAATTTGAAATTTCAAGGCGCTATAACTTCTTTTCCTTAACAGTTAGCGTAAATGTTCATCAGGTGTAATCGATAGAACTCTTTGGGGAACAAACGGAACTCCTATCAGAACTACCCCAACCCTTACAGGAAAAAAGTTTTTTTTTCACTGACTGAAAAATTTAAAATTTCAAGGCGCTATAACTTCTTTTCCTTAACAGTTAGCGTAAATGTTCATAAGGTGTAATCGATAGAACTCTTTAGGGGGCAAACGGAACTCCAATCAGAACTACCCCAACCCTTACAGAAAAAGTTTTTTTTTCACTGACTGAAAAATTTGAAATTTCAAGGCGCTATAACTTCTTTTCCTTAACAGTTAGCGTAAATGTTCATAAGGTGTAATCGATAGAACTCTTTTGGGGGCAAACGGAACTCCTATCAGAACTACCCCAACCCTTACAGGAAATAAGTTTTTTTTTCACTGACTGAAAAATTTGAAATTTCAAGGCGCTATAACTTCTGTTCCTTAACAGTTAGCGTAAATGTTCATAAGGTGTAATCGATAGAGCTCTTTGGAGGCAAACGGAACTCTAATCAGAACTACCCCAAACCTTACAGGAAAAAAGTTTTTTTTTCACTGACTGAAAAATTTTAAATTTCAAGGCGCTATAACTTCTTTTCCTTAACAGTAGCGTAAATGTTCATGAGGTGTAATCGATAGAACTCTTTGGGGGGCAAACGGAACTCCTATCAGAACTACCCCAACCCTTACAGGAAATAAGTTTTTTTTTCACTGACTGAAAAATTTGAAATTTCAAGGCGCTATAACTTCTGTTCCTTAACAGTTAGCGTAAATGTTCATAAGGTGTAATCGATAGAACTCTTTGGGGAGCAAACGGAACTCTAATCAGAACTACCCCAACCCTTACAGGAAAAAAATTTTTTTTTTCACTGACTGAAAAATTTGAAATTTCAAGGCGCTATAACTTCTTTTCCTTAACAGTTAGCGTAAATGTTCATAAGGTGTAATCGATGGAACTCTTTGGGGGGCAAACAGAACTCTAATCAGAACTACCCCAACCCTTACAGGAAAAAAGTTTTTTTTTCACTGACTGAAAAATTTGAAATTTCAAGGCGCTATAACTTCTTTTCCTTAACAGTAGCGTAAATGTTCATGAGGTGTAATCGAATGAACTCTTTGGGGGGCAAACGGAACTCCAATCAGAACTACCCCAACCCTTACAGGAAAAAAGTTTTTTTTTTCACTGACTGAAAAATTTGAAATTTCAAGGCGCTATAACTTCTTTTCCTTAACAGTTAGCGTAAATGTTCATAAGGTGTAATCGATAGAACTCTTTGGGGAGCAAACGGAACTCTAATCAGAACTACCCCAACCCTTACAGGAAAAAAGTTTTTTTTTCACTGACTGAAAAATTTGAAATTTCAAGACGCTATAACTTCTGTTCCTTAACAGTTAGCGTAAATGTTCATGAGGTGTAATCGATAGAACTCTTTGGGGGGCAAACGGAACTCCAATCAGAACTACCCCAACCCTTACAGGAAAAAAGTATTTTTTTCACTGACTGAACAATTTGAAATTTCAAGGCGCTATAACTTCTGTTCCTTAACAGTTAGCGTAAATGTTCGTCAGGTGTAATCGATAGAACTCTTTGGGGGGCAAACGGAACTCCTATCAGAACTACCCCAACCCTTACAGGAAAAAAGTTTTTTTTTCACTGACTGAAAAATTTGAAATTTCAAGGCGCTATAACTTCTGTCCCTTAACAGTTAGCGTAAATGTTCGTCAGGTGTAATCAATAGAGCTCTTTGGGGGGCAAACGGAACTCCAATCAGAACTACCCCAACCCTTACAGGAAAAATTTTTTTTTTCACTGACTGAAAAATTTGAAATTTCAAGGCGCTATAGCTTCTGTTCCTTAACAGTTAGCGTAAATGTTCATGAGGTGTAATCGATAGAGCTCTTTGGGGGGCAAACGGAACTCCAATCAGAACAACCCCAACCCTTACAGGAAAAAATTTTTTTTTCACTGACTGAAAAATTTAAAATTTCAAGGCGCTATAACTTCTGTTCCTTAACAGTTAGCGTAAATGTTCATAAGGTGTAATCGATAGAACTCTTTGGGGGGCAAACGGAACTCCAATCAGAACTACCCCAACCTTTACAGGAAAAAAGTTTTTTTTTTCACTGACTGAAAAATTTGAAATTTCAAGGCGCTATAACTTCTTTTCCTTAACAGTTAGCGTAAATGTTCATAAGGTGTAATCGACAGAGCTCTTTGGGGGGCAAACGGAATTCCAATCAGAACTACCCCAACCCTTACAGGAAAAATTTTTTTTTTCACTGACTGAAAAATTTGAAATTTCAAGGCGCTATAACTTCTTTTCCTTAACAGTTAGCGTAAATGTTCATAAGGTGTAATCGATAGAACTCTTTGGGGGGCAAACGGAACTCCTATCAGAACTACCCCAACCCTTACAGGAAAAATGTTTTTTTTTCACTGACTGAAAAATTTGAAATTTCAAGGCGCTATAACTTCTGTTCCTTAACAGTTAGCGTAAATGTTCATAACGTGTAATCGATAGAGCTCTTTGGAGGCAAACGGAACTCTAATCAGAACTACCCCAACCCTTACAGGAGAAAAGTTTTTTTTTCACTGACTGAAAAATTTGAAATTTCAAGGCGCTATAACTTCTTTTCCTTAACAGTTAGCGTAAATGTTCATGAGGTGTAATCGATAGAACTCTTTGGGGAACAAACGGAACTCCTATCAGAACTACCCCAACCCTTACAGGAAAAAAGTTTTTTTTTCACTGACTGAAAAATTTAAAATTTCAAGGCGCTATAACTTCTTTTCCTTAACAGTTAGCGTAAATGTTCATAAGGTGTAATCGATAGAACTCTTTAGGGGGCAAACGGAACTCCAATCAGAACTACCCCAACCCTTACAGGAAAAGTTTTTTTTTCACTGACTGAAAAATTTGAAATTTCAAGGCGCTATAACTTCTTTTCCTTAACAGTTAGCGTAAATGTTCATAAGGTGTAATCGATAGAACTCTTTTGGGGGCAAACGGAACTCCTATCAGAACTACCCCAACCCTTACAGGAGAAAAGTTTTTTTTTCACTGACTGAAAAATTTGAAATTTCAAGGCGCTATAACTTGTTTCTTAACAGTAAGCGTAAATGTTCATGAGGTGTAATCGATAGAACTATTTGGGGAGCAAACGGAACTCCTATCAGAACTACCCCAACCCTTACAGGAGAAAAGTTTTTTTTTCACTGACTGAAAAATTTGAAATTTCAAGGCGCTATAACTTCTTTTCCTTAACAGTTAGCGTAAATGTTCATAAGGTGTAATCGATGGAACTCTTTAGGGGGTAAACGGAACTCCAATCAGAACTACCCCAACCCTTACAGGAAAAAAGTTTTTTTTCACTGACTGAAAAATTTAAAATTTCAAGGCGCTATAACTTCTGTTCCTTAACAGTTAGCGTAAATGTTCATAAGGTGTAATCGATAGAACTCTTTGGGGGGCAAACGGAACTCCAATCAGAACTACCCCAACCCTTACAGGAAAAAAGTTTTTTTTTCACTGACTGAAAAATTTGAAATTTCAAGGCGCTATAACTTCTTTTCCTTAACAGTAGCGTAAATGTTCATCAGATGTAATCGAAAGAACTCTTTGGGGGGCAAACGGAACTCCAATCAGAACTACCTCAACCCTTACAGGAAAAAAGTTTTTTTTTTCACTGACTGAAAAATTTTAAATTTCAAGGCGCTATAACTTCTTTTCCTTAACAGTTAGCGTAAATGTTTGTCAGGTGTAATCGATAGAACTCTTTAGGGAGCAAACGGAACTCCAATCAGAACTATATAACCCTTACAGGAAATAAGTTTTTTTTTCACTGACTGAAAAATTTGAAATTTCAAGGCGCTATAACTTCTGTTCCTTAACAGTTAGCGTAAATGTTCATGAGGTGTAATCGATAGAACTCTTTGGGGGGCAAACGGAACTCCAATCAGAACTACCCCAACCCTTACAGGAAAAAAGTTTTTTTTTTTACTGACTGAAAAATTTGAAATTTCAAGGCGCTATAACTTCTTTTCCTTAACAGTTAGCGTAAATGTTCATAAGGTGTAATCGATAGAACTCTTTGGGGAGCAAACGGAACTCTTATCAGAACTACCCCAACCCTTACAGGAAAAAAGTTTTTTTTTCACTGACTGAAAAATTTGAAATTTCAAGACGCTATAACTTCTGTTCCTTAACAGTTAGCGTAAATGTTCATGAGGTGTAATCGATAGAACTCTTTGGGGGGCAAACGGAACTCCAATCAGAACTACCCCAACCCTTACAGGAAAAAAGTTTTTTTTTTCACTGACTGAAAAATTTGAAATTTCAAGGCGCTATAACTTCTTTTCCTTAACAGTTAGCGTAAATGTTCATAAGGTGTAATCGATAGAACTCTTTGGGGAGCAAACGGAACTCTAATCAGAACTACCCCAACCCTTACAGGAAAAAAGTTTTTTTTTCACTGACTGAAAAATTTGAAATTTCAAGACGCTATAACTTCTGTTCCTTAACAGTTAGCGTAAATGTTCATGAGGTGTAATCGATAGAACTCTTTGGGGGGCAAACGGAACTCCAATCAGAACTACCCCAACCCTTACAGGAAAAAAGTATTTTTTTTACTGACTGAAAAATTTAAAATTTCAAGGCGCTATAACTTCTGTTCCTTAACAGTTAGCGTAAATGTTCATAAGGTGTAATCGATAGAACTCTTTGGGGGGCAAACGGAACTCTAATCAGAACTACCCCAACCTTTACAGGAAAAAAGTTTTTTTTTTCACTGACTGAAAAATTTGAAATTTCAAGGCGCTATAACTTCTTTTCCTTAACAGTTAGCGTAAATGTTCATAAGGTGTAATCGACAGAGCTCTTTGGGGGGCAAACGGAATTCCAATCAGAACTACCCCAACCCTTACAGGAAAAAATTTTTTTTTCACTGACTGAAAAATTTGAAATTTCAAGGCGCTATAACTTCTTTTCCTTAACAGTTAGCGTAAATGTTCATGAGGTGTAATCGATAGAACTCTTTGGGGGGCAAACGGAACTCCTATCAGAACTACCCCAACCCTTACAGGAAAAATGTTTTTTTTTCACTGACTGAAAAATTTGAAATTTCAAGGCGCTATAACTTCTGTTCCTTAACAGTTAGCGTAAATGTTCATAACGTGTAATCGATAGAGCTCTTTGGAGGCAAACGGAACTCTAATCAGAACTACCCCAACCCTTACAGGAGAAAAGTTTTTTTTTCACTGACTGAAAAATTTGAAATTTCAAGGCGCTATAACTTCTTTTCCTTAACAGTTAGCGTAAATGTTCATCAGGTGTAATCGATAGAACTCTTTGGGGAACAAACGGAACTCCTATCAGAACTACCCCAACCCTTACAGGAAAAAAGTTTTTTTTTCACTGACTGAAAAATTTAAAATTTCAAGGCGCTATAACTTCTTTTCCTTAACAGTTAGCGTAAATGTTCATAAGGTGTAATCGATAGAACTCTTTAGGGGGCAAACGGAACTCCAATCAGAACTACCCCAACCCTTACAGAAAAAGTTTTTTTTTCACTGACTGAAAAATTTGAAATTTCAAGGCGCTATAACTTCTTTTCCTTAACAGTTAGCGTAAATGTTCATAAGGTGTAATCGATAGAACTCTTTTGGGGGCAAACGGAACTCCTATCAGAACTACCCCAACCCTTACAGGAGAAAAGTTTTTTTTTCACTGACTGAAAAATTTGAAATTTCAAGGCGCTATAACTTGTTTCTTAACAGTAAGCGTAAATATTCATGAGGTGTAATCGATAGAACTATTTGGGGAGCAAACGGAACTCCTATCAGAACTACCCCAACCCTTACAGGAGAAAAGTTTTTTTTTCACTGACTGAAAAATTTGAAATTTCAAGGCGCTATAACTTCTTTTCCTTAACAGTTAGCGTAAATGTTCATAAGGTGTAATCGATGGAACTCTTTAGGGGGTAAACGGAACTCCAATCAGAACTACCCCAACCCTTACAGGAAAAAAGTTTTTTTTCACTGACTGAAAAATTTAAAATTTCAAGGCGCTATAACTTCTGTTCCTTAACAGTTAGCGTAAATGTTCATAAGGTGTAATCGATAGAACTCTTTGGGGGGCAAACGGAACTCCAATCAGAACTACCCCAACCCTTACAGGAAAAAAGTTTTTTTTTCACTGACTGAAAAATTTGAAATTTCAAGGCGCTATAACTTCTTTTCCTTAACAGTAGCGTAAATGTTCATGAGATGTAATCGAAAGAACTCTTTGGGGGGCAAACGGAACTCCAATCAGAACTACCCCAACCCTTACAGGAAAAAAGTTTTTTTTTTCACTGACTGAAAAATTTTAAATTTCAAGGCGCTATAACTTCTTTTCCTTAACAGTTAGCGTAAATGTTTGTCAGGTGTAATCGATAGAACTCTTTAGGGAGCAAACGGAACTCCAATCAGAACTATATAACCCTTACAGGAAATAAGTTTTTTTTTCACTGACTGAAAAATTTGAAATTTCAAGGCGCTATAACTTCTGTTCCTTAACAGTTAGCGTAAATGTTCATGAGGTGTAATCGATAGAACTCTTTGGGGGGCAAACGGAACTCCAATCAGAACTACCCCAACCCTTACAGGAAAAAAGTTTTTTTTTTTACTGACTGAAAAATTTGAAATTTCAAGGCGCTATAACTTCTTTTCCTTAACAGTTAGCGTAAATGTTCATAAGGTGTAATCGATAGAACTCTTTGGGGAGCAAACGGAACTCTAATCAGAACTACCCCAACCCTTACAGGAAAAAAGTTTTTTTTTCACTGACTGAAAAATTTGAAATTTCAAGACGCTATAACTTCTGTTCCTTAACAGTTAGCGTAAATGTTCATGAGGTGTAATCGATAGAACTCTTTGGGGGGCAAACGGAACTCCAATCAGAACTACCCCAACCCTTACAGGAAAAAAGTTTTTTTTTTCACTGACTGAAAAATTTGAAATTTCAAGGCGCTATAACTTCTTTTCCTTAACAGTTAGCGTAAATGTTCATAAGGTGTAATCGATAGAACTCTTTGGGGAGCAAACGGAACTCTAATCAGAACTACCCCAACCCTTACAGGAAAAAAGTTTTTTTTTCACTGACTGAAAAATTTGAAATTTCAAGACGCTATAACTTCTGTTCCTTAACAGTTAGCGTAAATGTTCATGAGGTGTAATCGATAGAACTCTTTGGGGGGCAAACGGAACTCCAATCAGAACTACCCCAACCCTTACAGGGAAAAAGTTTTTTTTTTCACTGACTGAAAAATTTGAAATTTCAAGGCGCTATAACTTCTTTTCCTTAACAGTTAGCGTAAATGTTCATAAGGTGTAATCGATAGAACTCTTTGGGGAGCAAACGGAACTCTAATCAGAACTACCCCAACCCTTACAGGAAAAAAGTTTTTTTTTCACTGACTGAAAAATTTGAAATTTCAAGACGCTATAACTTCTGTTCCTTAACAGTTAGCGTAAATGTTCATGAGGTGTAATCGATAGAACTCTTTGGGGGGCAAACGGAACTCCAATCAGAACTACCCCAACCCTTACAGGAAAAAAGTATTTTTTTCACTGCCTGAAAAATTTGAAATTTCAAGGCGCTATAACTTCTGTCCCTTAACAGTTAGCGTAAATGTTCATGAGGTGTAATCAATAGAGCTCTTTGGGGGGCAAACGGAACTCCAATCAGAACTACCCCAACCCTTACAGGAAAAAATTTTTTTTTCACTGACTGAAAAATTTGAAATTTCAAGGCGCTATAGCTTCTGTTCCTTAACAGTTAGCGTAAATGTTCATGAGGTGTAATCGATAGAGCTCTTTGGGGGGCAAACGGAACTCCAATCAGAACAACCCCAACCCTTACAGGAAAAAATTTTTTTTTCACTGAATGAAAAATTTAAAATTTCAAGGCGCTATAACTTCTGTTCCTTAACAGTTAGCGTAAATGTTCATAAGGTGTAATCGATAGAACTCTTTGGGGGGCAAACGGAACTCTAATCAGAACTACCCCAACCCTTACAGGAAAAAAGTTTTTTTTTTTACTGACTGAAAAATTTGAAATTTCAAGGCGCTATAACTTCTTTTCCTTAACAGTTAGCGTAAATGTTCATAAGGTGTAATCGACAGAGCTCTTTAAGGGGCAAACGGAACTCCAATCAGAACTACCCCAACCCTTACAGGAAAAATGTGTTTTTTTCACTGACTGAAAAATTTGAAATTTCAAGGCGCTATAACTTCTGTTCCTTAACAGTTAGCGTAAATGTTCATAACGTGTAATCGATAGAGCTCTTTGGAGGCAAACGGAACTCTAATCAGAACTACCCCAACCCTTACAGGAGAAAAGTTTTTTTTTCACTGACTGAAAAATTTGAAATTTCAAGGCGCTATAACTTCTTTTCCTTAACAGTTAGCGTAAATGTTCATGAGGTGTAATCGATAGAACTCTTTGGGGAACAAACGGAACTCCTATCAGAACTACCCCAACCCTTACAGGAAAAAAGTTTTTTTTTCACTGACTGAAAAATTTAAAATTTCAAGGCGCTATAACTTCTTTTCCTTAACAGTTAGCGTAAATGTTCATAAGGTGTAATCGATAGAACTCTTTAGGGGGTAAACGCCAATCAGAACTACCCCAACCCTTACAGGAAAAGTTTTTTTTTCACTGACTGAAAAATTTGAAATTTCAAGGCGCTATAACTTCTTTTCCTTAACAGTTAGCGTAAATGTTCATAAGGTGTAATCGATAGAACTCTTTTGGGGGCAAACGGAACTCCTATCAGAACTACCCCAACCCTTACAGGAGAAAAGTTTTTTTTTCACTGACTGAAAAATTTGAAATTTCAAGGCGCTATAACTTCTTTTCCTTAACAGTTAGCGTAAATGTTCGTAAGGTGTAATCGATAGAACTCTTTGGGGGGCAAACGGAACTCCAATCAGAACTACCCCAACCCTTACAGGAAAAAAGTTTTTTTTTCACTGACTGAAAAATTTGAAATTTCAAGGCGCTATAACTTCTTTTCCTTAACAGAAGCGTAAATGTTCATGAGGTGTAATCGAAAGAACTCTTTGGGGGGCAAACGGAACTCCAATCAGAACTACCCCAACCCTTACAGGAAAAAAGTTTTTTTTTTCACTGACTGAAAAATTTGAAATTTCAAGGCGCTATAACTTCTTTTCCTTAACAGTTAGCGTAAATGTTCATAAGGTGTAATCGATAGAACTCTTTGGGGGGCAAACGGAACTCTAATCAGAACTACCCCAAACCTTACAGGAAAAAAGTTTTTTTTTCACTGACTGAAAAATTTGAAATTTCAAGGCGCTATAACTTCTTTTCCTTAACAGTTAGCGTAAATGTTCATGAGGTGTAATCGATAGAACTCTTTGGGGGGCAAACGGAACTCCTATCAGAACTACCCCAACCCTTACAGGAAATAAGTTTTTTTTTCACTGACTGAAAAATTTGAAATTTCAAGGCGCTATAACTTCTGTTCCTTAACAGTTAGCGTAAATGTTCTTAAGGTGTAATCGATAGAACTCTTTGGGGAGCAAACGGAACTCTAATCAGAACTACCCCAACCCTTACAGGAGAAAAGTTTTTTTTTCACTGACTGAAAAATTTGAAATTTCAAGGCGCTATAACTTCTTTTCCTTAACAGTTAGCGTAAATGTTCGTAAGGTGTAATCGATAGAACTCTTTGGGGGGCAAACGGAACTCCAATCAGAACTACCCCAACCCTTACAGGAAAAAAGTTTTTTTTTCACTGACTGAAAAATTTGAAATTTCAAGGCGCTATAACTTCTTTTCCTTAACAGAAGCGTAAATGTTCATGAGGTGTAATCGAAAGAACTCTTTGGGGGGCAAACGGAACTCCAATCAGAACTACCCCAACCCTTACAGGAAAAAAGTTTTTTTTTTCACTGACTGAAAAATTTGAAATTTCAAGGCGCTATAACTTCTTTTCCTTAACAGTTAGCGTAAATGTTCATAAGGTGTAATCGATAGAACTCTTTGGGGGGCAAACGGAACTCTAATCAGAACTACCCCAAACCTTACAGGAAAAAAGTTTTTTTTTCACTGACTGAAAAATTTGAAATTTCAAGGCGCTATAACTTCTTTTCCTTAACAGTTAGCGTAAATGTTTGTCAGGTGTAATCGATAGAACTCTTTAGGCGGCAAACGGAACTCTAATCAGAACTACCCCAACCCTTACAGGAAATAAGTTTTTTTTTCACTGACTGAAAAATTTGAAATTTCAAGGCGCTATAACTTCTGTTCCTTAACAGTTAGCGTAAATGTTCATGAGGTGTAATCGATAGAACTCTTTGGGGGGCAAACGGAACTCCAATCAGAACTACCCCAACCCTTACAGGAAAAAAGTATTTTTTTCACTGACTGAACAATTTGAAATTTCAAGGCGCTATAACTTCTGTTCCTTAACAGTTAGCGTAAATGTTCGTCAGGTGTAATCGATAGAACTCTTTGGGGGGCAAACGGAACTCCTATCAGAACTACCCCAACCCTTACAGGAAAAAAGTTTTTTTTTCACTGACTGAAAAATTTGAAATTTCAAGGCGCTATAACTTCTGTCCCTTAACAGTTAGCGTTAATGTTCATGAGGTGTAATCGATAGAGCTCTTTGGGGGGCAAACGGAACTCCAATCAGAACTACCCCAACCCTTACAGGAAAAAATTTTTTTTTCACTGACTGAAAAATTTGAAATTTCAAGGCGCTATAGCTTCTGTTCCTTAACAGTTAGCGTAAATGTTCATGAGGTGTAATCGATAGAGCTCTTTGGGGGGCAAACGGAACTCCAATCAGAACAACCCCAACCCTTACAGGAAAAAATTTTTTTTTCACTGACTGAAAAATTTAAAATTTCAAGGCGCTATAACTTCTGTTCCTTAACAGTTAGCGTAAATGTTTATAAGGTGTAATCGATAGAACTCTTTGGGGGGCAAACGAAACTCTAATCAGAACTACCCCAACTCTTACAGGAGAAAATTTTTTTTTTTACTGACTGATAAATTTGAAATTTCAAGGCGCTATAACTTCTTTTCCTTAACAGTTAGCGTAAATGTTCATGAGGTGTAATCGATAGAACTCTTTAGGGGGCAAACAGAACTCCTATCAGAACTACCCCAACCCTTACAGGAAAAAAGTTTTTTTTCACTGACTGAAAAATTTGAAATTTCAAGGCGCTATAACTTCTGTTTCTTAACAGTAAGCGTAAATGTTCATGAGGTGTAATCGATAGAACTCTTTGGGGAGCCAACGGAACTCCTATCAGAACTACCCCAACCCTTACAGGAGAAAAGTTTTTTTTTCACTGACTGAAAAATTTGAAATTTCAAGGCGCTATAACTTCTTTTCCTTAACAGTTAGCGTAAATGTTCATAAGGTGTAATCGATGGAACTCTTTAGGAGGTAAGCGGAACTCCAATCAGAACTACCCCAACCCTTACAGGAAAAAAGTTTTTTTTCACTGACTGAAAAATTTAAAATTTCAAGGCGCTATAACTTCTGTTCCTTAACAGTTAGCGTAAATGTTTATAAGGTGTAATCGATAGAACTCTTTGGGAGGCAAACGGAACTCCAATTAGAACTACCCCAACCCTTACAGGAAAAAAGTTTTTTTTTCACTGACTGAAAAATTTGAAATTTCAAGGCGCTATAACTTCTGTTCCTTAACAGTTAGCGTAAATGTTCATAAGGTGTAATCGATAGAACTCTTTGGGAGGGCAAACGGAACTCCTATCAGAACTACCCCAACCCTTACAGGAAAAAAGTTTTTTTTTCACTGACTGAAAAATTTGAAATTTCAAGGCGCTATAACTTCTGTTCCTTAACAGTTAGCGTAAATGTTCATGAGGTGTAATCGATAGAGCTCTTTGGGGGACAAACGGAACTCCAATCAGAACTACCCCAACCCTTACAGGAAAATTTTTTTTTTTCACTGACTGAAAAATTTGAAATTTCAAGGCGCTATAACTTCTTTTCCTTAACAGTTAGCGTAAATGTTCATAAGGTGTAATCGATAGAACTCTTTGGGGGGCAAACGGAACTTTAATCAGAACTACCCCAACCCTTACAGGAAAAAAGTTTTTTTTCACTGACTGAAAAATTTGAAATTTCAAGGCGCTATAACTTCTGTTCCTTAACAGTAAGCGTTAATGTTCATGAGGTGTAATCGATAGAACTCTTTGGGGAGCAAACGGAACTCCTATCAGAACTACCCCAACCCTTACAGGAGAAAAGTTTTTTTTTCACTGACTGAAAAATTTGAAATTTCAAGGCGCTATAACTTCTTTTCCTTAACAGTTAGCGTAAATGTTCATGAGGTGTAATCGATAGAACTCTTTAGGGGGCAAACGGAACTTCAATCAGAACTACCCCAACCCTTACAGGAAAAAAGTTTTTTTTCACTGACTGAAAAATTTGAAATTTCAAGGCGCTATAACTTCTGTTCCTTAACAGTTAGCGTAAATGTTCATAACGTGTAATCGATAGAGCTCTTTAGAGGCAAACGGAACTCTAATCAGAACTACCCCAACCCTTACAGGAAAAAAGTTTTTTTTTTCACTGACTGAAAAATTTTAAATTTCAAGGCGCTATAACTTCTTTTCCTTAACAGTTAGCGTAAATGTTTGTCAGGTGTAATCGATAGAACTCTTTAGGCGGCAAACGGAACTCTAATCAGAACTACCCCAACCCTTACAGGAAATAAGTTTTTTTTTCACTGACTGAAAAATTTGAAATTTCAAGGCGCTATAACTTCTGTTCCTTAACAGTTAGCGTAAATGTTCATGAGGTGTAATCGATAGAACTCTTTGGGGGGCAAACGGAACTCCAATCAGAACTACCCCAACCCTTACAGGAAAAAAGTATTTTTTTCACTGACTGAACAATTTGAAATTTCAAGGCGCTATAACTTCTGTTCCTTAACAGTTAGCGTAAATGTTCGTCAGGTGTAATCGATAGAACTCTTTGGGGGGAACACGGAACTCCTATCAGAACTACCCCAACCCTTACAGGAAAAAAGTTTTTTTTTCACTGACTGAAAAATTTGAAATTTCAAGGCGCTATAACTTCTGTCCCTTAACAGTTAGCGTAAATGTTCATGAGGTGTAATCGATAGAGCTCTTTGGGGGGCAAACGGAACTCCAATCAGAACTACCCCAACCCTTACAGGAAAAATTTTTTTTCACTGACTGAAAAATTTGAAATTTCAAGGCGCTATAGCTTCTGTTCCTTAACAGTTAGCGTAAATGTTCATGTGGTGTAATCGATAGAGCTCTTTGGGGGGCAAACGGAACTCCAATCAGAACAACCCCAACCCTTACAGGAAAAAATTTTTTTTTCACTGACTGAAAAATTTAAAATTTCAAGGCGCTATAACTTCTGTTCCTTAACAGTTAGCGTAAATGTTCATAAGGTGTAATCGATAGAACTCTTTGGGGGGCAAACGAAACTCTAATCAGAACTACCCCAACTCTTACAGGAGAAAAGTTTTTTTTTTTACTGACTGATAAATTTGAAATTTCAAGGCGCTATAACTTCTTTTCCTTAACAGTTAGCGTAAATGTTCATAAGGTGTTATCGATAGAACTCTTTAGGGGGCAAACAGAACTCCTATCAGAACTACCCCAACCCTTACAGGAAAAAAGTTTTTTTTCACTGACTGAAAAATTTGAAATTTCAAGGCGCTATAACTTCTGTTTCTTAACAGTAAGCGTAAATGTTCATGAGGTGTAATCGATAGAACTCTTTGGGGAGCAAACGGAACTCCTATCAGAACTACCCCAACCCTTACAGGAGAAAAGTTTTTTTTTCACTGACTGAAAAATTTGAAATTTCAAGGCGCTATAACTTCTTTTCCTTAACAGTTAGCGTAAATGTTCATAAGGTGTAATCGATGGAACTCTTTAGGAGGTAAACGGAACTCCAATCAGAACTACCCCAACCCTTACAGGAAAAAAGTTTTTTTTCACTGACTGAAAAATTTGAAATTTCAAGGCGCTATAACTTCTGTTCCTTAACAGTTAGCGTAAATGTTCATGAGGTGTAATCGATAGAGCTCTTTGGGGGACAAACGGAACTCCAATTAGAACTACCCCAACCCTTACAGGAAAAAAGTTTTTTTTTCACTGACTGAAAAATTTGAAATTTCAAGGCGCTATAACTTCTGTTCCTTAACAGTTAGCGTAAATGTTTATAAGGTGTAATCGATAGAACTCTTTGGGGGGCAAACGGAACTCCTATCAGAACTACCCCAACCCTTACAGGAAAAAAGTTTTTTTTTCACTGACTGAAAAATTTAAAATTTCAAGGCGCTATAACTTCTTTTCCTTAACAGTTAGCGTAAATGTTCATTTGGTGTAATCGATAGAGCTCTTTGGGGGACAAACGGAACTCCAATCAGAACTACCCCAACCCTTACAGGAAAATTTTTTTTTTTCACTGACTGAAAAATTTGAAATTACAAGGCGCTATAACTTCTTTTCCTTAACAGTTAGCGTAAATGTTCATAAGGTGTAATCGATAGAACTCTTTGGGGGGCAAACGGAACTTTAATCAGAACTACCCCAACCCTTACAGGAAAAAAGTTTTTTTTCACTGACTGAAAAATTTGAAATTTCAAGGCGCTATAACTTCTGTTCCTTAACAGTAAGCGTTAATGTTCATGAGGTGTAATCGATAGAACTCTTTGGGGAGCAAACGGAACTCCTATCAGAACTACCCCAACCCTTACAGGAGAAAAGTTTTTTTTTCACTGACTGAAAAATTTGAAATTTCAAGGCGCTATAACTTCTTTTCCTTAACAGTTAGCGTAAATGTTCATGAGGTGTAATCGATAGAACTCTTTAGGGGGCAAACGGAACTTCAATCAGAACTACCCCAACCCTTACAGGAAAAAAGTTTTTTTTCACTGACTGAAAAATTTGAAATTTCAAGGCGCTATAACTTCTGTTCCTTAACAGTTAGCGTAAATGTTCATAACGTGTAATCGATAGAGCTCTTTGGAGGCAAACGGAACTCTAATCAGAACTACCCCAAACCTTACAGGAAAAAAGTTTTTTTTTCACTGACTGAAAAATTTGAAATTTCAAGGCGCTATAACTTCTTTTCCTTAACAGTTAGCGTAAATGTTCATGAGGTGTAATCGATAGAACTCTTTGGGGGGCAAACGGAACTCCTATCAGAACTACCCCAACCCTTACAGGAAATAAGTTTTTTTTTCACTGACTGAAAAACTTGAAATTTCAAGGCGCTATAACTTCTGTTCCTTAACAGTTAGCGTAAATGTTCATTAGGTGTAATCGATAGAACTCTTTGGGGAGCAAACGGAACTCTAATCAGAACTACCCCAACCCTTACAGGAAAAAAGTATTTTTTTCACTGACTGAACAATTTGAAATTTCAAGGCGCTATAACTTCTGTTCCTTAACAGTTAGCGTAAATGTTCGTCAGGTGTAATCGATAGAACTCTTTGGGGGGCAAACGGAACTCCTATCAGAACTACCCCAACCCTTACAGGAAAAAAGTTTTTTTTTCACTGACTGAAAAATTTGAAATTTCAAGGCGCTATAACTTCTGTCCCTTAACAGTTAGCGTAAATGTTCATGAGGTGTAATCGATAGAGCTCTTTGGGGGGCAAACGGAACTCCAATCAGAACTACCCCAACCCTTACAGGAAAAAAATTTTTTTTCACTGACTGAAAAATTTGAAATTTCAAGGCGCTATAGCTTCTGTTCCTTGACAGTTAGCGTAAATGTTCATGAGGTGTAATCGATAGAGCTCTTTGGGAGGCAAACGGAACTCCAATCAGAACAACCCCAACCCTTACAGGAAAAAATTTTTTTTTCACTGACTGAAAAATTTAAAATTTCAAGGCGCTATAACTTCTGTTCCTTAACAGTTAGCGTAAATGTTCATAAGGTGTAATCGATAGAACTCTTTGGGGGGCAAACGGAACTCTAATCAGAACTACCCCAACCCTTACAGGAAAAAAGTTTTTTTTTTCACTGACTGAAAAATTTGAAATTTCAAGGCGCTATAACTTCTTTTCCTTAACAGTTAGCGTAAATGTTCATAAGGTGTAATCGACAGAGCTCTTTGGGGGGCAAACGGAACTCCAATCAGAACTACCCCAACCCTTACAGGAAAAATTTTTTTTTTCACTGACTGAAAAATTTGAAATTTCAAGGTGCTATAACTTCTTTTCCTTAACAGTTAGCGTAAATGTTCCTGTGGTGTATTCGATAGAACTCTTTAGGAAGCAAACGGAACTCCTATCAGAACTACCCCAACCCTTACAGGAAAAATGTTTTTTTTTCACTGACTGAAAAATTTGAAATTTCAAGGCGCTTTAACTTCTTTTCCTTAACAGTTAGCGTAAATGTTCATAACGTGTAATCGATAGAGCTCTTTGGAGGCAAACGGAACTCTAATCAGAACTACCCCAACCCTTACAGGAGAAAAGTTTTTTTTTCACTGACTGAAAAATTTGAAATTTCAAGGCGCTATAACTTCTTTTCCTTAACAGTTAGCGTAAATGTTCATGAGGTGTAATCGATAGAACTCTTTGGGGAACAAACGGAACTCCTATCAGAACTACCCCAACCCTTACAGGAAAAAAGTTTTTTTTTCACTGACTGAAAAATTTAAAATTTCAAGGCGCTATAACTTCTGTTCCTTAACAGTTAGCGTAAATGTTCATAAGGTGTAATCGATAGAACTCTTTGGGGAGCAAACGGAACTTCTATCAGAACTACCCCAACCCTTACAGGAAAAAAGTTTTTTTTTCACTGACTGAAAAATTTGAAATTTCAAGGCGCTATAACTTCTGTTTCTTAACAGTTAGCGTAAATGTTCATAAGATGTAATCGATAGAGCTCTTTGGGGGACAAACGGAACTCCAATCAGAACTACCCCAACCCTTACAGGAACATTTTTTTTTTCACTGACTGAAAAATTTAAAATTTCAAGGCGCTATAACTTCTGTTCCTTAACAGTTAGCGTAAATGTTCGTCAGGTGTAATCGATGGAACTCTTTAGGGGGTAAATGGAACTCCAATCAGAACTACCCCAACCCTTACAGGAAAAAAGTTTTTTTTCACTGACTGAAAAATTTAAAATTTCAAGGCGCTATAACTTCTGTTCCTTAACAGTTAGCGTAAATGTTCATAAGGTGTAATCGATAGAACTCTTTGGGGGGCAAACGGAACTCCAATCAGAACTACCCCAACCCTTACAGGAAAAAAGTTTTTTTTTCACTGACTGAAAAATTTGAAATTTCAAGGCGCTATAACTTCTTTTCCTTAACAGTTAGCGTAAATGTTCGTCAGGTGTAATCGATAGAACTCTTTGGGGAGCAAACGGAACTCCTATCAGAACTACCCCAACCCTTACAGGAAAAAAGTTTTTTTTTCACTGACTGAAAAATTTGAAATTTCAAGGCGCTATAACTTCTGTTTCTTAACAGTTAGCGTAAATGTTCATAAGATGTAATCGATAGAGCTCTTTGGGGGACAAAGGGAACTCCAATCAGAACTACCCCAACCCTTACAGGAACATTTTTTTTTTCACTGACTGAAAAATTTGAAATTTCAAGGCGCTATAACTTCTTTTCCTTAACAGTTAGCGTAAATGTTCATAGGGTGTAATGGATAGAACTCTTTGGGGGGCAAACGGAACTCTAATCAGAACTACCCCAAACCTTACAGGAAAAAAGTTTTTTTTCACTGACTGAAAAATTTGAAATTTCAAGGCGCTATAACTTCTTTTCCTTAACAGTTAGCGCAACTGTTCGTGAGGTGTAATCGATAGAACTCTTTGGGCGGCAAACGGAACTCTAATCAGAACTACCCCAACCCTTACAGGAAAAAAGTTTTTTTTCACTGACTGAAAAATTTGAAATTTCAAGGCGCTATAACTTCTTTTCCTTATCAGTAGCGTAAATATTAATGAGGTGTAATCGAAAGAACTCTTTGGGGGGCAAACGGAACTCCAATCAGAACTACCCCAACCCTTACAGGAAAAAAGTTTTTTTTTTCACTGACTGAAAAATTTTAAATTTCAAGGCGCTATAACTTCTGTTCCTTAACAGTTAGCGTAAATGTTCATAAGGTGTAATCGATAGAACTCTTTGGGGGGCAAACGGAACTCCAATCAGAACTACCCCAACCCTTACAGGAAAAAAGTTTTTTTTTCACTGACTGAAAAATTTGAAATTTCAAGGCGCTATAACTTCTTTTCCTTAACAGTAGCGTAAATGTTCATGAGGTGTAGTCGAAAGAACTCTTTGGGCGGCAAACGGAACTCTAATCAGAACTACCCCAACCCTTACAGGAAAAAAGTTTTTTTTTCACTGACTGAAAAATTTGAAATTTCAAGGCGCTATAACTTCTTTTCCTTAACAGTTAGCGTAAATGTTCATAAGGTGTAATCGATAGAACTCTTTGGGGGGCAAACGGAACTCTAATCAGAACTACCCCAAACCTTACAGGAAAAAAGTTTTTTTTCACTGACTGAAAAATTTGAAATTTCAAGGCGCTATAACTTCTTTTCCTTAACAGTTAGCGTAAATGTTCATAAGGTGTAATCGATAGAACTCTTTGGGGGGCAAACGGAACTCTAATCAGAACTACCCCAAACCTTACAGGAAAAAAGTTTTTTTTCACTGACTGAAAAATTTGAAATTTCAAGGCGCTATAACTTCTGTTCCATAACAGTTAGCGTAAATGTTCATGAGGTGTAATCGATAGAACTCTTTGGGCGGCAAACGGAACTCTAATCAGAACTACCCCAACCCTTACAGGAAAAAAGTTTTTTTTCACTGACTGAAAAATTTGAAATTTCAAGGCGCTATAACTTCTTTTCCTTAACAGTTAGCGTAAATGTTCATAAGGTGTAATCGATAGAACTATTTGGGGGGCAAACGGAACTCCTATCAGAACTACCGCAACCCTTACAGGAAAAAATTTTTTTTTTCACTGACTGAAAAATTTGAAATTTCAAGGCGCTATAACTTCTGTTCCTTAACAGTTAGCGTAAATGTTCGTCAGGTGTAATCGATAGAACTCTTTGGGGGCAAACGGAACTCCTATCAGAACTACCCCAACCCTTACAGGAAAAAAGTTTTTTTTTCACTGACTGAAAAATTTGAAATTTCAAGGCGCTATAACTTCTGTTTCTTAACAGTTAGCGTAAATGTTCATAAGATGTAATCGATAGAGCTCTTTGGGGGACAAACGGAACTCCAATCAGAACTACCCCAACCCTTACAGGAACATTTTTTTTTTCACTGACTGAAAAATTTGAAATTTCAAGGCGCTATAACTTCTTTTCCTTAACAGTTAGCGTAAATGTTCATAGGGTGTAATGGATAGAACTCTTTGGGGGGCAAACGGAACTCTAATCAGAACTACCCCAAACCTTACAGGAAAAAAGTTATTTTTCACTGACTGAAAAATTTGAAATTTCAAGGCGCTATAACTTCTTTTCCTTAACAGTTAGCGCAACTGTTCGTGAGGTGTAATCGATAGAACTCTTTGGGCGGCAAACGGAACTCTAATCAGAACTACCCCAACCCTTACAGGAAAAAAGTTTTTTTTCACTGACTGAAAAATTTGAAATTTCAAGGCGCTATAACTTCTTTTCCTTATCAGTAGCGTAAATATTAATGAGGTGTAATCGAAAGAACTCTTTGGGGGGCAAACGGAACTCCAATCAGAACTACCCCAACCCTTACAGGAAAAAAGTTTTTTTTTTCACTGACTGAAAAATTTTAAATTTCAAGGCGCTATAACTTCTGTTCCTTAACAGTTAGCGTAAATGTTCATAAGGTGTAATCGATAGAACTCTTTGGGGGGCAAACGGAACTCCAATCAGAACTACCCCAACCCTTACAGGAAAAAAGTTTTTTTTTCACTGACTGAAAAATTTGAAATTTCAAGGCGCTATAACTTCTTTTCCTTAACAGTAGCGTAAATGTTCATGAGGTGTAGTCGAAAGAACTCTTTGGGCGGCAAACGGAACTCTAATCAGAACTACCCCAACCCTTACAGGAAAAAAGTTTTTTTTTCACTGACTGAAAAATTTGAAATTTCAAGGCGCTATAACTTCTTTTCCTTAACAGTTAGCGTAAATGTTCATAAGGTGTAATCGATAGAACTCTTTGGGGGGCAAACGGAACTCTAATCAGAACTACCCCAAACCTTACAGGAAAAAAGTTTTTTTTCACTGACTGAAAAATTTGAAATTTCAAGGCGCTATAACTTCTTTTCCTTAACAGTTAGCGTAAATGTTCATAAGATGTAATCGATAGAACTCTTTGGGGGCAAACGGAACTCCTATCAGAACTACCCCAACCCTTACAGGAAAAATTTTTTTTTTTCACTGACTGAAAAATTTGAAATTTCAAGGCGCTATAACTTCTGTTCCATAACAGTTAGCGTAAATGTTCATGAGGTGTAATCGATAGAACTCTTTGGGCGGCAAACGGAACTCTAATCAGAACTACCCCAACCCTTACAGGAAAAAAGTTTTTTTTCACTGACTGAAAAATTTGAAATTTCAAGGCGCTATAACTTCTTTTCCTTAACAGTTAGCGTAAATGTTCATAAGGTGTAATCGATAGAACTATTTGGGGGGCAAACGGAACTCCTATCAGAACTACCGCAACCCTTACAGGAAAAAATTTTTTTTTTCACTGACTGAAAAATTTGAAATTTCAAGGCGCTATAACTTCTGTTCCTTAACAGTTAGCGTAAATGTTCGTCAGGTGTAATCGATAGAACTCTTTGGGGGCAAACGGAACTCCTATCAGAACTACCCCAACCCTTACAGGAAAAAAGTTTTTTTTTCACTGACTGAAAAATTTGAAATTTCAAGGCGCTATAACTTCTGTCCCTTAACAGTTAGCGTAAATGTTCATGAGGTGTAATCGATAGAGCTCTTTGGGGGGCAAACGGAACTCCAATCAGAACTACCCCAACCCTTACAGGAAAAAATTTTTTTTTCACTGACTGAAAAATTTGAAATTTCAAGGCGCTATAGCTTCTGTTCCTTAACAGTTAGCGTAAATGTTCATGAGGTGTAATCGATAGAGCTCTTTGGGGGGCAAACGGAACTCCAATCAGAACAACCCCAACCCTTACAGGAAAAAATTTTTTTTTCACTGACTGAAAAATTTAAAATTTCAAGGCGCTATAACTTCTGTTCCTTAACAGTTAGCGTAAATGTTCATAAGGTGTAATCGATAGAACTCTTTGGGGGGCAAACGGAACTCTAATCAGAACTACCCCAACCCTTACAGGAAAAAAGTTTTTTTTCACTGACTGAAAAATTTGAAATTTCAAGGCGCTATAACTTCTTTTCCTTAACAGTTAGCGTAAATGTTCATAAGGTGTAATCGACAGAGCTCTTTGGGGGGCAAACGGAACTCCAATCAGAACTACCCCAACCCTTACAGGAAAAAATTTTTTTTTCACTGACTGAAAAATTTGAAATTTCAAGGCGCTATAGCTTCTGTTCCTTAACAGTTAGCGTAAATGTTCATCAGGTGTAATCGATAGAGCTCTTTGGGGGGCAAACGGAACTCCAATCAGAACAACCCCAACCCTTACAGGAAAAAATTTTTTTTTCACTGACTGAAAAATTTAAAATTTCAAGGCGCTATAACTTCTGTTCCTTAACAGTTAGCGTAAATGTTCATGAGGTGTAATCGATAGAACTCTTTGGGGGGCAAACGGAACTCTAATCAGAACTACCCCAACCCTTACAGGAAAAAAGTTTTTTTTTTCACTGACTGAAAAATTTGAAATTTCAAGGCGCTATAACTTCTTTTCCTTAACAGTTAGCGTAAATGTTCATAAGGTGTAATCGACAGAGCTCTTTGGGGGGCAAACGGAACTCCAATCAGAACTACCCCAACCCTTGCAGGAAACATTTTTTTTTTTAACTGACTGAAAAATTTGAAATTTCAAGGCGCTATAAATTCTTTTCCTTAACAGTTAGCGTAAATGTTCATGAGGTGTATTCGATAGAACTCTTTGGGGGCAAACGGAACTCCTATCAGAACTACCCCAACCCTTACAGGAAAAAAGTTTTTTTTTCACTGACTGAAAAATTTAAAATTTCAAGGCGCTATAACTTCTTTTCCTTAACAGTTAGCGTAAATGTTCATAAGGTGTAATCGATAGAACTCTTTAGGGGGCAAACGGAACTCCAATCAGAACTACCCCAACCCTTACAGGAAAAGTTTTTTTTTCACTGACTGAAAAATTTGAAATTTCAAGGCGCTATAACTTCTTTTCCTTAACAGTTAGCGTAAATGTTCATAAGGTGTAATCGATAGAACTCTTTGGGGGGCAAACGGAACTCCTATCAGAACTACCCCAACCCTTACAGGAGAAAAGTTTTTTTTTCACTGACTGAAAAATTTGAAATTTCAAGGCGCTATAACTTCTTTTCCTTAACAGTTAGCGTAAATGTTCGTGAGGTGTAATCGATAGAACTCTTTGGGGGGCAAACGGAACTCCTATCAGAACTACCCCAACCCTTACAGGAAAAAAGTTTTTTTTCACTGACTGAAAAATTTGAAATTTCAAGGCGCTATAACTTCTGTTTCTTAACAGTAAGCGTAAATGTTCATGAGGTGTAATCGATAGAACTCTTTTGGGAGCAAACGGAACTCCTATCAGAACTACCCCAACCCTTACAGGAGAAAAGTTTTTTTTTCACTGACTGAAAAATTTGAAATTTCAAGGCGGTATAACTTCTTTTCCTTAACAGTTAGCGTAAATGTTCATAAGGTGTAATCGATGGAACTCTTTAGGGGGTAAACGGAACTCCAATCAGAACTACCCCAACCCTTACAGGAAAAAAGTTTTTTTTCACTGACTGAAAAATTTAAAATTTCAAGGCGCTATAACTTCTGTTCCTTAACAGTTAGCGTAAATGTTCATAAGGTGTAATCGATAGAACTCTTTGGGGGGCAAACGGAACTCCAATCAGAACTACCCCAACCCTTACAGGAAAAAAGTTTTTTTTTCACTGACTGAAAAATTTGAAATTTCAAGGCGCTATAACTTCTTTTCCTTAACAGTTAGCGTAAATGTTCGTTTGGTGTAATCGATAGAACTCTTTGGGGAGCAAACGGAACTCCTATCAGAACTACCCCAACCCTTACAGGAAAAAAGTTTTTTTTTCACTGACTGAAAAATTTGAAATTTCAAGGCGCTATAACTTCTGTTTCTTAACAGTTAGCGTAAATGTTCATAAGATGTAATCGATAGAGCTCTTTGGGGGACAAACGGAACTCCAATCAGAACTACCCCAACCCTTACAGGAACATTTTTTTTTTCACTGACTGAAAAATTTGAAATTTCAAGGCGCTATAACTTCTTTTCCTTAACAGTTAGCGTAAATGTTCATAAGGTGTAATCGATAGAACTCTTTGGGGGGCAAACGGAACTCCTATCAGAACTACCCCAACCCTTACAGGAGAAAAGTTTTTTTTTCACTGACTGAAAAATTTGAAATTTCAAGGCGCTATAACTTCTTTTCCTTAACAGTTAGCGTAAATGTTCATAAGGTGTAATCGATAGAACTCTTTAGGGGGCAAACGGAACTCCTATCAGAACTACCCCAACCCTTACAGGAAAAAAGTTTTTTTTCACTGACTGAAAAATTTGAAATTTCAAGGCGCTATAACTTCTGTTTCTTAACAGTAAGCGTAAATGTTCATGAGGTGTAATCGATAGAACTCTTTTGGGAGCAAACGGAACTCCTATCAGAACTACCCCAACCCTTACAGGAGAAAAGTTTTTTTTTCACTGACTGAAAAATTTGAAATTTCAAGACGGTATAACTTCTTTTCCTTAACAGTTAGCGTAAATGTTCATAAGGTGTAATCGATGGAACTCTTTAGGGGGTAACCGGAACTTCAATCAGAACTACCCCAACCCTTACAGGAAAAAAGTTTTTTTTCACTGACTGAAAAATTTAAAATTTCAAGGCGCTATAACTTCTGTTCCTTAACAGTTAGCGTAAATGTTCATAAGGTGTAATCGATAGAACTCTTTGGGGGGCAAACGGAACTCCAATCAGAACTACCCCAACCCTTACAGGAAAAAAGTTTTTTTTTCACTGACTGAAAAATTTGAAATTTCAAGGCGCTATAACTTCTTTTCCTTAACAGTTAGCGTAAATGTTCGTTTGGTGTAATCGATAGAACTCTTTGGGGAGCAAACGGAACTCCTATCAGAACTACCCCAACCCTTACAGGAAAAAAGTTTTTTTTTCACTGACTGAAAAATTTGAAATTTCAAGGCGCTATAACTTCTGTTTCTTAACAGTTAGCGTAAATGTTCATAAGATGTAATCGATAGAGCTCTTTGGGGGACAAACGGAACTCCAATCAGAACTACCCCAACCCTTACAGGAACATTTTTTTTTTCAATGACTGAAAAATTTGAAATTTCAAGGCGCTATAACTTCTTTTCCTTAACAGTTAGCGTAAATGTTCATAGGGTGTAATGGATAGAACTCTTTGGGGGGCAAACGGAACTCTAATCAGAACTACCCCAAACCTTACAGGAAAAAAGTTTTTTTTCACTGACTGAAAAATTTGAAATTTCAAGGCGCTATAACTTCTTTTCCTTAACAGTTAGCGTAAATGTTCGTGAGGTGTAATCGATAGAACTCTTTGGGCGGCAAACGGAACTCTAATCAGAACTACCCCAACCCTTACAGGAAAAAAGTTTTTTTTCACTGACTGAAAAATTTGAAATTTCAAGGCGCTATAACTTCTTTTCCTTAACAGTAGCGTAAATATTAATGAGGTGTAATCGAAAGAACTCTTTGGGGGGCAAACGGAACTCCAATCAGAACTACCCCAACCCTTACAGGAAAAAAGTTTTTTTTTTCACTGACTGAAAAATTTAAAATTTCAAGGCGCTATAACTTCTGTTCCTTAACAGTTAGCGTAAATGTTCATAAGGTGTAATCGATAGAACTCTTTGGGGGGCAAACGGAACTCCAATCAGAACTACCCCAACCCTTACAGGAAAAAAGTTTTTTTTTCACTGACTGAAAAATTTGAAATTTCAAGGCGCTATAACTTCTTTTCCTTAACAGTAGCGTAAATGTTCATGAGGTGTAATCGAAAGAACTCTTTGGGCGGCAAACGGAACTCTAATCAGAACTACCCCAACCCTTACAGGAAAAAAGTTTTTTTTTACTGACTGAAAAATTTGAAATTTCAAGGCGCTATAACTTCTTTTCCTTAACAGTTAGCGTAAATGTTCATAAGGTGTAATCGATAGAACTCTTTGGGGGCAAACGGAACTCCTATCAGAACTACCCCAACCCTTACAGAAAAAAATTTTTTTTTTCACTGACTGAAAAATTTGAAATTTCAAGGCGCTATAACTTCTTTTCCTTAACAGTTAGCGTAAATGTTCGTAAGGTGTAATCGATAGAACTCTTTAGGGAGCAAACGGAACTCCAATCAGAACTACCCCAACCCTTACAGGAAAAAAGTTTTTTTTTCACTGACTGAAAAATTTGAAATTTCAAGGCGCTATAACTTCTGTTCCTTAACAGTTAGCGTAAATGTTCATGAGGTGTAATCGATAGAACTCTTTAGGGAGCAAACGGAACTCTAATCAGAACTACCCCAACTTTTACAGGAAAAAAGTTTTTTTTTCACTGACTGAAAAATTTGAAATTTCAAGGCGCTATAACTTCTTTTCCTTAACAGTAGCGTAAATGTTCATGAGGAGTAATCGAAAAAACTCTTTGGGGGGCAAACGGAACTCCAATCAGAACTACCCCAACCCTTACAGGAAAAAAGTTTTTTTTTTCACTGACTGAAAAATTTTAAATTTCAAGGCGCTATAACTTCTTTTCCTTAACAGTTAGCGTAAATGTTCATAAGGTGTAGTCGATAGAACTCTTTGGGCGGCAAACGGAACTCTAATCAGAACTACCCCAACCCTTACAGGAAAAAAGTTTTTTTTTCACTGACTGAAAAATTTGAAATTTCAAGGCGCTATAACTTCTGTTCCTTAACAGTTAGCGTAAATGTTCATGAGGTGTAATCGATAGAACTCTTTGGGGGGCAAACGTAACTCCAATCAGAACTACCCCAACCCTTACAGGAAAAAAGTTTTTTTTTCACTGACTGAACAATTTGAAATTTCAAGGCGCTATAACTTCTGTTCCTTAACAGTTAGCGTAAATGTTCGTCAGGTGCAATCGATAGAACTTTTTGGGGGGCAAACGGAACTCCTTTCAGAACTACCCCAACCCTTACAGGAAAAAAGTTTTTTTTTCACTGACTGAAAAATTTGAAATTTCAAGGCGCTATAGCTTCTGTTCCTTAACAGTTAGCGTAAATGTTCATGAGGTGTAATCGATAGAGCTCTTTGGGGAGCAAACGGAACTCCAATCAGAACAACCCCAACCCTTACAGGAAAAAATTTTTTTTTCACTGACTGAAAAATTTAAAATTTCAAGGCGCTATAACTTCTTTTCCTTAACAGTTAGCGTAAATGTTCATAAGGTGTAATCGATAGAACTCTTTGGGGGGCAAACGGAACTCTAATCAGAACTACCCCAACCCTTACAGGAAAAAAGTTTTTTTTTTTCACTGACTGAAAAATTTGAAATTTCAAGGCGCTATAACTTCTTTTCCTTAACAGTTAGCGTAAATGTTCGTGAGGTGTAATCGACAGAGCTCTTTGGGGGGCAAACGGAACTCCAATCAGAACTACCCCAACCCTTACAGGAAAAAATTTTTTTTTCACTGACTGAAAAATTTGAAATTTCAAGGCGCTATAACTTCTTTTCCTTAACAGTTAGCGTAAATGTTCGTAAGGTGTAATCGATAGAACTCTTTAGGGGACAAACGGAACTCTAATCAGAACTACCCCAAACCTTACAGGAAAAAAGTTTTTTTTTCACTGACTGAAAAATTTGAAATTTCAAGGCGCTATAACTTCTTTTCCTTAACAGTTAGCGTAAATGTTCATGAAGTATAATCGATAGAACTCTTTGGGGGGCAAACGGAACTCCTATCAGAACTACCCCAACCCTTACAGGAAAAATGTTTTTTTTTCACTGACTGAAAAATTTGAAATTTCAAGGCGCTATAACTTCTGTGCCTTAACAGTTAGCGTAAATGTTCATAACGTGTAATCGATAGAGCTCTTTGGAGGCAAACGGAACTCTAATCAGAACTACCCCAACCCTTACAGGAAAAAAGTTTTTTTTTCACTGACTGAAAAATTTGAAATTTCAAGGCGCTATAGCTTCTGTTCCTTAACAGTTAGCGTAAATGTTCATAAGGTGTAATCGATAGAACTCTTTGGGGGGCAAACGGAACTCCAATCAGAACTACCCCAACCCTTACAGGAAAAAAGTTTTTTTTTCACTGACTGAAAAATTTGAAATTTCAAGGCGCTATAACTTCTTTTCCTTAACAGTTAGCGTAAATGTTCATAAGGTGTAATCGATAGAACTCTTTGGGGGGCAAACGGAACTCCAATCAGAACTACCCCAACCCTTACAGGAAAAAAGTTTTTTTTTCACTGACTGAAAAATTTGAAATTTCAAGGCGCTATAGCTTCTGTTCCTTAACAGTTAGCGTAAATGTTCATAAGGTGTAATCGATAGAACTCTTTGGGGGGCAAACGGAACTCCTATCAGAACTACCCCAACCCTTACAGGAAAAAAGTTTTTTTTTTCACTGACTGAAAAATTTGAAATTTCAAGGCGCTATAACTTCTTTTCCTTAACAGTTAGCGTAAATGTTCATAAGGTGTAATCGATAGAACTCTTTGGGGAGCAAACGGAACTCTAATCAGAACTACCCCAACCCTTACAGGAAAAAAGTTTTTTTTTTCGCTGACTGAAAAATTTGAAATTTCAAGGCGCTATAACTTCTTTTCCTTAACAGTTAGCGTAAATGTTCATGAGGTGTAATCGATAGAACTCTTTGGGGGGCAAACGGAACTCTAATCAGAACTACCCCAACCCTTACAGGAAAAAAGTTTTTTTTTCACTGACTGAAAAATTTGAAATTTCAAGGCGCTATAACTTCTTTTCCTTAACAGTAGCGTAAATGTTTATGAGGTGTAATCGAAAGAACTCTTTGGGAGGCAAACGGAACTCCAATCAGAACTACCCCAACCCTTACAGGAAAAAAGTTTTTTTTTTCACTGACTGAAAAATTTTAAATTTCAAGGCGCTATAACTTCTTTTCCTTAACAGTTAGCGTAAATGTTCATAAGGTGTAATCGATAGAACTTTTTGGGGAACAAACGGAACTCCTATCAGAACTACCCCAACCCTTACAGGAAAAAAGTTTTTTTTTCACTGACTGAAAAATTTAAAATTTCAAGGCGCTATAACTTCTTTTCCTTAACAGTTAGCGTAAATGTTCATAAGGTGTAATCGATAGAACTCTTTAAGGGGCAAACGGAACTCCAATCAGAACTACCCCAACCCTTACAGGAAAAGTTTTTTTTTCACTGACTGAAAAATTTGAAATTTCAAGGCGCTATAACTTCTTTTCCTTAACAGTTAGCGTAAATGTTCATAAGGTGTAATCGATAGAACTCTTTGGGGGGCAAACGGAACTCCTATCAGCACTACCCCAACCCTTACAGGAGAAAAGTTTTTTTTTCACTGACTGAAAAATTTGAAATTTCAAGGCGCTATAACTTCTTTTCCTTAACAGTTAGCGTAAATGTTCATAAGGTCTAATCGATAGAACTCTTTAGGGGGCAAACGGAACTCCACTCAGAACTACCCCAACCCTTACAAGAAAAAAGTTTTTTTTCACTGACTGAAAAATTTGAAATTTCTAGGCGCTATAACTTCTGTTTCTTATCAGTAAGCGTAAATGTTCATGAGGTGTAATCGATAGAACTCTTTGGGGAGCAAACGGAACTCCTATCAGAACTACCCCAACCCTTACAGGAGAAAAGTTTTTTTTTCACTGACTGAAAAATTTGAAATTTCAAGGCGCTATAACTTCTGTTCCTTAACAGTTAGCGTAAATGTTCATAAGGTGTAATCGATGGAACTCTTTAGGGGGTAAACGGAACTCCAATCAGAACTACCCCAACCCTTACAGGAAAAAAGTTTTTTTTCACTGACTGAAAAATTTAAAATTTCAAGGCGCTATAACTTCTGTTCCTTAACAGTTAGCGTAAATATTCATAAGGTGTAATCGATAGAACTCTTTGGGGGGCAAACGGAACTCCAATCAGAACTACCCCAACCCTTACAGGAAAAAAGTTTTTTTTTCACTGACTGAAAAACTTGAAATTTCAAGGCGCTATAACTTCTTTTCCTTAACAGTTAGCGTAAATGTTCATAAGGTGTAATCGATAGAACTCTTTAGGGAGCAAACGGAACTCCAATCAGAACTACCCCAACCCTTACAGGAAAAAAGTTTTTTTTTCACTGACTGAAAAATTTGAAATTTCAAGGCGCTATAACTTCTGTTCCTTAACAGTTAGCGTAAATGTTCGTCAGGTGTAATCGATAGAACTCTTTGGGGGGCAAACGGAACTCCTATCAGAACTACCCCAACCCTTACAGGAAAAAAGTTTTTTTTTTTCACTGACTGAAAAATTTGAAATTTCAAGGCGCTATAACTTCTTTTCCTTAACAGTTAGCGTAAATGTTCATGAGGTGTAATCGATAGAACTCTTTGGGGAGCAAACGGAACTCTAATCAGAACTACCCCAACCCTTACAGGAAAAAAGTTTTTTTTTTCACTGACTGAAAAATTTGAAATTTCAAGGCGCTATAACTTCTTTTCCTTAACAGTTAGCGTAAATGTTCATGAGATGTAATCGATAGAACTCTTTGGGGGGCAAACGGAACTCTAATCAGAACTACCCCAACCCTTACAGGAAAAAAGTTTTTTTTTCACTGACTGAAAAATTTGAAATTTCAAGGCGCTATAACTTCTTTTCCTTAACAGTAGCGTAAATGTTCATGAGGTGTAATCGAAAGAACTCTTTGGGGGGCAAACGGAACTCCAATCAGAACTACCCCAACCCTTACAGGAAAAAAGTTTTTTTTTTCACTGACTGAAAAATTTAAAATTTCAAGGCGCTATAACTTCTGTTCCTTAACAGTTAGCGTAAATATTCCAAAGGTGTAATCGATAGAACTCTTTGGGGGGCAAACGGAACTCCAATCAGAACTACCCCAACCCTTACAGGAAAAGTTTTTTTTTCACTGACTGAAAAATTTGAAATTTCAAGGCGCTATAACTTCTTTTCCTTAACAGTTAGCGTAAATGTTCATAAGGTGTAATCGATAGAACTCTTTGGGGGGCAAACGGAACTCCTATCAGCACTACCCCAACCCTTACAGGAGAAAAGTTTTTTTTTCACTGACTGAAAAATTTGAAATTTCAAGGCGCTATAACTTCTTTTCCTTAACAGTTAGCGTAAATGTTCATAAGGTGTAATCGATAGAACTCTTTAGGGGGCAAACGGAACTCCACTCAGAACTACCCCAACCCTTACAAGAAAAAAGTTTTTTTTCACTGACTGAAAAATTTGAAATTTCTAGGCGCTATAACTTCTGTTTCTTATCAGTAAGCGTAAATGTTCATGAGGTGTAATCGATAGAACTCTTTGGGGAGCAAACGGAACTCCTATCAGAACTACCCCAACCCTTACAGGAGAAAAGTTTTTTTTTCACTGACTGAAAAATTTGAAATTTCAAGGCGCTATAACTTCTGTTCCTTAACAGTTAGCGTAAATGTTCATAAGGTGTAATCGATGGAACTCTTTAGGGGGTAAACGGAACTCCAATCAGAACTACCCCAACCCCTACAGGAAAAAAGTTTTTTTTCACTGACTGAAAAATTTAAAATTTCAAGGCGCTATAACTTCTGTTCCTTAACATTTAGCGTAAATGTTCATAAGGTGTAATCGATAGAACTCTTTGGGGGGCAAACGGAACTCCTATCAGAACTACCCCAACCCTTACAGGAAAAAAGTTTTTTTTTCACTGACTGAAAAATTTGAAATTTCAAGGCGCTATAACTTCTTTTCCTTAACAGTTAGCGTAAATGTTCGTCAGGTGTAATCGATAGAACTCTTTAGGGAGCAAACGGAACTTCAATCAGAACTACCCCAACCCTTACAGGAAAAAAGTTTTTTTTTCACTGACTGAAAAATTTGAAATTTCAAGGCGCTATAACTTCTGTTCCTTAACAGTTAGCGTAAATGTTCATAAGGTGTAATCGATAGAACTCTTTGGGGGGCAAACGGAACTCCTATCAGAACTACCCCAACCCTTACAGGAAAAAAGTTTTTTTTTTCACTGACTGAAAAATTTGAAATTTCAAGGCGCTATAACTTCTTTTCCTTAACAGTTAGCGTAAATGTTCATAAGGTGTAATCGATAGAACTCTTTGGGGAGCAAACGGAACTCTAATCAGAACTACCCCAACCCTTACAGGAAAAAAGTTTTTTTTTTCACTGACTGAAAAATTTGAAATTTCAAGGCGCTATAACTTCTTTTCCTTAACAGTTAGCGTAAATGTTCATGAGGTGTAATCGATAGAACTCTTTGGGGGGCAAACGGAACTCTAATCAGAACTACCCCAACCCTTACAGGAAAAAAGTTTTTTTTTCACTGACTGAAAAATTTGAAATTTCAAGGCGCTATAACTTCTTTTCCTTAACAGTAGCGTAAATGTTCATGAGGTGTAATCGAAAGAACTCTTTGGGGGGCAAACGGAACTCCAATCAGAACTACCCCAACCCTTACAGGAAAAAAGTTTTTTTTTTCACTGACTGAAAAATTTTAAATTTCAAGGCGCTATAACTTCTTTTCCTTAACAGTTAGCGTAAATGTTTGTCAGGTGTAATCGATAGAACTCTTTAGGCGGCAAACGGAACTCTAATCAGAACTACCCCAACCTTACAGGAAAAAAGTTTTTTTTTTCACTGACTGAAAAATTTGAAATTTCAAGGCGCTATAAATTCTTTTCCTTAACAGTTAGCGTAAATGTTTGTCAGGTGTAATCGATGGAACTCTTTAGGCGGCAAACGGAACTCTAATCAGAACTACCCCAACCTTGCAGGAAAAAAGTTTTTTTTTTCACTGACTGAAAAATTTGAAATTTCAAGGCGCTATAACTTCTGTTCCTTAACAGTTAGCGTAAATGTTCGTCAGGTGTAATCGATAGAACTCTTTGGGGGGCAAACGGAACTCCAATCAGAACTACCCCAACCCTTACAGGAAAAAAGTTTTTTTTTCAATGACTGAACAATTTGAAATTTCAAGGCGCTATAACTTCTGTTCCTTAACAGTTAGCGTAAATGTTCGTCAGGTGTAATCGATAGAACTTTTTGGGGGGCAAACGGAACTCCAATCAGAACTACCCCAACCCTTACAGGAAAAAAGTTTTTTTTTCACTGACTGAAAAATTTGAAATTTCAAGGCGCTATAACTTCTGTTCCTTAACAGTTAGCGTAAATGTTCATAAGGTGTAATCGATAGAACTCTTTGGGGGGCAAACGGAACTCCTATCAGAACTACCCCAACCCTTACAGGAAAAAAGTTTTTTTTTCACTGACTGAAAAATTTGAAATTTCAAGGCGCTATAACTTCTTTTCCTTAACAGTTAGCGTAAATGTTCATAAGGTGTAATCGATAGAACTCTTTAGGGAGCAAACGGAACTCCAATCAGAACTACCCCAACCCTTACAGGAAAAAAGTTTTTTTTTCACTGACTGAAAAATTTGAAATTTCAAGGCGCTATAACTTCTGTTCCTTAACAGTTAGCGTAAATGTTCATGAGGTGTAATCGATAGAGCTCTTTGGGGGGCAAACGGAACTCCAATCAGAACTACCCCAACCCTTACAGGAAAAATTTTTTTTTTCACTGACTGAAAAATTTGAAATTTCAAGGCGCTATAGCTTCTGTTCCTTAACAGTTAGCGTAAATGTTCATGAGGTGTAATCGATAGAGCTCTTTGGGGGGCAAACGGAACTCCAATCAGAACAACCCCAACCCTTACAGGAAAAAATTTTTTTTTCACTGACTGAAAAATTTGAAATTTCAAGGCGCTATAACTTCTTTTCCTTAACAGTTAGCGTAAATGTTCATAAGGTGTAATCGACAGAGCTCTTTGGGGGGCAAACGGAACTCCAATCAGAACTACCCCAACCCTTACAGGAAAAAATTTTTTTTCACTGACTGAAAAATTTGAAATTTCAAGGCGCTATAACTTCTTTTCCTTATTAGTTAGCGTAAATGTTCATAAGGTGTAATCGATAGAACTCTTTAGGGGACAAACGGAACTCTAATCAGAACTACCCCAAACCTTACAGGAAAAAAGTTTTTTTTTTCACTGACTGAAAAATTTGAAATTTCAAGGCGCTATAACTTCTTTTCCTTAACAGTTAGCGTGAATGTTCATGAGGTGTAATCGATAGAACTCTTTGGGGAACAAACGGAACTCCTATCAGAACTACCCCAACCCTTACAGGAAAAAAGTTTTTTTTCACTGACTGAAAAATTTAAAATTTCAAGGCGCTATAACTTCTTTTCCTTAACAGTTAGCGTAAATGTTCATAAGGTGTAGTCGATAGAACTCTTTGGGGGGCAAACGGAACTCCAATCAGAACTACCCCAACCCTTACAGGAAAAAATTTTTTTTTCACTGACTGAAAAATTTGAAATTTCAAGGCGCTATAACTTCTTTTCCTTAACAGTTAGCGTAAATGTTCATGGGGTGTAATCGACAGAGCTCTTTGGGGGGCAAACGGAACTCCAATCAGAACTACCCCAACCCTTACAGGACAAAATTTTTTTTTCACTGACTGAAAAATTTGAAATTTCAAGGCGCTATAACTTCTGTTCCTTAACAGTTAGCGTAAATGTTCATAAGGTGTAGTCGATAGAACTCTTTGGGGGGCAAACGGAACTCTTATCAGAACTACCCCAACCCTTACAGGAAAAAAGTTTTTTTTTTCACTGACTGAAAAATTTGATATTTCAAGGCGCTATAACTTCTTTTCCTTAACAGTTAGCGTAAATGTTCATGGGGTGTAATCGACAGAGCTCTTTGGGGGGCAAACGGAACTCCAATCAGAACTACCCCAACCCTTACAGGAAAAAAATTTTTTTTCACTGACTGAAAAATTTGAAATTTCAAGGCGCTATAACTTCTTTTCCTTATTAGTTAGCGTAAATGTTCATAAGGTGTAATCGATAGAACTCTTTAGGGGACAAACGGAACTCTAATCAGAACTACCCCAAACCTTACAGGAAAAAAGTTTTTTTTTTCACTGACTGAAAAATTTGAAATTTCAAGGCGCTATAACTTCTTTTCCTTATTAGTTAGCGTAAATGTTCATAAGGTGTAATCGATAGAACTCTTTAGGGACAAACGGAACTCTAATCAGAACTACCCCAAACCTTACAGGAAAAAAGTTTTTTTTTTCACTGACTGAAAAATTTGAAATTTCAAGGCGCTATAACTTCTTTTCCTTAACAGTTAGCGTAAATGTTCATAGAGTGTAATCGATAGAACTCTTTGGGGAACAAACGGAACTCCTATCAGAACTACCCCAACCCTTACAGGAAAAAAGTTTTTTTTTCACTGACTGAAAAATTTAAAATTTCAAGGCGCTATAACTTCTTTTCCTTAACAGTTAGCGTAAATGTTCATAGGGTGTAGTCGATAGAACTCTTTGGGGGGCAAACGGAACTCCAATCAGAACTACCCCAACCCTTACAGGAAAAAAGTTTTTTTTTTCACTGATTGAAAAATTTGAAATTTCAAGGCGCTATACCTTCTTTTCCTTAACAGTTAGCGTAAATGTTCATAAGGTGTAATCGATAGAACTCTATGGGGAACAAACGGAACTCCTATCAGAACTACCCCAACCCTTACAGGAAAAAAGTTTTTTTTTCACTGACTGAAAAATTTAAAATTTCAAGGCGCTATAACTTCTTTTCCTTAACAGTTAGAGTAAATGTTCATGAGGTGTAATCGATAGAACTCTTTGGGGAACAAACGGAACTCCTATCAGAACTACCCCAACCCTTACAGGAAAAAAGTTTTTTTTTCACTGACTGAACAATTTGAAATTTCAAGGCGCTATAACTTCTGTTCCTGAACAGTTAGCGTAAATGTTCGTCAGGTGTAATCGATAGAACTTTTTGGGGGGCAAACGGAACTCCTATCAGAACTACCCCAACCCTTACAGGAAAAAATTTTTTTTTTCACTGACTGAAAAATTTGAAATTTCAAGGCGCTATAACTTCTGTTCCTTAACAGTTAGCGTAAATGTTCGTGAGGTGTAATCGATAGAGCTCTTTGGGGGGCAAACGGAACTCCAATCAGAACTACCCCAACCCTTACAGGAAAAATTTTTTTTTTCACTGACTGAAAAATTTGAAATTTCAAGGCGCTATAGCTTCTGTTCCTTAACAGTTAGCGTAAATGTTCATGAGGTGTAATCGATAGAGCTCTTTGGGGGGCAAACGGAACTCCAATCAGAACAACCTCAACCCTTACAGGAAAAAATTTTTTTTTCACTGACTGAAAAATTTGAAATTTCAAGGCGCTATAACTTCTTTTCCTTAACAGTTAGCGTAAATGTTCATAAGGTGTAATCGACAGAGCTCTTTGGGGGGCAAACGGAACTCCAATCAGAACTACCCCAACCCTTACAGGAAAAAATTTTTTTTTCACTGACTGAAAAATTTGAAATTTCAAGGCGCTATAACTTCTTTTCCTTATTAGTTAGCGTAAATGTTCATAAGGTGTAATCGATAGAACTCTTTAGGGGACAAACGGAACTCTAATCAGAACTACCCCAAACCTTACAGGAAAAAAGTTTTTTTTTTCACTGACTGAAAAATTTGAAATTTCAAGGCGCTATAACTTCTTTTCCTTAACAGTTAGCGTAAATTTTCATGAGGTGTAATCGATAGAACTCTTTGGGGAACAAACGGAACTCCTATCAGAACTACCCCAACCCTTACAGGAAAAAAGTTTTTTTTTCACTGACTGAAAAATTTAAAATTTCAAGGCGCTATAACTTCTTTTCCTTAACAGTTAGCGTAAATGTTCATAAGGTGTAGTCGATAGAACTCTTTGGGGGGCAAACGGAACTCCAATCAGAACTACCCCAACCCTTACAGGAAAAAAATTTTTTTTCACTGACTGAAAAATTTGAAATTTCAAGGCGCTATAACTTCTTTTCCTTAACAGTTAGCGTAAATGTTCATGGGGTGTATTCGACAGAGCTCTTTGGGGGGCAAACGGAACTCCAATCAGAACTACCCCAACCCTTACAGGAAAAAATTTTTTTTTCACTGACTGAAAAATTTGAAATTTCAAGGCGCTATAACTTCTGTTCCTTAACAGTTAGCGTAAATGTTCATAAGGTGTAGTCGATAGAACTCTTTGGGGGGCAAACGGAACTCTAATCAGAACTACCCCAACCCTTACAGGAAAAAAGTTTTTTTTTTCACTGACTGAAAAATTTGATATTTCAAGGCGCTATAACTTCTTTTCCTTAACAGTTAGCGTAAATGTTCATGAGGTGTAATCGACAGAGCTCTTTGGGGGGCAAACGGAACTCCAATCAGAACTACCCCAACCCTTACAGGAAAAAAATTTTTTTTCACTGACTGAAAAATTTGAAATTTCAAGGCGCTATAACTTCTTTTCCTTATTAGTTAGCGTAAATGTTCATAAGGTGTAATCGATAGAACTCTTAAGGGGACAAACGGAACTCTAATCAGAACTACCCCAAACCTTACAGGAAAAAATTTTTTTTTTCACTGACTGAAAAATTTGAAATTTCAAGGCGCTATAACTTCTTTTCCTTATTAGTCAGCGTAAATGTTCATAAGGTGTAATCGATAGAACTCTTTAGGGGACAAACGGAACTCTAATCAGAACTACCCCAAACCTTACAGGAAAAAATTTTTTTTTTCACTGACTGAAAAATTTGAAATTTCAAGGCGCTATAACTTCTTTTCCTTAACAGTTAGCGTAAATGTTCATGAGGTGTAATCGAAAGAACTCTTTGGGGAACAAACGGAACTCCTATCAGAACTACCCCAACCCTTACAGGAAAAAAGTTTTTTTTTCACTGACTGAAAAATTTAAAATTTCAAGGCGCTATAACTTCTTTTCCTTAACAGTTAGCGTAAATGTTCATAGAGTGTAGTCGATAGAACTCTTTGGGGGGCAAACGGAACTCCAATCAGAACTACCCCAACCCTTACAGGAAAAAAGTTTTTTTTTTCACTGACTGAAAAATTTGAAATTTCAAGGCGCTATACCTTCTTTTCCTTAACAGTTAGCGTAAATGTTCATAGGGTGTAATCGATAGAACTCTTTGGGGAACAAACGGAACTCCTATCAGAACTACCCCAACCCTTACAGGAAAAAAGTTTTTTTTTCACTGACTGAAAAATTTAAAATTTCAAGGCGCTATAACTTCTTTTCCTTAACAGTTAGCGTAAATGTTCATGAGGTGTAATCGATAGAACTCTTTGGGGAACAAACGGAACTCCTATCAGAACTACCCCAACCCTTACAGGAAAAAAGTTTTTTTTTCACTGACTGAACAATTTGAAATTTCAAGGCGCTATAACTTCTGTTCCTGAACAGTTAGCGTAAATGTTCGTCAGGTGTAATCGATAGAACTTTTTGGGGGGCAAACGGAACTCCTATCAGAACTACCCCAACCCTTACAGGAAAAAAGTTTTTTTTTCACTGACTGAAAAATTTGAAATTTCAAGGCGCTATAACTTCTGTTCCTTAACAGTTAGCGTAAATGTTCGTGAGGTGTAATCGATAGAGCTCTTTGGGGGGCAAACGGAACTCCAATCAGAACTACCCCAACCCTTACAGGAAAAATTTTTTTTTTCACTGACTGAAAAATTTGAAATTTCAAGGCGCTATAGCTTCTGTTCCTTAACAGTTAGCGTAAATGTTCATGAGGTGTAATCGATAGAGCTCTTTGGGGGGCAAACGGAACTCCAATCAGAACAACCCCAACCCTTACAGGAAAAAATTTTTTTTTCACTGACTGAAAAATTTGAAATTTCAAGGCGCTATAACTTCTTTTCCTTAACAGTTAGCGTAAATGTTCATAAGGTGTAATCGACAGAGCTCTTTGGGGGGCAAACGGAACTCCAATCAGAACTACCCCAACCCTTACAGAAAAAAAATTTTTTTTCACTGACTGAAAAATTTGAAATTTCAAGGCGCTATAACTTCTTTTCCTTATTAGTTAGCGTAAATGTTCATAAGGTGTAATCGATAGAACTCTTTAGGGGACAAACGGAACTCTAATCAGAACTACCCCAAACCTTACAGGAAAAAAGTTTTTTTTTTCACTGACTGAAAAATTTGAAATTTCAAGGCGCTATAACTTCTTTTCCTTAACAGTTAGCGTAAATGTTCATGAGGTGTAATCGATAGAACTCTTTGGGGAACAAACGGAACTCCTATCAGAACTACCCCAACCCTTACAGGAAAAAAGTTTTTTTTTCACTGACTGAAAAATTTAAAATTTCAAGGCGCTATAACTTCTTTTCCTTAACAGTTAGCGTAAATGTTCATAAGGTGTAGTCGATAGAACTCTTTGGGGGGCAAACGGAACTCCAATCAGAACTACCCCAACCCTTACAGGAAAAAAATTTTTTTTTCACTGACTGAAAAATTTGAAATTTCAAGGCGCTATAACTTCTGTTCCTTAACAGTAAGCGTAAATGTTCATAAGGTGTAGTCGATAGAACTCTTTGGCGGACAAACGGAACTCTAATCAGAACTACCCCAACCCTTACAGGAAAAAAGTTTTTTTTTTCACTGACTGAAAAATTTGAAATTTCAAGGCGCTATAACTTCTGTTCCTTAACAGTTAGCGTAAATGTTCATGGGGTGTAATCGACAGAGCTCTTTGGGGGGCAAACGGAACTCCAATCAGAACTACCCCAACCCTTACAGGAAAAAAATTTTTTTTCACTGACTGAAAAATTTGAAATTTCAAGGCGCTATAACTTCTTTTCCTTATTAGTTAGCGTAAATGTTCATGAGGAGTAATCGATAGAACTCTTTAGGGGGCAAACGGAACTCCTATCAGAACTACCCCAACCCTTACAGGAAAAAAGTTTTTTTTCACTGACTGAAAAATTTGAAATTTCAAGGCGCTATAACTTCTGTTTCTTAACAGTAAGCGTAAATGTTCATGAGGTGTAATCGATAGAACTCTTTGGGGAGCAAACGGAACTCCTATCAGAACTACCCCAACCCTTACAGGAAAAAAGTTTTTTTTTCACTGACTGAAAAATTTGAAATTTCAAGGCGCTATAACTTCTTTTCCTTAACAGTTAGCGTAAATGTTCATAAGGTGTAATCGATGGAACTCTTTAGGGGGTAAACGGAACTTCAATCAGAACTACCCCAACCCTTACAGGAAAAAAGTTTTTTTTCACTGACTGAAAAATTTAAAATTTCAAGGCGCTATAACTTCTGTTCCTTAACAGTTAGCGTAAATGATCATAAGGTGTAATCGATAGAACTCTTTGAGGGGCAAACGGAATTCCAATCAGAACTACCCCAACCCTTACAGGAAAAAAGTTTTTTTTTCACTGACTGAAAAATTTGAAATTTCAAGGCGCTATAACTTCTTTTCCTTAACAGTTAGCGTAAATGTTCGTCAGGTGTAATCGATAGAACTCTTTGGGGGGCAAACGGAACTCCTATCAGAACTACCCCAACCCTTACAGGAAAAAAGTTTTTTTTTCACTGACTGAAAAATTTGAAATTTCAAGGCGCTATAACTTCTGTTTCTTAACAGTTAGCGTAAATCTTCATAAGGTTTAATCGATAGAGCTCTTTGGGGGACAAACGGAACTCCAATCAGAACTACCCCAACCCTTACAGGAATTTTTTTTTTTTCACTGACTGAAAAATTTGAAATTTCAAGGCGCTATAACTTCTTTTCCTTAACAGTTAGCGTAAATGTTCATAAGGTGTAATCGATAGAACTCTTTGGGGGGCAAACGGAACTCTAATCAGAACTACCCCAAACCTTACAGGAAAAAAGTTTTTTTTCACTGACTGAAAAATTTGAAATTTCAAGGCGCTATAACTTCTTTTCCTTAACAGTTAGCGTAAATGTTCGTGAGGTGTAATCGATAGAACTCTTTGGGGGGCAAACGGAACTCTAATCAGAACTACCCCAACCCTTACAGGAAAAAGTTTTTTTTTCACTGACTGAAAAATTTGAAATTTCAAGGCGCTATAACTTTTTTTCCTTAACAGTAGCGTAAATGTTCATGAGGTGTAATCGAAAGAACTCTTTGGGGGGCAAACGGAACTCCAATCAGAACTACCCCAACCCTTACAGGAAAAAAGTTTTTTTTTCACTGACTGAAAAATTTGAAATTTCAAGGCGCTATAACTTCTTTTCCTTAACAGTTAGCGTAAATGTTCGTCAGGTGTAATCGATAGAACTCTTTGGGCGGCAAACGGAACTCTAATCAGAACTACCCCAACCCTTACAGGAAAAAAGTTTTTTTTTCACTGACTGAAAAATTTGAAATTTCAAGGCGCTATAACTTCTTTTCCTTAACAGTTAGCGTAAATGTTCATAAGGTGTAATCGATAGAACTCTTTGGGGGGCAAACGGAACTCTAATCAGAACTACCCCAAACCTTACAAGAAAAAAGTTTTTTTTCACTGACTGAAAAATTTGAAATTTCAAGGCGCTATAACTTCTTTTCCTTAACAGTTAGCGTAAATGTTCGTGAGGTGTAATCGATAGAACTCTTTGGGCGGCAAACGGAACTCCAATCAGAACTACCCCAACCCTTACAGGAAAAAAGTTTTTTTTTCACTGACTGAAAAATTTGAAATTTCAAGGCGCTATAACTTCTTTTCCTTAACAGTAGCGTAAATGTTCATGAGGAGTAATCGAAAGAACTCTTTGGGGGGCAAACGGAACTCCAATCAGAACTACCCCAACCCTTACAGGAAAAAAGTTTTTTTTTTCACTGACTGAAAAATTTGAAATTTCAAGGCGCTATAACTTCTTTTCCTTAACAGTTAGCGTAAATGTTCGTCAGATGTAATCGATAGAACTCTTTGGGCGGCAAACGGAACTCTAATCAGAACTACCCCAACCCTTACAGGAAAAAAGTATTTTTTTCACTGACTGAAAAATTTGAAATTTCAAGGCGCTATAACTTCTTTTCCTTAACAGTTAGCGTAAATGTTCGTGAGGTGTAATCGATAGAACTCTTTAGGGAGCAAACGGAACTCCAATCAGAACTACCCCAACCCTTACAGAAAAAAATTTTTTTTTTCACTGACTGAAAAATTTGAAATTTCAAGGCGCTATAACTTCTTTTCCTTAACAGTTAGCGTAAATGTTCATAAGGTGTAATCGATAGAACTCTTTAGGGAGCAAACGGAACTCCACTCAGAACTACCCCAACCCTTACAGAAAAAAAAAATTTTTTTTCACTGACTGAAAAATTTGAAATTTCAAGACGCTATAACTTCTGTTCCTTAACAGTTAGCGTAAATGTTCATAAGGTGTAATCGATAGAACTCTTTGGGGAGCAAACGGAACTCTAATCAGAACTACCCCAACTTTTACAGGAAAAAAGTTTTTTTTTCACTGACTGAAAAATTTGAAATTTCAAGGCGCTATAACTTCTTTTCCTTAACAGTAGCGTAAATGTTCATGAGGTGTAATCGAAAGAACTCTTTGGGGGGCAAACGGAACTCCAATCAGAACTACCCCAACCCTTACAGGAAAAAAGTTTTTTTTTTCACTGACTGAAAAATTTGAAATTTCAAGGCGCTATAACTTCTTTTCCTTAACAGTTAGCGTAAATGTTCGTCAGGTGTAATCGATAGAACTCTTTGGGCGGCAAACGGAACTCTAATCAGAACTACCCCAACCCTTACAGGAAAAAAGCTTTTTTTTCACTGACTGAAAAATTTGAAATTTTAAGGCGCTATAACTTCTTTTCCTTAACAGTTAGCGTAAATGTTCATGTGGTGTAATCGATAGAACTCTTTGGGGGGCAAACGGAACTCTAATCAGAACTACCCCAAACCTTACAGGAAAAAAGTTTTTTTTCACTGACTGAAAAATTTGAAATTTCAAGGCGCTATAACTTCTTTTCCTTAACAGTTAGCGTAAATGTTCATGAGGTGTAATCGATAGAACGCTTTGGGGGGCAAACGGAACTCCTATCAGAACTACCCCAACCCTTACAGGAAAAAATTTTTTTTTTCACTGACTGAAAAATTTGAAATTTCAAGGCGCTATAACTTCTTTTCCTTAACAGTTAGCGTAAATGTTCGTGAGGTGTAATCGATAGAACTCTTTGGGGAGCAAACGGAACTCTAATCAGAACTACCCCAACCCTTACAGGAAAAAAGTTTTTTTTTCACTGACTGAAAAATTTGAAATTTCAAGGCGCTATAACTTCTTTTCCTTAACAGTTAGCGTAAATGTTCGTGAGGTGTAATCGATAGAACTCTTTGGGGGGCAAACGGAACTCCTATCAGAACTACCCCAACCCTTACAGGAAAAAATTTTTTTTTCACTGACTGAAAAATTTGAAATTTCAAGGCGCTATAACTTCTGTTCCTTAACAGTTAGCGTAAATGTTCATAAGGTGTAATCGATAGAACTCTTTGGGGGGCAAACGGAACTCTAATCAGAACTACCCCAAACCTTACAGGAAAAAAGTTTTTTTTCACTGACTGAAAAATTTGAAATTTCAAGGCGCTATAACTTCTTTTCCTTAACAGTTAGCGTAAATGTTCATAAGGTGTAATCGATAGAACTCTTTGGGGGGCAAACGGAACTCCTATCAGAACTACCCCAACCCTTACAGGAAAAAATTTTTTTTTCACTGACTGAAAAATTTGAAATTTCAAGGCGCTATAACTTCTGTTCCTTAACAGTTAGCGTAAATGTTCATGTGGTGTAATCGATAGAACTCTTTGGGGGGCAAACGGAACTCTAATCAGAACTACCCCAAACCTTACAGGAAAAAAGTTTTTTTTCACTGACTGAAAAATTTGAAATTTCAAGGCGCTATAACTTCTTTTCCTTAACAGTTAGCGTAAATGTTCATGAGGTGTAATCGATAGAACTCTTTGGGGGGCAAACGGAACTCCTATCAGAACTACCCCAACCCTGACAGGAAAAAAATTTTTTTTCACTGACTGAAAAATTTGAAATTTCAAGGCGCTATAACTTCTGTTCCTTAACAGTTAGCGTAAATGTTCATAAGGTGTAATCGATAGAACTCTTTAGGGAGCAAACGGAACTCCAATCAGAACTACCCCAACCCTTACAGGAAAAAAGTTTTTTTTTCACTGACTGAAAAATTTGAAATTTCAAGGCGCTATAACTTCTTTTCCTTAACAGTTAGCGTAAATGTTCATGAGGAGTAATCGATAGAACTCTTTAGGGAGCAAACGGAACTCCAATCAGAACTACCCCAACCCTTACAGGAAAAAAGTTTTTTTTTCACTGACTGAAAAATTTGAAATTTCAAGACGCTATAACTTCTGTTCCTTAACAGTTAGCGTAAATGTTCCTAAGGTGTAATCGATAGAACTCTTTGGGGAGCAAACCGAACTCTAATCAGAACTACCCCAACTTTTACAGGAAAAAATTTTTTTTTTCACTGACTGAAAAATTTGAAATTTCAAGGCGCTATAACTTCTTTTCCTTAACAGTAGCGTAAATGTTCATGAGGTGTAATCGAAAGAACTCTTCGGGGGCAAACGGAACTCCAATCAGAACTACCCCAACCCTTACAGGAAAAAAGTTTTTTTTTTCACTGACTGAAAAATTTTAAATTTCAAGGCGCTATAACTTCTTTTCCTTAACAGTTAGCGTAAATGTTCGTGAGGTGTAATCGATAGAACTCTTTGGGGGGCAAACGGAACTCTAATCAGAACTACCCCAAACCTTACAGGAAAAAAGTTTTTTTTCACTGACTGAAAAATTTGAAATTTCAAGGCGCTATAACTTCTTTTCCTTAACAGTTAGCGTAAATGTTCACAAGGTGTAATCGATAGAATTCTTTGGGGGGCAAACGGAACTCCTATCAGAACTACCCCAACCCTTACAGGAAAAAATTTTTTTTTTCACTGACTGAAAAATTTGAAATTTCAAGGCGCTATAACTTCTTTTCCTTAACAGTTAGCGTAAATGTTCATAAGGTGTAATCGATAGAACTCTTTAGGGAGCAAACGGAACTCCAATCAGAACTACCCCAACCCTTACAGGAAAAAAGTTTTTTTTTCACTGACTGAAAAATTTGAAATTTCAAGGCGCTTTAACTTCTGTTCCTTAACAGTTAGCGTAAATGTTCATAAGGTGTAATCGATAGAACTCTTTGGGGAGCAAACGGAACTCCAATCAGAACTACCCCAACCCTTACAGGAAAAAAGTTTTTTTTTCACTGACTGAAAAATTTGAAATTTCAAGGCGCTATAACTTCTTTTCCTTAACAGTTAGCGTAAATGTTCGTTAGGTGTAATCGAAAGAACTCTTTGGGGGGCAAACGGAACTCCAATCAGAACTACCCCAACCCCTACAGGAAAAAAGTTTTTTTTTTCACTGACTGAAAAATTTTAAATTTCAAGGCGCTATAACTTCTTTTCCTTAACAGTTAGCGTAAATGTTCGTCAGGTGTAATCGAAAGAACTCTTTGGAGGGCAAACGGAACTCTAATCAGAACTACCCTAACCCTTACAGGAAAAAAGTTTTTTTTTCACTGACTGAAAAATTTGAAATTTCAAGGCGCTATAACTTCTTTTCCTTAACAGTAGCGTAAATGTTCATGAGGTGTAATCGAAAGAACTCTTTGGGGGGCAAACGGAACTCCAATCAGAACTACCCCAACCCCTACAGGAAAAAAGTTTTTTTTTTCACTGACTGAAAAATTTTAAATTTCAAGGCGCTATAACTTCTTTTCCTTAACAGTTAGCGTAAATGTTCGTCAGGTGTAATCGATAGAACTCTTTAGGCGGCAAACGGAACTCTAATCAGAACTACCCCAACCCTTACAGGAAAAAAGTTTTTTTTTCACTGACTGAAAAATTTGAAATTTCAAGGCGCTATAACTTCTTTTCCTTAACAGTTAGCGTAAATGTTCGTCAGGTGTAATCGATAGAACTCTTTGGGGAGCAAACGGAACTTCTATCAGAACTACCCCAACCCTTACAGGAAAAAAGTTTTTTTTTCACTGACTGAAAAATTTGAAATTTCAAGGCGCTATAACTTCTGTTCCTTAACAGTTAGCGTAAATGTTCATAAGGTGTAATCGATAGAACTCTTTGGGAAACAAACGGAACTCCTAACAGAACTACCCCAACCCTTACAGGAAAAAAGTTTTTTTTTCACTGACTGAAAAATTTGAAATTTCAAGGCGCTATAACTTCTGTTCCTTAACAGTTAGCGTAAATGTTCATAAGGTGTAATCGATAGAACTCTTTAGGGAGCAAACGGAACTCCAATCAGAACTACCCCAACCCTTACAGGAAAAAAGTTTTTTTTTCACTGACTGAAAAATTTGAAATTTCAAGGCGCTATAACTTCTTTTCCTTAACAGTTAGCGTAAATGTTCATAAGGTGTAATCGATAGAACTCTTTAGGGAGCAAACGAAACTCCAATCAGAACTATATAACCCTTACAGGAAAAAAGTTTTTTTTTCACTGACTGAAAAATTTGAAATTTCAAGACGCTATAACTTCTGTTCCTTAACAGTTAGCGTAAATGTTCATAAGGTGTAATCGATAGAACTCTTTGGGGAGCAAACCGAACTCTAATCAGAACTACCTAAACTTTTACAGGAAAAAAGTTTTTTTTTCACTGACTGAAAAATTTGAAATTTCAAGGCGCTATAACTTCTTTTCCTTAACAGTAGCGTAAATGTTCATCAGGTGTAATCGAAAGAACTCTTCGGGGGCAAACGGAACTCTAATCAGAACTACCCCAACCCTTACAGGAAAAAAGTTTTTTTTTCACTGACTGAAAAATTTGAAATTTCAAGGCGCTATAACTTCTTTTCCTTAACAGTTAGCGTAAATGTTCGTCAGGTGTAATCGATAGAACTCTTTGGGGGGCAAACGGAACTCTAATCAGAACTACCCCAACCCTTACAGGAAAAAAGTTTTTTTTCACTGACTGAAAAATTTGAAATTTCAAGGCGCTATAACTTCTTTTCCTTAACAGTTAGCGTAAATGTTCGTGAGGTGTAATCGATAGAACTCTTTGGGGGGCAAACGGAACTCCTATCAGAACTACCCCAACCCTTACAGGAAAAAAGTTTTTTTTTCACTGACTGAAAAATTTGAAATTTCAAGGCGCTATAACTTCTTTTCCTTAACAGTTAGCGTAAATGTTCGTGAGGTGTAATCGATAGAACTCTTTGGGCGGCAAACGGAACTCTAATCAGAACTACCCCAAACCTTACAGTAAAAAAGTTTTTTTTTCACTGACTGAAAAATTTGAAATTTCAAGGCGCTATAACTTCTTTTCCTTAACAGTTAGCGTAAATGTTCATAAGGTGTAATCGATAGAACTCTTTGGGGGGCAAGCGGAACTCTAATCAGAACTACCCCAAACCTTACAGGAAAAAAGTTTTTTTTCACTGACTGAAAAATTTGAAATTTCAAGGCGCTATAACTTCTTTTCCTTAACAGTTAGCGTAAATGTTCGTGAGGTGTAATCGATAGAACTCTTTGGGCGGCAAACGGAACTCTAATCAGAACTACCCCAACCCTTACAGGAAAAAAGTTTTTTTTTCACTGACTGAAAAATTTGAAATTTCAAGGCGCTATAACTTCTTTTCCTTAACAGTAGCGTAAATGTTCATGAAGTGTAATCGAAAGAACTCTTTGGGGGGCAAACGGAACTCCAATCAGAACTACCCCAACCCTTACAGAAAAAAAAGTTTTTTTTTTCATTGACTGAAAAATTTGAAATTTCAAGGCGCTATAACTTCTTTTCCTTAACAGTTAGCGTAAATGTTCGTCAGGTGTAATCGATAGAACTCTTTGGGCGACAAACGGAACTCTAATCAGAACTACCCCAACCCTTACAGGAAAAAAGGGTTTTTTTCACTGACTGAAAAATTTGAAATTTCAAGGCGCTATAACTTCTTTTCCTTAACAGTTAGCGTAAATGTTCATAAGGTGTAATCGATAGAACTCTTTGGGGGGCAAACGGAACTCTAATCAGAACTACCCCAAACCTTACAGGAAAAAAGTTTTTTTTCACTGACTGAAAAATTTGAAATTTCAAGGCGCTATAACTTCTTTTCCTTAACAGTTAGCGTAAATGTTCATGAGGTGTAATCGATAGAACTCTTTTGGGGGCAAACGGAACTCCTATCAGAACTACCCCAACCCTTACAGGAAAAATTTTTTTTTTTCACTGACTGAAAAATTTGAAATTTCAAGGCGCTATAACTTCTTTTCCTTAACAGTTAGCGTAAATGTTCTTAAGGTGTAATCGATAGAACTCTTTAGGGAGCAAACGGAACTCCAATCAGAACTACCCCAACCCTTACAGGAAAAAGTTTTTTTTTCACTGACTGAAAAATTTGAAATTTCAAGGCGCTATAACTTCTGTTCCTTAACAGTTAGCGTAAATGTTCATGAGGTGTAATCGATAGAACTCTTTGGGGAGCAAACGGAACTCTAATCAGAACTACCCCAACCCTTACAGGAAAAAATTTTTTTTTTCACTGACTGAAAAATTTGAAATTTCAAGGCGCTATAACTTCTTTTCCTTAACAGTTAGCGTAAATGTTCATGAGGTGTAATCGAAAGAACTCTTTGGGGGGCAAACGGAACTCCAATCAGAACTACCCCAACCCTTACAGGAAAAAAGTTTTTTTTTTCACTGACTGAAAAATTTGAAATTTCAAGGCGCTATAACTTCTTTTCCTTAACAGTTAGCGTAAATGTTCATAAGGTGTAATCGATAGAACTCTTTAGGGAGCAAACGGAACTCTAATCAGAACTACCCCAACCCTTACAGGAAAATTTTTTTTTTTCACTGACTGAAAAATTTGAAATTTCAAGGCGCTATAACTTCTTTTCCTTAACAGTAGCGTAAATGTTCATGAGGTGTAATCGAAAGAACTCTTTGGGGGGCAAACGGAACTCCAATCAGAACTACCCCAACCCTTACAGGAAAAAAGTTTTTTTTTTCACTGACTGAAAAATTTGAAATTTCAAGGCGCTATAACTTCTTTTCCTTAACAGTTAGCGTAAATGTTCATAAAGTGTAATCGATAGAACTCTTTAGGGAGCAAACGGAACTCCAATCAGAACTACCCCAACCCTTACAGGAAAAAGTTTTTTTTTCACTGACTGAAAAATTTGAAATTTCAAGGCGCTATAACTTCTGTTCCTTAACAGTTAGCGTAAATGTTCATGAGGTGTAATCGATAGAACTCTTTGGGGAGCAAACGGAACTCTAATCAGAACTACCCCAACCCTTACAGGAAAAATTTTTTTTTTTCACTGACTGAAAAATTTGAAATTTCAAGGCGCTATAACTTCTTTTCCTTAACAGTAGCGTAAATGTTCATGAGGTGTAATCGAAAGAACTCTTTGGGGGGCAAACGGAACTCCAATCAGAACTACCCCAACCCTTACAGGAAAAAAGTTTTTTTTTTCACTGACTGAAAAATTTGAAATTTCAAGGCGCTATAACTTCTGTTCCTTAACAGTTAGCGTAAATGTTCATAAGGTGTAAACGATAGAACTCTTTGGGGGGCAAACGGAACTCTAATCAGAACTACCCCAAACCTTACAGGAAAAAAGTTTTTTTTCACTGACTGAAAAATTTGAAATTTCAAGGCGCTATAACTTCTTTTCCTTAACAGTTAGCGTAAATGTTCATGAGGTGTAATCGATAGAACTCTTTAGGATGCAAACGGAACTCCTATCAGAACTACCCCAACCCTTACAGGAGAAAAGTTTTTTTTTCACTGACTGAAAAATTTGAAATTTCAAGGCGCTATAACTTCTGTTCCTTAACAGTTAGCGTAAATGTTCATAATTTGTAATCGATAGAACTCTTTAGGGAGCAAACGGAACTCCAATCAGAACTACCCCAACCCTTACAGGAAAAAAGTTTTTTTTTTCACTGACTGAAAAATTTGAAATTTCAAGGCGCTATAACTTCTTTTCCTTAACAGTTAGCGTAAATGTTCATAAGGTGTAATCGATAGAACTCTTTAGGGAGCAAACGGAACTCCAATCAGAACTACCCCAACTTTTACAGGAAAAAAGTTTTTTTTTCACTGACTGAAAAATTTGAAATTTCAAGGCGCTATAACTTCTGTTCCTTAACAGTTAGCGTAAATGTTCATAAGATGTAATCGATAGAACTCTTTAGGGAGCAAACGGAACTCCAATCAGAACTACCCCAACCCTTACAGGAAAAAAGTTTTTTTTTCACTGACTGAAAAATTTGAAATTTCAAGACGCTATAACTTCTGTTCCTTAACAGTTAGCGTAAATGTTCCTAAGGTGTAATCGATAGAACTCTTTGGGGAGCAAACCGAACTCTAATCAGAACTACCCCAACTTTTACAGGAAAAAAGTTTTTTTTTCACTGACTGAAAAATTTGAAATTTCAAGGCGCTATAACTTCTTTTCCTTAACAGTAGCGTAAATGTTCATGAGGTGTAATCGAAAGAACTCTTCGGGGGCAAACGGAACTCCAATCAGAACTACCCCAACCCTTACAGGAAAAAAGTTTTTTTTTTCACTGACTGAAAAATTTTAAATTTCAAGGCGCTATAACTTCTTTTCCTTAACAGTTAGCGTAAATGTTCTTAAGGTGAAATCGATAGAACTCTTTGGGGGGCAAACGGAACTCTAATCAGAACTACCCCAAACCTTACAGGAAAAAAGTTTTTTTTCACTGACTGAAAAATTTGAAATTTCAAGGCGCTATAACTTCTTTTCCTTAACAGTTAGCGTAAATGTTCATAAGGTGTAATCGATAGAACTCTTTGGGGGGCAAACGGAACTCCTATCAGAACTACCCCAACCCTTACAGGAAAAAATTTTTTTTTTCACTGACTGAAAAATTTGAAATTTCAAGGCGCTATAACTTCTTTTCCTTAACAGTTAGCGTAAATGTTCGTAAGGTGTAATCGATAGAACTCCTTAGGGAGCAAACGGAACTCCAATCAGAACTACCCCAACCCTTACAGGAAAAAAGTTTTTTTTTCACTGACTGAAAAATTTGAAATTTCAAGGCGCTATAACTTCTTTTCCTTAACAGTTAGCGTAAATGTTCATGAGGTGTAATCGATAGAACTCTTTGGGCGGCAAACGGAACTCTAATCAGAACTACCCCAACCCTTACAGGAAAAAAGTTTTTTTTTCACTGACTGAAAAATTTGAAATTTCAAGGCGCTATAACTTCTGTTCCTTAACAGTTAGCGTAAATGTTCGTAAGGTGTAATCGATAGAACTCTTTGGGGGGCAAACGGAACTCCTATCAGAACTACCCTAACCCTTACAGGAAAAAAGGTTTTTTTTTTCGCTGACTGAAAAATTTGAAATTTCAAGGCGCTATAACTTCTGTTCCTTAACAGTTAGCGTAAATGTTCATAGGGTGTAATCGATAGAGCTCTTTGGGGGGCAAACGGAACTCTAATCAGAACTACCCCAACCCTTACAGGAAAAAAGTTTTTTTTTCACTGACTGAAAAATTTGAAATTTCAAGGCGCTATAACTTCTTTTCCTTAACAGTTAGCGTAAATAATCATAAGGTGTAATCGATAGAACTCTTTGGGAAACAAACGGAACTCCTATCAGAACTACCCCAACCCTTACAGGAAAAAAGTTTTTTTTTCACTGACTGAAAAATTTAAAATTTCAAGGCGCTATAACTTCTGTTCCTTAACAGTTAGCGTAAATGTTCATAAAGTGTAATCAATAGAACTCTTAAGGGGGCAAACGGAACTCCAATCAGAACTACCCCAACCCTTACAGGAAAAAAGTTTTTTTTTCACTGACTGAAAAATTTGAAATTTCAAGGCGCTATAACTTCTTTTCCTTAACAGTTAGCGTAAATGTTCATAAGGTGTAATCGATAGAACTCTTTGGGGAACAAACGGAACTCCTATCAGAACTACCCCAACCCTTACAGGAAAAAAGTTTTTTTTTCACTGACTGAAAAATTTTAAATTTCAAGGCGCTATAACTTCTTTTCCTTAACAGTTAGCGTAAATGTTCATAAGGTGTAATCGATAGAACTCTTTGGGGGGGCAAACGGAACTCTAATCAGAGCTACCCCAAACCTTACAGGAAAAAAGTTTTTTTTTCACTGACTGAAAAATTTGAAATTTCAAGGCGCTATAACTTCTTTTCCTTAACAGTTAGCGTAAATGTTCATGAGGTGTAATCGATAGAACTCTTTGGGGGGCAAACGGAACTCCTATCAGAACTACCCCAACCCTTACAGGAGAAAAGTTTTTTTTTCACTGACTGAAAAATTTGAAATTTCAAGGCGCTATAACTTCTTTTCCTTAACACTTAGCGTTAATGTTCATGAGGTGTAATCGATAGAACTCTTTAGGGGGCAAACGGAACTCCAATCAGAACTACCCCAACCCTTACAGGAAAAAAAATTTTTTTTTTCACTGACTGAAAAATTTGAAACTTCAAGGCGCTATAACTTCTTTTCCTTAACAGTTAGCGTAAATGTTCATAAGGTGTAATCGATAGAACTCTTTGGGGGCAAACGGAACTCCTATCAGAACTACCCCAACCCTTACAGGAAAAAAGTTTTTTTTTTCACTGACTGAAAAATTTGAAATTTCAAGGCGCTATAACTTCTTTTCCTTAACAGTTAGCGTAAATGTTCATAAGGTGTAATCGATAGAACTCTTTAGGAGGCAAACGGAACTCTAATCAGAACTACCCCAACCTTTACAGGAAAAAAGTTTTTTTTTCACTGACTGAAAAATTTGAAATTTCAAGGCGCTATAACTTCTTTTCCTTAACAGTAGCGTAAATGTTCATGAGGTGTAATCGATAGAACTCTTTGGTGGGCAAACGGAACTCCTATCAGAACTACCCCAACCCTTACAGGAAAAAAGTTTTTTTTTTCACTGACTGAAAAATTTGAAATTTCAAGGCGCTATAACTTCTTTTCCTTAACAGTTAGCGTAAATGTTCATAAGGTGTAATCGATAGAACTCTTTAGGAGGCAAACGGAACTCTAATCAGAACTACCCCAACCTTTACAGGAAAAAAGTTTTTTTTTCACTGACTGAAAAATTTTAAATTTCAAGGCGCTATAACTTCTTTTCCTTAACAGTTAGCGTAAATGTTCATAAGGTGTAATCGATAGAACTCTTTGGCGGCAAACGGAACTCTAATCAGAACTACCCCAACCTTTACAGGAAAAAAGTTTTTTTTTCACTGACTGAAAAATTTTAAATTTCAAGGCGCTATAACTTCTTTTCCTTAACAGTTAGCGTAAATGTTCATAAGGTGTAATCGATAGAACTCTTTGGCGGCAAACGGAACTCTAATCAGAACTACCCCAACCCTTACAGGAAAAAAGTTTTTTTTTCACTGACTGAAAAATTTGAAATTTCAAGGCGCTATAACTTCTGTTCCTTAACAGTTAGCGTAAATGTTCATAAGGTGTAATCGATAGAACTCTTTGGGGAACAAACGGAACTCCTATCAGAACTACCCCAACCCTTACAGGAAAAAAGTTTTTTTTTCACTGACTGAAAAATTTGAAATTTCAAGGCGCTATAACTTCTGTTCCTTAACAGTTAGCGTAAATGTTCATAAGGTGTAATCGATAGAACTCTTTGGGAAACAAACGGAACTCCTATCAGAACTACCCCAACCCTTACAGGAAAAAAGTTTTTTTTTCACTGACTGAAAAATTTAAAATTTCAAGGCGCTATAACTTCTTTTCCTTAACAGTTAGCGTAAATGTTCATAAAGTGTAATCGATAGAACTCTTAAGGGGGCAAACGGAACTCCAATCAGAACTACCCCAACCCTTACAGGAAAAAAGTTTTTTTTTCACTGACTGAAAAATTTGAAATTTCAAGGCGCTATAACTTCTTTTCCTTAACAGTTAGCGTAAATGTTCATAAGGTGTAATCGATAGAACTCTTTAGGGAACAAACGGAACTCCTATCAGAACTACCCCAACCCTTACAGGAAAAAAGTTTTTTTTTCACTGACTGAAAAATTTTAAATTTCAAGGCGCTATAACTTCTTTTCCTTAACAGTTAGCGTAAATGTTCATAAGGTGTAATCGATAGAACTCTTTGGGGGGGCAAACGGAACTCTAATCAGAGCTACCCCAAACCTTACAGGAAAAAAGTTTTTTTTTCACTGACTGAAAAATTTGAAATTTCAAGGCGCTATAACTTCTTTTCCTTAACAGTTAGCGTAAATGTTCATGAGGTGTAATCGATAGAACTCTTTGGGGGGCAAACGGAACTCCTATCAGAACTACCCCAACCCTTACAGGAGAAAAGTTTTTTTTTCACTGACTGAAAAATTTGAAATTTCAAGGCGCTATAACTTCTTTTCCTTAACACTTAGCGTTAATGTTCATGAGGTGTAATCGATAGAACTCTTTAGGGGGCAAAAGGAACTCCAATCAGAACTACCCCAACCCTTACAGGAAAAAAAATTTTTTTTTTCACTGACTGAAAAATTTGAAACTTCAAGGCGCTATAACTTCTTTTCCTTAACAGTTAGCGTAAATGTTCATAAGGTGTAATCGATAGAACTCTTTGGGGGCAAACGGAACTCCTATCAGAACTACCCCAACCCTTACAGGAAAAAAGTTTTTTTTTTCACTGACTGAAAAATTTGAAATTTCAAGGCGCTATAACTTCTTTTCCTTAACAGTTAGCGTAAATGTTCATAAGGTGTAATCGATAGAACTCTTTAGGAGGCAAACGGAACTCTAATCAGAACTACCCCAACCTTTACAGGAAAAAAGTTTTTTTTTTCACTGACTGAAAAATTTGAAATTTCAAGGCGCTATAACTTCTTTTCCTTAACAGTAGCGTAAATGTTCATGAGGTGTAATCGATAGAACTCTTTGGGGGGCAAACGGAACTCCTATCAGAACTACCCCAACCCTTACAGGAAAAAAGTTTTTTTTTTCACTGACTGAAAAATTTGAAATTTCAAGGCGCTATAACTTCTTTTCCTTAACAGTTAGCGTAAATGTTCATAAGGTGTAATCGATAGAACTCTTTAGGAGGCAAACGGAACTCTAATCAGAACTACCCCAACCTTTACAGGAAAAAAGTTTTTTTTTCACTGACTGAAAAATTTTAAATTTCAAGGCGCTATAACTTCTTTTCCTTAACAGTTAGCGTAAATGTTCATAAGGTGTAATCGATAGAACTCTTTGGCGGCAAACGGAACTCTAATCAGAACTACCCCAACCCTTACAGGAAAAAAGTTTTTTTTTCACTGACTGAAAAATTTGAAATTTCAAGGCGCTATAACTTCTGTTCCTTAACAGTTAGCGTAAATGTTCATAAGGTGTAATCGATAGAACTCTTTGGGGAACAAACGGAACTCCTATCAGAACTACCCCAACCCTTACAGGAAAAAAGTTTTTTTTTCACTGACTGAAAAATTTGAAATTTCAAGGCGCTATAACTTCTTTTCCTTAACAGTTAGCGTAAATAATCATAAGGTGTAATCGATAGAACTCTTTGGGAAACAAACGGAACTCCTATCAGAACTACCCCAACCCTTACAGGAAAAAAGTTTTTTTTTCACTGACTGAAAAATTTAAAATTTCAAGGCGCTATAACTTCTGTTCCTTAACAGTTAGCGTAAATGTTCATAAAGTGTAATCGATAGAACTCTTAAGGGGGCAAACGGAACTCCAATCAGAACTACCCCAACCCTTACAGGAAAAAAGTTTTTTTTTCACTGACTGAAAAATTTGAAATTTCAAGGCGCTATAACTTCTTTTCCTTAACAGTTAGCGTAAATGTTCATAAGGTGTAATCGATAGAACTCTTTGGGGAACAAACGGAACTCCTATCAGAACTACCCCAACCCTTACAGGAAAAAAGTTTTTTTTTCACTGACTGAAAAATTTTAAATTTCAAGGCGCTATAACTTCTTTTCCTTAACAGTTAGCGTAAATGTTCATAAGGTGTAATCGATAGAACTCTTTGGGGGGGCAAACGGAACTCTAATCAGAGCTACCCCAAACCTTACAGGAAAAAAGTTTTTTTTTCACTGACTGAAAAATTTGAAATTTCAAGGCGCTATAACTTCTTTTCCTTAACAGTTAGCGTAAATGTTCATGAGGTGTAATCGATAGAACTCTTTGGGGGGCAAACGGAACTCCTATCAGAACTACCCCAACCCTTACAGGAGAAAAGTTTTTTTTTCACTGACTGAAAAATTTGAAATTTCAAGGCGCTATAACTTCTTTTCCTTAACACTTAGCGTTAATGTTCATGAGGTGTAATCGATAGAACTCTTTAGGGGGCAAACGGAACTCCAATCAGAACTACCCCAACCCTTACAGGAAAAAAAATTTTTTTTTTCACTGACTGAAAAATTTGAAACTTCAAGGCGCTATAACTTCTTTTCCTTAACAGTTAGCGTAAATGTTCATAAGGTGTAATCGATAGAACTCTTTGGGGGCAAACGGAACTCCTATCAGAACTACCCCAACCCTTACAGGAAAAAAGTTTTTTTTTTCACTGACTGAAAAATTTGAAATTTCAAGGCGCTATAACTTCTTTTCCTTAACAGTTAGCGTAAATGTTCATAAGGTGTAATCGATAGAACTCTTTAGGAGGCAAACGGAACTCTAATCAGAACTACCCCAACCTTTACAGGAAAAAAGTTTTTTTTTCACTGACTGAAAAATTTGAAATTTCAAGGCGCTATAACTTCTTTTCCTTAACAGTAGCGTAAATGTTCATGAGGTGTAATCGATAGAACTCTTTGGGGGGCAAACGGAACTCCTATCAGAACTACCCCAACCCTTACAGGAAAAAAGTTTTTTTTTTCACTGACTGAAAAATTTGAAATTTCAAGGCGCTATAACTTCTTTTCCTTAACAGTTAGCGTAAATGTTCATAAGGTGTAATCGATAGAACTCTTTAGGAGGCAAACGGAACTCTAATCAGAACTACCCCAACCTTTACAGGAAAAAAGTTTTTTTTTCACTGACTGAAAAATTTTAAATTTCAAGGCGCTATAACTTCTTTTCCTTAACAGTTAGCGTAAATGTTCATAAGGTGTAATCGATAGAACTCTTTGGCGGCAAACGGAACTCTAATCAGAACTACCCCAACCCTTACAGGAAAAAAGTTTTTTTTTCACTGACTGAAAAATTTGAAATTTCAAGGCGCTATAACTTCTGTTCCTTAACAGTTAGCGTAAATGTTCATAAGGTGTAATCGATAGAACTCTTTGGGGGGCAAACGGAACTCCTATCAGAACTACCCTAACCCTTACAGGAAAAATGTTTTTTTTTCGCTGACTGAAAAATTTGAAATTTCAAGGCGCTATAACTTCTGTTCCTTAACAGTTAGCGTAAATGTTCATAGGGTGTAATCGATAGAGCTCTTTGGGGGGCAAACGGAACTTTAATCAGAACTACCCCAACCCTTACAGGAAAAAAGTTTTTTTTTCACTGACTGAAAAATTTGAAATTTCAAGGCGCTATAACTTCTTTTCCTTAACAGTTAGCGTAAATAATCATTAGGTGTAATCGATAGAACTCTTTGGGAAACAAACGGAACTCCTATCAGAACTACCGCAACCCTTACAGGAAAAAAGTTTTTTTTTCACTGACTGAAAAATTTAAAATTTCAAGGCGCTATAACTTCTGTTCCTTAACAGTTAGCGTAAATGTTCATAAAGTGTAATCGATAGAACTCTTTAGGGGGCAAACGGAACTCCAATCAGAACTACCCCAACCTTTACAGGAAAAAAGTTTTTTTTTCACTGACTGAAAAATTTTAAATTTCAAGGCGCTATAACTTCTTTTCCTTAACAGTTAGCGTAAATGTTCATGAGGTGTAATCGATAGAACTCTTTGATTAACAAACGGAACTCCTATCAGAACTACCCCAACCCTTACAGGAAAAAAGTTTTTTTTTCACTGACTGAAAAATTTTAAATTTCAAGGCGCTATAACTTCTTTTCCTTAACAGTTAGCGTAAATGTTCATAAGATGTAATCGATAGAACTCTTTGGGGGGGCAAACGGAACTCTAATCAGAACTACCCCAACCCTTACAGGAAAAAAGTTTTTTTTTCACTGACTGAAAAATTTGAAATTTCAAGGCGCTATAACTTCTTTTCCTTAACAGTTAGCGTAAATGTTCATAAGGTGTAATCGATAGAACTCTTTGATTAACAAACGGAACTCCTATCAGAACTACCCCAACCCTTACAGGAAAAAAGTTTTTTTTTCACTGACTGAAAAATTTTAAATTTCAAGGCGCTATAACTTCTTTTCCTTAACAGTTAGCGTAAATGTTCATAAGATGTAATCGATAGAACTCTTTGGGGGGGCAAACGGAACTCTAATCAGAACTACCCCAACCCTTACAGGAAAAAAGTTTTTTTTTCACTGACTGAAAAATTTGAAATTTCAAGGCGCTATAACTTCTTTTCCTTAACAGTTAGCGTAAATGTTCATAAGGTGTAATCGATAGAACTCTTTGGGGGGCAAACGGAACTCCTATCAGAACTACCCCAACCCTTACAGGAGAAAAGTTTTTTTTTCACTGACTGAAAAATTTGAAATTTCAAGGCGCTATAACTTCTTTTCCTTAACACTTAGCGTTAATGTTCATGAGGTGTAATCGATAGAACTCTTTAGGGGGCAAACGGAACTCCAATCAGAACTACCCCAACCCTTACAGGAAAAAAAAATTTTTTTTTCACTGACTGAAAAATTTGAAACTTCAAGGCGCTATAACTTCTTTTCCTTAACAGTTAGCGTAAATGTTCATAAGGTGTAATCGATAGAACTCTTTGGGGGCAAACGGAACTCCTATCAGAACTACCCCAACCCTTACAGGAAAAAAGTTTTTTTTTTCACTGACTGAAAAATTTGAAATTTCAAGGCGCTATAACTTCTTTTCCTTAACAGTTAGCGTAAATGTTCATAAGGTGTAATCGATAGAACTCTTTAGGAGGCAAACGGAACTCTAATCAGAACTACCCCAACCTTTACAGGAAAAAAGTTTTTTTTTCACTGACTGAAAAATTTTAAATTTCAAGGCGCTATAACTTCTTTTCCTTAACAGTAGCGTAAATGTTCATGAGGTGTAATCGATAGAACTCTTTGGGGGGCAAACGGAACTCCTATCAGAACTACCCCAACCCTTACAGGAAAAAAGTTTTTTTTTTCACTGACTGAAAAATTTGAAATTTCAAGGCGCTATAACTTCTTTTCCTTAACAGTTAGCGTAAATGTTCATAAGGTGTAATCGATAGAACTCTTTGGGGGGCAAACGGAACTCCTATCAGAACTACCCTAACCCTTACAGGAAAAATGTTTTTTTTTCGCTGACTGAAAAATTTGAAATTTCAAGGCGCTATAACTTCTGTTCCTTAACAGTTAGCGTAAATGTTCATAGGGTGTAATCGATAGAGCTCTTTGGGGGGCAAACGGAACTTTAATCAGAACTACCCCAACCCTTACAGGAAAAAAGTTTTTTTTTCACTGACTGAAAAATTTGAAATTTCAAGGCGCTATAACTTCTTTTCCTTAACAGTTAGCGTAAATAATCATTAGGTGTAATCGATAGAACTCTTTGGGAAACAAACGGAACTCCTATCAGAACTACCGCAACCCTTACAGGAAAAAAGTTTTTTTTTCACTGACTGAAAAATTTAAAATTTCAAGGCGCTATAACTTCTGTTCCTTAACAGTTAGCGTAAATGTTCATAAAGTGTAATCGATAGAACTCTTTAGGGGGCAAACGGAACTCCAATCAGAACTACCCCAACCCTTACAGGAAAAAAGTTTTTTTTTCACTGACTGAAAAATTTGAAATTTCAAGGCGCTATAACTTCTTTTCCTTAACAGTTAGCGTAAATGTTCATGAGGTGTAATCGATAGAACTCTTTGATTAACAAACGGAACTCCTATCAGAACTACCCCAACCCTTACAGGAAAAAAGTTTTTTTTTCACTGACTGAAAAATTTTAAATTTCAAGGCGCTATAACTTCTTTTCCTTAACAGTTAGCGTAAATGTTCATAAGATGTAATCGATAGAACTCTTTGGGGGGGCAAACGGAACTCTAATCAGAACTACCCCAACCCTTACAGGAAAAAAGTTTTTTTTTCACTGACTGAAAAATTTGAAATTTCAAGGCGCTATAACTTCTTTTCCTTAACAGTTAGCGTAAATGTTCATAAGGTGTAATCGATAGAACTCTTTGATTAACAAACGGAACTCCTATCAGAACTACCCCAACCCTTACAGGAAAAAAGTTTTTTTTTCACTGACTGAAAAATTTAAAATTTCAAGGCGCTATAACTTCTGTTCCTTAACAGTTAGCGTAAATGTTCATAAGATGTAATCGATAGAACTCTTTGGGGGGGCAAACGGAACTCTAATCAGAACTACCCCAACCCTTACAGGAAAAAAGTTTTTTTTTCACTGACTGAAAAATTTGAAATTTCAAGGCGCTATAACTTCTTTTCCTTAACAGTTAGCGTAAATGTTCATAAGGTGTAATCGATAGAACTCTTTGGGGGGCAAACGGAACTCCTATCAGAACTACCCCAACCCTTACAGGAGAAAAGTTTTTTTTTCACTGACTGAAAAATTTGAAATTTCAAGGCGCTATAACTTCTTTTCCTTAACACTTAGCGTTAATGTTCATGAGGTGTAATCGATAGAACTCTTTAGGGGGCAAACGGAACTCCAATCAGAACTACCCCAACCCTTACAGGAAAAAAAAATTTTTTTTTCACTGACTGAAAAATTTGAATTTTCAAGGCGCTATAACTTCTTTTCCTTAACAGTTAGCGTAAATGTTCATAAGGTAAAATCGATAGAACTCTTTGGGGGGCAAACGGAACTCCTATCAGAACTACCCCAACCCTTACAGGAAAAAAGTTTTTTTTTTCACTGACTGAAAAATTTGAAATTTCAAGGCGCTATAACTTCTTTTCCTTAACAGTTAGCGTAAATGTTCATAAAGTGTAATCGATAGAACTCTTTGGGAAACAAACGGAACTCCTATCAGAACTACCCCAACCCTTACAGGAAAAAAGTTTTTTTTTCACTGACTGAAAAATTTGAAATTTCAAGGCGCTATAACTTCTGTTCCTTAACAGTTAGCGTAAATGTTCATAAAGTGTAATCGATAGAACTCTTTGGGAAACAAACGGAACTCCTATCAGAACTACCCCAACCCTTACAGGAAAAAAGTTTTTTTTTCACTGACTGAAAAATTTAAAATTTCAAGGCGCTATAACTTCTGTTCCTTAACAGTTAGCGTAAATGTTCATAAGGTGTAATCGATAGAACTCTTTGGGGAACAAACGGAACTCCTATCAGAACTACCCCAACCCTTACAGGAAAAAAGTTTTTTTTTCACTGACTGAAAAATTTGAAATTTCAAGGCGCTATAACTTCTGTTCCTTAACAGTTAGCGTAAATGTTCATAAAGTGTAATCGATAGAACTCTTTGGGAAACAAACGGAACTCCTATCAGAACTACCCCAACCCTTACAGGAAAAAAGTTTTTTTTTCACTGACTGAAAAATTTAAAATTTCAAGGCGCTATAACTTCTGTTCCTTAACAGTTAGCGTAAATGTTCATAAAGTGTAATCGATAGAACTCTTAAGGCGGCAAACGGAACTCCAATCAGAACTACCCCAACCCTTACAGGAAAAAAGTTTTTTTTTCACTGACTGAAAAATTTGAAATTTCAAGGCGCTATAACTTCTTTTCCTTAACAGTTAGCGTAAATGTTCATAAGGTGTAATCGATAGAACTCTTTGGGGAACAAACGGAACTCCTATCAGAACTACCCCAACCCTTACAGGAAAAAAGTTTTTTTTTCACTGACTGAAAAATTTTAAATTTCAAGGCGCTATAACTTCTTTTCCTTAACAGTTAGCGTAAATGTTCATAAGGTGTAATCGATAGAACTCTTTGGGGGGGCAAACGGAACTCTAATCAGAGCTACCCCAAACCTTACAGGAAAAAAGTTTTTTTTTCACTGACTGAAAAATTTGAAATTTCAAGGCGCTATAACTTCTTTTCCTTAACAGTTAGCGTAAATGTTCATGAGGTGTAATCGATAGAACTCTTTGGGGGGCAAACGGAACTCCTATCAGAACTACCCCAACCCTTACAGGAGAAAAGTTTTTTTTTCACTGACTGAAAAATTTGAAATTTCAAGGCGCTATAACTTCTTTTCCTTAACACTTAGCGTTAATGTTCGTGAGGTGTAATCGATAGAACTCTTTAGGGGGCAAACGGAACTCCAATCAGAACTACCCCAACCCTTACAGGAAAAAAAATTTTTTTTTTCACTGACTGAAAAATTTGAAACTTCAAGGCGCTATAACTTCTTTTCCTTAACAGTTAGCGTAAATGTTCATAAGGTGTAATCGATAGAACTCTTTGGGGGCAAACGGAACTCCTATCAGAACTACCCCAACCCTTACAGGAAAAAAGTTTTTTTTTTCACTGACTGAAAAATTTGAAATTTCAAGGCGCTATAACTTCTTTTCCTTAACAGTTAGCGTAAATGTTCATAAGGTGTAATCGATAGAACTCTTTAGGAGGCAAACGGAACTCTTATCAGAACTACCCCAACCTTTACAGGAAAAAAGTTTTTTTTTCACTGACTGAAAAATTTGAAATTTCAAGGCGCTATAACTTCTTTTCCTTAACAGTAGCGTAAATGTTCATGAGGTGTAATCGATAGAACTCTTTGGGGGGCAAACGGAACTCCTATCAGAACTACCCCAACCCTTACAGGAAAAAAGTTTTTTTTTTCACTGACTGAAAAATTTGAAATTTCAAGGCGCTATAACTTCTTTTCCTTAACAGTTAGCGTAAATGTTCATAAGGTGTAATCGATAGAACTCTTTAGGAGGCAAACGGAACTCTAATCAGAACTACCCCAACCTTTACAGGAAAAAAGTTTTTTTTTCACTGACTGAAAAATTTTAAATTTCAAGGCGCTATAACTTCTTTTCCTTAACAGTTAGCGTAAATGTTCATAAGGTGTAATCGATAGAACTCTTTGGCGGCAAACGGAACTCTAATCAGAACTACCCCAACCCTTACAGGAAAAAAGTTTTTTTTTCACTGACTGAAAAATTTGAAATTTCAAGGCGCTATAACTTCTGTTCCTTAACAGTTAGCGTAAATGTTCATAAGGTGTAATCGATAGAACTCTTTGGGGAACAAACGGAACTCCTATCAGAACTACCCCAACCCTTACAGGAAAAAAGTTTTTTTTTCACTGACTGAAAAATTTGAAATTTCAAGGCGCTATAACTTCTTTTCCTTAACAGTTAGCGTAAATAATCATAAGGTGTAATCGATAGAACTCTTTGGGAAACAAACGGAACTCCTATCAGAACTACCCCAACCCTTACAGGAAAAAAGTTTTTTTTTCACTGACTGAAAAATTTAAAATTTCAAGGCGCTATAACTTCTGTTCCTTAACAGTTAGCGTAAATGTTCATAAAGTGTAATCGATAGAACTCTTAAGGGGGCAAACGGAACTCCAATCAGAACTACCCCAACCCTTACAGGAAAAAAGTTTTTTTTTCACTGACTGAAAAATTTGAAATTTCAAGGCGCTATAACTTCTTTTCCTTAACAGTTAGCGTAAATGTTCATAAGGTGTAATCGATAGAACTCTTTGGGGAACAAACGGAACTCCTATCAGAACTACCCCAACCCTTACAGGAAAAAAGTTTTTTTTTCACTGACTGAAAAATTTTAAATTTCAAGGCGCTATAACTTCTTTTCCTTAACAGTTAGCGTAAATGTTCATAAGGTGTAATCGATAGAACTCTTTGGGGGGGCAAACGGAACTCTAATCAGAGCTACCCCAAACCTTACAGGAAAAAAGTTTTTTTTTCACTGACTGAAAAATTTGAAATTTCAAGGCGCTATAACTTCTTTTCCTTAACAGTTAGCGTAAATGTTCATGAGGTGTAATCGATAGAACTCTTTGGGGGGCAAACGGAACTCCTATCAGAACTACCCCAACCCTTACAGGAGAAAAGTTTTTTTTTCACTGACTGAAAAATTTGAAATTTCAAGGCGCTATAACTTCTTTTCCTTAACACTTAGCGTTAATGTTCATGAGGTGTAATCGATAGAACTCTTTAGGGGGCAAACGGAACTCCAATCAGAACTACCCCAACCCTTACAGGAAAAAAAATTTTTTTTTTCACTGACTGAAAAATTTGAAACTTCAAGGCGCTATAACTTCTTTTCCTTAACAGTTAGCGTAAATGTTCATAAGGTGTAATCGATAGAACTCTTTGGGGGCAAACGGAACTCCTATCAGAACTACCCCAACCCTTACAGGAAAAAAGTTTTTTTTTTCACTGACTGAAAAATTTGAAATTTCAAGGCGCTATAACTTCTTTTCCTTAACAGTTAGCGTAAATGTTCATAAAGTGTAATCGATAGAACTCTTTAGGAGGCAAACGGAACTCTAATCAGAACTACCCCAACCTTTACAGGAAAAAAGTTTTTTTTTCACTGACTGAAAAATTTGAAATTTCAAGGCGCTATAACTTCTTTTCCTTAACAGTAGCGTAAATGTTCATGAGGTGTAATCGATAGAACTCTTTGGGGGGCAAACGGAACTCCTATCAGAACTACCCCAACCCTTACAGGAAAAAAGTTTTTTTTTTCACTGACTGAAAAATTTGAAATTTCAAGGCGCTATAACTTCTTTTCCTTAACAGTTAGCGTAAATGTTCATAAGGTGTAATCGATAGAACTCTTTAGGAGGCAAACGGAACTCTAATCAGAACTACCCCAACCTTTACAGGAAAAAAGTTTTTTTTTCACTGACTGAAAAATTTTAAATTTCAAGGCGCTATAACTTCTTTTCCTTAACAGTTAGCGTAAATGTTCATAAGGTGTAATCGATAGAACTCTTTGGCGGCAAACGGAACTCTAATCAGAACTACCCCAACCCTTACAGGAAAAAAGTTTTTTTTTCACTGACTGAAAAATTTGAAATTTCAAGGCGCTATAACTTCTGTTCCTTAACAGTTAGCGTAAATGTTCATAAGGTGTAATCGATAGAACTCTTTGGGGGGCAAACGGAACTCCTATCAGAACTACCCTAACCCTTACAGGAAAAATGTTTTTTTTTCGCTGACTGAAAAATTTGAAATTTCAAGGCGCTATAACTTCTGTTCCTTAACAGTTAGCGTAAATGTTCATAGGGTGTAATCGATAGAGCTCTTTGGGGGGCAAACGGAACTTTAATCAGAACTACCCCAACCCTTACAGGAAAAAAGTTTTTTTTTCACTGACTGAAAAATTTGAAATTTCAAGGCGCTATAACTTCTTTTCCTTAACAGTTAGCGTAAATAATCATTAGGTGTAATCGATAGAACTCTTTGGGAAACAAACGGAACTCCTATCAGAACTACCGCAACCCTTACAGGAAAAAAGTTTTTTTTTCACTGACTGAAAAATTTAAAATTTCAAGGCGCTATAACTTCTGTTCCTTAACAGTTAGCGTAAATGTTCATAAAGTGTAATCGATAGAACTCTTTAGGGGGCAAACGGAACTCCAATCAGAACTACCCCAACCCTTACAGGAAAAAAGTTTTTTTTTCACTGACTGAAAAATTTGAAATTTCAAGGCGCTATAACTTCTTTTCCTTAACAGTTAGCGTAAATGTTCATGAGGTGTAATCGATAGAACTCTTTGATTAACAAACGGAACTCCTATCAGAACTACCCCAACCCTTACAGGAAAAAAGTTTTTTTTTCACTGACTGAAAAATTTTAAATTTCAAGGCGCTATAACTTCTTTTCCTTAACAGTTAGCGTAAATGTTCATAAGATGTAATCGATAGAACTCTTTGGGGGGGCAAACGGAACTCTAATCAGAACTACCCCAAACCTTACAGGAAAAAAGTTTTTTTTTCACTGACTGAAAAATTTGAAATTTCAAGGCGCTATAACTTCTTTTCCTTAACAGTTAGCGTAAATGTTCATAAGGTGTAATCGATAGAACTCTTTGGGGGGCAAACGGAACTCCTATCAGAACTACCCCAACCCTTACAGGAGAAAAGTTTTTTTTTCACTGACTGAAAAATTTGAAATTTCAAGGCGCTATAACTTCTTTTCCTTAACACTTAGCGTTAATGTTCATGAGGTGTAATCGATAGAACTCTTTAGGGGGCAAACGGAACTCCAATCAGAACTACCCCAACCCTTACAGGAAAAAAAACTTTTTTTTCACTGACTGAAAAATTTGAAACTTCAAGGCGCTATAACTTCTTTTCCTTAACAGTTAGCGTAAATGTTCATAAGGTAAAATCGATAGAACTCTTTGGGGGGCAAACGGAACTCCTATCAGAACTACCCCAACCCTTACAGGAAAAAAGTTTTTTTTTTCACTGACTGAAAAATTTGAAATTTCAAGGCGCTATAACTTCTGTTCCTTAACAGTTAGCGTAAATGTTCATAAGGTGTAATCGATAGAACTCTTTAGGAGGCAAACGGAACTCTAATCAGAACTACCCCAACCTTTACAGGAAAAAAGTTTTTTTTTCACTGAATGAAAAATTTGAAATTTCAAGGCGCTATAACTTCTTTTCCTTAACAGTAGCGTAAATGTTCATGAGGTGTAATCGATAGAACTCTTTGGGGGGCAAACGGAACTCCTATCAGAACTACCCCAACCCTTACAGGAAAAAAGTTTTTTTTTTCACTGACTGAAAAATTTGAAATTTCAAGGCGCTATAACTTCTTTTCCTTAACAGTTAGCGTAAATGTTCATAAGGTGTAATCGATGGAACTCTTTAGGAGGCAAACGGAACTCTAATCAGAACTACCCAGACCTTTACAGGAAAAAAGTTTTTTTTTCACTGACTGAAAAATTTTAAATTTCAAGGCGCTATAACTTCTTTTCCTTAACAGTTAGCGTAAATGTTCATGAGGTGTAATCGATAGAACTCTTTGGGCGGCAAACGGAACTCTAATCAGAACTACCCCAACCCTTACAGGAAAAAAGTTTTTTTTTCACTGACTGAAAAATTTGAAATTTCAAGGCGCTATAACTTCTGTTCCTTAACAGTTAGCGTAAATGTTCATAAGGTGTAATCGATAGAACTCTTTGGGGGGCAAACGGAACTCCTATCAGAACTATCCTAACCCTTACAGGAAAAATGTTTTTTTTTCGCTGACTGAAAAATTTGAAATTTCAAGGCGCTATAACTTCTGTTCCTTAACAGTTAGCGTAAATGTTCATAGGGTGTAATCGATAGAGCTCTTTGGGGGGCAAACGGAACTCTAATCAGAACTACCCCAACCCTTACAGGAAAAAAGTTTTTTTTTCACTGACTGAAAAATTTGAAATTTCAAGGCGCTATAACTTCTTTTCCTTAACAGTTAGCGTAAATAATCATTAGGTGTAATCGATAGAACTCTTTGGGAAACAAACGGAACTCCTATCAGAACTACCCCAACCCTTACAGGAAAAAAGTTTTTTTTTCACTGACTGAAAAATTTAAAATTTCAAGGCGCTATAACTTCTGTTCCTTAACAGTTAGCGTAAATGTTCATAAAGTGTAATCGATAGAACTCTTTAGGGGGCAAACGGAACTCCAATCAGAACTACCCCAACCCTTACAGGAAAAAAGTTTTTTTTTCACTGACTGAAAAATTTGAAATTTCAAGGCGCTATAACTTCTTTTCCTTAACAGTTAGCGTAAATGTTCATAAGGTGTAATCGATAGAACTCTTTGGGGAACAAACGGAACTCCTATCAGAACTACCCCAACCCTTACAGGAAAAAAGTTTTTTTTTCACTGACTGAAAAATTTTAAATTTCAAGGCGCTATAACTTCTTTTCCTTAACAGTTAGCGTAAATGTTCATAAGGTGTAATCGATAGAACTCTTTGGGGGGGCAAACGGAATTTTAATCAGAACTACCCCAAACCTTACAGGAAAAAATTTTTTTTTTCACTGACTGAAAAATTTGAAATTTCAAGGCGCTATAACTTCTTTTCCTTAACAGTTAGCGTAAATGTTCATGAGGTGTAATCGATAGAACTCTTTGGGCGGCAAACGGAACTCTAATCAGAACTACCCCAACCCTTACAGGAAAAAAGTTTTTTTTTCACTGACTGAAAAATTTGAAATTTCAAGGCGCTATAACTTCTGTTCCTTAACAGTTAGCGTAAATGTTCATAAGGTGTAATCGATAGAACTCTTTGGGGGGCAAACGGAACTCCTATCAGAACTATCCTAACCCTTACAGGAAAAATGTTTTTTTTTCGCTGACTGAAAAATTTGAAATTTCAAGGCGCTATAACTTCTGTTCCTTAACAGTTAGCGTAAATGTTCATAGGGTGTAATCGATAGAGCTCTTTGGGGGGCAAACGGAACTCTAATCAGAACTACCCCAACCCTTACAGGAAAAAAGTTTTTTTTTCACTGACTGAAAAATTTGAAATTTCAAGGCGCTATAACTTCTTTTCCTTAACAGTTAGCGTAAATAATCATTAGGTGTAATCGATAGAACTCTTTGGGAAACAAACGGAACTCCTATCAGAACTACCCCAACCCTTACAGGAAAAAAGTTTTTTTTTCACTGACTGAAAAATTTAAAATTTCAAGGCGCTATAACTTCTGTTCCTTAACAGTTAGCGTAAATGTTCATAAAGTGTAATCGATAGAACTCTTTAGGGGGCAAACGGAACTCCAATCAGAACTACCCCAACCCTTACAGGAAAAAAGTTTTTTTTTCACTGACTGAAAAATTTGAAATTTCAAGGCGCTATAACTTCTTTTCCTTAACAGTTAGCGTAAATGTTCATAAGGTGTAATCGATAGAACTCTTTGGGGAACAAACGGAACTCCTATCAGAACTACCCCAACCCTTACAGGAAAAAAGTTTTTTTTTCACTGACTGAAAAATTTTAAATTTCAAGGCGCTATAACTTCTTTTCCTTAACAGTTAGCGTAAATGTTCATAAGGTGTAATCGATAGAACTCTTTGGGGGGGCAAACGGAACTCTAATCAGAACTACCCCAAACCTTACAGGAAAAAAGTTTTTTTTTCACTGACTGAAAAATTTGAAATTTCAAGGCGCTATAACTTCTTTTCCTTAACAGTTAGCGTAAATGTTCATGAGGTGTAATCGATAGAACTCTTTGGGGGGCAAACGGAACTCCTATCAGAACTACCCCAACCCTTACAGGAGAAATTTTTTTTTTTCACTGACTGAAAAATTTGAAATTTCAAGGCGCTATAACTTCCTTTCCTTAACACTTAGCGTTAATGTTCAAGAGGTGTAATCGATAGAACTCTTTAGGGGGCAAACGGAACTCCAATCAGAACTACCCCAACCCTTACAGGAAAAAAAATTTTTTTTTTCACTGACTGAAAAATTTGAAACTTCAAGGCGCTATAACTTCTTTTCCTTAACAGTTAGCGTAAATGTTCATAAAGTGTAATCGATAGAACTCTTTGGGGGCAAACGGAACTCCTATCAGAACTACCCCAACCCTTACAGGAAAAAAGTTTTTTTTTTCACTGACTGAAAAATTTGAAATTTCAAGGCGCTATAACTTCTTTTCCTTAACAGTTAGCGTAAATGTTCATAAGGTGTAATCGATAGAACTCTTTAGGAGGCAAACGGAACTCTAATCAGAACTACCCCAACCTTTACAGGAAAAAAGTTTTTTTTTCACTGACTGAAAAATTTGAAATTTCAAGGCGCTATAACTTCTTTTCCTTAACAGTAGCGTAAATGTTCATGAGGTGTAATCGATAGAACTCTTTGGGGGGCAAACGGAACTCCTATCAGAACTACCCCAACCCTTACAGGAAAAAAGTTTTTTTTTTCACTGACTGAAAAATTTGAAATTTCAAGGCGCTATAACTTCTTTTCCTTAACAGTTAGCGTAAATGTTCATAAGGTGTAATCGATAGAACTCTTTAGGAGGCAAACGGAACTCTAATCAGAACTACCCAGACCTTTACAGGAAAAAAGTTTTTTTTTCACTGACTGAAAAATTTTAAATTTCAAGGCGCTATAACTTCTTTTCCTTAACAGTTAGCGTAAATGTTCATAAGGTGTAATCGATAGAACTCTTTGGGCGGCAAACGGAACTCTAATCAGAACTACCCCAACCCTTACAGGAAAAAAGTTTTTTTTTCACTGACTGAAAAATTTGAAATTTCAAGGCGCTATAACTTCTGTTCCTTAACAGTTAGCGTAAATGTTCATAAGGTGTAATCGATAGAACTCTTTGGGGGGCAAACGGAACTCCTATCAGAACTACCCTAACCCTTACAGGAAAAATGTTTTTTTTTCGCTGACTGAAAAATTTGAAATTTCAAGGCGCTATAACTTCTGTTCCTTAACAGTTAGCGTAAATGTTCATAGAATGTAATCGATAGAGCTCTTTGGGGGGCAAACGGAACTCTAATCAGAACTACCCCAACCCTTACAGGAAAAAAGTTTTTTTTTCACTGACTGAAAAATTTGAAATTTCAAGGCGCTATAACTTCTTTTCCTTAACAGTTAGCGTAAATAATCATAAGGTGTAATCGATAGAACTCTTTGGGAAACAAACGGAACTCCTATCAGAACTACCCCAACCCTTACAGGAAAAAAGTTTTTTTTTCACTGACTGAAAAATTTGAAATTTCAAGGCGCTATAACTTCTTTTCCTTAACAGTTAGCGTAAATGTTCATGAGGTGTAATCGATAGAACTCTTTGGGGGGCAAACGGAACTCCTATCAGAACTACCCCAACCCTTACAGGAGAAAAGTTTTTTTTTCACTGACTGAAAAATTTGAAATTTCAAGGCGCTATAACTTCTTTTCCTTAACACTTAGCGTTAATGTTCATGAGGTGTAATCGATAGAACTCTTTAGGGGGCAAACGGAACTCCAATCAGAACTACCCCAACCCTTACAGGAAAAAAAATTTTTTTTTTCACTGACTGAAAAATTTGAAACTTCAAGGCGCTATAACTTCTTTTCCTTAACAGTTAGCGTAAATGTTCATAAGGTGTAATCGATAGAACTCTTTGGGGGGCAAACGGAACTCCTATCAGAACTACCCCAACCCTTACAGGAAAAAAGTTTTTTTTTTCACTGACTGAAAAATTTGAAATTTCAAGGCGCTATAACTTCTTTTCCTTAACAGTTAGCGTAAATGTTCATAAGGTGTAATCGATAGAACTCTTTAGGAGGCAAACGGAACTCTAATCAGAACTACCCCAACCTTTACAGGAAAAAAGTTTTTTTTTCACTGACTGAAAAATTTGAAATTTCAAGGCGCTATAACTTCTTTTCCTTAACAGTAGCGTAAATGTTCATGAGGTGTAATCGATAGAACTCTTTGGGGGGCAAACGGAACTCCAATCAGAACTACCCCAACCCTTACAGGAAAAAAGTTTTTTTTTTCACTGACTGAAAAATTTGAAATTTCAAGGCGCTATAACTTCTTTTCCTTAACAGTTAGCGTAAATGTTCATAAGGTATAATCGATAGAACTCTTTAGGAGGCAAACGGAACTCTAATCAGAACTACCCCAACCTTTACAGGAAAAAAGTTTTTTTTTCACTGACTGAAAAATTTTAAATTTCAAGGCGCTATAACTTCTTTTCCTTAACAGTTAGCGTAAATGTTCATAAGGTGTAATCGATAGAACTCTTTGGGCGGCAAACGGAACTCTAATCAGAACTACCCCAACCCTTACAGGAAAAAAGTTTTTTTTTCACTGACTGAAAAATTTGAAATTTCAAGGCGCTATAACTTCTGTTCCTTAACAGTTAGCGTAAATGTTCATAAGGTGTAATCGATAGAACTCTTTGGGGGGCAAACGGAACTCCTATCAGAACTACCCTAACCCTTACAGGAAAAATGTTTTTTTTTCGCTGACTGAAAAATTTGAAAATTCAAGGCGCTATAACTTCTGTTCCTTAACAGTTAGCGTAAATGTTCATAAGGTGTAATCGATAGAGCTCTTTGGGGGGCAAACGGAACTCTAATCAGAACTACCCCAACCCTTACAGGAAAAAAGTTTTTTTTTCACTGACTGAAAAATTTGAAATTTCAAGGCGCTATAACTTCTTTTCCTTAACAGTTAGCGTAAATGTTCATAAGGTGTAATCGATAGAACTCTTTGGGAAACAAACGGAACTCCTATCAGAACTACCCCAACCCTTACAGGAAAAAAGTTTTTTTTTCACTGACTGAAAAATTTAAAATTTCAAGGCGCTATAACTTCTGTTCCTTAACAGTTAGCGTAAATGTTCATAAAGTGTAATCGATAGAACTCTTTAGGGGGCAAACGGAACTCCAATCAGAACTACCCCAACCCTTACAGGAAAAAAGTTTTTTTTTCACTGACTGAAAAATTTGAAATTTCAAGGCGCTATAACTTCTTTTCCTTAACAGTTAGCGTAAATGTTCATAAGGTGTAATCGATAGAACTCTTTGGGGAACAAACGGAACTCCTATCAGAACTACCCCAACCCTTACAGGAAAAAAGTTTTTTTTTCACTGACTGAAAAATTTAAAATTTCAAGGCGCTATAACTTCTGTTCCTTAACAGTTAGCGTAAATGTTCATAAAGTGTAATCGATAGAACTCTTTAGGGGGCAAACGGAACTCCAATCAGAACTACCCCAACCCTTACAGGAAAAAAGTTTTTTTTTTCACTGACTGAAAAATTTGAAATTTCAAGGCGCTATAACTTCTTTTCCTTAACAGTTAGCGTAAATGTTCATAAGGTGTAATCGATAGAACTCTTTAGGAGGCAAATGGAACTCTAATCAGAACTACCCCAACCTTTACAGGAAAAAAGTTTTTTTTTCACTGACTGAAAAATTTTAAATTTCAAGGCGCTATAACTTCTTTTCCTTAACAGTTAGCGTAAATGTTCATAAGGTGTAATCGATAGAACTCTTTGGGCGGCAAACGGAACTCTAATCAGAACTACCCCAACCCTTACAGGAAAAAAGTTTTTTTTTCACTGACTGAAAAATTTGAAATTTCAAGGCGCTATAACTTCTGTTCCTTAACAGTTAGCGTAAATGTTCATAAGGTGTAATCGATAGAACTCTTTGGGGGGCAAACGGAACTCCTATCAGAACTACCCTAACCCTTACAGGAAAAATGTTTTTTTTTCGCTGACTGAAAAATTTGAAATTTCAAGGCGCTATAACTTCTGTTCCTTAACAGTTAGCGTAAATGTTCATAGGGTGTAATCGATAGAGCTCTTTGGGGGGCAAACGGAACTCTAATCAGAACTACCCCAACCCTTACAGGAAAAAAGTTTTTTTTTCACTGACTGAAAAATTTGAAATTTCAAGGCGCTATAACTTCTTTTCCTTAACAGTTAGCGTAAATAATCATTAGGTGTAATCGATAGAACTCTTTGGGAAACAAACGGAACTCCTATCAGAACTACCCCAACCCTTACAGGAAAAAAGTTTTTTTTTCACTGACTGAAAAATTTAAAATTTCAAGGCGCTATAACTTCTGTTCCTTAACAGTTAGCGTAAATGTTCATAAAGTGTAATCGATAGAACTCTTTAGGGGGCAAACGGAACTCCAATCAGAACTACCCCAACCCTTACAGGAAAAAAGTTTTTTTTTCACTGACTGAAAAATTTGAAATTTCAAGGCGCTATAACTTCTTTTCCTTAACAGTTAGCGTAAATGTTCATAAGGTGTAATCGATAGAACTCTTTGGGGAACAAACGGAACTCCTATCAGAACTACCCCAACCCTTACAGGAAAAAAGTTTTTTTTTCACTGACTGAAAAATTTGAAATTTCAAGGCGCTATAACTTCTTTTCCTTAACAGTTAGCGTAAATGTTCATAAGGTGTAATCGATAGAACTCTTTGGGGGGGCAAACGGAACTCTAATCAGAACTACCCCAAACCTTACAGGAAAAAAGTTTTTTTTTCACTGACTGAAAAATTTGAAATTTCAAGGCGCTATAACTTCTTTTCCTTAACAGTTAGCGTAAATGTTCATGAGGTGTAATCGATAGAACTCTTTTGGGGGCAAACGGAACTCCAATCAGAACTACCCCAACCCTTACAGGAGAAAAGTTTTTTTTTCACTGACTGAAAAATTTGAAATTTCAAGGCGCTATAACTTCTTTTCCTTAAAACTTAGCGTTAATGTTCATGAGGTGTAATCGATAGAACTCTTTAGGGGGCAAACGGAACTCCAATCAGAACTACCCCAACCCTTACAGGAAAAAAAATTTTTTTTTTCACTGACTGAAAAATTTGAAACTTCAAGGCGCTATAACTTCTTTTCCTTAACAGTTAGCGTAAATGTTCATAAGGTGTAATCGATTGAATTCTTTGGGGGGCAAACGGAACTCCTATCAGAACTACCCCAACCCTTACAGGAAAAAAGTTTTTTTTTTCACTGACTGAAAAATTTGAAATTTCAAGGCGCTATAACTTCTTTTCCTTAACAGTTAGCGTAAATGTTCATAAGGTGTAATCGATAGAACTCTTTAGGAGGCAAACGGAACTCTAATCAGAACTACCCCAACCTTTACAGGAAAAAAGTTTTTTTTTCACTGACTGAAAAATTTGAAATTTCAAGGCGCTATAACTTCTTTTCCTTAACAGTAGCGTAAATGTTCATGAGGAGTAATCGATAGAACTCTTTGGGGGGCAAACGGAACTCCTATCAGAACTACCCCCACCCTTACAGGAAAAAAGTTTTTTTTTTCACTGACTGAAAAATTTGAAATTTCAAGGCGCTATAACTTCTTTTCCTTAACAGTTAGCGTAAATGTTCATAAGGTGTAATCGATAGAACTCTTTAGGAGGCAAACGGAACTCTAATCAGAACTACCCCAACCTTTACAGGAAAAAAGTTTTTTTTTCACTGACTGAAAAATTTTAAATTTCAAGGCGCTATAACTTCTTTTCCTTAACAGTTAGCGTAAATGTTCATGAGGTGTAATCGATAGAACTCTTTGGGCGGCAAACGGAACTCTAATCAGAACTACCCCAACCCTTACAGGAAAAAAGTTTTTTTTTCACTGACTGAAAAATTTGAAATTTCAAGGCGCTATAACTTCTGTTCCTTAACAGTTAGCGTAAATGTTCATAAGGTGTAATCGATAGAACTCTTTGGGGGGCAAACGGAACTCCAATCAGAACTACCCTAACCCTTACAGGAAAAATGTTTTTTTTTCGCTGACTGACAAATTTGAAATTTCAAGGCGCTATAACTTCTGTTCCTTAACAGTTAGCGTAAATGTTCATAGGGTGTAATCGATAGAGCTCTTTGGGGGGCAAACGGAACTCTAATCAGAACTACCCCAACCCTTACAGGAAAAAAGTTTTTTTTTCACTGACTGAAAAATTTGAAATTTCAAGGCGCTATAACTTCTTTTCCTTAACAGTTAGCGTAAATAATCATAAGGAGTAATCGATAGAACTCTTTGGGAAACAAACGGAACTCCTATCAGAACTACCCCAACCCTTACAGGAAAAAAGTTTTTTTTTCACTGACTGAAAAATTTAAAATTTCAAGGTGCTATAACTTCTGTTCCTTAACAGTTAGCGTAAATGTTCATAAAGTGTAATCGATAGAACTCTTTAGGGGGCAAACGGAACTCCAATCAGAACTACCCCAACCCTTACAGGAAAAAAGTTTTTTTTTCACTGACTGAAAAATTTGAAATTTCAAGGCGCTATAACTTCTTTTCCTTAACAGTTAGCGTAAATGTTCATAAGGTGTAATCGATAGAACTCTTTGGGAAACAAACGGAACTCCTATCAGAACTACCCCAACCCTTACAGGAAAAAAGTTTTTTTTTCACTGACTGAAAAATTTTAAATTTCAAGGCGCTATAACTTCTTTTCCTTAACAGTTAGCGTAAATGTTCATAAGGTGTAATCGATAGAACTCTTTGGGGGGGGGGGGGGGGCAAACGGAACTCTAATCAGAACTACCCCAAACCTTACAGGAAAAAAGTTTTTTTTTCACTGACTGAAAAATTTGAAATTTCAAGGCGCTATAACTTCTTTTCCTTAACAGTTAGCGTAAATGTTCATAAGGTGTAATCGATAGAACTCTTTGGGGGGCAAACGGAACTCCTATCAGAACTACCCCAACCCTTACAGGAGAAAAGTTTTTTTTTCACTGACTGAAAAATTTGAAATTTCAAGGCGCTATAACTTCTTTTCCTTAACACTTAGCGTTAATGTTCATGAGGTGTAATCGATAGAACTCTTTAGGGGGCAAACGGAACTCCAACCAGAACTACCCCAACCCTTACAGGAAAAAAAATTTTTTTTTTCACTGACTGAAAAATTTGAAACTTCAAGGCGCTATAACTTCTTTTCCTTAACAGTTAGCGTAAATGTTCATAAGGTGTAATCGATAGAACTCTTTGGGGGGCAAACGGAACTCCTATCAGAACTACCCCAACCCTTACAGGAAAAAAGTTTTTTTTTTCACTGACTGAAAAATTTAAAATTTCAAGGCGCTATAACTTCTTTTCCTTAACAGTTAGCGTAAATGTTCATAAGGTGTAATCGATAGAACTCTTTAGGAGGCAAACGGAACTCTAATCAGAACTACCCCAACCTTTACAGGAAAAAAGTTTTTTTTCCACTGACTGAAAAATTTGAAATTTCAAGGCGCTATAACTTCTTTTCCTTAACAGTAGCGTAAATGTTCATGAGGTGTAATCGATAGAACTCTTTGGGGGGCAAACGGAACTCCTATCAGAACTACCCCAACCCTTACAGGAAAAAAGTTTTTTTTTTCACTGACTGAAAAATTTGAAATTTCAAGGCGCTATAACTTCTTTTCCTTAACAGTTAGCGTAAATGTTCATAAGGTGTAATCGATAGAACTCTTTAGGAGGCAAACGGAACTCTAATCAGAACTACCCCAACCCTTACAGGAAAAAAGTTTTTTTTTCACTGACTGAAAAATTTTAAATTTCAAGGCGCTATAACTTCTGTTCCTTAACAGTTAGCGTAAATGTTCATAAGGTGTAATCGATAGAACTCTTTGGGGGGCAAACGGAACTCCTATCAGAACTACCCTAACCCTTACAGAAAAAATGTTTTTTTTTCGCTGACTGAAAAATTTTAAATTTCAAGGCGCTATAACTTCTGTTCCTTAACAGTTAGCGTAAATGTTCATAGGGTGTAATCGATAGAGCTCTTTGGGGGGCAAACGGAACTCCTATCAGAACTACCCAAACCCTTACAGGAAAAAAGTTTTTTTTTTCACTGACTGAAAAATTTGAAATTTCAAGGCGCTATAACTTCTTTTCCTTAACAGTTAGCGTAAATGTTCGTGAGGTGTAATCGATAGAACTCTTTAGGAGGCAAACGGAACTCTAATCAGAACTACCCAAACCTTTACAGGAAAAAAGTTTTTTTTTCACTGACTGAAAAATTTGAAATTTCAAGGCGCTATAACTTCTTTTCCTTAACAGTAGCGTAAATGTTCATGAGGTGTAATCGATAGAATTTTTTGGGGGGCAAACGGAACTCCTATCAGAACTACCCCAACCCTTACAGGAAAAAAGTTTTTTTTTTCACTGACTGAAAAATTTGAAATTTCAAGGCGCTATAACTTCTTTTCCTTAACAGTTAGCGTAAATGTTCATAAGGTGTAATCGATAGAACTCTTTAGGAGGCAAACGGAACTCTAATCAGAACTACCCCAACCCTTACAGGAAAAAAGTTTTTTTTTCACTGACTGAAAAATTTGAAATTTCAAGGCGCTATAACTTCTTTTCCTTAACAGTTAGCGTAAATAATCATAAGGTGTAATCGATAGAACTCTTTGGGGGGGCAAACGGAACTCTAATCAGAACTACCCCAAACCTTACAGGAAAAAAGTTTTTTTTTCACTGACTGAAAAATTTTAAATTTCAAGGCGCTATAACTTCTTTTCCTTAACAGTTAGCGTAAATGTTCATAAGGTGTAATCGATAGAACTCTTTGGGCGGCAAACGGAACTCTAATCAGAACTACCCCAACCCTTACAGGAAAAAAGTTTTTTTTTCACTGACTGAAAAATTTGAAATTTCAAGGCGCTATAACTTCTGTTCCTTAACAGTTAGCGTAAATGTTCATAAGGTTTAATCGATAGAACTCTTTGGGGGGCAAACGGAACTCCTATCAGAACTACCCTAACCCTTACAGGAAAAATGTTTTTTTTTCGCTGACTGAAAAATTTGAAATTTCAAGGCGCTATAACTTCTGTTCCTTAACAGTTAGCGTAAATGTTCATAGGGTGTAATCGATAGAGCTCTTTGGGGGGCAAACGGAACTCTAATCAGAACTACCCCAACCCTTACAGGAAAAAAGTTTTTTTTTCTCTGACTGAAAAATTTGAAATTTCAAGGCGCTATAACTTCTTTTCCTTAACAGTTAGCGTAAATAATCATAAGGAGTAATCGATAGAACTCTTTGGGAAACAAACGGAACTCCTATCAGAACTACCCCAACCCTTACAGGAAAAAAGTTTTTTTTTCACTGACTGAAAAATTTAAAATTTCAAGGCGCTATAACTTCTGTTCCTTAACAGTTAGCGTAAATGTTCATGAGGTGTAATCGATAGAACTCTTTTGGGGGCAAACGGAACTCCAATCAGAACTACCCCAACCCTTACAGGAAAAAAGTTTTTTTTTCACTGACTGAAAAATTTGAAATTTCAAGGCGCTATAACTTCTTTTCCTTAACAGTTAGCGTAAATGTTCATAAGGTGTAATCGATAGAACTCTTTGGGGAACAAACGGAACTCCTATCAGAACTACCCCAACCCTTACAGGAAAAAAGTTTTTTTTTCACTGACTGAAAAATTTGAAATTTCAAGGCGCTATAACTTCTTTTCCTTAACAGTTAGCGTAAATGTTCATGAGGTGTAATCGATAGAACTCTTTGGGGGGCAAACGGAACTCCTATCAGAACTACCCCAACCCTTACAGGAGAAAAGTTTTTTTTTCACTGACTGAAAAATTTTAAATTTCAAGGCGCTATAACTTCTTTTCCTTAACACTTAGCGTTAATGTTCATGAGGTGTAATCGATAGAGCTCTTTGGGGGGCAAACGGAACTCCAATCAGAACTACCCCAACCCTTACAGGAAAAAAAATTTTTTTTTTCACTGACTGAAAAATTTGAAACTTCAAGGCGCTATAACTTCTTTTCCTTAACAGTTAGCGTAAATGTTCATAAGGTGTAATCGATAGAACTCTTTAAGGGGCAAACGGAACTCCTATCAGAACTACCCCAACCCTTACAGGAAAAAAGTTTTTTTTTTCACTGACTGAAAAATTTTAAATTTCAAGGCGCTATAACTTCTTTTCCTTAACAGTTAGCGTAAATGTTCATAAGGTGTAATCGATAGAACTCTTTAGGAGGCAAACGGAACTCTAATCAGAACTACCCCAACCTTTACAGGAAAAAAGTTTTTTTTTCACTGACTGAAAAATTTGAAATTTCAAGGCGCTATAACTTCTTTTCCTTAACAGTAGCGTAAATGATCATGAGGTGTAATCGATAGAACTCTTTGGGGTGCAAACGGAACTCCTATCAGAACTACCCCAACCCTTACAGGAAAAAAGTTTTTTTTTTCACTGACTGAAAAATTTGAAATTTCAAGGCGCTATAACTTCTTTTCCTTAACAGTTAGCGTAAATGTTCATAAGGTGTAATCGATAGAACTCTTTAGGAGGCAAACGGAACTCTAATCAGAACTACCCCAACCTTTACAGGAAAAAAGTTTTTTTTTCACTGACTGAAAAATTTTAAATTTCAAGGCGCTATAACTTCTTTTCCTTAACAGTTAGCGTAAATGTTCATAAGGTGTAATTGATAGAACTCTTTGGGCGGCAAACGGAACTCTAATCAGAACTATTTCAACCCTTACAGGAAAAAAGTTTTTTTTTCACTGACTGAAAAATTTGAAATTTCAAGGCGCTATAACTTCTGTTCCTTAACAGTTAGCGTAAATGTTCATAAGGTGTAATCGATAGAACTCTTTGGGGGGCAAACGGAACTCCTATCAGAACTACCCTAACCCTTACAGGAAAAATGTTTTTTTTTCGCTGACTGAAAAATTTGAAATTTCAAGGCGCTATAACTTCTGTTCCTTAACAGTTAGCGTAAATGTTCGTAGGGTGTAATCGATAGAGCTCTTTGGGGGGCAAACGGAACTCTAATCAGAACTACCCCAACCCTTACAGGAAAAAAGTTTTTTTTTCACTGACTGAAAAATTTGAAATTTCAAGGCGCTATAACTTCTTTTCCTTAACAGTTAGCGTAAATAATCATAAGGTGTAATCGATAGAACTCTTTGGGAAACAAACGGAACTCCTATCAGAACTACCCCAACCCTTACAGGAAAAAAGTTTTTTTTTCACTGACTGAAAAATTTAAAATTTCAAGGCGCTATAACTTCTGTTCCTTAACAGTTAGCGTAAATGTTCATAAAGTGTAATCGATAGAACTCTTTAGGGGGCAAACGGAACTCCAATCAGAACTACCCCAACCCTTACAGGAAAAAAGTTTTTTTTTTCACTGACTGAAAAATTTGAAATTTCAAGGCGCTATAACTTCTTTTCGTTAACAGTTAGCGTAAATGTTCATGAGGTGTAATCGATAGAACTCTTTGGGCGGCAAACGGAACTCTAATCAGAACTACCCCAACCCTTACAGGAAAAAAGTTTTTTTTTCACTGACTGAAAAATTTGAAATTTCAAGGCGCTATAACTTCATTCCCTTTAGGCTTAGAGCAAATGTTCATAAGGTGTAATCGATAGAACTCTTTGGGGGGCAAACGGAACTCCTATCAGAACTACCCCAACCCTTACAGGAAAAAAGTTTTTTTTTCACTGACTGAAAAATTTTAAATTTTAAGGCGCTATAACTTCTTTTCCTTAACAGTTAGCGTAAGTGTTCATAAGGTGTAATCGATAGAACTCTTTGGGGGGCAAACGTTACTCCTATCAGAACTACCCCAACCCTTACAGGAAAAAAGTTTTTTTTTCACTGACTGAAAAATTTGAAATTTCAAGGCGCTATAACTTCTGTTCCTTAACAGTTAGCGTAAATGTTCTTAAGGTGTAATTGATAGAATTTTTTGGGGGCAAACGGAACTCTAATCAGAACAACCCCAACCCTTACAGGAAAAAAGTTTTTTTTTCACTGACTGAAAAATTTGAAATTTCAAGGCGCTATAACTTCTTTTCCTTAACAGTTTATATGGTGTAATCGATAGAACTCTTTGGGGAGCAAACGGAACTCTATCTTGAAACACCCCAACCCTAACTAGTAATTTTTTTTTCTCTAAGACTCAACAATTTTCTAAGTACTGCAAGTGATCTTTTTTTCTCAAAAATTCAGTCGATATTTTCAGAGTTCTGGGTAGTCAGTTCCTCACAAGTTCTGAAAATTCCTTTATACAGGGTGTTCGGTACCCCGTGTGCCACACAGGTCAATTTTCAATATCAGTTGAGATATTGAGTGGTCAAGAAAAGTGTTTTTGATCGATCAGCTGAAACGTTTGATCTTGAAAACAAATAATCACAAGGCAACGTGTAGCTCGTTATTTAGGGAATCGAATTACCTTTCATTTGACATTCTTTATTGTAACAGCACCCAATTTTGAGGTATTTACTCGAAAACACAAACGTCAACCCTAGAAATTCAGTGATCAATATAGTTTTTCCCCAAAAACCCCATTATAAAAATGTCACATTAATTTTATTTTTTTATGAACCGTATTATTACCTACAAAAGCTGCATACATACATACATATGTATGAGTTACGATTAACATTTTGGATGTTATAAGTAAAAATACAATGCAACAATACATACTTTTATACAAAAAGAAGGACATGTTGAATTACACTTCTTGCTTGAATTGAAACAATTTAATAATGGTTTTTATGTTTTATTACAATAAATGTTCAAAATGTCCACCTTCATTTTGATTGTACGCTAAAGCTCGTTTTGCGAGTGTTCTCTTGGTATTCATATTCCTCAACTGCTGCCTTACTTCTATTGCTGCCGCATCGATCCTGGCATTTACATCTTCCAGTGTTCTACTGCTGTTGCGTAGACATAGTCCTTCATCCATCCTCAAACAAAGAAATCCATAACAGTAAGATCAGGAGATCTAGCAGGCCAATGTATCGGTCCATTTCTACCGATCCAGCGATTGCTATAATTGGAATTTAACCAATCTGTGATTTGTCGCCCATAATGATCTGGAGCTCCATCGTGTTGGAAGCCAATGGTACCAGTGGAATATGAATATGGTCCTGAAGATCATTTGTTAGAAAATGTAAGTAATTATCGCTATTTAGAGTAGACGGAAGCCTAAGTCCAAGTCCAAGCAAATCGACACCAATCACACCTCTCCATAAATTGACGCTGAATCTGTGCTGAAATGATTCCGCTCTTCTTGTTTGTGGATTGATCTCAGCCCACGTATGTAGTTTATGGAAGTTTGTGATACCTTCACTGGTAAATTGGAACTTATCCGTCCCCAGAATGATGTTGAAAAAATTTTCGTCATCTATTTGCACAACTCCATCCTTTGGGGGAAATCAATGGGTAGCAGCTCCTGTACTGGTGTGCGATGGTACGCATGGAAGCATTCTACTTTTAGAATACTCAAAACTTTTCAAGTAGAGATGTTAAACTGCAGTGCCAAGCGTCGAATACTGATTGATGGATCATTTTTAACTGCTTGCAGTATTCTTTCATCGATCTGAACAGCGATTATCGGTGCAGGATTTGCATTTACTCTGCTTGTTATAACGTTGCCAGTTTCCCTAACTCTCTCCTGCTAATTGTCTGTCGGTGAGGATGTCCCTCATGGTAAAACGCTCGCGCGGATCATGCATCTTCGTAACACTCTCCACAAATGCACATAATGTCCCCATATTCTTCATTAGAGCACTCCGGCATTTTGAAATAACTTTTTAAATTCTACTGACACCTACTTTAAGCAACGTAACTAAAACTGATAAAAATATGAAGGTAGTTTTGCTTTTATAGGCTTTCCATTTTGTAAGGTACCCCATTAAAAATGTTGAAACTCATTTACATTTCATTGATTTCCTCCATACTGAAAATAGTAACAAATGGGCAATAAAAATACTTCAGTACTACGGATAATTTAAACAGGTTCTTAAACGAGGTTCACTTTATGCCACTGACTTTTTAAATATTTAATTTTTATGGGATATGAATTTTTAACTTTTACTTCCAAAATGTTAATCGCAGCTTTTGTAGGTAATAGTATGATTTCTTGGAAAATAAAAAAAAAAATTAAAAATGACAATTTTATAACGGGGTTTTCTGAGAAAAACTACGTTGATCACTGAATTTTTAGAGTTGACGTAACAACAATTTGTGTTTTTGAGTAAATATCTCAAGATTGGAAGCTGTTACAATTTAGACTTTCAAATGAAAGGTAATTCGATTCCCTAAAAAACGAGCTATAACACGTTGCCTTGTTATTATTTGTTTTCAAGATCAAACATTCATCTGAGAGAGGGTACCGGTCAAAAACACTTTTCTTGACCACCCTGTATCACCACTGATATTGAAAATTGACCTGTGTGGCACACGGGGTACCAAACACTATGTATAAGGGAATTTTCAGAACTTGTGAGGAACTGACTACCCAGAACTCTGAAAATATCGACTGGATTTCTGAGAAAAAATGATCACGTGCAGTACTTAGAAAATTTTTGAGTCTGTGAGAAAAAAAATTACTAGTTAGGGTTGGGGTGTTTTAAGATAGAGTTCCACTTTCCCCCAAAGAGTTCTGTCGATAACACATTTACGCTAACTGTTGATGAAAAGAAGTTATAGCGCATTGAAATTTAGATTTTTTCAGTCAGTGAAAAAAAAACTTTTTTCCTGTAAGGGTTGGGGTAGTTCTGATTAGAGTCCCGTTTGCCCCCCAAAGAGTTCAATCGATTACACCATACGAACATTTGCTCTAAACCTAAAGGGAATGAAGTTATAGCGCCTTGAAATTTCAAATTTTTTAGTCAGTGAAAAAAAAACTTTTTTCCTGTAAGGGTTGGGGTAGTTCTGATTAGAGTTCCGTTTGCACCCCAAAGAGTTCTATCGATTACACTTTATGAACATTTACGCTAACTGTCAAGGAACAGAAGTTATAGCGCCTTGAAATTTCAAATTTTTCAGTCAGTGAAAAAACAACTTTTTTCCTGTAAGGGTTGGGGTAGTTCTGATTAGAGTTCCGTTTGCCCCCCAAAGAGTTCTATCAATTACACCTTATGAACATTTACGCTAACTGTTAAGGAACAGAAGTTATAGCGCCTTGAAATTTCAAATTTTTCAGTCAGTGAAAAAAAAAACTTATTTCCTGTAAGGGTTGGGGTAGTTCTGATTGGAGTTCCGTTTGCCCCCCAAAGAGTTCTATCGATTACACCTTATGAACATTTACGCTAACTGTTAAGGAACAGAAGTTATAGCGCCTTGAAATTTCAAATTTTTCAGTCAGTGAAAAAAAAACTTTTTTCCTGTAAGGGTTGGGGTAGTTCTGATTGGAGTTCCGTTTGCCCCCCCAAAGAGTTCTATCGATTACACTTCATGAACATTTGCTCTAAACCTAAAGGGAATGAAGTTATAGCGCCTTGAAATTTCAAATTTTTCAGTCAGTGAAAAAAAAACTTTTTTCCTGTAAGGGTTGGGGTAGTTCTGATTAGAGTTCCGTTTGCCCCCCAAAGAGTTCTATCGATTACACCTCATGAACATTTACGCTAACTGTTAAGGAAAAGAAGTTATAGCGCCTTGAAATTTCAAATTTTTTAGTCAGTGAAAAAAAAACTTTTTTCCTGTAAGGGTTGGGGTAGTTCTGATAGGAGTTCCGTTTGCCCCCCAAAGAGTTCTATCGATTACACCTTATGAACATTTGCTCTAAGCCTAAAGGGAATGAAGTTATAGCGCCTTGAAATTTCAAATTTTTCAGTCAGTGAAAAAAAAACTTTTTTCCTGTAAGGGTTGGGGTAGTTCTGATTAGAGTTCCGTTTGCCCCCCAAAGAGTTCTATCGATTACACCTCATGAACATTTACGCTAACTGTTAAGGAACAGAAGTTATAGCGCCTTGAAATTTCAAATTTTTCAGTCAGTGAAAAAAAAACTTTTTTCCTGTAAAGGTTGGGGTAGTTCTGATTGGAGTTCCGTTTGCCCCCCAAAGAGTTCTATCGATTACACCTTATGAACATTTACGCTAACTGTTAAGGAACAGAAGTTATAGCGCTTTGAAATTTCAAATTTTTCAGTCAGTGAAAAAAAACTTTTTTCCTGTAAGGGTTGGGGTAGTTCTGATTGGAGTTCTGTTTGCCCCCCAAAGAGTTCTATCGATTACATCATATGAACATTTGCTCTAAACCTAAAGGGAAAGAAGTTATAGCGCATTGAAATTACACTTCTGTGAAGTTAGCCCCCCCAAACTTTCGTACGATATTTAACTGCTTTAATCAACGGAACTATTTCCGAGAATGCTCTAGAACTATAGAACTATGTGGGGGGCAAACAGAACTCTAAATTTTTTTTCAAATTTTGCAAAAGGTTGGGCCAACTTCACACACGTCAATTTTCTTGATCATTACCTGGACGTCGCTGTTGATCTTTCACATGTTTTGTTTATCTGCACGGCCAATGTAGTTGATGGTATACCGGAGCCGTTGAGAGATCGAATGGAAATGATTGAAATGTCAGGTAATATATTTTATTAGTTTCTTTAGTTTCCTTAAGTTAAATTTACCGATTTCTTTTGAAGGCTACGTGGCTGAAGAGAAAATTGCAATTGCCAAGCAATTTCTAATACCGCAAGCAATGAACGATTGTGGCTTGGAAGATAAACACATCACGATTAAGGACGAATCGTTGACCATGCTAATTAAGAATTACTGCCGTGAGTCTGGTGTAAGGAATTTACAGAAACATCGAAAAGGTTTGTCGTCGAAATAGTTCTGATATTTTGACCGACACTAACCAAACTCCAATTTCAGATAATTCGAAAAACAGCATTGAAATAACCGAACAAAACTTAAACTCATTCCTAGGCAAAGCGATATTCACGCAAGATCGAATTTATCAAGAAACACCGCCCGGTGTTGTAATGGGCTTAGCATGGATGCAGGCAATGGGCGGTTAAACTCTATTCATAGAAACAGCAAAACGGAAACTGATCGCGACAAAAAAGGATGACCGTGGAGACGGTTCCCTGCATATAACCGGTCATTTAGGCAATGTTATGAAAGATTCGGCACAAATTGCATTAAAAGTGGCTCGTAATTTCATCAAAAATGTTGCAGACGAAAATACATTTCTGGAAGCAAGGTAAGAGCTTTTAATTGCGCAAAATTTTTGAACGATAAACCACAGAACTTTGATTGTTTATAGTCATATTCATCTACACGCCCCGAAAGGTTATATTACAACTCGGGTAAGTTAAAAAAATAAATATTTTATTGCACAACTTGAGATCCAGCTTGAACTGCAGTGCTATCATCTTCCGATAAGACATACCGTTCAGATACGACAAACTCCTCCGGAACTGCCGTCGTTGAACAGCTGAAATCGGATATAACATTCTCATATAACTGTAAAACAAGATTAATAAATTTTTTTACCTTTACAAATTTAACGCATTCATCTTTCTTCATTCCCTTCCAGTAGAGTTCCTTAATTAATCTGCATTTTTGCATTCCGCTCCGCCAAGTATTACGGTAGACGAGTAAACCGATGTTGTGATATTTTGTCCGTGATATTTTGTCCGTTTAGCGTCCTTTTCCTTGTTTGGGTCATAGTTTTTGCATTTTCTTCGTTAATACGCAGTCCAATTTCGTTTAAAGCTTCCTCGAAACTCACCAGTGTCTCTTTTGCCAAGAGAAAATATCGCGCCATGATGTTGATATCATCGGCATTAAGTACAATTCAGGTGGGTTTAATAATTAGTGAGCATCCCTGTTGCTTCAAACGATATATTTCTTACGGCGTATTCAAGAGCTAGAGTGAAGAGATCTTGCAGTTTATCGATGTCGAATTTGCAGATTTATGATGATAAACTGCGGATATGCAGCAACGATAGGTTGCTTTTACGAGATAGTGATCGAAGTCAAAAATAGGCCCCCATTTTAGGGTACATCTAAATATTAAGGACGCCCATCTCCTTTGGATAGGGACGTGGTCTATCTGGTTGAATGTATGGCCGTCCGGAGATGCCCAGGTTCTTTGATGAATACGTCGATTTTGGAAGTTTTATGTGCTTGCAACTGGATTTCTGCAGCCAGTGAAATCGACCATTATTGTGGTAATGGAGAGTGCTCTCCAGCTGTTAACAATTGACTAGGAATGCAAAACAGTTACAACACTGGGCTAACAACCAATCAGAGCCTACCCTATTGATTCTTGTCCGAACCAACCCAGTGTTGCATTCAGCCGACATAATACACAAGTAAGTTGCAATGAAATTGTTTTGATAGTACTAACTTAATTAATTCTTCAATAAAACAGATCCACTCATGGACCGGTCCTCAACATTAAATTTGGTACATTTCCTAAATGTCAGGATTTCATATGGCATAATCTCAGTGCACGAATCAAATCACAACGAATAAGATCCAGAGGATGTACTTCAAGACAAAATTGAAGAGCTTTCGCTCTTGTCTCCGATCCCATACTGCACAGCTCAAACATCGGCCTGACGTAAAAAACTGTTCTATATTTGTATATCGATCGAACGACCGCGTCTTTCAGTTTTTAAATCCAAGTAATGGTTGGTTCCCGTCGTTTTCCAGAACGTCTTCACTATCAACTTAGCCTTCTTGTAGACGTTAAATTGTATTTTTATTATATTAAAATTATATTTTATTTTTATTATCGTCTGCTGCTACTTTCAAGTAAAACAATAAAATGCAATTTTTCCAGCTTTATTAAATTATATTACAACAAAGGCAGTGGTAGACAATGCACATTTCGCTTTGGATATATGAGCTGAGGGTTGCATTTCGAACTCCTTTTCTGCGTGAATTGATTTACGCAACGCAAACTGTTTCTGTATGAAAAAATTTTGATTCTTTCTTTAATCTTGCTTGATCTTCTTCTTGGCTATTATCTTCGTCCTCATTATAGTCTTCCAATTCACTCTTTCGGACTGCAGCTCTTCCGCCTAATAAAAATAAAATGTAGTACGCATTAGTTGAAGATAACAACTTACGTTAAAAAATTATATTTTGTTAGAAAAAATCGTAATTGAATTGTATTTAATTATTATTCCAACATAGGTGCTCCTTCATTTGTTTTTCGTTTTTCATTAGCAAAGGAAATAGTTTACCAAAGAAAGCTTACCTTCATATAAATCGGAACAGTCGTCCATAGCTATGTCGCACTTATAGACTCCCTTCATAGATAACTTGTGGAACATATAGATAGCTTTCGAAACGATTTTCGGAGTTTTACAAATATCGCATCTATCCCGGCAGTGCGGAGGCGGATCACCAAAGTAGTCGGAAAAGAGTTTATGGCGACATCGAAAACCCTCGCAATAATCAATGACCGTATCAAAGTTCTTTTGTGCTAACTTCGCTTGTTCAATGCGTGTTTGCTTGCTGTTCTTGTTAATATCAGCTTGTAGTAGAAAACTTTTAAACTTTACATCGTCATGACAATAATATATTTGACAGTATGAAAACAATCTATAGCGTTCAGCTCTTCCCGACTCCTGCAACAGACAACAATTAAAGTGAATAATGACAAAAATTAAAATTCAAATCGCACCTGATAATAGTTAGCCATATTTGAGGAACATTCCAATGAACGACAAACCGTACCGGCGCTTTATCGACACCTATTCCAAAACTGACTGTAGCACAAATAACCGGACTCTTCCCGGACATCCAATCTTCCTGAACTTGTGTCCGATCTGATGTACTCAGACCTGCATGATAGGCAACAGCCGGTATTCCTAATTTGGTCAAGCCGTAAGCCAAACTTTCGACACTTTCCCTTTTCCGCCAGTACACAATGCCGCACGGTTTGTCGCTACCTTTCAGACTCGGATCGATTTGGCCCAAGCAACCCTCAATGTACAACTGTAAATGCATAAAGTCGTCCTGAATAGTATTCTTAAAAACAACATCGTAGAAGAGGTTTTCTCGAAAGGACGGTGTCTTGAACTGTGATATTGGCCTCTTCAGCTTTAATTGATCGTGTATATCGTCCAATACTTGCTTGGAAGCGGTTGCAGTTAGAGCGATCCATGGAATTTCCGGATAAAGTGTACGCAAAGTACCGAGCTTTAAGAAATCAGGACGAAAGTCGTGACCTCACTGACTCACACAATGCGCTTCATCCACAACTATATATATCAATTTCTTTTGCTTTACAAGTAAACATATCAAGGCTTTACACGATTCCGTGTTGGCTTGTTCCGGTGTAATGTATAGAAACTTTATAGTCGGTCGAATACTTTTCAAATCGTTCAGAATTCGATCTCGTTCACGCTTACCGATTTTTGAATTGATCAAATTCGCAGCAATCTTCAGTTTGGCCAAGTGATCGATTTGATCCTTGATTAAAGCGAGAAGACGAGTGTTACTTGGTTTTCTTGAAGAACACCGGGTAATTGGAAGCATAGTAACTTTCCGGCACCAGTCGGCATTGTAATGTAAACATCGTTTTTTCCTGGTGGTTGAAAGTACAGTTTAATAAATTTTTGATAAGAAAGAAACTGCTAGATCTTACGTTCCAATTTCCTTTTCCTCACTGCGTCCCTTTGCCGCTTACTTTTGAAATTATCGTGACCAAAATGGGAATGCAGGCTCACTAGGAGTTCGTAAATAAATAAACAAACTGTCACTTGTAAATAAACTGTCATATAACAGCTGTTCATGTCCACATACTAGGTTCACATATTTGCACACGCACATACTTATCGGCTGCTAATTTCGAATTCGATTTCGAATTGCAAAAACGCCGAATGTAATCAACGGCCAGACCATGTTAGCGAGTGTCTTGTGTACATGGAGCGACCATAATCTGCGCCGGTATCGACTATGAATGTGCATGTTGTATTACACATTTCAACATATGCTTTTACAAAGATGTGTAGTGTGGTGTTTATTGTAAAGACATTGTTTTGTTTGGTTGGTTGTCTCCCAGTCGGTGCAGTTCTGTTTCCGGCTGGGGGTTTTGATACTCCCCCGACTCAATGTAGTTTATTTGTCTACGTTGGTTTCCATAGTTGGTTCTTGTATTTTGTTAGTTGTATTTATTTTGTTGGTTTTGGTTTGATTCGTTTTGGTAACTTCTGTTGTTTGTGCTATATTGTCCTCTATAGTTGTTTCGATTTTGGTGGTTGTCACTTATCTACCGTTATTGCTTTTGCGATGGCTTCTGGTAGTGAGGTTAGTGTACTTGCGCGTAAAATTAATGATTTTTCATGGTTTGATACATTTTCGATAAATGATTGTACGGTGAATTTTTCTGCTAATTTTTCGGCTGTATCACCAGAAATGATTTTTTCTTTAATTAATGCTTTTGTAACCTGTCTGGACAGGTCTTCTAATTTTTTTGAGAAGTCTTTCATTTCTGCCTCGCCTTGTTTGCACATTTTAATCTGCGCTAATACTGCATCAGAGGATAAATTAGATGAGAATTTTAGAGTTAGTTTGTTTATAAACATGCTCACTTTGTTTGTATCTTCGCCTATGGAGTATTTTGCATTGCCGGTTATGCGAGTTTTTATAAATTTTAGCATTATATTTTTATTGTCTTCGGGCGTTATTTCGTCCAGTAATTTTATAGATTCTATGAAGGATTCGGTATCGTCGGTGTTACCGTCGAAATGTTTAATTAGGGACGTCGCAGTTTCTATATCAAATGCCATCTTATCGTTTTACTTTATTATTTATAAAACAGTATTGTTATCGATTTAAACAAAAAAAAATTTGCTGCCCTTAAAATTGTGATTCCACGATCTTTGCTGCCCTCAAATTTTTTTTTCCACGTTTCATGACTAGTAGACACGAAAAAGGCAATAAAAATTTTCAACCTGTCTGTCCGCTGTACGCCGTACGTCGACCGCCCCCCGCAAAATCGTTTGAAGGATCGTAGCTCTCAAACCAGTGGAGCTATTAAATTAAAATTTTTTCTATGAATAGACTGGGTAGACCCCTTGAATTGACATTATTTTCAGGGGAGGAGGTGTGAGGGGGAAGGTGGGGGAAGCGTTTTAGATGAAAATTTTTGGTTTCTAGATCTCAGCAACCGTTTATGTTAGGAGACTGAAACTTGAAATTTCTATAGAGCTTTGATAGTTGACCTATTTGCAAAAAAATTGATGATATGGGTGTGGGAGTGGAGGGGGAAACAATGCGTCCGAAACGGTAGAAGGTCAAGATCGACACATTCTAAAACCCATATCTCCTAAACCGTTAGTGGCAAGCAATTAAAACTTAACAAATATCTGTAGTTATACTAGGAGAGTAGATTGAAACAAAATTTTTGGGTGGGGGTAAGGGCGTACGGGGTTGGAGGGTGAAAAACTTTAGACTTCGATATCTCACACACCAGTTGCACCAGAAAAACAAAATTCGGTTTGAGTATAAAGCTTGATAAATAAAGATTGTTAAAAGTAAAATCTTAGAAGGGGGCGGGGGAGTACGGAAGTGGAGGGGGTAAGAATTTTTCAAAAATAACACGTTTCATATCTCAATAACAGTGTAAGGTGGATGCTTCAAATTTTTATCAGAAGTAGGCCTAATAGAACCCTAGTAGGGAAAAAAAATTGGTGGTGGGGGTGTAGAGGGTGAGGGGGAAGAAGGGTGAGAAAGAAAAAATTCCGATGGTTATATCTTAAGAATCTATAATGATAGAAAGCTGAAACTCAGTATTTAGATAGAACTATAGTAGTGGCAGGGTGGAAAAATAATTTTTTTTTTTGGGTAGTATGGTACGGGGGTGGGGGTTGTTTTTCCTAACTTTAGAACGGCTTATGCTAGGAAGTCGAAACTCGGTACGTATATGTAAATCAGCTAGAAAAGTAGTTCTGATAAAAAAAAATTCAAATGATCATTGGCATTCAGGAGGGGGGGGGGCAAACAAAATTATCAGTTAACATAAAATGCATATATTTTTACGATTTTCGTCATATCTACTAGGTCTTTCAAAATATTGAATTCATTTTTATTCTACGGATTCTTCATATGAATACCTAGAATATGTTTTCAAGATTTTTTGAAATTCGACCCCTAAGAGGGTGTAAACTGGTTGTATACTTTTTCATGAATTTCACCATATTTCTCAGGTCTGATCAGATATCGAATATCGTTTCACTTCCCCAGGCTTATTAAATAATCACCTATTTTTTAAGTTTTGTCTTTTTAATCCTCTAGACCGCATCCCGGAATATGACCCAATTATATAATTCATATGTTACACCCTTTTCTAACCGGTTCCCGAACTTTTTGTTAGGTTATCAGTCACATAGTAACATACACCGCATCCCCGAATTGAACGCGTTCTGAACTTCTGCCAGAAAAATAATAAAGTTGCGCCCAGACAGTTTTCAGAGTTTTGAAGTGAAAACTTCTTTAGGCGCGTTGAGCGATTTTTTGATGGGGTAAATTTCATGAATTCACATCACCGACATGCCAATGTTAAAGTGAAAACTTCTTTAGGCGCGTTGAGCGATTTTTGGATGGGGGAAATCTCATGAAGTCGCGTCACCGACATGCATTCGCGTCACCGACATGCTAATGTTAAAGTCAAAACTTCTTTAGGCGCGTTGAGCGCTTTTTGGATGGGGTAAGTCTCATGAAGTCGCGTCGTCGACATGCATTCGCGTCACCGACATACTAATGTTAAAGTCAAAACTTCTTTAGGCGCGTTGAGCGATTTTTGGATGGGGTAAATCTCATGAGTTTGCGTCAAGTTTCCACTTCTGTCGGCAGTTCTAATAACTGCACTGTCTTTTAATTGAAGTGAAAACTTCTTTAGGCGCGTTGAGCGGTTTTTGGATGGGGTACATTTCATGAATTCGCGTCACCGACATGCATTCGCGTCACCGACATGGTAATGTTAAAGTAAAAACTTCTTTAGGCGCGTTAAGCGATTTTTTGATGGGGTAAATCTCATGAAGTCGCGTCACCGACATGCATTCGCGTCACCGACATGCTAATGTTAAAGTGAAAACTTCTTTAGTTGAGCGATTTTTGGATGGGGTAAATTTCATGAAGTCGCGTCACCGACATGCATTCGCGTCACCGACATGCTAATGTTAAAGTGAAAACTTCTTTAGTTGAGCGATTTTTGGATGGGGTAAATTTCATGAATTCGCGTCACCGACATGCATTCGTGTCACCGACATGCATTCGCGTCACCGACATGCTAATGTTAAAGTGAAAACTTCTTTAGGCTCGTTAAGCGATTTTTTGATGGGGTAAATCTCATGAAGTCACGTCACCGACATGCATTCGCGTCACCGACATGCATTCGCGTCACCGACATGCTAATGTTAAAGTCAAAACTTCTTTAGGCGCGTTGAGCGAGTTTTGTCGGCAGTCCTAATGACTGCACTGTCTTTTTTTTGTTATTAGATCAAATATTTGGGCTGCAGTGCTTTTTATGCTTCCATATAATTCTGCTATAGTTTTCGCAGCTTCTTTCGTAGTTTCAATGTTATTTATACACTCCGTTGCTCTCTTAAGTATTTCTGACGTTTGTTTAATTTTTTCGTTTAGCTTTTTTTCGGTATAGGGTCGGTTTTTACTTTTATTGAAGTTGGTTAGGATCGTTTCAAGTGCTGCATTTAATTCGAATAACTTCTCCATGAAGATATTATTAAGAAGAAAGCATTCTCCAGAGCTATTTCTCTGGCAACTATGGTTTAAGTTGGATTGTGCTTTGGTACTTACGTTTTAGTCCCATTTTATGCATTTTATAGATAATGTGGAGTAGCTTGAGGATGTGAATGCCGACTAACACGTAAAGAAGTATTACAATTTCGTTGTTAAGAATGTTAACGGAATCATTTATTTCTATATAGTTATTCACTTCGCCTGTGTTGTCTACTGTTTATGACTGGGTTTTTCCCATTTCTTTGTTTATAAAAATATTTCGTTTGAGAAGAGAATAAAAAAAAATTACAAAATAATATGTGATTCTATTTAATTATACATAAAAAAAATTTGTTTAAATGTGTTCGCTGAATTCGCGGATTTGGTTTTTGGCCCGTACTTTTTTTCCGGCTCGCCTCTTCTTGAATTGTGTTGGCTATGTCACTGTGGTCCTGTTTGTTTGACGGTTTTTGTATTCTTCTATTGTTAATTTTTTTGGTGCTGAATTTTTTTCTCAATCACGTGTTTGGGGATTGGTGAGTTTGCTGGATATAATGTTAATCCTTCTTTTTGCTGTTCCGCTGCTCTGCTCTTTGTTTTTCCTACCTCCTTAGCTGCAAATTCGAATAGCCTATCGAATTTTCGTTGAAATCCTTCCAGGAGTTCATTTTAGGCTGTCACGGTCGCCATGTAGTGTGGTTTCGATGCGGTTGCCTTATAGCATCGTAATTTCGAAAAGGTGCGGTCCCAATAAGTGACAAGCTCGTTCGAACTGTACTCAATGACACGGAGGAGCCCAATGGGCTATACTCCAAACTAACCTAGAAAAGCCAGTGGGCTGTACTCTAAAATAGATAGAGAAGCCAGTGGGCTATACTCAAAAATAGGTAGAGAATCTAGTGAGCTATACTCTAAAAATAGTTAGAGAAGCTAGTGGTATATACTGAAAAGTGTTAGAGAAGCCAGTGGGCTATACTCAAAAATAGATAGAGAAGCCAGCGGGCTATACTCTAAATTAGAAACAAACTTTATGACGGTGAAACGACAATTGAAATTTTATTACCACTTACCAACTAATTTATAATAATAAACTGCTTACATTATAATAATAATAATAATAATTTATTTAATTTAATCCATGAGCTAAGCTCGTGCGGATCGTAGTAATTATATACATAGGTATACATCTTTATACAATATTAAGAATATTAAGAGCAAATATATGTAGTATGATTAATATATTTTTTTTTTTTTTAAGTTAAAGTAAAAGAGAAGAAAGTGGAAACAAAAGAAAAACATAACGCAGTCACGATCTACTACTCTAGATGAAATACTAAACTCCGATTTATATTTTTTATTTGTCATATTAATAGTTTCAGCTGCGACTATTATAAAATTAATGTGTATAAAATTTCAAAGTCGTAACTTGAAACGTTCTAAAGTTATCGTTCAATATTAGTGAACATGTTTATTAAGGACTTTTGTATGACAGCTACCCGAAGGAGTCAACGGATGGCGCTAACTAATGAACTCCGTCTTGGTTTTGATATAAAACTAGTTCCTGTAAAATTTTAATTTCCTGCCTTAACTCGTTCTGGAGTTATAGTGGATTCAGTAACAAGGACACATTTTTGAAGGACTTTTCTAGGCTGCTACACGAAGGACTCATTTGATTTGAATCATATTCGGAACTTTCGATTCGAACATTGTAAACCTTAAGTATGCAAAATTTCAAATTCCTAGCTTGAAGCATTCGAGCAATATTTGCGAAAACGTATTTTAAGGACTCTTGTATGGGAAGTACCCGAAGGAGTGGAAGGATATCGCCCATTAACGAACTTAGCCTTACTTTTTCCATTTTACAAGTTGTGACAAAATTTCAACTTCCTAGGTCAACGCGTTCTTGAGTTATCGTGCTAACGGACGGACGGACGGACAGCAAACGGATTTGGGGGTTTTGGCCAAAAATAAACACAAAATAATATACAATTTTTTTTCGTCCGAGGCTCGGTTCTATGCGTTACAAACTTTTCGGGCTGGATTAAACTTATAATACTCTATATGTTCATCTAGACTATAATTAGTAGATTAAATGCAACAACAGTGATTTGCGAAATAGATTGAGTAATAAGAAATTTAGAATTTGTTTAATTAGTGAAGCAAACGATTTTAAGTGGTTAATATTTTAATAATTATTGGATAAACAATGCTTTAGTTTGGGTTTAAATTGATTGGCCGATTGTTGGAGATCATCAGGTAGTTCGTTGTAGATCGAAATTGCCTTATTTAAAACAGAATTGGATCCGTATTTCGAGGTACGGATAGCAAACGGATATATCTGGTCTGCTCGGCGTGTATTGAGCCGATGTTTGTCGGAATGGTAGGTGAATACTTTTTACTTTTTTCGTGCTTGATGTTATGAATTTGGGCAGCAGACTCCAGGCGATACAGTTTTTCCACAGTTAGGAACTGGTGTAGCTCGTGAATTGTTTTCGTGCGCTCCCTCATGTCGTTGTTGTATAGATTTTTTATTGCTCTGTTCTAAATCCTTTGGATACATTGTAGTTTTGAAGCGAATGTTGAACCGAAATTGTTATTCCATAATTTAAGTGACTCAAAAACAGAGATGCAAAAACAGTTTTTTAAAATTTTCAGCAACATCGTCTCGTATTCTTTTAAATACGCCAGCAATCGGTGCGAGTTTTTTCCTCAAAACATCGAGATGTGCGTCACAAGATAGATGTTCGTCTAGGTGTACTCCGAGGTACTTGAAGCTGGCAGCTCTATTACCAGTTTGTCCGTTAAAAACAATATTCAATTCAGCTTCTGGCGGTTTATTAAAGAAAATATATTTTGTTTTCTCCGAGTTAGCAACTAATTTATGTGCCCTGATCCATGCATTGATTTTGGCAAGGTCCTTATTTGTGTGGTTTTGGAGTGCTAGTATACTATTTGCATTGCATTTGCATTAGTGCTATGTCGTCCGCGTAAAGTGATATTGCACCGTTGAGTTGAAGTTTTGCGATAGAGTTTGTGTAAATGTTGTACAGCACTGGACCCAATACACTTCCTTGTGGAACGCCACTAGCGATAGAGAGTAGAGTACTGCTAGTATCGTTAACCATGACGTATTGAGACCTTGAGGTGAGATAGCTTTCAAACCAGCTGTACGGAGTTCCACGAATTCCAATTGCAAAAAGTTTCTTGAGCGGAATTTGATGGTCTACTGTGTCGAATGCCTTAGACAGATCGCTAAAAACAGCCGCTGTGAGTAGTTTTTTGTCGCAAGAAGACTGGAGTTTAGTCACAACATCAAATAATGCGCCTTTAGTGTCCGATTGGGGTTTAAAGCCATACTGATTTTGAGATATTACTCGGTGAGACGTTAGGTATTCTTGGAGTTGATTTTTTACGACAACTTCTAAAATTTTTCCGACATTAGACAATAAACTAATAGGTCTATAATTAGATATATCGCTTTTGGAGTCTGATTTATGTAGTGGAACGACTTTGCTAATCTTCCAGCAGTCTGCCACTACTCCTTCCATTAAAGATGATTTAATGATTGATGATATAGGTGATGAAGCACTTCTTTGCAATCTTTAAGTAGTCTGGTCGATATGTTATCAGGTCCAACAGACTGAGAATTGTTTAGTTTTGCGATAACAGTCGCTATTTCGTCCGTTGTCGTCAACGTGAATTCAAAGAGATGAGCTGAGGAAGAGCGCTCATAAAACGGTAGAGTATTTCGATTCGAAATAGCAAGATTTGAGACAGTTGATATGAAATAATTATTTATGTCGTTAGCAGCATTTGTTTCGGAATCTTTGCCAGATATTGTACATAGTACTTTGCTTTTTTGTGTTGGTATAGTGCCATTATAAACGCTTTGTTTCACAACACTCCAAGTACCTTTGGGGTTGTCCATATTCCGTTGCAATTTATTTGCGAAGTAGCGTATTCGTTTATATCTCTTTAGCAATGTTGCTTTGTTCCGCCAGAAGTTAAACTCTCTTCGTAGGTTGATGTTATTTTTGGCCTTCGCGAATTTGCCATACCAATAGTTTCTCGCGCTAAAACATTTTGTGAGCTCATCATCTATCCAAGGTTTGCTGTAAGAACCTTTTATTTTTCGAACAGGTATTGACCTCGAGCAAATATCCATTCTTCTACACAACTCATTCATGAATGAAGCTACCATAACCGTAGTTTTAGAAGTTGTATTAATTGAGATTGGCGATATTTCTATGTTGCGCTGTAATTTGTTGTAGTTTATATTTTTTTTACGACGCTCTATTACTTCAGTACTGGCTATCTTTTCTTTACAAGCTGTGATATTTTCTACTTCTAAGAATATCATTCTATGATCATATAGCTCGAACGGTATTAGTTGCAAGTTTATGGTTTGCGTTATATCATTGGTTAGCACGTGGTCGATATTTGTATTGGTGGCAGGTCTCGTTATGTACTGAGTATTGCAGAAGTAAAAGCTATTGACGCTAATTGTAATTGCTAAATAACTTACTCTACTTCTGCTTATTTTCCACTTATGCTAACGTTAGCAATTCTGCATACCGGCGACAATTTCTTCGCGCAGTTATGCTGACACACGACCTTGGGCAAGTGCATTTCTTGTCTAGGGATCGTATGGCGTCTGAGTTAACTTGACATTATGCTAACGTTACCATATTATGCTCCCTTATGGTTATGCTGTCACACGACCTTGAGTCAGGTGCATTGTTTACCTGCTAAAGATCGTGGGGCATGGCATACAGGAGTGCTGTGTTCAAATTATATGTTAAAGGAGAGTGTGGTGTTCACTTTGAACTTTGGTATTATTATACCACACTATATTGTTTAATTTTTATTATTATATTATTTAAGATATTATTAATCTCGATATTTTGTTCATAATGTTCTTCATTAGCCTTTTATTACTATAAACCACTGGACACGTATCATCCGGCACTGAAAGTTATCTTACATTTCTAATGTTAACCGTCCTGTTTCCTATTTTGATTATAATTTTAAATTCGCTGACTATACTAGAATTTGTGAACAGCTCGCATTATTAGATTGGCTAAGTATTTTCGGGACGCTTGATTTAGAAATTGCTGTTAACAATTTTTATGACATTATTCTTCATGATATAATTGATAACTTTGTGCCAATCTCACTAGTATTTAATTCGTCTTTTCCTAGGTGCTGAACTGAAAAAACTTATTTCCGACAAGAAAGATGCTCACGCTAAATTTAAGTCATCAGGCACCGCATTCGGTTACAAGTGTTTTTCTATGTTAAAGTCTTCATGTAAAGTGATGAGTAGGGAGTGTTATGATCTTTATATCACACAGGTCGAAAATGCAATCCCTTCTAATCTTAAGCAGTTTTGGAACTACATCAATTCCCTCAGGTCCGATAACACTTTACTCCCTAAAAGTCTTTGGGGTCGGAGAGTGCTTCCGATTTAAACGGTATCGCAGATCTGTTTGCTCGTTACTTTTCCGGTGTCTATGTTAATAATGCAAAAGTTAACTACAACTTTATTTCCAGTTCTCATGTTGTAGTGTCTTCTAATATTGTCAATTCAGTTAACGTACTTAAAATGTTGAATGATCTTGACGTAAGTAAAAGTGCTGGTCCCGACAACGTCCCTGCTTTATTTTTAAAAAAGTGCAGTGAGTATCTCGAGCTTCCGCTGTCACTATTGTTTACTAAATCTCTGAAAACGGTTTGTCTAGCTCCAGTTTGGAAAATTGGCTTTCTGTTACCTATTCATAAGGCTAGTGATAAAAGCAACATCGAGAATTATAGGCCAATCTGCTCTTTGTCGGTTATTCCTAAACTGTTTGAGAAACTAATTACTGACGCATTAACACTTTTGTTTATGAATTTCATTTCATCCTACCAGCACGGATTCCAAAAAGGGAAATCAACCTTGACGAATTTATTACCCTATGCCGAGAATATTTGCTGTTCGCTGGAAAAACGACTACAGATCCATAGTATTTACACAGCCTTATCAAAAGCTTTTGACAAAGTAAACCATTCCATACTTATTCAAAAGTTATCCACCATCGGTATAACTGGCCCTCTCCTTAATTGGCTTCAGGATTAACTACTCGACCGAAGTTTGATTGTTCGTATAAAGTCTGTCAATTCCGATCCGTTCATTGTTAACTCTGGAGTTCCCCAGGGATCCCACCTGGGTCCTCTCCTGTTTTTGCTCTTTGTTAATGATATTCAGGACATGTTTTCCGACGTTAACTTTCTTTTATTTGCTGGCGATTTAAAAATTTTTAAAACTGTAATCTCCCATGACGATTGTTTAGTCCTTCAGAAAAAATTGAACTTACTTTATTCATGGTGTATCTCTAATCATCTCCATCTCAACATTGATAAATGCCATTTTATTGTTTTTAATAGGTCACGAGCAGCTATTCGGTTCGATTATCAAATTAATAGTGTCTCCCTTCCTCAAGTCAAAACTGTTAAGGATCTAGGAATTATATTCGATGAAGGTTTTACTTTTGTCCTCCATTATGACCGTATTTGCAGTTCTGCCCATAGAATGCTTGGTTTTATCTCTCGTAGCACCAGGTCCTTCACTAATATACATACGCTAAAATACCTTTATTGTGCGCTAGTGCGACCTCACCAGGAGTACCTTTCTCTAATATGGAGTCCTCACTGTAATGATCATGCAAATAGAATCGAAACGATACAACATAAGTTTCTTCGTCTGATAGCCTTCAAATTTAATATACCCATCACCGAATTGAACTATGATTCGTTGTCGTCGGAATTGCACCTTGCCACCTTATCTAAACGCCGCGAACTAGCTGACCTTGTCACATTGTTTAAGGTCATTGTTGGAGACAGATAAATTTCTCAGTCTGGCGATGTTCTTAAATAAAATCTTTATTATTCCGCCAATATCACAACTAAAAATTTCGTTTGATGTCCCTATTATGAGGCAGACAATACAATTCAGTTAATATTATAGTATTTACAATTCAATTAATAGTAGTATATTTATAATTTCTTACCCTTATTTTAATTGTTGTAATTCACAAGTTTTACAAGTTTTTTTTAAGATTTAACAATTATGATTTGATTTTAATTTTAATTTTACTTTCTCCATGCGGCCCTCCACCAAGCTACGCCAAGAAAAGAAGGAAAAAGGAAATCGTGCCAATAGAAGAATAAAAAAAAAGAAGCTTGAAGTAAAGCAAAGAATAACCTCTACTGGCCACTCTGCCCTCTATACGCTCGTGCCAACACTCTCCCCCTCGGTATGTTGGTTGTAAACCATCGTACCAGAACCCTCATTACCAATTTTATCACCTTTCCTCACATCAAGGACGGCTAATTTCACTGCTGGACGGGTTAGAACTGTGCTGGCAGTTTGAACTGTGGCTTGTCGCACCTGACCTGATCTACTTGCGAATGCCTCAATCACAATACCCTTTCTCCACGTATTTCTTCTATAATTCATCTATAATAATAACAACGTCGCCGGTTTGCAGGGGTTTTACTGGTTCGAACCATTTTGTCCGTCTGGTTAAATCGGGCAGGTACTCACGTACCCAACGTTTCCAGAATGCGTCAGTTACTTGTTGCGATATCTTCCAGTTTTTTCTCAGGACTACAGGACTTGCAGAAAAATCGCCTGGTGTTTTTTGACCATTTGAGCTCCCTAGTAAGAAGTGGTTGGGTGTAAGAGCTTCTTGGTCAGGGGTTTCAATTGGGACGTAAGTAAGTGGTCGTGAGTTAATGACGTTTTCAACTTCCATTAGCATGGATCTAAGAAGTTCGTCATTTGGGTTTCGTACAGGCATTATTTGCTTGAGTGTTTTCTTTACTGACCGGATTAATTGCTCCCAACTCCCCCCCATATGGGGTGCAGCTGGTGGGTTAAAGATCCACTTGAAGGTCGTACCTGGAAAGGTTTCGTCTTGTATACGACTTGAATTTATTTGCAGAAGGCATTGACGCAACTCTTCATCAGCACCACGGAAATTGGTCCCATTATCGCTATAGAGTTCCTTTGGGGCTCCTCTTCTAGCGGCAAAATTCCTAATTGCAAGAATACAGGAGTCAGTGGTTAAACTGTACGCTATTTCCAAATGAATTGCTCTCACTGTGAGGCAAGTAAAAAGAACGCACCATCTTTTTTCTAGATGCCTTCCTACAGTTACGTTTATGGGGCCGAAGTAGTCTGCCCCGACGTATGTAAAGGGACGTGTAAAGGAACTTAGACGGGCGTACGGTAGGTCCGCCATTTGTGGAGGTAAAGGAGTTGCTCGCTGGTTTTTACAAGTTTGGCAAGACTTTATAATCTTCTTCAACTGGGTGCGAAGGGCCGGTATATCATATTTCTGCCTCAACTCATTGACTACCGTCTCATTATTATGATGATGGTATCTTTTGTGGTAATGTCGAATTACCAAGTTTGTAACCGGGTGATCCTTAGGAAGTAGTATAGGGCGCTTAGTATCGTGTGCGATGCCAATGGTTGCATCGATGCGACCTTTCACCCTTAGGATCTTGTGATTATCATCCATGTAGGGTGATCGGCTGTATATTGGGCTAGATTTTTCAATCATAGCTTGATTGTCGGGAGTGCGCTCTTGGTTTCGTCGCAATATACGGTACTCATTAGAGTAAGAATCGAGTTGTGCCACTTTATAAAGCTTATTCTCCGCAATCTCATATTCATTAGGGTCTATTGCTCCTATTTTGCGTTTAGAATTGCGTTTAGTGTTGTGAATAAATCTTAACACATACGACATCATGCGAAGTAGACGAAGCCAATTTGAGAACCGCTCAAATTCGATAAGGTCTCGTGTAGAGTTCTCTTTATGGAATGAATGGGTTTGTATCTCTTCCTCCTCCTCATAGATAGGCTTAACTTCTTCTGTTGGCCAGTAAGATTTTGGTTTCGATAAGAATGGAGGACCTGTGAACCATCGACTAGATGAGTCAAGCTTTGTGTTAGTTTCAGTCCACCTAGTTGCGTCATCAGCAACATTATCCTTAGTTGGTACCCATTTCCATTCATTAATGGTTGTAGTCTCAAGTATTTCGCTAATCCGAAATGCGACAAACTGTCGATACTTAAGGGGGTCTGATCTTATCCAACTTAGGACCGTTCGTGAATCCGACCATAGAGAGAGAGTTTTAATTTTTATGGAATGACCTTGGATAATATCGTTAGCTAGTCTTGTCCCAAGAACAGCAGCTTGTAGTTCCAGTCGAGGGATAGAGATTACCTTATTAGGTGCAATTTTTGTTTTTGCTGCGATTAAGGAGCATTGAATATCCGAATTCCTTTCAATTCTAAGGTACGCAGCTGCAGCGTAGGCGTGTGCGCTAGCATCCACAAATATATGTAGCTGAAAACTTTCATCAGCAATAGGCTTTACTCGTAAGTAGCACCTTGGAATTCTAAGTTCCTCTACTCTTGAGAAGGACTGAATCCATATCAACCATTTGCAATGAAGTTTTTCAGTAAGTAGATCATCCCACTCCAGATTCGATCGCCAAATATCTTTAAGCAGTATTTTACCGCATATTACGAATGTGGACAGGAGTCCCAAAGGGTCGAAGATAGACATAAGAGTCCTTAAAACTTCTCGCTTTGTTGGACAACGTTTTCCAGAGATAATTTCATTATTTATTCTGTTAAACGCAAACGAATATTGAAAACTGTCCGTGGCCTTAGACCACCACATTCCAAGAACTTTGTCTGTGCAGAGTTCTAGTTTGTTGTTTATACTTTTTGGATTTTGTTTGGTCTTTTCACCTAAAGCTTCTAAGACTTCTGGGCTATTAGAGGCCCAGTTTCTAATTTCAAAGCCAGCCTTACTGTGAATGTATCTCACATTTTTTGCAATATCAATGGCTTCTTGTATTGTATCTACGCTACATAATAGATCGTCAACATAGTGGTTATTTAGAATAGCCTGGGAAGCTTTCGGATATTCACTAGCATAATGTTCAGCATTTAAGTTTTTTATAAACTGTGCAGAGCTCGGTGAGCAGGTTGCACCAAACGTCATTACTTGCATGATGTAAATGTCTGGTTGTTCCTGACTCGGTTCGTCTCTCCACAAGAATCTTTGTGCATGTTGGTCTACTTCACGGATCAACACTTGGTGGAACATTTCGCGTATATCACCAGTTACGGCAATAGGTTTTTCCCTGAACTGGTAGAGAACATGTAATAATGGCGTAAGCTGGTCTGGTCCCTTCAGTAGTGCAGAATTCAAGGATATTCCGTTGATTTTTGCTGCGGCGTCCCAAACTATTCTCTTTTTCCCGGGTTTATTCGGATTAGTTACAATGAATATCGGTAAGTACCATACGCGAGGATGTGGTTCTTCTAATTCTTTCGCTGTTAATTTACGGATATACCCTTTTTTTTCATGATCACTAATGATATTACGAATACATTTATTTGAGTCTGGGTTTTTTGCCATCTGTTTCTCGAGACAGATTAGTCGGCGATATGCCATAGAATAACTATCAGGTAGGGTGAAATTATCACGAACCCACAGCAGTCCTGTTTCGTATCGATTACCTTTCTTACGAGTAGTTGATTTCATAATATCAAGGGACCGCTTGTTTTCCTTTGATTCAGGAAGGCACTCTGGAATCTTAACCGCGAGATTTTCTACCGAATAAAAACTTTTGACGAGTGCGTTCAGTTCGTCGGACTGACAGTCACATATGTGGAAGCTATGATGAACGTAGCTACCGTTGCAGTTTCGATCTAGAGACTCTACTCCTGCGTTACAATGGCCATGTATAGCCCATCCAAGACGGGTTTTTGTGGCCACGGGTTGATTAAATTTGCCTTCTCTCACTTCAAGTGGTAAGGCTATTTTTCCATTGTCTATGCCTATCAGTATGCGTGGTATGGCATTACTATATGGTTTAATTGGAATATCTTTAAGATATGAATATTTCTTTTGAAGATCCGATAATGGTAGAGATTGGGTAGGTAGACTAAGTTTCTGTACCGTTCGCACGTCGTGCATTCTGTGTTTAGCTGCACCTTCGTGAACGCCAGATACATATAGTGAAAGCCTCTGCGAGTCTGGCTCAAGACGTACAGTGTCCGCTGTCCATCGCAAGCATAGATTTTGCTTTGTACCTGTAAGGCCCAATTCCTTGACCAAGTCATCCTCTATAAGAGTTAGTGACGATCCTTCGTCGAGGAATGCGTACGAATTTAGAGTGACACCTTTGCCATATAAAATTATAGGTACAATTCGAAAAAGAATTTTATGATCAGGTTGTCGATGTGTATTGCAGCTGGACTGCGCAGGGGTTTCGCTGTTGTTGCTTCCCTCCCTGTTCGTCTGAGCAACCATATTGCTATTGCTGTTATGCAATAGAGGGTGGTGTCTAAATTGACAGCCATTTTTGCCACAGACGTCACTTTTTTTGCATCGCGAATAGCCATGATGTGTTAAACACGTTCGGCATAATTTATTTTGTTTGATTACTTGCCATTTTTCATCAAGATCAAAGCCTTTGAACTTGAAGCAGTCTTCGAGTTTGTGGTTGTTTTTGTTGCAGATGACACAATTTTTGGAGGGCTCTTTATCTTTGTCACCTTTTGGTTTGGAAGATTTACTACTATCGGCGTCTGAGAAGTTCTCCGTGTGCGCGTATAAATGATTACGTTCCTTGGAGTTGCGTTTATCGGGTTTATTCTCCTGACGACCGGTATCAATTGTTGGTAATGTCACTTCACTCGCGGCTTGCGCTAGTTGAAACAACCAGTTACCGAGGGTAGCAAGGTTTACGTCGGGTACACTTTGCTTGAAAAAGGACCAAGACAACTTAAGTTGCGCGGGTAGTTTGTCTATAAGCTCCTGAAGGAGATACGGGTTGCACAAATGTGCTACGAGACCAGATGCTTCGATTGTGGCAACTAAATTCTGCACTGTCAATGCGAAATCGATCACTGTTTGCAATCGTTCCAATTTGGGCGGATTTTGGCTTTTTATTTTTTGAAGGAGAGAATTTATAATTATCTCTGGTCTTCCAAACATAAGCCTAAGGGTCTGAATCACACCCGGAACACCATGAGGAACTAGTAAGCGAGACCGCACTGTTTCTAGAGCTTTCCCCTTAAGACACTTTTGAAGCCGGATTAGGTTTTCATGGTCCGTAAAGCCACATTCACGGGTTGTACCTTCGAACGCACTAATGAAAATAGGCCAATCATGGGGATCACCACTAAATGTGGGTAAATCCCTTGGCATGCCATGCCTTGCGGCCACTTGATTTGCACTTAACACCGATTGGGTTTGATACGTTTGGCTAAAGGTGGGGTTAGGGTTGGCACGATCGGATATTGTACAGGGCAAATTCGCGGTACTATTACACGTATTTAACATTGACCGCAGTGGAGCCGAAAGAGGACCGGTTTGCGAAATTTCATTGGATACTGTGGGGAAAGTTGCATAAGAGAATAACAAATTACTATTAGCTATACCTGATACTGTTTTGTTTTGAAGGTTGATGTTCTCTGCTGCAGTTTGTAGTTGATGCGCTGGGATCGGACGATTGTACGACGAAACTGTACCTGTATTTAGGCCGGTCCAGGCGTTGTATGTTTGTGGAATTTGGCTGAAGAATGTTGAACTCACAGGTGCAACACTCGCAGCTGATGATATAAACGGCGGGTTTGAGCCCAATGATGATATCAACGGATTAACCGTGTTGGTTTCGCTGTTATAGCAGCTGAGCGTGGATACTTGCGGTAGTGCAGTCTGGTACGTCATTCTTACTGTCGATTCGGTCGGCTTTGTAGATGAAGTACCGGCTGATTGAAGCCACTGTTTGACAGGGCCTTCGATGTCCGTAGTATTGGTTTTGGGATGTATTGGATCGTCGTCGTCGGACTGTAGGTCTTCGAGAATGGCATATTTACGGTCGATATATGCGTTCTCCAACTTGCGTTGATCCTCCAACTTTAAAAGTTCTAGGCGCTTCCTTCTCTTAGAGGACGCCTTTGAGGATACGCTGGATCGATCGTCGAAAGTGGGTTGTGACGAAATACATTTCATGCATATGAAGTCCTTTTCCGCGATGGATTCTGAGACATCCACGCATTGAAAATGAAACCATAGGTCGCATTTATCGCACTGGACCATATCGTCGGAATCTAATTCCGTGCATAACTGGCAGTTATTAGCGCCCGTTTGACTTTGTTGCCCTGGTGGAGTTCTGAGGGTCTTATTTGAAGAAGCCGCTGAGTGCATCTTTGATTTTTTTTTTTTTTTTTTAGGTTAGATTCCCACGGGTGAGCTCTGATGTTTTAGCAATTTTGAGCTTGCCACAAAATGTTTAGCGATGATGAACTTTCGTAGGAAATTTTTAGCTTTGTTGGAGACAGATAAATTTCTCAGTCTGGCGATGTTCTTAAATAAAATCTTTATTATTCCGCCAATATCACAACTAAAAATTTCGTTTGATGTCCCTATTATGAGGCAGACAATACAATTCAGTTAATATTATAGTATTTACAATTCAATTAATAGTAGTATATTTATAATTTCTTACCCTTATTTTAATTGTTGTAATTCACAAGTTTTACAAGTTTTTTTTAAGATTTAACAATTATGATTTGATTTTAATTTTAATTTTACTTTCTCCATGCGGCCCTCCACCAAGCTACGCCAAGAAAAGAAGGAAAAAGGAAATCGTGCCAATAGAAGAATAAAAAAAAAGAAGCTTGAAGTAAAGCAAAGAATAACCTCTACTGGCCACTCTGCCCTCTATACGCTCGTGCCAACAGTCATTAATAATGATTTGGACTATCCTTGTCTACTTGGTCTCATCAACTTCAGGGTCCCTGGTTACTCATCTCGGTCCATCGACAGCTTTTCCGTTGATTACCACTCGACAGATTTTGGTAAAAATAGCCCGGTTTCTAGAATAATGCGAGCTGGCAATACTTACACAAGTGAAGCGGACTTGTTTAATACTTCCATTGCTGACATCTTCGTGAGGCTTAACGAGGTTAATTCCGCTTCGGGTAGTGTGCTGAACCGCTAGTTGGGTTCGAGCAGCTTAAAGCATGTCTGAAGACTCTTAATAGTAAGAAATCCTCCGGCCCCTCCTGGACTGTCAAATTACGTTCTTAAAAAATCTCGCCTAGAGCGATAGAATATCTTCAGGTTATTATGAATGGGTGCATAAATATCGGATACTTTTTCAAGGCTTGGAAGGAGGCGAAGCTTTTTCCCCTTAAAAAAAAGAGTCGGATGGATCAGTGAGTAGTTTTCGACCTATCTCAATGCTATCCAACTGGGGAAACTGCTCGAAAAAATAATAGCCTCTCGTTTGGACAGTTTTTGCTGCGACAATGGCATTATTGCTAATGAACAATTCGGTTTCAGAAGGTTCCACTTTACAGGGCACGCTATCTTGAAAATTCGGTGTTATGTACCCTGGATGTCAGTAAAGCCTTTGACTCGGTTTGGACGGACAGTATAATCTTCAAACTAATTTCGATAAATGCTCCCTCGACTATCGTCAGACTGCTGTATAGCTTCCTCCAGGACAGGTGTCTCTTTGTCGAGATTGATAACGAGAGATCGGCAGAGGTCCCAGTGGCCAGGGGTGTCCCCCAGGGATCGATACGATAAGCTATATAATATCTGTATGTGTGACTTCCCCCACTTGAACGGTCCTCCGTCTACAGGGTCCAATGCCCTTCTGTATGCGGACGATATGGTTGTGTATGCAGGCGGTAGGGTGCCAGCGAGGGCGCTCGAGAAGGCTGTGGATCACCTAAACGCTATAAAGCTTTATTACAGTAAATGGGGCCTGAGCCTAAATCCTGATAAGACCGAACTGATTTGTATCAGAAACGCGTCCGGTAAGTGTCCGAGAGGGACCGTTAAAGGAAGTAAGGATCTTCGTCTGTTCCTAAATGAGAAAATCATCACGGTTAAAAGGGGAGTTAGGTACCTCGGTATCAACCTTAACTCACTCTTAAAGTTTAACGAGCACGTAGCTATTTAGCTGAAGAAGGCTAAAGCTGTCTTCCTAAAATATTGGTTTCTACTTCACGTCAAGGGGAAGTTACATAAAAGAACCAAACTGTTAATTTATAAACAGTTGATTAGACCAATTTTGGCCTACGGCTTCGCCTGTTGGTTTTCGTGTTCGACCACTATGGCCAGAAGATTAGAAATTTTCGAGAGGATGATTGTAGCGACACCCCGATGGGGTGTGCCACACGGATGCGTCGCGACCGTAAGGTGTTGCGGTGAGCGTCGGTAAATTGTCACCGGCGTCCGGGGGGCGTGCGATGAGCGAGATAATCGCCGTGTATCGCCGCGTCCAGGAGCGAGTGTGACGGTAAGCGGCGACTCTAAATCACCTGCGTCCGGGGGCAAGCTCGGCGGCAAACGGCTACAGTAAAGCGCCTGCGTCCGGGGGCGAGCGTAGAGATAAACGGCGGCACTAAATCGCCGGCATCCAGGGGCGATACTGGCAGCAGCTCTGACAAGAGCTATTGTGACTACTCTTTATGCTCGTTATGATCTTAGTCCTGATAAGAACTGTGATCATATGCCAAAATCCTTTTACTCTTTACTAGGTTCAGTTCTAACAAGAACTGAAACTTATGCAAAATTCCCTTCTACTCTTTACTAGGTTTCAGTTCTAATAAGAACTGAAACTTATTTTGCCTGTCGGATCGTCTCCAAATAAAAAGGTCTGCCCGCTTCGGTTTCTAATTCAATACTCTTTTTATTTCTATTTTACCTAGCCTATTTATACTACTAAAAATAATATTTGGTTCATTCCTACTCTAAAATTCATTTTACATTTTAAACATTGCGAATGTACAAACAATAGGTGACCTAACGGTCCATGCTGTGATGCTAAGTGCATCTCGACAATTATGTACAGAGAAATGACCTAACGGTCAATTTCGAATGCTAAGTGCATTTTACAATTTTATGATTTTAAATGTTGTGGGTAGTTTAGTTGGACACAGTGGAGTCCGTCTAAATAGCCCACATCACCCCCCTTACAGACGAAGGCGTAATGAGTTTAAGTGACTCTAATGATAAAAAAAAACTTTACTTTACTTTAAACTGAACCTTCTTTTTACCTTCGGAATTCGATTCTACAACAAAGGCTGGTTTTAAACGGTCGATGCTTACGGAAGAATTTTTTTCATTTATATTTATTACATAATGTTTTCGAAATCTACGTACTACCGCGTATGGACCTTCGTATGGTGGTTGCAAACCTGGTTTAGTTCCCTCGACTCGAACAAAAACTTGCTCACAATTTTCTAAATCTCTTGGGATGTAGACTGGGTGTTGGTTTTTTTTCGCGTTTGTCGGTTTTAACTTCGACATGTTGTTGCGCAGTTGGTTGACAAAGGTTGCGGGCTCCAAATCGCCTGAAGAGTTGTCAATAAAGTATTCGGCTGGGAGTTTCAGTGTTTGACCGAAAACCAATTCAGCCGGCGAACATTTCAAATCTTATTTGAAAGCTGCTCGTAGTCCTAGAAGGATTATCGGGAGTTCTTCTGTCCAATTTGCTTGGTTCTCGCGACATTTCAAAGCGGTTTTTAACTGGCGGTGAAAACGTTCGACCATTCCATTCGCTTGCGGATGGTAAGCCGTCGTGTGGATTCTATGGCTTCCTAGGCATTTGCTTAATTCGAAAAATAATTTCGACTCAAATTGTGTGCCTTGGTCGGTTGTGATTCGGGAGGGAGCGCCGAAACGAGAGATATATTCCCGAAAAAGGTTTTTGCGACAGTGTTTGCTGTAATATCTCGAAGTGGGTATGCCCTTTGGCCAACGAGTAAAACGGTCAACTATGGTTAAAAGGTAACTAAAACCGTTCGACCGAACCGTATCGCTCACTTATCAACTTTCTTGAGCCACGGATTCCGGGGTGAGTCATGTCATGTAGTGACTTAAAAAATACTGGACGGAGTTTTTGAGGTACAAAAGGGCGTATTTGAGCGGTTGAAACTTCACACCACACTGAAAAGTTAATCAAAGGAAACACTCGTTTCTCGAGTTTGAAATCAGAAGTTTTATGATTTAGGTGCCGACTGAAGTTCCTTCAATTCCTGATCGTTTTCCTGGAATTTGACAAGGTTTTCTAGTGTTAATTTCTCACTGTCTACAGAACAAAGTGAAATATTTTCTGCGCGAGACAGTAAGTCAGCCACTACGTTGTCGCGACCTTTGATATGCCGTATATCGCTTGTATGTTGGGCAATAAAATCCAAGTGTCGCGTTTGTCTAGGGCTTCGCTCTGCTTTGGTATGTAATGCCGTTGTTAAAGGCTTGTGGTCCGTATACACGGTGAAATAACTACCTTCCAAAAAATGCGAAAAATGTTTAATCGCTAGATAAATGGATAGCAGTTCGCGATTGAAAGCGGAATACTTGCATTCGGCGGTACTAAGCTTTTTGAGAAAAAACCCAAAGGTTCCCAGTGGTTGTCTTCGCTTAGTTGGTCTAGCACCGCTCCGACTGCGATGTTTGAAGCATCTACAGTGAGTCGTAGTTTTGCGTCGTTCAAAGGGTGAACGAGAAGTGTTGCATTAACTATTGCTTCTCTAATTTTGTTCACTGCATCCTCACACTCTTCTTGATTTTAAGATCATAAGATGCCAGTTGCGTGAATAACTTTTGTAGGTGATCTGCATGCTCAGCATGAGATCTGCTTGCTACGAGTATGTCGTCAATATAGACGAAAACGAAAGGCAACTCTCGAGTCACTTCGTTCATAAACCTTTGAAACGTTTGGGCTGCGTTGCGCAGACCAAAAGGCATTCAAGTAAACTCAAAGAGTCCAAAGGGAGTCGTGTTTGCTGTCTTGCACACGTCCTCCTCTGCTACCGGGATATGGTGGTACGCCCGAACTAAATCCACTTTAGAAAAAACCGTACACCCCTGGAGTTGGAGTGAAAAATTGTGGATGTGTGGAATCTGATACCGATCGGGTGTAGTGATTGCGTTTAAGCGCCGGTAGTCGCCACATGGGCGCCAATCGTTGGGGTCCCTTCTTGGCACTAGATGGAGTGGTGAAGAGACAGGTGAAGACGATGGGCGACATATACCCAACTGTAGCATGTGATCGAATTTCGTCTTAGCTGGCCTAAGTTTTTGTGGTTTCAATCGACGGGGTTTTGAAAAAGGAAGGTGCCCATTAGTAACAATGTGATGGACGACCTTGTGGTTTGCTGGTAGAGAGTAGTCGGGTGCGGTGGTGAGAGAAGGAAATTCTTGAACAATTGTTCCAAAATCTCCGCTGTTTTTGCTTAGTTTTGGCGGGTCCGAAAACCCTTTGCACCGTCAACTGATGTTGCTTTGTTGCTGAATCGATCAGTTTTCGTTTTCGCATGTCAATTAAAATACCGAATTTGTTTAACAAATCTACGCCAATGATTGATTTTTGAACGTCGGCAAACCACGAAAGGAAAAGTGAAAGGTCGCCGTAAACCAATGTCGAGCTTCAATAATTTGATACCGAAAGTTTTGATTGCGGATCCGTTGGCGGCAGTGAGATTTGTTTCCGTTTTACTGAATTTCTCTTTTGGAAAAAGGTTTTTTGGAATAACCGACACCTCCACGCCCGTGTCGATTAGAAAATTACACTTGTTCTCAGAACAGCGTGCGAACAAACGGTGTGCAGGTTTAATCCGACTGTCTGTTGTAGCGACAGTCGGGTTTATTAGTTTTTTTTATCGGTAGTTAGCTTGGGTTTAAAATTGCATGGACTTATGCATTTGGTTGCTTTTTCGGCGAAACGCGCATGATACCAGCAACTAGTGAGACGTGTTTTGCTGATTTTTGTCGTTTTTCTTAGTATTTCACGCGCGGCTGCGACTGCGGTTCGAACCCTGATTGCGATTAGAGCCGCGAATTTCTTTTCGCAATTCGCTTCCTTTTTAAAGGCATCCAATTCACTATCGCGGGTCGAAACGATCGCACTAATATTCGGTTTTTGCGTCACTTCCCACATTTTATCCGCGAGGTCAAGTTGTTGCTCGAATTTTTGATCTTTTGCTACTGCTAAAGGGATAGATACTGTGGCTGGTAATTTTCGTTCCCAAAGGGTTCGGATAAGCGTATCCCCAATGGAGGTAATATTTCCGGCCAAATTCGACATGTGTCGGAACAGTTCCGAAGGTTGGCGATCGCCTAGGTCCTCCGAGCTTAATAACTGCTCTAACCTTTTTTCTTCTGATGCGCTATGTCGCTTTATTAATGTTTGTTTCAAACTTTCATATTTTTCCGTCTCGGAAGGAGCGATTAAAAAAACAATCACCGAATTGATTGCTTCGACCGGCAATGACGCTAAATCGTACGCGTATTTACTTTCATCTCTCCTAATTTTCTTTGCGGCAAATTGAGCCTCTGCTGCAATAAACCATGAAGAGGGAGCCTTGTCCCAAAATGTTGGGAGTTTCACATATGCGAGTTCTACTTCTTCCTCCGTCATCTTCGATCGAAAAGACAGAAAGGCTTGAAGAGTGCGCGTAAATTGAATTCGTTTCAAACTAAACGTTTGAGAAAATAAACAGGAAAACAACAATATATGTATATCACTGCATGTTTATATTAGGATCGATGTAACACGTCATGAACTTCGCGAAAACGAAACGAAAAGAATAATTCTGTTTGCTAATTCACCGAAAAAAAAAGAAATGTAACTTCGCGCACTAAACCAAATTCCGAATGTATAATCACTATTTAGGTTTTTGTTCACTTTTATGTGATAATAAAAATTTTGAAAAGAAAATTGTACTTATAATAAATTTTTTACATACGTGAATTCTGTGTTGCTTTCAAACCTTGTTGTTCGTGTTGACGATGTTCATTCTTAATGATGGTTTTGGTGAATTAGGTGATGATAATTTTACTGATGATTTTAATGATGATTTTATTGATGATGTTGCTGATGATTTTGCTGATGATTTTATTGATGATGTGGCTGATGATTTTGCTGATGAATTTACTGATGTACATATGTGATGATAAAGTTGGTGTGCTGATCGTGTGATGATGAAATTGATGTGCTGATCATGTGATGATGAAAATCATGTTGATTTCACGTTGCTGATCATGTGATGATGAAAATCGTGTTGATTTTCACTTTGCTGACTCCACTGAGGAGGTGTATCGGTGTCGACCAGTATGTGACACCGACGTCGGGGTCACCAATTATGTAGCGACACCCCGATGGGGAGTGCCACACGGATGCATCGCGACCGTAAGGTGTCGTGGTGGGCGTCGGCAAATTGTCGCCGGCGTCCGGGGGGCGTGCGATGTGCGAGACAATCGCAGTGTATCGCCGCGTCCGGGAGCGAGTGTGACGGTAAGCGGCGACTCTAAATCGCCTGCGTCCGGGGGCGAGCTCGGCGGCAAACGGCTACAGTAAAGCGCCTGCGTCCGGGGGCGAGCGTAGAGATAAACGGCGGCACTAAATCGCCGGCATCCAGGGGCGATACTGGCAGCAGCTCTGACAAGAGCTATTGTGACTACTCTTTATGCTCGTTATGATCTTAGTCCTGATAAGAACTGTGATCATATGCCAAAATCCTTTTACTCTTTACTAGGTTCAGTTCTAACAAGAACTGAAACTTATGCAAAATTCCCTTCTACTCTTTACTAGGTTTCAGTTCTAATAAGAACTGAAACTTATTTTGCCTGTCGGATCGTCTCCAAATAAAAAGGTCTGCCCGCTTCGGTTTCAAATTCAATACTCTATTTATTTTTATTTTACCTAGCCTATTTATACTACTAAAAATAATATTTGGTTCATTCCTACTCTAAAATTCATTTTACATTTTAAACATTGCGAATGTACAAACAATAGGTGACCTAACGGTCCATGCTGTGATGCTAAGTGCATCTCGACAATTATGTACAGAGAAATGACCTAACGGTCAATTTCGAATGCTAAGTGCATTTTACAATTTTATGATTTTAAATGTTGTGGGTAGTTTAGTTGGACACAGTGGAGTCCTTCTAAATAGCCCACAATGTTTCTCAGGCATTGCCTGGCAATGTTGTTCAGAGAAAAGGATAAGTATTTCTCCAATACCGTGATTTATAGGGAGGCAGGTTTTCCCCTTTTGATGACCTACTTGACGGCTCTATGGAATAAGAGGGCCAAGAGACTGGAGGAGCATGATAACGAGCTTCTAAGAGGCAGGGTTCTCAATTTCATTTATCCCCTCTTTTCCTCCTGGACAACGCCTCCACCAACCCGGTCTTGAGTGGCAAGAAAATTATCGAGTTTTACAACGGTAAGGACTTCGACCATCACAGAGGTTAAAATTCCTCTTTTTCTCAGCGCGGGTCACCCTCGGTTTATCGGCGAGCAATGCCGACAGTTTCCGTGTTACAGCGTATAATTGATGTATCTCTTGGGTCGTGCCGCGGTATGGATGTTAATCGTGTTGGCCTATCCATCTTCGCCGTCATGACGTAAACTCTGCAACAGTGTCTTTCATGTATAAATGTAAGCTTTTTCGTAACAAGTTATGCGTAGTCATTCCCGTAAATTTGAAACTGGTAATGAAAGATCTAAGATTTACTCGTATATACCGATGTAAATATGTAAATAGTTTTTCTTTTCTTTTTTCTTTTTTTATAATGTAAATATGTAAATAGTTCTTTTCTCTTTATATTCTTTGTAATGACAGGCTAATTTCATTAGCTTAATTTTGTAAACTAGTTTCATTGTCACTTGTTTCTCTTAACATTTTCAATATTGTTGTTCCATTATGTTAAGAAGGCGGACAAGTATGTAAAACTTATAACATATATGGAAGAAAAAAAAAAATGTATAATGTTAAAAAAAAAACCCATAAATTGTAGTCCCTTCTCACTTTCCCACGAGTTCTTTTCTCTGTAATCACTTTGAAGGAAGCATTTACTTATCACACACATTCTTTCATTTTCTTCTTTGTCAGTGCACGCACGAATTTATGTAAACTTGTCAACTCAAACTCAAGACATGGAAAGGATAAATTCAATATTAGATACTAAAATAACTTTATCAAAAAAAAATAATAATAATAATAATAAAGTGAGAATGGGAGCTACTTATAAGTTAGCCTAAGGAATACTCTTGTTATTTTGTATAGTTTGTTGAGTGCCGCCAGAATTTCGTTTCCGGTGCTTACAAGTGCTTTCGATATTTAACAAAATATCGAATGCATTTGTGAGCACTGGAACGAACGACTGGAAACTGGCTTGGCGACGGGAAGAGTACCGCTACTCGGTAGAGGCCGGCTGTCAAGAGAAAAAGCGAAAAAGTGCACGCGGTTTGGGCCGAAAATCTAGTAGAACAGAAAAAATCCTCGTCGTCCTGTTGAATTGTGGTCTATTTTCTGGCGATTGGTGTTGCTGTTGTTTACGCTTTCGGGCACTGTTGAAATTGTGCACAGAACTAGCCACAGACCAATTATAATGTGAACAGTAGAGTGAAATTGATCCGAGTGCTTCGAAAAAACGGTGCTAAAAACGAACAAAAACATCTTATACCCTAACAATGGTCTTGCGTTAAAAGCCCGCAAAAAAATTTCAAGAAAAAACGCACATCTTATCAAACTATCACGTCCCGACTTGAGAGGCTCACCGCAGCAATAGTTAAAAATAGGTGAGGGTTTTCCTAGTCAAAATCAAAGAACGGCTTTATTTGTTTGTCGACCTTGGAAATCACGGCGAGTAAAAATCTTCAAAAAAAAAAATTCAATGACTGCATTGGTGTGGCGAAATCTCAGGTGTATCGAATAAAAACATCGGCGTCAAGCACTAAGCATTGCCCGTACTCTGGGCGAACAGTCGTTCGCTTCTTAATTTCAATTTGTAATTTTTGTCGGAGACTTTAGGGTGGGTAGCGGTAGCACCGAAATTCACACATTCGTGCAAATTTTGTTGTTAAACAGAAAAAAAATAGACAAAGTAAAGATTGTGCGTGAATTACAAAGCGGAAGTTCGTCGTATGTCGTGGAATAAACGTTGAAGATTTTTGAAAGAGTGGCTTCAAACGCGTTATCGGTCTAGCTCGGTAAAATAGAAGTAATTGAATAACAACCTAGCAGAAATAATTAGTAAATAAAAAGGAGAAATGAATTAACTGAAAATTAAAAGAATAATTAAATAACCAATTATAAAATACAAAAAAAAAAAAAAAACGAATTAAAATTTAAAAGAAAAAAAAAATTTAATTGAATTAAGTTATCAGAATGACAGACGACAGGACAGACACAGACGAAATAAAAGAATAAATAGAAATAATAGATTAAAATAAATAACATAAAATAAAATAGTTCAACACCACATCGAGAGAATTAAATATGGGGTGAGTGCAAATTTTTTTAATTTTGCTTTTATATTATCCTTTTAGTTTGTTTTCCTAAATTTTTTTCAGATCTTGTCTTTAGTTTTTTTGGTTTCCGCGCTTATTTTGGGCATGGTTTTTTTTCTCGTATTAGAAAAATGATTAAAGGCTAAGTAGAGCCCTTTTCAATGAACCCGAGCGTTTAGCTCCTTCGCCCCGAACCTCAACAAGGGGCCATATCGCGAGAATTGTTTTAGGACAGATATGGCTGAGGTAGGGTGGGCAGAACAGGGCACCAATAACACCAGAGCGCCCTGACAAATCGCGAAGCCGCGTCAATCCAACCGCTTCTTGGTCTTTCACGACCTCTTAGGAAAATAATCCCAATTTTTTTTTACAATTCCCTTGGATAAGTCGGCGCTGACAATTTTTGTTGTACAGGCCAAGGGTTTATGGTCTGAGTCGGAGCAAGTCCCCCCCCCCACACTGCCGTTGCTAGTCCCGGCCGCCAGCAAGAGCGTCGCACCAGCAAAGACTCAGCCACCAATTCGGACGTAGGTGGAATTGGCACTTCTGTCCCGAACCTTTACCCATCCTTCGACTATTTTGAATTTCTCAAGTCAAAATAGTTTTTCCAAGGCCATAAACACAACAAGTTTTGTATAATTCTTCTCTTCCTTCTTTCTTCTTCTTTTTTGAGAGCAATAGTCTGAATTCATCTAATCGAGATGTAAAGCATGCGTTTGTTGCCAACGCATGAGCATTTGTAACTTTGGTGGCTTGTGATGCGTATTTCAGTAAATTGTTAACGTACTTTATAATAAATACGGCTTATTTATTTTGTATACTCGATGGACACCTAAGTGTCGTAGTTTTTTATAATAATTAGTGTTAAGATGGAAATTTTTGTACTAGTCATTTTCCGGTAATAAATATTATCTTATCTTATCTTGCTGGCATTAAAAGAATTTTCTTTGTGTGATTTCGTTTAACGCTTTCTTTTTTTCTTTTTCATACCTTTTCTTTTCTCTTTTTTAATACTAATTTTCATTAAGTTTTATTATACTATTTTTCTTTTTTTACATTTTTATCATCTTTTATCAATATTTAATATTGTTTACTATTGTGTATTATAAGGAACTTGTCCGTTTATTCTAAATAAATAAATAAATAAATAAAAGCATTAATTTATTAATACATTTGCAATTTATGTACATTAGCACATTATTATATAATATTTACGTATGGGCTGGTTATTGGTCATTCTTATTTGTTTGCAAGAATTACAACTTGATTTATTAATTTTGTATATTAAATGTTTAAAATAATAGCCGCGTTTTCCTATTCATCTATAATATAATAGTATAAGGTATATAATATTATTAATACTCGTAGTAATTATATAATATTTAATGGTAGCGGTATAAAAAAGCATATTTTTTCCGTTTTTGTTGAACTTGTTCTTTTAAAATTACACATATTTTTACCGATGTATCAAACTACCTATATAAGCTTATTTTTATTATAGTATTATGTAAGATAGTACACAAAATATAATAGATATTTATAGATATGTCATTTTTTTTGCTCTTCACTAACCTTTAATTATATTGAATTCGTACATTCATTTAATAAGGCATTCGCCATTAGTACCTCTATACTTATTTATTTGTTTGCTCGTCATTGACATTTTTTATTTAATTATTCTTAAAAAAAAAAGTTCGAGTCTTCATAACTTTGACCACCTGCACCCTGTTTGCGAATTCTGTAACAGTAATTTATCGTTCGATTTGCCTGTAATTTATCGTTCAATTTACCTGATTTTATGTTTTTTAATATTGAAACATTAAAGTGTGCATAATGTTACTAATCTCCTAACTTGAAGAATCGTTAATACGTCTTTTAAGGACTTTGGTATGAGAGGTACAGAAAGGAGTGAAATGAACTTAGTCTTACAAAACATATTCGATCGTGAAAAATGTGACCGTTATCCTCTCCTGTGCTATCCTACCAACAAACGAACGGACAAGTGTTTTTGGTCATAGCTGAACAAAATAAAATAAAAAAAAAATTTTATCTCCATTATTTGCGTTATATACTTTTCAGGCCTGAAAACTTTTTTTAAATATCAAATTTGTTCAAATGGCTCCACAATCAAAAATCTACATAAGTTCCAAGCTTCAACATCCTTTAGTAAGCGGTTGATGATGCTCTCTCCCCTTACCACCATCTTATCCGCAGCTTCTTAAAAGCCACCAATCTAAACTTTCTACTCACTTAAAAAATTGCAATTCCATAGAACAAAAGATACTTGCATTCGAACACGCATGGCGGGAAATTTTGAGGTCTAGTAGCCGTTAAACGAAAATTTAAAATATCAAGGAAGGGGAATCGGCCGCATTGAATGAACCTTTTAAGTACGTAAACAGTAATCTCCTTACTCTTCCCCAAAGTCGCTTTCGTTGCCCATAAGTAACTGATCAGACAATGTTAGAGAGTTGTCTCTCTATTAGTACTTACTCTATGGATAGATGACAGAGCATAGAGCATGGAGAATAGAGAATACAAGACAAAGGATGGAGGACTATAGGAACATCATCATATTTCGTATGAAGAAACATTTAAGTATGCGAAGATTGTTGATGCAACCTTTCCTTTTGTTCCAGCTGTCGGAATATGTAGTAAAAGTATATTGTCTCACTGTGTTTCATTAATAAAATACAGATTTATATTAAATCATCATCAAAACTTTACACTGGAATACAAACAAAAACTAGCGCCAAAAAACACTTGAGGGCTCATATTACCCTGAAAATCGATTTTTTTTCTTTCACAAATTTTTATGTCTTATATTTTCAAGAATTATAAAAAAAATTTTAATTTAGAAATTTCCACTCCATTACAAAGTTTTAGTACTAAATGTGACCATACATCGGTTTAAAGCGGCTACCTGGCTATTTGCCGCGCCACTCTCAACAGCAGGGTTTAGCATAAATTTTTTGCAAAAGCCGAGTATTATAGGAAACAAGGTCATTCATAGGACCATCTGTGAAAAACACGAAGATAAAAGAGGAAGAAAGCGTAAAGTACGAAGCTAGAATGGGAGACTAACGGTAAGTTAACGTTTTAAGCCCGAAACACAATGCACACGTTCCGTTCCGTCACGAAAAGTGAGGTTATGTGATCCGTAAAAGTTGAATTTAGGTGAACTCGTCCGATCCGTTCCGTTACGACCATTGTGTGCATTTACATGGCCAGCCTATAAGATCTACTTTGACAGCTGAACGTGACGGAACGGAACGTGAGCATTGTGTTTCAGGCTTTACCTATCAAAAGGTTTAAACGCATTTTTCTCGAAACTATGCTTTTAGGCATGGTCGGCACGATAACTCAGTCAGTTTTCAATATTTTAAATTTTTTTTTTTTTTTTAATTTTGATAACTGTTGTCTCTATAGTCTATCGAGAGCTTTTTTTAATTTTTTGCTTGGAACTTTTTTTATAAATTATTAAACGCAAATTTTTCTTAAAGAAACTGATTACTGAAGTTTAAAATACTGTAACTTATTTATTTTTGAAAAAAAAATTCCCTGCGATAGACTATAACTACTACATTCTTTTACAAGATTCTTTTTCATTTTTGCAAATTGAATTATTTTTAGTGAAGTTATGATGCCGACCAGCAGGCAGGCGCCATGATTTTCATAAGAAGTCCATCCTATTCACAGTCGTCATAAAGTTAGCTTTAACTTAAAGCAGCCTTTAGTGTCTTATTAATAATACGACACTAAAGTCAGCTTTAACTTAAAGCTAACTTTATGACGACTGTGAATAGCGGCCAATGTTAGGTGCTGTACACATTGCATACGACCGAACGAATTTTCCGATACGATTTTTCGTTTTTCGATCTATTATGATATCTTTAGTTATAGAAAAATTAGTTATAATCGTAAATTATAACATTTTCAAGAATATCATCAAAGGAAATCTCCAAGAATTGGTTGTTTTAATTGATAATAAAAGGAAAGATGAATCCGTCGTACGACTAAAAATATTTGGTCCGACAAACGGACTTTTTCTTAATATTATCAATCAAAATCCAAATCTGTAGAAATTGTCTCCTATGATATTCTTAAAAATGTTATAATTAACGACTTCAACCAATTTTCAAATAGCTGAAGGCTTGACAATATGGAGAAAAACGAATATTCGTACTGGAAAATTCGTTCGGTCGTGTGCAATGTGTACAGCAGCTTAATATTAAAAAACAAAAACAAAATTTTTTCATTCTATAGTTGAATATATAATAAGAAATGTGAACTCAACAATTCAATCTTTTTTTTCACTGTATAACCATCATAATAATTTTTCAAATTTACTCGATTTTCAGGGCGTTCAGAGTTATATGAGCCCTTAACCACCTTAAGAGAACTTGACCAAAGATTTTTAATCGCGAAGTAGACTATTTGAATGGGTCATGGCTATGCGGAATGCAGCTATATGTATAAAAAGGCGTATACTGATCGTTTAGTTTCGTCCAAACTAATTTTTTTTTTAATCAATCAATATTTATTAGTTTATCCACTATAATTAACTATAATTCAAAATCTTAACAGCTAAATTAAACCTAGTTAGCACAGCAAAGCAAAAAATTTATGAAAATTTTAGTTATATAAATTCAAGGAAAAATGTTTTCAAAAAACCTTGTGTAGTGGCCTTAAACCTAACTTACTAACTAACTTAAATTAAAGAAAAATCAAAATAAAATAGTAAAAAGGAAAACAGTCCAAACTAAATAGTTGAATAGGCAAGACAAATCCCTTTCGATCGATACGCGACTAAACTACTTATTTTTATTTTACCTAGCCTATTTATACTACTAAAAATAATATTTGGTTCATTCCTACTCTAAAATTCATTTTACATTTTAAACATTGCGAATGTACAAACAATAGGTGACCTAACTTACCATGCTGTGATGCTAAGTGCATCTCGACAATTATGTACAGAGAAATGACCTAACGGTCAATTTCGAATGCTAAGTGCATTTTACAATTTTATGATTTTAAATGTTGTGGGTAGTTTAGTTGGACACAGTGGAGTCCTTCTAAATAGCCCACAATGTTTCTCAGGCATTGCCTGGCAATGTTGTTCAGAGAAAAGGATAAGTATTTCTCCAATACCGTGATTTATAGGGAGGCAGGTTTTCCCCTTTTGATGACCTACTTGACGGCTCTATGGAATAAGAGGGCCAAGAGACTGGAGGAGCATGATAACGAGCTTCTAAGAGGGATTTTTCTCAATAATACGTCGAGGCAGGGTTCTCAATTTCATTTATCCCCTCTTTTCCTCCTGGACAACGCCTCCACCAACCCGGTCTTGAGTGGCAAGAAAATTATCGAGTTTTACAACGGTAAGGACTTCGACCATCACAGAGGTTAAAGTTCCTCTTTTTCTCAGCGCGGGTCTCCCTCGGTTTATCGGCGAGCAATGCCGACAGTTTCCGTGTTACAGCGTATAATTGATGTATCTCTTGGGTCGTGCCGCGGTATGGATGTTAATCGTGTTGGCCTATCCATCTTCGCCGTCATGACGTAAATTCTGCAGCAGTGTCTTTCATGTATAAATGTAAGCTTTTTCGTAACAAGTTATGCGTAGTCATTCCCGTAAATTTGAAACTGGTAATGAAAGATCTAAGATTTACTCGTATATACCGATGTAAATATGTAAATAGTTTTTCTTTTCTTTTTTCTTTTTTATAATGTAAATATGTAAATAGTTCTTTTCTCTTTATATTCTTTGAAATGACAGGCTAATTTCATTAGCTTAATTTTGTAAACTAGTTTCATTGTCACTTGTTTCTCTTAACATTTTCAATATTGTTGTTCCATTATGTTAAGAAGGCGGACAAGTATGTAAAACTTATAACATATATGGAAGAAAAAAAAAAAAAAAATGTATAATGTTAAAAAAAAAAACCCCATAAATTGTAGTCCCTTCTCACTTTCCCACGAGTTCTTTTCTCTGTAATCACTTTGAAGGAAGCATTTACTTTCCACACACATTCTTTCATTTTCTTCTTTGTCAGTGCACGCACGAATTTATGTAAACTTGTCAACTCAAACTCAAGACATGGAAAGGATAAATTTAATATTAGATACTAAAATAACTTTATCAAAAAAAAAAAAAAAATAAATAATAATAAAGTGAGAATGGGAGCTACTTATAAGTTAGCCTAAGGAATACTCTTGTTATTTTGTATAGTTTGTTGAGTGCCGCCAGAATTTCGTTTCCGGTGCTTACAAGTGCTTTCGATATTTAACAAAATATCGAATGCATTTGTGAGCACTGGAACGAACGACTGGAAACTGGCTTGGCGACGGGAAGAGTACCGCTACTCGGTAGAGGCCGGCTGTCAAGAGAAAAAGCGAAAAAGTGCACGCGGTTTGGGCCGAAAATCTAGTAGAACAGAAAAAATCCTCGTCGTCCTGTTGAATTGTGGTCTATTTTCTGGCGATTGGTGTTGCTGTTGTTTACGCTTTCGGGCACTGTTGAAATTGTGCACAGAACTAGCCACAGACCAATTATAATGTGAACAGTAGAGTGAAATTGATCCGAGTGCTTCGAAAAAACGGGGCTAAAAACGAACAAAAACATCTTATACCCTAACAATGGTCTTGCGTTAACAGCCCGCAAAAAAATTTCAAGAAAAAACGCACATCTTATCAAACTATCACGTCCCGACTTGAGAGGCTCACCGCAGCAATAGTTAAAAATAGGTGAGGGTTTTCCTAGTCAAAATCAAAGAACGGCTTTATTTGTTTGTCGACCTTGGAAATCACGGCGAGTAAAAATCTTAAAAAAAAAAAAATCAATGACTGCATTGGTGTGGCGAAATCTCAGGTGTATCGAATAAAAACATCGGCGTCAAGCACTAAGTGCATTGCGTGGCCGGCTTGCCGAATTCTCTTCATGACTAACCCGTGTCGTGTGTACGATTGTTACTTCGTATAGTTGTTCAGGTAGCCGATTATATTGGTGATTAGATAAAAACGTTGGAGGTACGAAATTTACCTGGACGTCTTCGATCCAAATTCGGACACTGCCAAGTTATGTAAATCTATCTCTCATATTACAACCTCAGTGTTCGCTATCAGTTCTTACTAAATACCGTGTAGGCCCGTACTCTGGGCGAACAGTCGTTCGCTTCTTAATTTCAATTTGTAATTTTTGTCGGAGACTTTAGGGTGGGTAGCGGTAGCACCGAAATTCACACATTCGTGCAAATTTTGTTGTTAAACAGAAAAAAAATAGACAAAGTAAAGATTGTGCGTGAATTACAAAGCGGAAGTTCGTCGTATGTCGTGGAATAAACGTTGAAGATTTTTGAAAGAGTGGCTTCAAACGCGTTATCGGTCTAGCTCGGTAAAATAGAAGTAATTGAATAACAACCTAGCAGAAATAATTAGTAAATAAAAAGGAGAAATGAATTAACTGAAAATTAAAAGAATAATTAAATAACCAATTATAAAATACAAAAAAAAAAAAAAAACGAATTAAAATTTAAAAAAAAAAAAAAATTAATTGAATTAAATTATCAGAATGACAGACGACAGGACAGACACAGACGAAATAAAAGAATAAATAGAAATAATAGATTAAAATAAATAACATAAAATAAAATAGTTCAACACCACATCGAGAGAATTAAATATGGGGTGAGTGCAAATTTTTTTAATTTTGCTTTTATATTATCCTTTTAGTTTGTTTTCCTAAATTTTTTTCAGATCTTGTCTTTAGTTTTTTTGGTTTCCGCGCTTATTTTGGGCATGGTTTTTTTTCTCGTATTAGGAAAATGATTAAAGGCTAAGTAGAGCCCTTTTCAATGAACCCGAGCGTTTAGCTCCTTCGCCCCGAACCTCAACAAGGGGCCATATCGCGAGAATTGTTTTAGGACAGATATGGCTGAGGTAGGGTGGGCAGAACAGGGCACCAATAACACCAGAGCGCCCAGACAAATCGCGAAGCCGCGTCAATCCAACCGCTTCTTGGTCTTTCACGACCTCTTAGGAAAATAATCCCAATTTTTTTTTTACAATTCCCTTGGATAAGTCGGCGCTGACAATTTTTGTTGTACAGGCCAAGGGTTTATGGTCTGAGCAAGTACCCCCCCCCCCACACTGCCGTAGCTAGTCCCGGCCGCCAGCAAGAGCGTCGCACCAGCAAAGACTCAGCCACCAATTCGGACGTAGGTGGAATTGGCACTTCTGTCCCGAACCTTTACCCATCCTTCGACTATTTTGAATTTCTCAAGTCAAAATAGTTTTTCCAAGGCCTTAAACGCAACAAGTTTTGTATAATTCTTCTCTTCCTTCTTTCTTCTTCTTTTTTGAGAGCAATAGTCTGAATTCATCTAATCGAGATGTAAAGCATGCGTTTGATGCCAACGCATGAGCATTTGTAACTTTGGTGGCTTGTGATGCGTATTTCAGTAAATTGTTAACGTACTTTATAATAAATACGGCTTATTTATTTTGTATACTCGATGGACACCTAAGTGTCGTAGTTTTTTATAATAATTAGTGTTAAGATGGAAATTTTTGTACTAGTCTTTTTCCGGTAATAAATATTATCTTATCTTATCTTGCTGGCATTAAAAGAATTTTCTATGTGTGATTTCGTTTAACGCTTTCTTTTTTTCTTTTTCATACCTTTTCTTTTCTCTTTTTTAATACTAATTTTCATTAAGTTTTATTATACTATTTTTCTTTTTTTACATTTTTATCATCTTTTATCAATATTTAATATTGTTTACTATTGTGTATTATAAGGAATTTGTCCGTTTATTCTAAATAAATAAATAAATAAATAAAAGCATTAATTTATTAATACATTTGCAATTTATGTACATTAGCACATTATTATATAATATTTACGTATGGGCTGGTTATTGGTCATTCTTATTTGTTTGCAAGAATTACAACTTGATTTATTAATTTTGTATATTAAATGTTTAAAATAATAGCCGCGTTTTCCCATTCATCTATAATATAATAGTATAAGGTATATAATATTATTAATACTCGTAGTAATTATATAATATTTAATGGTAGCGGTATAAAAAAGCATATTTTTTCCGTTTTTGTTGAACTTGTTCTTTTAAAATTACACATATTTTTACCGATGTATCAAACTACCTATATAAGCTTATTTTTATTATAGTATTATGTAAGATAGTACACAAAATATAATAGATATTTATAGATATGTCATTATTTTTGCTCTTCACTAACCTTTAATTATAATGAATTCGTACATTCATTTAATAAGGCATTCGCCATTAGTACCTCTATACTTATTTATTTGTTTGCTCGTCATTGACATTTTTTATTTAATTATTCTTAAAAAAAAAAGTTCGAGTCTTCATAATTTTGACCACCTGCACCCTGTTTGCGAATTCTGTAACAGTAATTTATCGTTCGATTTGCCTGTAATTTATCGTTCAATTTACCTGATTTTATGTTTTTTAATATTGAAACAATAAAGTGTGCATAATGTTACTAATCTCCTAACTTGAAGAATCGTTAATACGTCTTTTAAGGACTTTGGTATGAGAGGTACAGAAAGGAGTGAAATGAACTTAGTCTTACAAAACATATTCGATCGTGAAAAATGTGACCGTTATCCGCTCCTGTGCTATCCTGCCAACAAACGAACGGACAAGTGTTTTTGGTCATAGCTGAACAAAATAAAATAAAAAAAAAATTTTATCTCCATTATTTGCGTTATATACTTTTCAGGCCTGAAAACTTTTTTTAAATATCAAATTTGTTCAAATGGCTCCACAATCAAAAATCTACATAAGTTCCAAGCTTCAACATCCTTTAGTAAGCGGTTGATGATGCTCTCTCCCCTTACCACCATCTTATCCGCAGCTTCTTAAAAGCCACCAATCTAAACTTTCTACTCACTTAAAAAATTGCAATTCCATAGAACAAAAGATACTTGCATTCGAACACGCATGGCGGGAAATTTTGAGGTCTAGTAGCCGTTAAACGAAAATTTAAAATATCAAGGAAGGGGAATCGGCCGCATTGAATGAACCTTTTAAGTACGTAAACAGTAATCTCCTTACTCTTCCCCAAAGTCGCTTTCGTTGCCCATAAGTAACTGATCAGACAATGTTAGAGAGTTGTCTCTCTATTAGTACTTACTCTATGGATAGATGACAGAGCATAGAGCATGGAGAATAGAGAATACAAGACAAAGGATGGAGGACTATAGGAACATCATCATATTTCGTATGAAGAAACATTTAAGTATGCGAAGATTGTTGATGCAACCTTTCCTTTTGTTCCAGCTGTCGGAATATGTAGTAAAAGTATATTGTCTCACTGTGTTTCATTAATAAAATACAGATTTATATTAAATCATCATCAAAACTTTACACTGGAATACAAACAAAAACTAGCGCCAAAAAACACTTGAGGGCTCATATTACCCTGAAAATCGATTTTTTTTCTTTCACAAATTTTTATGTCTTATATTTTCAAGAACTATAAAAAAAATTTTAATTTAGAAATTTCCACTCCATTACAAAGTTTTAGTACTAAATGTGACCATACATCGGTTTAAAGCGGCTACCTGGCTATTTGCCGCGCCACTCTCAACAGCAGGGTTTAGCATAAATTTTTTGCAAAAGCCGAGTATTATAGGAAACAAAGTCATTCATAGGACCATCTGTGAAAAACACGAAGATAAAAGAGGAAGAAAGCGTAAAGTACGAAGCTAGAATGGGAGACTAACGGTAAGTTAACGTTTTAAGCCCGAAACACAATGCACACGTTCCGTTCCGTCACGAAAAGTGAGGTTATGTGATCCGTAAAAGTTGAATTTAGGTGAACTCGTCCGATCCGTTCCGTTACGACCATTGTGTGCATTTACATGGCCAGCCTATAAGATCTACTTTGACAGCTGAACGTGACGGAACGGAACGTGAGCATTGTGTTTCAGGCTTTACCTATCAAAAGCTTTAAACGCATTTTTCTCGAAACTATGCTTTTAGGCATGGTCGGCACGATAACTCAGTCAGTTTTCAATATTTTTAATTTTTTTTTTTTTTTTAATTTTGATAACTGTTGTCTCTATAGTCTATCGAGAGCTTTTTTTAATTTTTTGCTTGGAACTTTTTTTATAAATTATTAAACGCAAATTTTTCTTAAAGAAACTGATTACTGAAGTTTAAAATACTGTAACTTATTTATTTTTGAAAAAAAAATTCCCTGCGATAGACTATAACTACTACATTCTTTTACAAGATTCTTTTTCATTTTTGCAAATTGAATTATTTTTAGTGAAGTTATGATGCCGACCAGCAGGCAGGCGCCATGATTTTCATAAGAAGTCCATCCTATTCACAGTCGTCATAAAGTTAGCTTTAACTTAAAGCAGCCTTTAGTGTCTTATTAATAATACGACACTAAAGTCAGCTTTAACTTAAAGCTAACTTTATGACGACTGTGAATAGCGGCCAATGTTAGGTGCTGTACACATTGCATACGACCGAACGAATTTTCCGATACGATTTTTCGTTTTTCGATCTATTATGATATCTTTAGTTATAGAAAAATTAGTTATAATCGTAAATTATAACATTTTCAAGAATATCATCAAAGGAAATCTCCAAGAATTGGTTGTTTTAATTGATAATAAAAGGAAAGATGAATCCGTCGTACGACTAAAAATATTTGGTCCGACAAACGGACTTTTTCTTAATATTATCAATCAAAATCCAAATCTGTAGAAATTGTCTCCTATGATATTCTTAAAAATGTTATAATTAACGACTTCAACCAATTTTCAAATAGCTGAAGGCTTGACAATATGGAGAAAAACGAATATTCGTACTGGAAAATTCGTTCGGTCGTGTGCAATGTGTACAGCAGCTTAATATTAAAAAACAAAAACAAAATTTTTTCATTCTATAGTTGAATATATAATAAGAAATGTGAACTCAACAATTCAATCTTTTTTTTCACTGTATAACCTTCATAATAATTTTTCAAATTTACTCGATTTTCAGGGCGTTCAGAGTTATATGAGCCCTTAACCACCTTAAGAGAACTTGACCAAAGATTTTTAATCGCGAAGTAGACTATTTGAATGGGTCATGGCTATGCGGAATGCAGCTATATGTATAAAAAGGCGTATACTGATCGTTTAGTTTCGTCCAAACTAATTTTTTTTTTAATCAATCAATATTTATTAGTTTATCCACTATAATTAACTATAATTCAAAATCTTAACAGCTAAATTAAACCTAGTTAGCACAGCAAAGCAAAAAATTTATGAAAATTTTAGTTATATAAATTCAAGGAAAAATGTTTTCAAAAAACCTTGTGTAGTGGCCTTAAACCTAACTTACTAACTAACTTAAATTAAAGAAAAATCAAAATAAAATAGTAAAAAGGAAAACAGTCCAAACTAAATAGTTGAATAGGCAAGACAAATCCCTTTCGATCGATACGCGACTAAACTACTTATTTTTATTTTACCTAGCCTATTTATACTACTAAAAATAATATTTGGTTCATTCCTACTCTAAAATTCATTTTACATTTTAAACATTGCGAATGTACAAACAATAGGTGACCTAACTTACCATGCTGTGATGCTAAGTGCATCTCGACAATTATGTACAGAGAAATGACCTAACGGTCAATTTCGAATGCTAAGTGCATTTTACAATTTTATGATTTTAAATGTTGTGGGTAGTTTAGTTGGACACAGTGGAGTCCTTCTAAATAGCCCACAATGTTTCTCAGGCATTGCCTGGCAATGTTGTTCAGAGAAAAGGATAAGTATTTCTCCAATACCGTGATTTATAGGGAGGCAGGTTTTCCCCTTTTGATGACCTACTTGACGGCTCTATGGAATAAGAGGGCCAAGAGACTGGAGGAGCATGATAACGAGCTTCTAAGAGGGATTTTTCTCAATAATACGTCGAGGCAGGGTTCTCAATTTCATTTATCCCCTCTTTTCCTCCTGGACAACGCCTCCACCAACCCGGTCTTGAGTGGCAAGAAAATTATCGAGTTTTACAACGGTAAGGACTTCGACCATCACAGAGGTTAAAGTTCCTCTTTTTCTCAGCGCGGGTCTCCCTCGGTTTATCGGCGAGCAATGCCGACAGTTTCCGTGTTACAGCGTATAATTGATGTATCTCTTGGGTCGTGCCGCGGTATGGATGTTAATCGTGTTGGCCTATCCATCTTCGCCGTCATGACGTAAATTCTGCAGCAGTGTCTTTCATGTATAAATGTAAGCTTTTTCGTAACAAGTTATGCGTAGTCATTCCCGTAAATTTGAAACTGGTAATGAAAGATCTAAGATTTACTCGTATATACCGATGTAAATATGTAAATAGTTTTTCTTTTCTTTTTTCTTTTTTATAATGTAAATATGTAAATAGTTCTTTTCTCTTTATATTCTTTGAAATGACAGGCTAATTTCATTAGCTTAATTTTGTAAACTAGTTTCATTGTCACTTGTTTCTCTTAACATTTTCAATATTGTTGTTCCATTATGTTAAGAAGGCGGACAAGTATGTAAAACTTATAACATATATGGAAGAAAAAAAAAAAAAAAATGTATAATGTTAAAAAAAAAAACCCCATAAATTGTAGTCCCTTCTCACTTTCCCACGAGTTCTTTTCTCTGTAATCACTTTGAAGGAAGCATTTACTTTCCACACACATTCTTTCATTTTCTTCTTTGTCAGTGCACGCACGAATTTATGTAAACTTGTCAACTCAAACTCAAGACATGGAAAGGATAAATTTAATATTAGATACTAAAATAACTTTATCAAAAAAAAAAAAAAAATAAATAATAATAAAGTGAGAATGGGAGCTACTTATAAGTTAGCCTAAGGAATACTCTTGTTATTTTGTATAGTTTGTTGAGTGCCGCCAGAATTTCGTTTCCGGTGCTTACAAGTGCTTTCGATATTTAACAAAATATCGAATGCATTTGTGAGCACTGGAACGAACGACTGGAAACTGGCTTGGCGACGGGAAGAGTACCGCTACTCGGTAGAGGCCGGCTGTCAAGAGAAAAAGCGAAAAAGTGCACGCGGTTTGGGCCGAAAATCTAGTAGAACAGAAAAAATCCTCGTCGTCCTGTTGAATTGTGGTCTATTTTCTGGCGATTGGTGTTGCTGTTGTTTACGCTTTCGGGCACTGTTGAAATTGTGCACAGAACTAGCCACAGACCAATTATAATGTGAACAGTAGAGTGAAATTGATCCGAGTGCTTCGAAAAAACGGTGCTAAAAACGAACAAAAACATCTTATACCCTAACAATGGTCTTGCGTTAACAGCCCGCAAAAAAATTTCAAGAAAAAACGCACATCTTATCAAACTATCACGTCCCGACTTGAGAGGCTCACCGCAGCAATAGTTAAAAATAGGTGAGGGTTTTCCTAGTCAAAATCAAAGAACGGCTTTATTTGTTTGTCGACCTTGGAAATCACGGCGAGTAAAAATCTTAAAAAAAAAAAATCAATGACTGCATTGGTGTGGCGAAATCTCAGGTGTATCGAATAAAAACATCGGCGTCAAGCACTAAGTGCATTGCGTGGCCGGCTTGCCGAATTCTCTTCATGACCAACCCGTGTCGTGTGTACGATTGTTACTTCGTATAGTTGTTCAGGTAGCCGATTATATTGGTGATTAGATAAAAACGTTGGAGGTACGAAATTTACCTGGACGTCTTCGATCCAAATTCGGACACTGCCAAGTTATGTAAATCTATCTCTCATATTACAACCTCAGTGTTCGCTATCAGTTCTTACTAAATACCGTGTAGGCCCGTACTCTGGGCGAACAGTCGTTCGCTTCTTAATTTCAATTTGTAATTTTTGTCGGAGACTTTAGGGTGGGTAGCGGTAGCACCGAAATTCACACATTCGTGCAAATTTTGTTGTTAAACAGAAAAAAAATAGACAAAGTAAAGATTGTGCGTGAATTACAAAGCGGAAGTTCGTCGTATGTCGTGGAATAAACGTTGAAGATTTTTGAAAGAGTGGCTTCAAACGCGTTATCGGTCTAGCTCGGTAAAATAGAAGTAATTGAATAACAACCTAGCAGAAATAATTAGTAAATAAAAAGGAGAAATGAATTAACTGAAAATTAAAAGAATAATTAAATAACCAATTATAAAATACAAAAAAAAAAAAAAAACGAATTAAAATTTAAAAAAAAAAAAAAATTAATTGAATTAAATTATCAGAATGACAGACGACAGGACAGACACAGACGAAATAAAAGAATAAATAGAAATAATAGATTAAAATAAATAACATAAAATAAAATAGTTCAACACCACATCGAGAGAATTAAATATGGGGTGAGTGCAAATTTTTTTAATTTTGCTTTTATATTATCCTTTTAGTTTGTTTTCCTAAATTTTTTTCAGATCTTGTCTTTAGTTTTTTTGGTTTCCGCGCTTATTTTGGGCATGGTTTTTTTTCTCGTATTAGGAAAATGATTAAAGGCTAAGTAGAGCCCTTTTCAATGAACCCGAGCGTTTAGCTCCTTCGCCCCGAACCTCAACAAGGGGCCATATCGCGAGAATTGTTTTAGGACAGATATGGCTGAGGTAGGGTGGGCAGAACAGGGCACCAATAACACCAGAGCGCCCAGACAAATCGCGAAGCCGCGTCAATCCAACCGCTTCTTGGTCTTTCACGACCTCTTAGGAAAATAATCCCAATTTTTTTTTTACAATTCCCTTGGATAAGTCGGCGCTGACAATTTTTGTTGTACAGGCCAAGGGTTTATGGTCTGAGCAAGTACCCCCCCCCCCCACACTGCCGTAGCTAGTCCCGGCCGCCAGCAAGAGCGTCGCACCAGCAAAGACTCAGCCACCAATTCGGACGTAGGTGGAATTGGCACTTCTGTCCCGAACCTTTACCCATCCTTCGACTATTTTGAATTTCTCAAGTCAAAATAGTTTTTCCAAGGCCTTAAACACAACAAGTTTTGTATAATTCTTCTCTTCCTTCTTTCTTCTTCTTTTTTGAGAGCAATAGTCTGAATTCATCTAATCGAGATGTAAAGCATGCGTTTGATGCCAACGCATGAGCATTTGTAACTTTGGTGGCTTGTGATGCGTATTTCAGTAAATTGTTAACGTACTTTATAATAAATACGGCTTATTTATTTTGTATACTCGATGGACACCTAAGTGTCGTAGTTTTTTATAATAATTAGTGTTAAGATGGAAATTTTTGTACTAGTCTTTTTCCGGTAATAAATATTATCTTATCTTATCTTGCTGGCATTAAAAGAATTTTCTATGTGTGATTTCGTTTAACGCTTTCTTTTTTTCTTTTTCATACCTTTTCTTTTCTCTTTTTTAATACTAATTTTCATTAAGTTTTATTATACTATTTTTCTTTTTTTACATTTTTATCATCTTTTATCAATATTTAATATTGTTTACTATTGTGTATTATAAGGAATTTGTCCGTTTATTCTAAATAAATAAATAAATAAATAAAAGCATTAATTTATTAATACATTTGCAATTTATGTACATTAGCACATTATTATATAATATTTACGTATGGGCTGGTTATTGGTCATTCTTATTTGTTTGCAAGAATTACAACTTGATTTATTAATTTTGTATATTAAATGTTTAAAATAATAGCCGCGTTTTCCCATTCATCTATAATATAATAGTATAAGGTATATAATATTATTAATACTCGTAGTAATTATATAATATTTAATGGTAGCGGTATAAAAAAGCATATTTTTTCCGTTTTTGTTGAACTTGTTCTTTTAAAATTACACATATTTTTACCGATGTATCAAACTACCTATATAAGCTTATTTTTATTATAGTATTATGTAAGATAGTACACAAAATATAATAGATATTTATAGATATGTCATTATTTTTGCTCTTCACTAACCTTTAATTATAATGAATTCGTACATTCATTTAATAAGGCATTCGCCATTAGTACCTCTATACTTATTTATTTGTTTGCTCGTCATTGACATTTTTTATTTAATTATTCTTAAAAAAAAAAGTTCGAGTCTTCATAATTTTGACCACCTGCACCCTGTTTGCGAATTCTGTAACAGTAATTTATCGTTCGATTTGCCTGTAATTTATCGTTCAATTTACCTGATTTTATGTTTTTTAATATTGAAACATTAAAGTGTGCATAATGTTACTAATCTCCTAACTTGAAGAATCGTTAATACGTCTTTTAAGGACTTTGGTATGAGAGGTACAGAAAGGAGTGAAATGAACTTAGTCTTACAAAACATATTCGATCGTGAAAAATGTGACCGTTATCCGCTCCTGTGCTATCCTGCCAACAAACGAACGGACAAGTGTTTTTGGTCATAGCTGAACAAAATAAAATAAAAAAAAAATTTTATCTCCATTATTTGCGTTATATACTTTTCAGGCCTGAAAACTTTTTTTAAATATCAAATTTGTTCAAATGGCTCCACAATCAAAAATCTACATAAGTTCCAAGCTTCAACATCCTTTAGTAAGCGGTTGATGATGCTCTCTCCCCTTACCACCATCTTATCCGCAGCTTCTTAAAAGCCACCAATCTAAACTTTCTACTCACTTAAAAAATTGCAATTCCATAGAACAAAAGATACTTGCATTCGAACACGCATGGCGGGAAATTTTGAGGTCTAGTAGCCGTTAAACGAAAATTTAAAATATCAAGGAAGGGGAATCGGCCGCATTGAATGAACCTTTTAAGTACGTAAACAGTAATCTCCTTACTCTTCCCCAAAGTCGCTTTCGTTGCCCATAAGTAACTGATCAGACAATGTTAGAGAGTTGTCTCTCTATTAGTACTTACTCTATGGATAGATGACAGAGCATAGAGCATGGAGAATAGAGAATACAAGACAAAGGATGGAGGACTATAGGAACATCATCATATTTCGTATGAAGAAACATTTAAGTATGCGAAGATTGTTGATGCAACCTTTCCTTTTGTTCCAGCTGTCGGAATATGTAGTAAAAGTATATTGTCTCACTGTGTTTCATTAATAAAATACAGATTTATATTAAATCATCATCAAAACTTTACACTGGAATACAAACAAAAACTAGCGCCAAAAAACACTTGAGGGCTCATATTACCCTGAAAATCGATTTTTTTTCTTTCACAAATTTTTATGTCTTATATTTTCAAGAACTATAAAAAAAATTTTAATTTAGAAATTTCCACTCCATTACAAAGTTTTAGTACTAAATGTGACCATACATCGGTTTAAAGCGGCTACCTGGCTATTTGCCGCGCCACTCTCAACAGCAGGGTTTAGCATAAATTTTTTGCAAAAGCCGAGTATTATAGGAAACAAAGTCATTCATAGGACCATCTGTGAAAAACACGAAGATAAAAGAGGAAGAAAGCGTAAAGTACGAAGCTAGAATGGGAGACTAACGGTAAGTTAACGTTTTAAGCCCGAAACACAATGCACACGTTCCGTTCCGTCACGAAAAGTGAGGTTATGTGATCCGTAAAAGTTGAATTTAGGTGAACTCGTCCGATCCGTTCCGTTACGACCATTGTGTGCATTTACATGGCCAGCCTATAAGATCTACTTTGACAGCTGAACGTGACGGAACGGAACGTGAGCATTGTGTTTCAGGCTTTACCTATCAAAAGCTTTAAACGCATTTTTCTCGAAACTATGCTTTTAGGCATGGTCGGCACGATAACTCAGTCAGTTTTCAATATTTTTAATTTTTTTTTTTTTTTTAATTTTGATAACTGTTGTCTCTATAGTCTATCGAGAGCTTTTTTTAATTTTTTGCTTGGAACTTTTTTTATAAATTATTAAACGCAAATTTTTCTTAAAGAAACTGATTACTGAAGTTTAAAATACTGTAACTTATTTATTTTTGAAAAAAAAATTCCCTGCGATAGACTATAACTACTACATTCTTTTACAAGATTCTTTTTCATTTTTGCAAATTGAATTATTTTTAGTGAAGTTATGATGCCGACCAGCAGGCAGGCGCCATGATTTTCATAAGAAGTCCATCCTATTCACAGTCGTCATAAAGTTAGCTTTAACTTAAAGCAGCCTTTAGTGTCTTATTAATAATACGACACTAAAGTCAGCTTTAACTTAAAGCTAACTTTATGACGACTGTGAATAGCGGCCAATGTTAGGTGCTGTACACATTGCATACGACCGAACGAATTTTCCGATACGATTTTTCGTTTTTCGATCTATTATGATATCTTTAGTTATAGAAAAATTAGTTATAATCGTAAATTATAACATTTTCAAGAATATCATCAAAGGAAATCTCCAAGAATTGGTTGTTTTAATTGATAATAAAAGGAAAGATGAATCCGTCGTACGACTAAAAATATTTGGTCCGACAAACGGACTTTTTCTTAATATTATCAATCAAAATCCAAATCTGTAGAAATTTTCTCCTATGATATTCTTAAAAATGTTATAATTAACGACTTCAACCAATTTTCAAATAGCTGAAGGCTTGACAATATGGAGAAAAACGAATATTCGTACTGGAAAATTCGTTCGGTCGTGTGCAATGTGTACAGCAGCTTAATATTAAAAAACAAAAACAAAATTTTTTCATTCTATAGTTGAATATATAATAAGAAATGTGAACTCAACAATTCAATCTTTTTTTTCACTGTATAACCTTCATAATAATTTTTCAAATTTACTCGATTTTCAGGGCGTTCAGAGTTATATGAGCCCTTAACCACCTTAAGAGAACTTGACCAAAGATTTTTAATCGCGAAGTAGACTATTTGAATGGGTCATGGCTATGCGGAATGCAGCTATATGTATAAAAAGGCGTATACTGATCGTTTAGTTTCGTCCAAACTAATTTTTTTTTTAATCAATCAATATTTATTAGTTTATCCACTATAATTAACTATAATTCAAAATCTTAACAGCTAAATTAAACCTAGTTAGCACAGCAAAGCAAAAAATTTATGAAAATTTTAGTTATATAAATTCAAGGAAAAATGTTTTCAAAAAACCTTGTGTAGTGGCCTTAAACCTAACTTACTAACTAACTTAAATTAAAGAAAAATCAAAATAAAATAGTAAAAAGGAAAACAGTCCAAACTAAATAGTTGAATAGGCAAGACAAATCCCTTTCGATCGATACGCGACTAAACTACTTATTTTTATTTTACCTAGCCTATTTATACTACTAAAAATAATATTTGGTTCATTCCTACTCTAAAATTCATTTTACATTTTAAACATTGCGAATGTACAAACAATAGGTGACCTAACTTACCATGCTGTGATGCTAAGTGCATCTCGACAATTATGTACAGAGAAATGACCTAACGGTCAATTTACCGTGCCGCGGTATGGATGTTAATCGTGTTGGCCTATCCATCTTCGCCGTCATGACGTAAATTCTGCAGCAGTGTCTTTCATGTATAAATGTAAGCTTTTTCGTAACAAGTTATGCGTAGTCATTCCCGTAAATTTGAAACTGGTAATGAAAGATCTAAGATTTACTCGTATATACCGATGTAAATATGTAAATAGTTTTTCTTTTCTTTTTTATAATGTAAATATGTAAGTAGTTTTTTTTCTCTTTATATTCTTTGAAATGACAGGCTAATTTCATTAGCTTAATTTTGTAAACTAGTTTCATTGTCACTTGTTTCTCTTAACATTTTCAATATTGTTGTTCCATTATGTTAAGAAGGCGGACAAGTATGTAAAACTTATAACATATATGGAAGAAAAAAAAAAAAAAAATGTATAATGTTAAAAAAAAACCCCATAAATTGTAGTCCCTTCTCACTTTCCCACGAGTTCTTTTCTCTGTAATCACTTTGAAGGAAGCATTTACTTTCCACATACATTCTTTCATTTTCTTCTTTGTCAGTGCACGCACGAATTTATGTAAACTTGTCAACTCAAACTCAAGACATGGAAAGGATAAATTTAATATTAGATACTAAAATAACTTTATCAAAAAAAAAAAAAATAAATAATAATAAAGTGAGAATGGGAGCTACTTATAAGTTAGCCTAAGGAATACTCTTGTTATTTTGTATAGTTTGTTGAGTGGCGCCAGAATTTCGTTTCCGGTGCTTACAAGTGCTTTCGATATTTAACAAAATATCGAATGCATTTGTGAGCACTGGAACGAACGACTGGAAACTGGCTTGGCGACGGGAAGAGTACCGCTACTCGGTAGAGGCCGGCTGTCAAGAGAAAAAGCGAAAAAGTACACGCGGTTTGGGCCGAAAATCTAGTAGAACAGAAAAAATCCTCGTCGTCCTGTTGAATTGTGGTCTATTTTCTGGCGATTGGTGTTGCTGTTGTTTACGCTTTCGGGCACTGTTGAAATTGTGCACAGAACTAGCCACAGACCAATTATAATGTGAACAGTAGAGTGAAATTGATCCGAGTGCTTCGAAAAAACGGTGCTAAAAACGAACAAAAACATCTTATACCCTAACAATGGTCTTGCGTTAACAGCCCGCAAAAAAATTTCAAGAAAAAACGCACATCTTATCAAACTATCACGTCCCGACTTGAGAGGCTCACCGCAGCAATAGTTAAAAATAGGTGAGGGTTTTCCTAGTCAAAATCAAAGAACGGCTTTATTTGTTTGTCGACCTTGGAAATCACGGCGAGTAAAAATCTTAAAAAAAAAAAAATCAATGACTGCATTGGTGTGGCGAAATCTCAGGTGTATCGAATAAAAACATCGGCGTCAAGCACTAAGTGCATTGCGTGGCCGGCTTGCCGAATTCTCTTCATGACTAACCCGTGTCGTGTGTACGATTGTTACTTCGTATAGTTGTTCAGGTAGCCGATTATATTGGTGATTAGATAAAAACGTTGGAGGTACGAAATTTACCTGGACGTCTTCGATCCAAATTCGGACACTGCCAAGTTATGTAAATCTATCTCTCATATTACAACCTCAGTGTTCGCTATCAGTTCTTACTAAATACCGTGTAGGCCCGTACTCTGGGCGAACAGTCGTTCGCTTCTTAATTTCAATTTGTAATTTTTGTCGGAGACTTTAGGGTGGGTAGCGGTAGCACCGAAATTCACACATTCGTGCAAATTTTGTTGTTAAACAGAAAAAAAATAGACAAAGTAAAGATTGTGCGTGAATTACAAAGCGGAAGTTCGTCGTATGTCGTGGAATAAACGTTGAAGATTTTTGAAAGAGTGGCTTCAAACGCGTTATCGGTCTAGCTCGGTAAAATAGAAGTAATTGAATAACAACCTAGCAGAAATAATTAGTAAATAAAAAGGAGAAATGAATTAACTGAAAATTAAAAGAATAATTAAATAACCAATTATAAAATACAAAAAAAAAAAAAAAACGAATTAAAATTTAAAAAAAAAAAAAAATTAATTGAATTAAATTATCAGAATGACAGACGACAGGACAGACACAGACGAAATAAAAGAATAAATAGAAATAATAGATTAAAATAAATAACATAAAATAAAATAGTTCAACACCACATCGAGAGAATTAAATATGGGGTGAGTGCAAATTTTTTTAATTTTGCTTTTATATTATCCTTTTAGTTTGTTTTCCTAAATTTTTTTCAGATCTTGTCTTTAGTTTTTTTGGTTTCCGCGCTTATTTTGGGCATGGTTTTTTTTCTCGTATTAGGAAAATGATTAAAGGCTAAGTAGAGCCCTTTTCAATGAACCCGAGCGTTTAGCTCCTTCGCCCCGAACCTCAACAAGGGGCCATATCGCGAGAATTGTTTTAGGACAGATATGGCTGAGGTAGGGTGGGCAGAACAGGGCACCAATAACACCAGAGCGCCCAGACAAATCGCGAAGCCGCGTCAATCCAACCGCTTCTTGGTCTTTCACGACCTCTTAGGAAAATAATCCCAATTTTTTTTTTACAATTCCCTTGGATAAGTCGGCGCTGACAATTTTTGTTGTACAGGCCAAGGGTTTATGGTCTGAGCAAGTACCCCCCCCCACACTGCCGTAGCTAGTCCCGGCCGCCAGCAAGAGCGTCGCACCAGCAAAGACTCAGCCACCAATTCGGACGTAGGTGGAATTGGCACTTCTGTCCCGAACCTTTACCCATCCTTCGACTATTTTGAATTTCTCAAGTCAAAATAGTTTTTCCAAGGCCTTAAACACAACAAGTTTTGTATAATTCTTCTCTTCCTTCTTTCTTCTTCTTTTTTGAGAGCAATAGTCTGAATTCATCTAATCGAGATGTAAAGCATGCGTTTGTTGCCAACGCATGAGCATTTGTAACTTTGGTGGCTTGTGATGCGTATTTCAGTAAATTGTTAACGTACTTTATAATAAATACGGCTTATTTATTTTGTATACTCGATGGACACCTAAGTGTCGTAGTTTTTTATAATAATTAGTGTTAAGATGGAAATTTTTGTACTAGTCTTTTTCCGGTAATAAATATTATCTTATCTTATCTTGCTGGCATTAAAAGAATTTTCTATGTGTGATTTCGTTTAACGCTTTCTTTTTTTCTTTTTCATACCTTTTCTTTTCTCTTTTTTAATACTAATTTTCATTAGGTTTTATTATACTATTTTTCTTTTTTTACATTTTTATCATCTTTTATCAATATTTAATATTGTTTACTATTGTGTATTATAAGGAACTTGTCCGTTTATTCTAAATAAATAAATAAAAGCATTAATTTATTAATACATTTGCAATTTATGTACATTAGCACATTATTATATAATATTTACGTATGGGCTGGTTATTGGTCATTCTTATTTGTTTGCAAGAATTACAACTTGATTTATTAATTTTGTATATTAAATGTTTAAAATAATAGCCGCGTTTTCCCATTCATCTATAATATAATAGTATAAGGTATATAATATTATTAATACTCGTAGTAATTATATAATATTTAATGGTAGCGGTATAAAAAAGCATATTTTTTCCGTTTTTGTTGAACTTGTTCTTTTAAAATTACACATATTTTTACCGATGTATCAAACTACCTATATTAGCTTATTTTTATTATAGTATTATGTAAGATAGTACACAAAATATAATAGATATTTATCGATATGTCATTATTTTTGCTCTTCACTAACCTTTAATTATAATGAATTCGTACATTCATTTAATAAGGCATTCGCCATTAGTACCTCTATACTTATTTATTTGTTTGCTCGTCATTGACATTTTTTATTTAATTATTCTTAAAAAAAAAGTTCGAGTCTTCATAATTTTGACCACCTGCACCCTGTTTGCGAATTCTGTAACAGTAATTTATCGTTCGATTTGCCTGTAATTTATCGTTCGATTTACCTGATTTTATATTTTTTAATATTGAAACATTAAAGTGTGCATAATGTTACTAATTTCCTAACTTGAAGAATCGTTAATACGTCTTTTAAGGACTTTGGTATGAGAGGTACAGAAAGGAGTGAAATGAACTTAGTCTTACAAAACATATTCGATCGTGAAAAATGTGACCGTTATCCGCTCCTGTGCTATCCTGCCAACAAACGAACGGACAAGTGTTTTTGGTCATAGCTGAACAAAATAAAATAAAAAAAAAATTTTATCTCCATTATTTGCGTTATATACTTTTCAGGCCTGAAAATTTTTTTTAAATATCAAATTTGTTCAAATGGCTCCACAATCAAAAATCTACATAAGTTCCAAACTTCAACATCCTTTAGTAAGTGGTTGATGATGCTCTCTCCCCTTACCACCATCTTATCCGCAGCTTCTTAAAAGCCACCAATCTAAACTTTCGACTCACTTAAAAAATTGCAATTCCATAGAACAAAAGATACTTGCATTCGAACACGCATGGCGGGAAATTTTGAGGTCTAGTAGCCGTTAAACGAAAATTTAAAATATCAAGGAAGGGGAATCGGCCGCATTGAATGAACCTTTTAAGTACGTAAACAGTAATCTCCTTACTCTTCCCCAAAGTCGCTTTCGTTGCCCATAAGTAACTGATCAGACAATGTTAGAGAGTTGTCTCTCTATTAGTACTTACTCTATGGATAGATGACAGAGCATAGAGCATGGAGAATAGAGAATACAAGACAAAGGATGGAGGACTATAGGAACATCATCATATTTCGTATGAAGAAACATTTAAGTATGCGAAGATTGTTGATGCAACTTTTCCTTTTGTTCCAGCTGTCGGAATATGTAGTAGAAGTATATTGTCTCACTGTGTTTCATTAATAAAATACAGATTTATGTTAAATCATCATCAAAACTTTACACTGGAATACAAACAAAAACTAGCGCCAAAAAACACTTGAGGGCTCATATTACCCTGAAAATCGATTTTTTTTCTTTCACAAATTTTTATGTCTTATACTTTCAAGAATTATAAAAAAAGTTTTAATTTAGAAATTTCCACTCCATTACAAAGTTTTAGCACTAAATGTGACCATACATCGGTTTAAAGCGGCTACCTGGCTATTTGCCGCGCCACTCTCAACAGCAGGGTTTAGCATAAATTTTTTGCAAAAGCCGAGTATTATAGAAAACAAGGTCATTCATAGGACCATCTGTGAAAAACACGAAGATAAAAGAGGAAGAAAGCGTAAAGTACGAAGCTAGAATGGGAAACTAACCGTAAGTTAACGTTTTAAGCCCGAAACACAATGCACACGTTCCGTTCCGTTTCGTCACGAAAAGTGAGGTTATGTGATCCGTAAAAGTTGAATTTAGGTGAACTCGTCCGATCCGTTCCGTTACGACCATTGTGTGCATTTACATGGCCAGCCTATAAGATCTACTTTGACAGCTGAACGTGACGGACCGGAACGTGAGCATTGTGTTTCAGGCTTTACCTATCAAAAGCTTTAAACGCATTTTTCTCGAAACTATGCTTTTAGGCATGGTCGGCACGATAACTCAGTCAGTTTTCAATATTTTTAATTTTTTTTTTTTTTTTTAATTTTGATAACTGTTGTCTCTATAGTCTATCGAGAGCTTTTTTTAATTTTTTGCTTGGAACTTTTTTTATAAATTATTAAACGCAAATTTTTCTTAAAGAAACTGATTACTGAAGTTTAAAATACTGTAACTTATTTATTTTTGAAAAAAAAATTCCCTGCGATAGACTATAACTACTACATTCTTTTACAAGATTCTTTTTCATTTTTGCAAATTGAATTATTTTTAGTGAAGTTATGATGCCGACCAGCAGGCAGGCGCCATGATTTTCATAAGAAGTCCATCCTATTCACAGTCGTCGTAAAGTTAGCTTTAACTTAAAGCTGCCTTTAGTGTCTTATTAATAATACGACACTAAAGTCAGCTTTAACTTAAAGCTAACTTTATGACGACTGTGAATAGCGGCCAATGTTAGGTGCTGTACACATTGCATACGACCGAACGAATTTTCCGATACGATTTTTCGTTTTTCGATCTATTATGATATCTTTAGTTATAGAAAAATTAGTTATAATCGTAAATTATAACATTTTCAAGAATATCATCAAAGGAAATCTCCAAGAATTGGTTGTTTTAATTGATAATAAAAGGAAAGATGAATCCGTCGTACGACTAAAAATATTTGGTCCGACAAACGGACTTTTTCTTAATATTATCAATCAAAATCCAAATCTGTAGAAATTTTCTCCTATGATATTCTTAAAAATGTTATAATTAACGACTTCAACCAATTTTCAAATAGCTGAAGGCTTGACAATATGGAGAAAAACGAATATTCGTACTGGAAAATTCGTTCGGTCGTGTGCAATGTGTACAGCAGCTTAATATTAAAAAACAAAAAAAAAATTTTTTCATTCTATAGTTGAATATATAATAAGAAATGTGAACTCAACAATTCAATCTTTTTTTTCACTGTATAACCTTCATAATAATTTTTCAAATTTACTCGATTTTCAGGGCGTTCAGAGTTATATGAGCCCTTAACCACCTTAAGAGAACTTGACCAAAGATTTTTTATCGCGAAGTAGACTATTTGAATGGAATGCGGAATGCAGCTATATGTATAAAAAGGCGTATACTGATCGTTTAGTTTCGTCCAAACTAATTTTTTTTTTAATCAATCAATATTTATTAGTTTATCCACTATAATTAACTATAATTCAAAATCTTAACAGCTAAATTAAACCTAGTTAGCACAGCAAAGCAAAAAATTTATGAAAATTTTAGTTATATAAATTCAAGGAAAAATGTTTTCAAAAAACCTTGTGTAGTGGCCTTAAACCTAACTTACTAACTAACTTAAATTAAAGAAAAATCAAAATAAAATAGTAAAAAGGAAAACAGTCAAAACTAAATAGTTGAATAGGCAAGACAAATCCCTTTCGATCGATATGCGACTAAACTATGTACGTACGGTGCGTAGACACACCAAATTAAAAATCTCATTCTCTCTCGATTTAGTTGTGCATTGAGTGTAACATGTAAATAGCTCTGTCTGGTGTGATGCAGATTATGCATTAATTCGGTACCAGCGGTGGTGATCTGATAGGAGCTTGAATTGATTGTAACTATCATAACTATCGTTTGTGGTTTGAGTGTTATGCACCCGTGGTCATCACATTTTTCTACAGCATTTATCATTTCTTCGCGAACTGCGAACTACAAGAACGAACTAGTTCGCGAGGGCATGGGAACTAGTTCGTTCGCGGTCACTGTGGTAAACAAGAATGCGCAAGCCTACTATCTGCGTCAGTTTGAGTTTTAAATAAATTTCAAATTTTCCAAAAAGCGTTCGTATTCGTGTATACGACGTAGCGAACAACTAAAAACGATTTTTGAACTAATTTTAATTCAGTCCGGTCATACCAAGTATCCATTCGATGTTTCAAAGATAAAAAGTTACTTCTCGATTTTGAGGTTAACTACGGTAAAGTTGAGAGTTGACGAACATTTCTGGATGACTGCGTAAAGCTGTCTTTGTGTACGTTCGTTCTGTCTACCGCAAAGGAAATACACCGCGCTCAACTTTTTGACAGCTTGGGTGCATCGGATTGCGTTGCCGTTGTGACTTGGGGGTTATACTCCCGATCTGACTGCATTTAAAACTTTGTCCGCCACAAGAAGGATATTAAATTACCGAAATTATGTACCTAAACTTTCGAAGTTCCAAAATAGAACTAAAATCTAGTAAAAAATGGTATTTCTGAATGAAACTAGAATAAAAGTTTTTACCAAAATTATTTAATGTTGATTGACAATTTTAGAACGATATCATATTTAAATTTATATACAAAATACACATTTACAATCTTTTCGAAACTTTAAATTAGAATACTTGTCCAACATGAGATAGAGACATAGGTAGTCCATTTATATTGACAGGTTCCTGGTGGAGTCCTAACTGAATTCGGCATATGGGCGTCAACGTTAATAAAGTGCTGATTTTAGTATTGAACTTACTATTTTAATAAGAAAATATTATATAAAGAAACATGTATTAAATAAACAAATAATCATATTTGTTAATATGTTCTTATACTGCGCCGATTTGCAGAATTGGAATAAAAAGTTTAAATGCGATCCGCACGTATGATGTACTATTTGACTCCTGAAATAAATATTACATATATTCGGATATATTAAAAATAATAGTGCTGCCGTAATTTTATCGTGTACCTCAAGAAATATGCTTGTAATTTGTGAGTTTATATCCTCAGAACTATCGAAAGTATTTAACTTGCTACAGTAACGATTCGAAATACCACTTAAATGCCAGCATAATATTATCGTTAGTTGAACCAAGCTATCAGCTTCATTTGCTGTACTATGATGATCTTTTATCAATAACAGTTCAGCTATTTTATGCATTTTGTGAATCGTTAATGCTGTAGTTTCCGCTAAACAATTTAAAGCTTTATCGTAAACTTCTTGAGCCTCGGCTTTTTTAATATCACTTAACCAATATATATTCTCTTTCCAGCATCTAATAAAGTGTATATAAGATTTTGAATTTTCTATGTGTGATTTCGTTTAACGCTTTCTTTTTTTCTTTTTCATACCTTTTCTTTTCTCTTTTTTAATACTAATTTTCATTAGGTTTTATTATACTATTTTTCTTTTTTTACATTTTTATCATCTTTTATCAATATTTAATATTGTTTACTATTGTGTATTATAAGGAACTTGTCCGTTTATTCTAAATAAATAAATAAAAGCATTAATTTATTAATACATTTGCAATTTATGTACATTAGCACATTATTATATAATATTTACGTATGGGCTGGTTATTGGTCATTCTTATTTGTTTGCAAGAATTACAACTTGATTTATTAATTTTGTATATTAAATGTTTAAAATAATAGCCGCGTTTTCCCATTCATCTATAATATAATAGTATAAGGTATATAATATTATTAATACTCGTAGTAATTATATAATATTTAATGGTAGCGGTATAAAAAAGCATATTTTTTCCGTTTTTGTTGAACTTGTTCTTTTAAAATTACACATATTTTTACCGATGTATCAAACTACCTATATTAGCTTATTTTTATTATAGTATTATGTAAGATAGTACACAAAATATAATAGATATTTATCGATATGTCATTATTTTTGCTCTTCACTAACCTTTAATTATAATGAATTCGTACATTCATTTAATAAGGCATTCGCCATTAGTACCTCTATACTTATTTATTTGTTTGCTCGTCATTGACATTTTTTATTTAATTATTCTTAAAAAAAAAGTTCGAGTCTTCATAATTTTGACCACCTGCACCCTGTTTGCGAATTCTGTAACAGTAATTTATCGTTCGATTTGCCTGTAATTTATCGTTCGATTTACCTGATTTTATATTTTTTAATATTGAAACATTAAAGTGTGCATAATGTTACTAATTTCCTAACTTGAAGAATCGTTAATACGTCTTTTAAGGACTTTGGTATGAGAGGTACAGAAAGGAGTGAAATGAACTTAGTCTTACAAAACATATTCGATCGTGAAAAATGTGACCGTTATCCGCTCCTGTGCTATCCTGCCAACAAACGAACGGACAAGTGTTTTTGGTCATAGCTGAACAAAATAAAATAAAAAAAAAATTTTATCTCCATTATTTGCGTTATATACTTTTCAGGCCTGAAAATTTTTTTTAAATATCAAATTTGTTCAAATGGCTCCACAATCAAAAATCTACATAAGTTCCAAACTTCAACATCCTTTAGTAAGTGGTTGATGATGCTCTCTCCCCTTACCACCATCTTATCCGCAGCTTCTTAAAAGCCACCAATCTAAACTTTCGACTCACTTAAAAAATTGCAATTCCATAGAACAAAAGATACTTGCATTCGAACACGCATGGCGGGAAATTTTGAGGTCTAGTAGCCGTTAAACGAAAATTTAAAATATCAAGGAAGGGGAATCGGCCGCATTGAATGAACCTTTTAAGTACGTAAACAGTAATCTCCTTACTCTTCCCCAAAGTCGCTTTCGTTGCCCATAAGTAACTGATCAGACAATGTTAGAGAGTTGTCTCTCTATTAGTACTTACTCTATGGATAGATGACAGAGCATAGAGCATGGAGAATAGAGAATACAAGACAAAGGATGGAGGACTATAGGAACATCATCATATTTCGTATGAAGAAACATTTAAGTATGCGAAGATTGTTGATGCAACTTTTCCTTTTGTTCCAGCTGTCGGAATATGTAGTAGAAGTATATTGTCTCACTGTGTTTCATTAATAAAATACAGATTTATGTTAAATCATCATCAAAACTTTACACTGGAATACAAACAAAAACTAGCGCCAAAAAACACTTGAGGGCTCATATTACCCTGAAAATCGATTTTTTTTCTTTCACAAATTTTTATGTCTTATACTTTCAAGAATTATAAAAAAAGTTTTAATTTAGAAATTTCCACTCCATTACAAAGTTTTAGCACTAAATGTGACCATACATCGGTTTAAAGCGGCTACCTGGCTATTTGCCGCGCCACTCTCAACAGCAGGGTTTAGCATAAATTTTTTGCAAAAGCCGAGTATTATAGAAAACAAGGTCATTCATAGGACCATCTGTGAAAAACACGAAGATAAAAGAGGAAGAAAGCGTAAAGTACGAAGCTAGAATGGGAAACTAACCGTAAGTTAACGTTTTAAGCCCGAAACACAATGCACACGTTCCGTTCCGTTTCGTCACGAAAAGTGAGGTTATGTGATCCGTAAAAGTTGAATTTAGGTGAACTCGTCCGATCCGTTCCGTTACGACCATTGTGTGCATTTACATGGCCAGCCTATAAGATCTACTTTGACAGCTGAACGTGACGGACCGGAACGTGAGCATTGTGTTTCAGGCTTTACCTATCAAAAGCTTTAAACGCATTTTTCTCGAAACTATGCTTTTAGGCATGGTCGGCACGATAACTCAGTCAGTTTTCAATATTTTTAATTTTTTTTTTTTTTTTTAATTTTGATAACTGTTGTCTCTATAGTCTATCGAGAGCTTTTTTTAATTTTTTGCTTGGAACTTTTTTTATAAATTATTAAACGCAAATTTTTCTTAAAGAAACTGATTACTGAAGTTTAAAATACTGTAACTTATTTATTTTTGAAAAAAAAATTCCCTGCGATAGACTATAACTACTACATTCTTTTACAAGATTCTTTTTCATTTTTGCAAATTGAATTATTTTTAGTGAAGTTATGATGCCGACCAGCAGGCAGGCGCCATGATTTTCATAAGAAGTCCATCCTATTCACAGTCGTCGTAAAGTTAGCTTTAACTTAAAGCTGCCTTTAGTGTCTTATTAATAATACGACACTAAAGTCAGCTTTAACTTAAAGCTAACTTTATGACGACTGTGAATAGCGGCCAATGTTAGGTGCTGTACACATTGCATACGACCGAACGAATTTTCCGATACGATTTTTCGTTTTTCGATCTATTATGATATCTTTAGTTATAGAAAAATTAGTTATAATCGTAAATTATAACATTTTCAAGAATATCATCAAAGGAAATCTCCAAGAATTGGTTGTTTTAATTGATAATAAAAGGAAAGATGAATCCGTCGTACGACTAAAAATATTTGGTCCGACAAACGGACTTTTTCTTAATATTATCAATCAAAATCCAAATCTGTAGAAATTTTCTCCTATGATATTCTTAAAAATGTTATAATTAACGACTTCAACCAATTTTCAAATAGCTGAAGGCTTGACAATATGGAGAAAAACGAATATTCGTACTGGAAAATTCGTTCGGTCGTGTGCAATGTGTACAGCAGCTTAATATTAAAAAACAAAAAAAAAATTTTTTCATTCTATAGTTGAATATATAATAAGAAATGTGAACTCAACAATTCAATCTTTTTTTTCACTGTATAACCTTCATAATAATTTTTCAAATTTACTCGATTTTCAGGGCGTTCAGAGTTATATGAGCCCTTAACCACCTTAAGAGAACTTGACCAAAGATTTTTTATCGCGAAGTAGACTATTTGAATGGAATGCGGAATGCAGCTATATGTATAAAAAGGCGTATACTGATCGTTTAGTTTCGTCCAAACTAATTTTTTTTTTAATCAATCAATATTTATTAGTTTATCCACTATAATTAACTATAATTCAAAATCTTAACAGCTAAATTAAACCTAGTTAGCACAGCAAAGCAAAAAATTTATGAAAATTTTAGTTATATAAATTCAAGGAAAAATGTTTTCAAAAAACCTTGTGTAGTGGCCTTAAACCTAACTTACTAACTAACTTAAATTAAAGAAAAATCAAAATAAAATAGTAAAAAGGAAAACAGTCAAAACTAAATAGTTGAATAGGCAAGACAAATCCCTTTCGATCGATATGCGACTAAACTATGTACGTACGGTGCGTAGACACACCAAATTAAAAATCTCATTCTCTCTCGATTTAGTTGTGCATTGAGTGTAACATGTAAATAGCTCTGTCTGGTGTGATGCAGATTATGCATTAATTCGGTACCAGCGGTGGTGATCTGATAGGAGCTTGAATTGATTGTAACTATCATAACTATCGTTTGTGGTTTGAGTGTTATGCACCCGTGGTCATCACATTTTTCTACAGCATTTATCATTTCTTCGCGAACTGCGAACTACAAGAACGAACTAGTTCGCGAGGGCATGGGAACTAGTTCGTTCGCGGTCACTGTGGTAAACAAGAATGCGCAAGCCTACTATCTGCGTCAGTTTGAGTTTTAAATAAATTTCAAATTTTCCAAAAAGCGTTCGTATTCGTGTATACGACGTAGCGAACAACTAAAAACGATTTTTGAACTAATTTTAATTCAGTCCGGTCATACCAAGTATCCATTCGATGTTTCAAAGATAAAAAGTTACTTCTCGATTTTGAGGTTAACTACGGTAAAGTTGAGAGTTGACGAACATTTCTGGATGACTGCGTAAAGCTGTCTTTGTGTACGTTCGTTCTGTCTACCGCAAAGGAAATACACCGCGCTCAACTTTTTGACAGCTTGGGTGCATCGGATTGCGTTGCCGTTGTGACTTGGGGGTTATACTCCCGATCTGACTGCATTTAAAACTTTGTCCGCCACAAGAAGGATATTAAATTACCGAAATTATGTACCTAAACTTTCGAAGTTCCAAAATAGAACTAAAATCTAGTAAAAAATGGTATTTCTGAATGAAACTAGAAAAAAAGTTTTTACCAAAATTATTTAATGTTGATTGACAATTTTAGAACGATATCATATTTAAATTTATATACAAAATACACATTTACAATCTTTTCGAAACTTTAAATTAGAATACTTGTCCAACATGAGATAGAGACATAGGTAGTCCATTTATATTGACAGGTTCCTGGTGGAGTCCTAACTGAATTCGGCATATGGGCGTCAACGTTAATAAAGTGCTGATTTTAGTATTGAACTTACTATTTTAATAAGAAAATATTATATAAAGAAACATGTATTAAATAAACAAATAATCATATTTGTTAATATGTTCTTATACTGCGCCGATTTGCAGAATTGGAATAAAAAGTTTAAATGCGATCCGCACGTATGATGTACTATTTGACTCCTGAAATAAATATTACATATATTCGGATATATTAAAAATAATAGTGCTGCCGTAATTTTATCGTGTACCTCAAGAAATATGCTTGTAATTTGTGAGTTTATATCCTCAGAACTATCGAAAGTATTTAACTTGCTACAGTAACGATTCGAAATACCACTTAAATGCCAGCATAATATTATCGTTAGTTGAACCAAGCTATCAGCTTCATTTGCTGTACTATGATGATCTTTTATCAATAACAGTTCAGCTATTTTATGCATTTTGTGAATCGTTAATGCTGTAGTTTCCGCTAAACAATTTAAAGCTTTATCGTAAACTTCTTGAGCCTCGGCTTTTTTAATATCACTTAACCAATATATATTCTCTTTCCAGCATCTAATAAAGTGTATATAAGATTTTGACTATTCAATAAGAGTTTCATACCTTATAAGATCCGAGAAGTTAACATCAATAGCAAGATCTTCTTTCGCAACGTTAATTTTTTGCTGGAGTTCTTCAATATCATATAAGCCATCAGTTTCATCGTTTTCCATTTCACCTAAATCGCATAATTCGTTTACTTCGTTTAAAGTTTCTTGTAGTTCTAGAAGCGCTTTTCCAGTTAAAGGTTCTAGAAGTGACTGGAGTTTAATTGATGACTGTTTCGAGAGCATTTCTAAAGCTTCTAAATGCACTAACCCGTGATAGTGATCAAATAGCGTTTCAAAGTGCAATTGCTTTCTATACATATGCTTTTGCATTTGCTTAAGATTCTTTTCAGTTTCTTCAGATTTTTCTTTTGCTTCACGTAACATCTGTTAACGAAATTAAAAGTTTATATTTAAGTATGGTACTTGGTTGGAAACTTTTTTAAGGGGATTTAATTCCCTCACATATTTTAAGAAAAAAAATTGTTGCACAGGGTGGGGTCATTTTTCTATGTCCGGATCAGTGGGTGGTAACAAAAAGTTTTTCAGCCATAAAGCCTCACGTAAAATCTTATAGCTTCACAATTTATAACCACTCTTTAATATGTAAAGACAGCTTGTTTTTTAGGAAATTGAATTACCTTTCATTTAATGTACAAGTCAAAATTGTATTTGCCAAATCTTGAGAAATTGATTTCAAAATAAAAAATCTGCCAACAGTCTGGGCGCAACTTTATTATTTTTCCGGCAGATGTTCAGAATGCGTTCAATTCGGGGATGCGGTGTATGTTACTATGTGACTGAAAACCTAACAAAAAGTTCGGGAACCGGTTAGAAAAGGGTGTAAAATATGAATTTAATAATTGAATCATATTCCGGGATGCGGTCTAGAGGTTGAAAAAAACAAAACTTAAAAACAGGTGATTATTAAACAAGCCTGGGGAAGTGAAAAGATATTCGATATCTGATCAGACCTGAGAAACATAGTGGAATTCATGAAAAAGTATACAACCAGTTTACACCCTCTTTGGGGTCGAATTTCAAAAAATCTTGAAAACACATTCTAGGTATTCACATGAAGAATCCGTAGAATAAAAATGAACTCAATATTTGGAAAGACCTAGTAGATATGACGAAAATCGTGAAAATATATGCATTTTATATATACTGATCATTTTTTTTGCCCCCCTTCTGAAGGCCAATGCATATTCGAATTTTTTTTATCAGAACTACCTTTCTGGTTAATTTACATATACGTACCGAGTTTCAACTTCGTAGTATAAGCCGTTCTGAAGTTAGGAAAAACACCCCCCACCACCGTACCATACTACCCCTAAAAAAAAATTGATTTTTCCACCATGCCACTACTATAGCTCTATCTAAATACCAAGTTGTAGCTTCCTATCATTATAGATTCTTAAGATATAAGCATCGGAACTTCTTCTGTCTCACCCTTCCCCACCCTCACCCTCTACACCCACACCCCCAAAATTTTTTTCCCCACTAGGGTTTTGTTAGGCCTACTTCTGGTAAAAATTTGAAGCATCCATCTTACACTGTTATTGAGATATGAAACGTGTTATTTTTGAAAAATTGTTATCCCCTCCACTTACGTACTCCCCCGCCCCCTTCAAAGATTTTACTTTGAGCAATCTTTATTTATCAAGTTTTATATCCAAACCGAATTTTGTTTTTCTGGTGCCTCTGGTTTGGGAGATATCGTAATGTTAAGTATTTCACCTCCCACCCCCGTACGCCACTACCCCCACCCGAAAATTTTGTTTCAATCTACTCTCCTAGTATAACTACAGATATTTGTTAAGTTTTAGTTGCTTGCTATTAACGGTTTAGGATATATAGATTTTAGAATGTGTAGATCTCGACTTTTTTGCGTTTCGGACGCATTGCTTCCCCCTCCACTCCCACACCCCTTCACCCATAGCATCAATTTTTTTGCAAATGGGTCCACTATCAAAGCTTTATAGAAATTGCAAGTTTCAGTCTCCTAACATAAGCGGTTGCTGAGATCTAGAAACCAAAATTTTTCGTCTAAAACGCTTCCCCCACCTTCCCCCTCACACCCCACCCCTGAAAATAATGTCAATTCAAGGGGTCTACCCAGTCTATTCCTAGAAAAAATTTTAATTTAATAGCTCCACTGGCTTGAGAGCTACGAGCCTTCAAAGGATTTTGGCGGTCGACGTACGGCGTACGGCGGACAGACGGAGTGAAAATTTTTATTGCTTTTTTCGTGTCTACTAGTCATGAAATGTACACAAAAAAATTTTGAGGGCAGCACATTTTTTTTTTTTGAAAATCAATAACAATACTGTATTATTACTAATAAAGTAAAATGTTTGATATTGCAACTTCAAAAATTTTGGAATCATTGTAATATTTTCGGAAAACCCCATTATGAAAATGTTATTATAATTTTTTGTAAAAATCTATTATATTATAGTTAATAATAATTATTATTATAATAAGCAAAATTACAGTAACAGTTAAAATTTTAATGTATGTATGTAGCTATGTTCCCTATGAACTCCTAAACCACTCAACCGATTCTGATCAAATTTTAAGGGAACGTGTATAATAGTCCCGGATGGTTCCTGTGAAGTTTAGTACCGATCGATTAAAAAATAATTATTTTTTCGCGATTTCAGTACCAGGCTATACTTGCTTATTTGTCTGTTTATCCCGTATGCTGTCCTATACCATTCATTCGATTACGATGAAACTTCACTGATATATTATCGTTTTCGGTGTGTAGTTACCATATGCGTTGCTATTACTAAATAGTAATCGAAGAATTTTGGGACCAGTAAGAGAAGGCACTGAATGGCGTATTCGATACAAAAACGAGTTGTATAACATCTATGACTACCCAGCCGCATTGAATCTTATAAAATTCCGTAAGCTGCAATGGATAGGTCATGTGGAGCGAATGGATGACGGAAGAATTTGAAGCGCACATTGAAAGGTAGAGCTCATGGCAAGCGACTGGTGGGGCGACCGGTGGGAAGAACCGAGATGATTTCAGACAATGTATCCTGAAGGCCCTGGCCCGATTTGGGCTGTCGGCCCATTGATGATGATTACTAAATAGTAGAGTTGATCGATGGATATTGGATAGTGGATGCAGGATGGGGATGGTGGATGATGGATTGTTGAGTCGTCGTGAAGGGGCGATACTGAAATTTTGCGCGGCGCCGTGTTTTGGTTATGTAACTAACTAGGTACATAAACAGAACCACGGTGCCCTAGACATTCAATGTTTTCGCTTTGGCGACGGGAGTTGCGCTTGACTGCGTGACCTCGCGGTTGTTGTCTGTGTACACTATTGAATACATAGAGAACAGCTGCGATGCCAACAACCGACAATACGGCGGCATCAATCAGCTGCAGCCACGACCATGAGATTAAAACCTTCGCTACCATAAATGGTAATGAAAAAAGCGCGAATCGTGCATGTATTGGTGCGATCGGTGCACGGATTGGATTCCTTTTGTTCAGTTTTTGGGTTTTTTGGAGTGGAGTTGATTGGAGAGGAGAGTGGGATTGGGGACGAGATGGACAGGTTGTTTTTTGGTTGAATCCGGGGAGAAAAATCGCGCGAAGGTCGGGAAGGAGGAAAAATAAAAAAAATAAGAAGAAAAAGTTTTTAAAAAGATTGTGGCGGAATTTAAAAGAAAAAAGAAATTTGAAAAAAAGAATGTGTCGCGAGTTGTTTAATTAGAAGGATTGGTGTTTAAGATGAATAAAAAAAATCTGCCAACAGTCTGGGCGTAACTTTATTATTTTTCATTCACAAGTTCAGAACGCGTTCAATTCGGGAATGCGGTGTATGATACTATGTGACTGAAAACCTAACAAAAAGTTCGGGAAGCGGTTAGAAAAGAGTGTAACATATGAATTAAATAATTGGGTCATATTCCGGGATGCGGTCTAGAGGTTGAAAAAAACAAAACTTAAAAATAGGTGATTATTAAACAAGCCTGGGGAAGTGAAAAGATATTCGATATCTGATCAGACCTGAGAAACATGGTGGAATTCATGAAAAAGTATACAACCAGTTTACACCCCCTTAGGGGTCAAATTTCAAAAAAATCTTGAAAACACATTCTAGGTATTCATATGAAGAATCCGTAGAATAAGAATGAATTCAATATTTCGAAAGACCTAATAGATATAACGAAAATCGTGAAAATATATGCATTTTATATAAACTGATTTTTTTTTTGCTTCCCCCCCCCCCTTCTGAACGCCAATGAATATTCGAATTTTTTTTTATCAGAATTACTTTTCTAGTTAATTTACATATACGTACCGAGTTTCGACTTCCTAGCATAAGCCGTTCTAAAGTTAGGAAAAACACCCCCCACCACCGTACCATACTACCCCTAAAAAGAAATTATTTTTTCACCATGCCACTACTATAGTTCTATCTAAATACCAAGTTTCAGCTTCCTATCATTATAGATTCTTAAGATATAAGCATCGGAACTTTTTCTTTCTCACCCTTCCCCACGCTCACCCTCTACACCCACACCCCCAAACTTTTCCCTACTAGGGTTCTATTGAAGCATCCATCTTACACTGTTATTGAGATATGAAACGTGCTATTATTGAAAAATTGTTATCCCCTCCACTTACGTACTCCCCCGCCCCTTCAAAGATTTTACTTTAAGCAATCTGTATTTATCAAGCTTTATATCCAAACCGAATTTTGTTTTTCTGGTGCAACTGGTTTGGGAGGTATCGTAATGTTAAGTATTTCAACTCCCACCTCCGTACGCCACTACCCCCGCCCGAAAATGTTGTTTCAATCTACTCTCCTAGTATAACTACAGATATTTGTTAAGTTTTAATTGCTTGCTATTAGCGGTTTAGGAGATATGGATTTTAGAATGTGTCGATCTCGATTTTTTTGCGTTTCGGACGCATCGCTTTCCCCTCTACTCCCACACCCCTTCACCCATATCATCAATTTTTTTGCAAATGGGTCCACTACCAAAGCTTTATAGAAATTCCAAGTTTCAGTCTCCTAACATAAGCGGTTGCTGAGATCTAGAAACCAAAATTTTTCGTCTAAAACGCTTCCCCCACCTTCCCCCTCACAACCCCACCCCTGAAAATAATGTCAATTCAAGGGGTCTACCCAGTCTATTCCTAGAAATTTGTTTAATTTAATAGCTCCACTGGTTTGAGAGCTACGAGCCTTCAAAGGATTTTGGCGGTCGACGTACGGCGGACAGACGGAGTGAAAATTTTTATTGCTTTTTTCGTGTCTACTAGTCATGAAATGTACACAAAAAAATTTTGAGGGCAGCAAAATTTTTTTTTTTTTAAAAATCAATAACAATACTGTATTATAAATAATAAAGTAAAATGGGAATAGGATATGCAAAAATTATGAGGAACAATAATTTAGGATATAAATGAAATACGATATAAATGAATTAGGATATATGGTAAATGAATTAATATATACAAGTTAGGATGAACAATAAATTAGGATAAACAATAATTTAGGATATAAATGAATTAGGATAAACAATGAATTAGGAAATATATGAATTAAGATATACAAATTATGATGAACAATAAATTAGGATAAACAATGAATTAGGTTATAAATGAATTAAGATATACAAATTATGATGACTGAATGTTTTACGTGGACTGAGTTATTTTACTCAGCCACAATGAATACTTTCTTCTTTGATTCAGATAACGGACAGAATTTATTTTCGCTAAAATAAGGTTTATATACAATTTCGATTCTTAAAAGTAAGTAAAAATAGCATAAATCATATATACAATAAAGAATATTACGATCGATAGATCGTCAGCAATAATTGTCGGTCAGGTGTATGACCGGGCTGTTGGCTGACCGAAAGGTGAGATCGTCAGCAATTATTGTAACAGGTGTATGACCGAACTGTTAGCTGACCGTAAGGCGAGATCGTCAGCAATTCTCAGTCACATTGACCTTAGGTTGGTTGACCGGACATCCAGGTACAGTATGGACATATTGCATTACAAGAAATGCAATACCGGCTATCGTCTAGAATATGTTTCTAGACATTCTCCCCTTCTTTGAACTCTTGTAGTTCAAAACTGGGTATTCTTTTAATTCTTGGCCTTGGAATCGGAATTTCGGTTCGGCTTGATGAGATTTGAGTTATCCTGGTTCGTCTGAAAATCAGAATTGCCGCAGCAAAAAAGATGAGACCGATGCCAGAATATCCTAATATGTAGTGGTGGATGTGGTGGCCGTTTAGTTCTGTTGATGGTGGTGTCTGTTGTTTTATCGCATCCAGTTGTTTTGAGATCGAATCCCACTCTTGGTTACTGGATTTGACAAACGGTGAATCTGATGATTGTTTCTGGGGATTATCGTCTCGAGTTAACATTGATTTCTCTGCTCGATGATCGGTGTAAATGAAGCATTGAGTTGCCTCTGATGTACGGCTCTTCCTCTTATGGTCAGGCTTTCCTGTCTTAGTTCGCAATCCGGATTGATGGTTATTATTCTATCCCCGGTTAGTGTTGTTGTTGTTACTTCAGTTCCGCAAATGATGTCAAATGTCTCACGCTGGTCGAGTACATAGATCCAGGAATTGGGATGATGTAGCTGTATCCAGAATTTAGATGACCTTGTGGTTAACATCTGACAATTATTTGATAATGTCTGTGCGTGGTTCAGTAATGTCATCTCGCAATGATTCATTTTGGAATTTCTGTTGTAGAGCGGTTGATCCTGGTAGCATAGAAAGAACGTTTTCTTGATGTGTTTGCAGGAGTTTAATTCTTTTTGTGATAGTGGTGAATGTTGAGTTCGTTGGAGGTTGGTTTTCTCGATTTCTGCTTCTAAGTGCCGTCCGTGGTCTGCGTCCAGAACGCCAAAGAGCTGATGAGCGACAGATCCAACGAAGTCAAATGGAGATCTTTTTTTTCTTGTCGTGCTTGCTCCACCACTTCTTTGATGGAAGACTTCGTTGATGTCCTGAATTTGACTTAGTTCGTGTTCAAACTGGCTCACTATTTGTGTACAGATTTGTCCTTTGATTGCGATTGTGATACATGCTTCCTTCATCTTTTGAACACCACTTTTAATACCTGCTAGCTCCTGCCAGTAAGTTTTTAAGTCGTAGAAAGTTATGATGTTCCACTCACTACTGATGAGTCCTAATTGTCCGATGGTTTCATAATAAATTCCTGGATGATGCTTAAATAGTTGAATGCTAACAGGACTTGGTGATTGGCTCATTACTGGGATGATCAGCAATGACGTCAGAATAACGCTGAGCATTGAATTGTGTCGAAAACGTTTCCTCGGCATGGGTGGTTCATCTTTCTTCTCTTCAGTTGGTTGAAGCCAATTGGAATTAATTGGTAAAAATCTGCCTTTGTTGGGGTGAGGTTTCGATATTCTGCGTGGAGGTCTTTTTTCAGCATTGGATGATTGTTTCTCGCAAGGGTCGTCTTCCGAAAACAGTGGACATAGCAAATGAATCGCTCGACGGAATATTCCCGATGCAGTTTTTACGTCAGCTACTCTGATTAAGTCGTTGTTTCCTGGAATGATAGTTTGGATCCTTCCAAGCTGCCATTTTAACGGTGGGGTGTTCTTGTCCTTAATCAAGACCAACGTTCCGGGCTGAATGTTTTTTATTCCTGTCCTCCATTTACCACGTTGTTGCAACTCTGATAAATACTCCTTGGACCACCGGCGCCAAAATTCATTGCGAATGTAGGACACTACTTTCCATCTAGTGAGAAGGTTTGTGTTTGCTTCCTTAGATCCTGGTTCGATCGTGGCTGTCAATGGCTCCCCTATCAGAAAGTGTCCTGGTGTCAAAACTGATAAGTCGTTTGGGTCATTTGACATTGGCGATAGCGGACGCGAATTCAATACTGCTTCTGCTTCTGATGATACAGTACAGAGTTCTTCGTAGGTTAATGAGGCAGAAGCTATGGTTCTCTGCATCCTCCAAAATGTGGGCTTCGTGGTGGGATGAAGTGAAAGGTGAATCCATGTTTGCTGCTAGCACGTGTGATACTTTCTTGAGCAGCTTTACTATGAAGTAATGTTTCAAGTTCTTCAAACTTATTTTTAGCACCGACGAAATTTGTAGCGTTGTCACAGTATATGTTTTGACAGCACCCTCTCCTGGCGATGAACCGCTTAAGTGCACCAATAAAGGCATCTGTTGATAAATCTGATACCACCTCTAGGTGGCATGCTTTTGTTGTGAAACAGCAGAACACACAGATGTATATTTTGGTTGGTCTTTTTCCTCTGACCTTATAGTGTGTGTATATTGGTCCACAGAAGTCGATTCCAACGTTCACAAATGGCCTTGCAGGGCTTACTCTCGCGCAGGTAGATTGATCATAAGTTGCGTTAATGATTTTGGCTTAAATCTTCTACATCGTGAACATTCATGTACAACAGAAGTTGCTACATCCTTTCCCCTGAGAATCCAGAATCGTTGTCGAGCAGTGGAATGAACAGTTTGTGCTCCAGAATGCAAATTGAACTCGTGTATTTTCTTTAAGAGAAGTTTTGTAAATGTGTGTGACGATGGGAGAACCATGGGATGTACTGCATTCGTTGGTAGTTCTGATTCTTGAAGTCTTCCCCCAACTCTGATGATTACTCGCTCGTCCAAGAATGGTGTGAGATTTATAAGTCTGCTTCGCGCAGGAACTGATGTCCCTATTTTCAGTGAGTTGATTTCTTCATGGAATGATCGCTGCTGCATGTACTGTACAATTAGCAGGAGAGCCTCTTTTAGTTCAGCTGTAGATAGAAATTCCTTGAATTCTCCTCCTTTGTCTTTAAGATGATTGGTTGCTCTCAGTATCCTTGCTACGATTCTTTTGAGTTGATTGAAAGAATTGCCATGATTTATTCTTTCCAGGAAATGTGGTTCCAGTTGCTGTGCTGTGAGTGCTGCTCGAGGTTGTTTTATTTCTGGAATCTCCTTTATGTGTGGTTACTGTACAAGGCCAATTCGTCTCCGGTGTCAGAAGAAATGCTGGTCCTTCGAACCAAAATTTCGATTTAATGAGTTCGCTGGGGTGCATTCCCCGGGAAACAAGGTCGGCTGGGTTTTCCTTGGTACTGATGTGCCTCCATTGTGCTATCGAAGTCATTTCTTGTATGAGTGATATACGATTCGCCATGAATGTATGATACGCGGAAGAGGTTGACTGAAGCCAGGCCAGAACGATTTGCGAGTCCGTCCAATAATAGATTTCTTCGATATCCAGTTTCAATGAAGTTTTTACGCGGTTTACAAGTGGTGTCATGAGGACGGCGGCACACAACTCTAGTCTCGGTATTGTGACTGCTCTGACCGGTGCAACTCTCGATTTTGAACAAAGTATGGTCATGTTTATGTTGCTATATGTGTCTACGGTGCGCATGTAGAGCACAGTCCCATACGCCCTTTCGCTCGCATCGGAAAACGCATGTAACGTTATCGATGCTCTGTGTGTTTTTAGATATCTGGGTACCTTAATGTTGTTCAGCTGGTTTAACTCACTGCGAAAGGTTAACCACTTAGTGTGAAGTTCCAGTGGTAGTGCTGCATCCCAGTCTAGTTTTAAAGTTCACAACTGCTGCATGAAAATCTTGGCTGAGACGATGACAGGATTCACGAAGCCCAATGGGTCGAACAAGTGTGCTATGTCCGCTAGTACACTACGTTTGGTGATGCGTGTAGGTTCTTTCCAAGAGGTGGTTACTGCAAAAACATCTCTCTTCGGTTCCCAGACGAGGCCTAATGTCTTAACTTCACCGCTGACTTCATTATTGATGTCTAACTTGGTCTCTAGATCTTCCTTGGGTATGTTGGCCATTAGTTGATTGTGGTTAGAGCACCATTTCCGTAGATGAAATCCGGCTGATTGTAAAAGTGATTGAATTTCCTGCTGTATTAGAAGTGCTTCGCGCAACTCGTTACTTCCAGTCATCAGATCGTCAACGTAAAAGTCCTTCATTGCTGCTGCTCCTAGCGGATATTTGTCACTCTCGGTCTCACCTAGCACTTGAAGGCACTTAGTAGCCAGGTATGGTGCAGCTGTTGTACCGTATGTTACGGTCGTAAGTCGATAATACCGTAGCTGTTCTTGAGGGTTGTCTCTCCATACTATTAATTGTAGGTCTTGATCTCCTTTCTGCATCAGGATCTGGCGATACATTTCGGTGATATCTGCAGTAAATACGTACTTCTGAGTCCTGAATCGAAGTACGATCGAAACAGATCATCTTGCACGGTTGGCCCGGTATGCATTATATCGTTTAACGAAGTGTTTGTGCTTGTTTTCGCTGAAGCATCAAATACTACGCGAAGTTTGGTTGTGCTGCTGCTTGGACGTAACACACAATGGAGTGGTAAGAATGTTGGATTAACTTCTTCCATGTGCTTCAATTTAATATGTTCATCAATAAATTGAGAATACTCGACCTTCAGTAATTCAGATTCTTCGCAAGTCTTCTTTCTAACGCAAGAAATCGTTTTGTGGCTAAGTCCTGGGATTGTCCTAACATCGTACGGGGCTCGCGTAACGGAGGTCCAACAAAGAAACGTCCCTCCTTGTTTCTTGCAATGTTTGTTTCGAATTTCTCCCTTTGTTACCTTGAAGCTACAGGTGGTACCTCCTCGACAGTCCAAAATTTTTGCAATGAGTCCTCCAATTCTGTGTTGCTAATACCGCAAAAGCGTGTTGCTGATTGAACTGTGCTGGCCTTTCCTAGTATCACCCAACCAAGTAGAGTGTTTTGCATGGATGGAAGTTCCTTGCCAAGTTTTATTTGTCCAGTCGACATTAATTCCGCATACAACTCCGCTCCAATTAGTACGTCCACCTTACGAGGTGTGTTGAATTCAGGATCTGCTAACTGCAAATTGTTCGGAATCTTCCAAGTTGATGTGTTGATTGATACTTGTGGCTGATATGATGTGATTTCTGGGATGACGAATGCTTCTAGGTTAGTCTTGTACCCGGAGTGCAATGATGATATGTTGATGTTCAATCGTGTCGATGAGTGTAGCTTTGATTGTCCAATGCCGGATATGTTGAGTGATGCATTATAACCGGTAAGCTTCAATTTTTTCGACAACCGCTCGGTAATAAAATTTATCTGAGATCCCGAGTCCAATATAGCCTTGCAGTGAATCTGTTTACCATCTCGATAAATTATTCCTATGATAGCTGTTGCTAGCAGGACATAATGTGACTTGGCCTTTAGCTCTGATTGGGTTGTAAGCGTTGTCTCTGAAGAACTTGCGGCTACACTAGATGAACTCGCGGCTGTATTTGAAGACTGGTCCCTTTCGGTGGTGGATCCCTTGCTCCCTTGTTTCTTTGGATTGGATGTCTTTGACTGTACTGAATTGCGTTGATTTTCCTTCTGGTTGTCTGTTCCGTGTAGCAATGTGTTGTGTCTCTCAGTGCATTTAGCGCAATGTCTGGCCTTGCAGTTGGAAGCGAAGTGGTCGTCTCTTAAACAGTTGAAACACAGGTTGAGCTTCCTGATTTGATTTCTTCTGTATGATGCCGATAATGCCAAAAACTTATGACACGCGAAAATCCGATGGTCTTGATCACACATTTTGCACGAATAACGCTCCTGGCTCAATAAAGTCGAGACGCCCTTCTGCTTCACACTATGATTCGTCATGGATGGTTTGTGTAAGCCAACCGTTTCCAATGCTTGAAATCGTGTTTCCAAGAATTTTAAGAGGTTGTTCATCATTCGCAGCTCTTTAGGATGTTCCAGCGACTGCTCAAACAGGCTATGTGTGTTTCTGTCAATTTTCTTTATTAACAGAAAATGTAGTAGTGGATCCCAGGACTCTGTATTGATACCAAGGTTGTTCAGGCCGGCGAGACACTCCTTTGTAGTATCATGTAGTCTTTCGATTGCTGATGAAGACTCTATCTTGAAACTGTTCTGACTGAGAAGTCTTTCCAATAATGCTGCTACTAAAAGTCGCTTGTTATTGTAGCGATTTGTTTAAGTTTCCCAGGCGGTGGTGTAATTTTCGTCTGATAATGCGAGATGTCGTATAAGGGTTTCAGCTTCTCCAGTAAGATTGGTCTTCAAATACCACATCTTTTGCGAATTGCCTAGCGTCTGATTGTGCACCATTTGTTCGAACAAATCGCGAAATTGCTGCCAATTGAGGTAGCTTCCATCGAATGTAGGAATTGTCACTCGAGGAAGTTTCACAGACGATGAGTTATGTACTGCTTGATTTGAAGATAAAGATGAAGATGAATTTTCCGCTCCTTGTGCCAAAAGAATCAAGGCCTTCTCTACCTGATCCGAAAGGCTGAAGTACGTGTCGGCTACATATCTGTCTTTTGCTGTGCCTTCTGATGCAGCCCATATGGCTGCGTTGAGTCGTTCGATTTCACTCCAATGTCGAGTTACTGATGCCATCTTCACGGTAGAGTAGTGCTTGGTCATTGCTTGCTTGTTAGATAGAATGCCGTCTATTAACCGTGCAAGTGAAGTCATCATGAACGCCTGGTGTCTGATTAGTACTGCTGTAGATTCGTCTTTGGACAAATCCTCCTGATGAATACCTTTGCCGAGGTCTGCCCTGTTGCTGTCTTCCTCGGTTTGTTTGCTTGCCCCCATTGATGTGGAGGCCAATTGCTGCTGTCGCTGGCTGATGTCATCTATGATTGCGTCGTACTGCGTTGCCAGACCTTCGAACTACTTTTTTTTCGTCCTCGTATGAACGCAGATCCTGGTCGTTGAAATCCAGTTGTTTCCATAAGGCTGCTAACTGGTTTGACTTGTTGTCAAGATACTGCAAGGTCTTCCGGTCTCCTGAATCCTTCCTGTAGTTTGACAGAAGTCTCTCGAATTCCTTGCCCAATGTTGCTTGGGCCAAGATCAGCTCACTGAATTCTTCGGTCATACTGCTTCCGTAGATTCTGCAATCGGCCCTTGTAATATTTTACGATTCTCGTTCAAACGTCTCGGCCTTGTTTCTCGAAGGTGCTGCAAGTTTTGTTCAAACGTCGGGGTCGCCAATGAATGTTTTACGTGGACTGAGTTATTTTACTCAGCCACAATGAATACTTTCTTCTTTGATTCTGATAACGGACAGAGTTTATTTTCGCTAAAATAAGGTGTGGCCACTGTAAATAGGCCACTGCACCGTAGTTGAGACCTAGCAGCCAACGGCAAGGAAATGAAATGTCGTCGGTCTTTTTTGGTCTCAGCCTCGGTAGCAGTCAGACGTGCGACCAGTCGTAATAATAAATAAAATCATTATTTTAACTTAAACATAAACGAGTATGTTTTAATTCACGGACTTACGCCCCCAACAAATGGTGACCCCGAACGAATAAAACACGCACTCAGCGAATAAAATACACCCGTGAGGCAAAACACATTCCGGGAGATATTCCTGATCAGGAAGCCGACAATTTCAAAAGACGAAACCCTCAAAGAACGAGCAACTCGAACAGCAACGCACGAGAACATTCGCTAATTGCAGCATCCGAGCAATAAGGCCAAATAATTGATAATTGCAAATTTCATCCAGAAGCAAAATCCGGTTTAAGTACCTTAGCTCCACGTGAACATTCGCCAAGTCACTTCATTCCTGCACTCACGCAACATTTTACAATTCGCATTTTCACCAGGAACAAACCCAGAGCAACTGATTATAATTTTTAGTATATTTCATTTTATTATAATATATAACCTAAAATTTAACATAAAATTTTTCACATAATTTTTAACCTAAACTTTTTCACATAACCTTAAATATTTTTCACATACCCATAAAAATAGTAAAAAATCAATTACGATTCATACCGCGGACACACGCACACGCAATTAAACTCAATTCCAACTTCCATTATCAGTTAACAGACATTAAAACAGTAAAATCGTAATTTCAAATGAATACGGAAAAAGATACGGTGCAGGGTCAGGCATCCAACATGGAAGCAAGCGCTAGTGAGCCTCCGGAGGCACAAAGCAGTCAATTTTCAATCATAAAAGTCCCTCAATTCTGGAACAATAGACCAGATTTGTGGTTCCTCAAAATAGAAACACAGTTTCGCCTCCGAAATATCACACAATCAGCCACAAAATACGATTACCTAGTAGCTTCTCTAGAATCTGACACGATGGAACTCGTGGCAGACATACTATGTAGTCCACCCACTGCAAATAAATACGAAAACCTTAAAGAAACCCTTCTGAAAAGAAGTCAAGACACAGAAGGAGAGCGACTAGACTCACTTCTACACAAAATCGAAATCAGGGACCAAAAACCATCCGATCTCTTCCGTCAGATGGAATCTCTGGCAGGGGGTAATAGCTTAATAAACGAATACCTTCTCCACAAATTGTGGATGAACAAACTTACTTCAGCCACCCAATCTTGTCTTATAGCAATTGAAAAATCACATAATTTCGAGGAAGTGCTAACAATCGCTGACAAAATTCATGATTCTACCACTTCACCGAAAATTGCAGAAATTAGAACAGATAACTCTTTCAAAAACACAATACAAGATCTATCGGATCGATTGGCAAAACTTGAATCGAGATCTTCTCGGAGCAGAAGTAGTACACGTAGTTCAAGGTACTCAAACCGCAGTTCATCGAGATCAAGATCAAGGTCAACAAACCCAATATGTTGGTACTATCGACGTTTTACGACCAATGCAAAAAAATGCATACCTCCCTGCAACTTCAAAGATACAAAAAACGCAAATGCCCAACCTTGAATGCGACAACGAGGTCGGACTTAAGCTCACGTCGCCTATTTATTCGCGATCTTAACTCGAAAATACTTTTCCTCATAGACACAGGAGCCGAAGTCTCCATTATTCCCAAAAAAAATTTTTCACAATACCGACAAAAAACACATTTAGTTTTAACGGCTGCAAATGGAGCAAACATTTCAACCTTTGGAACAAAACATCTAACGCTTAATTTAAACCTACGTCGACAATACAACCATTCTTTCATCATCGCCTCCACAGATTACGCAATCATCGGAGCTGATTTTTTATATCAGTTTAACCTAATGGTCGATTAAAAAAATTAAAAAATTAAAGGACGAGGAGACTTGTCTTTTTACAACGTGCATTTCCAAAAATACCCATCTTATCACTCCGAAACTTTACTCCATAGAAGGCAAATATGGCAAAATATTAGACGATTTCCCTTTAATAAAAGCGCCGCCAAATTTTAATATCCCCGTCACTCACAAAATCACGCACAACATCAAAACCTGCGGCACACTCCCTTCGGCGCGTCCTAGAAGACTAAATCCAGAAAGGTTCAAGATAGCAAAAAACGAATTCCAGCACATGGTTGATTTAGGAATATGCAGGCCATCATCCTCCGCAGTGGCATCACCGCAACACATGGTTCCCAAAAAATCTTCAACGAACTGGCGACCATGCGGAGATTACCGCCTTTTAAATTCAGTCACCATATTCGACAAATACCCATTACCAAACATTCAAGACTGTTCACTTAACCTACATGACAAAACAATTTTCTCCAAAATCGATTTGGTACGTGCTTACCATCAAATACCCATGCCAGCAGAAGACATTCACAAAACTGCTGTCATCACACCTTTCGGCGTATTCGAGTTCCGGCGAATGCCTTTTGGAATTAGAAATGGCGCTCAAACGTTCCAAGGATTCATCAACGAAGTTTTGTCAAGACTGGACTTCATCTTTGTATACGTTGACGACATATTAATAAGCAGTAAGACTGTCTCAATTCGGAATTAACGTAAACCCATCAAAATGCATCTTAGGCGTACCAGAGCTAGAATTCCTAGGTTTCAAGGTATCTAGCAACGGTTTAACTCCGTCACCAGACAGAATCAAGGCCATAACGGACGTAAAGCAACCAAAAACAGTCAAAGAATTACAAAGATTTTTAGGAATGGTAAATTTTTACCACCGTTTCCTTCCGAACTTGGCACAGACAGCAATATCATTATACGATTTGTTAAAAGGGCTCCCCAACACGAAATTAAAAAAAAATACGAACCTCGTTTGGAACAAAGAAGCAGAAATCGCTTTTTGTTCCATAAAAGACAGTTTACAAGCAACAAATTTTTTGGCACATCCAAAACCTAACTCAACCCTTTGTATTATGGTCGATGCATCCAATAACGCCATTGGTGCAGCCTTACAGCAAAGAGAAGACAAGTGTTGGAGACCCATCAGTTTCTTTTCAAAAAGACTAAGCCAAACCGAAAAAAATATTCCACTTTTGACAGAGAATTATTAGCGATATATCTTGCAGTTAAAAAATTTCGGTAATTTATCGAAGGCAGACCTGTAACGGTTTTCACCGACCATAAACCTCTAACAAACGCAATATCCTCGAAAACGGAAAAGTCACCCCGACAAATAAACCATTTAAATTACATTGCCGAATTCACAACGGACATCCGTTACATAAAAGGCACGAATAACATCGTAGCTGACACACTATCAAGAGCAGATATACATTTAGTCGATTATACATACTAGCATAAACGTTAAAAACTTTGTCGATGAACAACTACAAGACGAAGAACTTAAAATTATTCTGAGTAGGGAACAAACCGAAACATCAACATACCTATTAAAGAAAATCTCCATACCAGTTGAAAATTACGACATTTGGTGCGAAACATCAACACCCACAAACAGACCTTACGTTCCGAGCATACTTCGACGAACCATATTTGACTCAATACATAGTCTATCACATCCTAGCATCAGAGGCAGAAGAAAAGCAATCGTTGCAAAATATTTTTGGCCTTCTATGAATAAAGACGTCAACAACTGGGCAAAAAGTTGCATTCCGTGTCAAAAGTCTGAAATCACACGCCACACGAAATCTCCGCACGGAACTTTTAACGTCCCAGCGGGCAGATTTGACCATGTACACCTAGACATTGTTGGCCCTCTACCAACCTCTAGAGGACACAATTACATATTAACTATGAAGGACAGATTTTCATTTTGGCCAGAGGCTTCCTTTAAAAAGTATTAACGCATCCACGGTTGCAAATGCCTTTTTGATCAACTGGATTGCCAGATACGGTGTACCAAAGACCCTAACCAAAGATGCAGGGAACCCAATTCGAGTCCATTCTCTTCAAGGAATTATTCAAAATATTCGGTACCAACAGAATACACACGACAACCTACCACCCACAATCCAATGGAATGATAGAAAGGTTTCACCGTCACTTAAAAGTCGCTTTGAGAGCAACCAACGAACCCCAAAAATGGTAAAGAGAATTTCTCAAATTCTCTAGGAAAATTCATTAGGTATTTATTACTAAAATTCATTAGGTATTTTTTACTATATTTACTCTATTATTTCTAGTTATTCACTTGTATTCATATCGTCTATCCCCCTACCCCATAAGTTAGATGAACCTCTTTATCTAGAACAAAAAAAAACTTCCCGCATTTTCTAATCCCTGGCTTTGACATATGCTTTGAGGTCCTTCACATTCCAGGTTCCGACCCGTTTACCACTTTGATCCTCAAGTTCATACGTCCAAGGAGAGACCCTTTTAAGTACCTTGAATGGCCCGACAAAATTTCGGCGCTAAGTTTTCCGAAAAATACTTCGCTGCAACTGACAAAACATAGTTTTTCCGCAGAACTAACTCGTTTGGAAAGAAACTTACATCCCGTTGTCGTAAGTTATATTGGTTCTTGCTTTTGTCGGTGGCCTTTTTAAAACGTGCACGAATTTCTTCTCGCACTTTCTCTAACGCCATTGCCCTTACATTGGGGTCTTCCGATTGGGAAGAAGCTGAACTACTTTCATTCGGCCCGTCATACGTACATCCTGTGGTCGACATTTCCCTCCCAAAATTAACAAAGTAAGGCGTACATTTCATAACTTCATGGGATGAAGTACGAAGCGCACATGCTATTTTTGCTAAGTTCTCGTCCCATTTCCGGTGATTTTCCGAAACATAAGTCCTCAACATGGTTTTGATGGATTGGTTTATGCGTTCCGCTGGATTGGCTTGTGGGTGGCAAAATGCCGTATATCTGATAGTGGTTCCATAGGATTCTGCCATCGCCTGTAAATGTTTTGCCTTAAACTGGACCCCATTGTCACAGACTATCCACTTTGGGATTCCAAACAATAAGAAGACATGTTCTTCCAAGGCTTTGGTCACTGCCGCGCTCGTGGCAGATCTTAGGAGAAATAAGAGCGGAAATTTAGAGAAGTAGTCAACTACTGTTAGAATATAGCATTATCCATGTGATAAGCGCGGAAGTGGTCCCACCAAATCCACGCAGACCATTTCCCAAGGCTGCTTAGCTTCCCCATTTCGCGAAACCATAAGCCCAGCCGGTGATCGGCGTTCGGGTTTCATGGCTTGACAAACCTGACACGTCTGAACATATTTTTTACGTCTATCCTCTTCTTCGGCTAATAATACTTGAGTGCAACTCGCTCACATGTTTCATCAAGGCCCGTATGGCCCACCTTTGGATCGTCATAGCATTCAACTAGCACTTTAGGCCGCTCTTCTTCCGATAGCACCCTCTTCCAGGAGTTTTCGGAAGTTAGTTCTGGAAAAGCCGCGGGAATGAGCTTCCATAATCTATTACCCTCTATTCGCCACGCGGAATATTTCCCTGGGTTATTTTGTACCATCTTCATCATCCTGGTATACCACTTATCAGTTTGGGCCACTGCCTTAATCGTATCCAACACCGGTACCGATCGTGATAACGCATCCGGAACCAGATGGTCCTTCCCTTTCCGATGGATGACGTCGTAGTTATATTGTAGTAGTCGTACAGCCAAACGAGCCAGTCATCCGTTTGGCTCTTTCAGATTATGCAACCATAGCAAGGAATGGTGGTCAGTTACTACACTAAACGTAGTGCCTTCCACATACGGTCTCAATTTCTCGATCGCCCACAGAACCGCCAAACATTCCTTTTCTGTCGTCGAATATTTCCGTTCCGCACTCGTCAAAGAAAGACTCAGATAACATATCACCCGTTCCCCGTCTGAGTGGCTTGGAGATAATACTGCTCCCAGGCCAAAGTTCAACGCATCCATCTGGATTACAAATGGAAAATCGTAGTCGGGGCAGGTCAGTATGGGTGCCGTGGAAAGCCTAACTTTTGCTTGCGAAAAAGCCCGATCGCACTCTTCACTCCACTCGAATTTGCGATTTTTCTTCAAAAGCGCAGTTAATGGTGCAATAAATGTTGCAAAGTCCGGTACAAATCGGCGATACCACGACACCATACCCAGGAATTGGCGAACTTCCTTGATATTCCGTGGTGCTGGGAAGTTTCTCAAACCCTCCACCTTCTCGGGATCTACATGGAGACCGCTTTCATCGAAGACATAACCCAAGTATCGTGACACACGTAACGCTGCTGCAGTCAGACGACGAACCACTTCTCTCAGTATCTCTAAGTGCTTTTTGAAACTCTGCGTTACCAGGATTATGTCGTCTAGATACACGAACACGTATGGTTCCAGATCACTTCCCAAAACCCTATCAATTAATCTCTGCCACGTTGCTGGTGCATTTTGTAATCCAAACGGCATGAGCAGAAATTCATACAACCCCTACCAGGCACAGTAAAAGCAGTATATTGACGCGACGATTCCGCCATCGGGACCTGCCAATATGCGGATTTGATATCCATAGAGGACAAATATTTTGCATCGCGGAGTTTGCCGAGAGTGGCCAAAACATATGGAAGCGGGTACGCATCTCGCTCTGACACCTTGTTAACTTTTCGAAAGTCTACGCAAAACCGATATGTTCCGTCCTTCTTCCTAATCAATAAGATAGGCGACACCCAAGCACTTTTCGATGGTTGAATTACTTCCTCCCTCAACATATCCTTCAATTCGTGGTCGATATGCTCACAATCGCTGATGTTACTAGACCTATTATTGGAGCTCAAACAACGCAAGTTAATAGATTCAACTACTAACATTAAAACTACCGGTTAAGTTGAATCAATAACTTGTGACGAAGTTAACATTACAACTTTGGCTTCAGATAGCTCAATATTTTTCAATAATGATTACGAAAAATTATTGAAGCACTTTCACGACTTAAAATTGCCTACAAATTATAATAATAAACATAGTAAAAATTTAACAGGTGTTCATCGTTATGTTGATCCGACAGGTCCTCCAGTTTTCGCAAAAGCCCGTCGTTTACCACCTCACAAGTACGAATCTGTAAAGAAACAATTCGAAAACATGATGGAAATTGGCATTTGCAGACCGTCGAAATCACCTTGGTCAAGCGCATTACACATGGTGTTGTGTTTAAGGCCTTGGAAAAACTATTTTGACTTGAAAAAGTCAAAATAGTCGAAGGATGGGTAAAGGTTCGGGACAGAATGGGCCAATTCCTCCTACGTCTGAATTGGTGGCTGAGCCGGAAAGAAAGCGACACGCTTGCTGGCGGCCGGGACTAGCTACGGCAGTGTAGGGTAGTTCTTGTTCTACCTCAGACCATAAACCCTAGGCCTGGACAACAAAAATTTCGTGTCGGCTTACTCCAGGGTGTTTAAAATGGGACTATTTTCCCAATTGTTCGTGAAAGACCAAGAAGCGGTGGAGTTGCGCGACTTCTCAGGGCGCTCTAATGTTGTTGGCACCCTGCTCTGCCCACCCTACTTCAGCCATATCTGTCCTTAAAACAGCGTTTTGATTTGGCCCCTTTTTGAGGTTTGGGGCGAAGGAGCTAGACGCTCGGGTTCACTTTTAACGGGCTCTTTCTAGCCTTTAAACATCGTTCATATTATGCAAAAAAAAACCCAACTCAAAGGGAAATTGCTTAAAAAAAAATTATAAGAAAATAGCCATATATAATGGAAAACAAATTAAAAACATAACGCAGTCACGATCGGCTGCAAGCCAATCGTATGATACTCTAGATGAAATACTGAACTCCGATTTATATTTTAGTTGGAAATATATCAAAAGAATGAGGAATGCACAAGCAATTATTACATGACCTTTTACTTACAGGTAGAAACTTTTGTATAGTGGTCGATTTTTTCATTTATAGTGAGTTCCATAAAGTAAGTTAGGACATTTTACAGAATTTTTGTATGGCAACTATATGAAGGACTCATGGGATATTGTTCATATTAATAGTTTCAGCTGCGATTATTATAAAATTAATGTGTATAAAATTTCAAAGTCGTAAATTAAAGCGTTCTAAACTTATCGTGCAATATTGGTGAACATGTTTATTAAGGACTTTTGTATGACAGCTACCCGAAGGAGTCGACGGATGGCGCTAATTAATGAACTCCGTCTTGGTTTTGGCATAAAACTAATTCCTGTAAAATTTGAAATTCCTGCTTTAACTCGTTCTGGAGTTATAGTGAATTCAGTAAAAAGCATACATTTTTGAAGGACTTTTCTAGGCTGCTACACGAAGGACTCATTCGATTTGCATCATATTCGGAACATTCGATTCAAACATTTTAAGCCTTATGTATGCAAAATTTCAAGTTCCTAACTTGAAGCATTCGAGCAATAACTGGGAAAACGTGTTTCAAGGACTCTTGTATGGGAGGTACCCGAAGGATTGGACGGATATCGCCCATTAACGAACTTAGCCTTACTTTTTCCGTTTTACAAGTTGTGACCAAATTTCAACTTCCTAGGTCAACGCGTTCTTGAGTTATCGTGCTAACGGACGGACGGACGGACGGACAGCAAACGGATTTGGGGGTTTTGGCCAAAAATAAACACAAAATAATATAAAACTTTTTTTCGTCCGAGGCTCGGTTCTATGCGTTACAAACTTTTCGGGCTGGATTAAACTTATAATACTCTATATGTTCATCTAGAGTATAAAAAGGAACTCACCCCATAACTTTTACCGCTAAATTTTGTATTATACTTTATTTTAGGTTATTTTATTTGATTATTTAATCATCATTTAAAATTTTTATTCTATATTCTGTTCTCGTCGGTCCTGTCAGTCGTCATGTCATTTTAATATATTAAAATGATTTTAATTTTAATCATATGTTAGTATTTTAGTTTTAATTCATATTTAATAGTAATTCATTTTGTTTTCATATAAATTCATTTATAAGTGTTTCATTTTGAAAATTTTTACTTTGAAAGAGGGGTTTCAACTTATTTTGTTTTCATATTTCTTTTGTTTATTTTTTTTTCTTTTTTTCTTTGTGTATTTGATAGTTATGTAAATTTCTTGCTCGTTCGTTCATGCGGAAATTGACAGCACGCCACTTAACTTTTCCGTGTTAATTCCATTTGTGGAAAACCCAGACCGTCTCTCTCGGAAAACCCAGGCAATGTATCACTCCATCTCTGGCGTATTAAACACGCGAAAAACCGCGGAAAACTAAAAAAAACTGCGAAAAACACAACAAAAAATTCGATCTCACGCTCAATGAACGCACCCGTAATATACTTTTTGTGGATATTTTTATCACTTTTACTTTCCACCAAATCAAAACTTTTTCTCACGCTAACCACGTGTTCACGAAAATAATCGCGTCTGTTAATTTAAAAATAATCTTTTTAGTCGCGCCCGCTATATCAAAAAAATCTCTCGACGCGATCCGCATTAGACAAGTACTTCTCTCGATCCCGTAATATTATTCTTTACTCCGCTAATAAATTTGAAGAGATCTCCGATCGACTTCTACCGATAGCAAATACTTAGCGACTCCTATCCAACTTGCAGTCCAAAAAATCCCTAATTTGCGGTATTTTCTGTGTGCGAAAGATTTCTGGGTACGCGTGCACTTTGGTGTAGGTGTTTGTAAATGCGCTCAATGACAACCCAACAATGGTAAACAAGGAAAACGGAACAGATCGACCTTGTGGTGACTATAGACGTTTAAATTCAGTTACAGTCCCCGATTGATATAATATTCCGAATATTCAAGATTTCTCTATAAATCTTCACAATTGTAAAGTTTTTTCTAAAATAGACCTTACCCGAGCTTACCACCAAATTCCCGTACATGAATCAGATATTCCAAAGACAGCTACTGTAACTCTTTTTGGATTATTTGAATTCGTACGAATGCCTTTTGGTTTACGTAATGCTGGTCAAACATTTCAACGTTTCATTGACCAAGTTTTAATCGGTTTACCTTTTGTTTGGATGATGTTCAAATTTCTTCTAAAACTCATGCTGAACATATCCAACATTTACAAATTGTTTTCGAACGTTTTCGTGAATACGGACCCAGAATAAACGTATCCAAATGTGAATTCGGAAAAGCGAAATAAATTTCCTGGGATACACAATCAACGAAACCGGCATTCGACCAATTTCTACAAAAGTCGATACAATCATAAACATTGATTTACCTCAAACCGCTAAAGATTTGAGACAATTTATCGCATCAATGAATTATTATCGACCTTGTATATGCCTGTGTAAACCAAGGAATTTTACAACAGCTAATTATCGGATATATTAAAAACGATAAATCTCCAATTACTTGGAATGAAAATGCTATTAAAGAATGCATACATTCCATGAATGTAAATCCGAAATTAGAGCAGCAACTTTAAAGGTATTGGCACATCCATGCCCCACTGCTAAGCTTAATATTTTCGTTGATGCATCTAATTTCCGAGTTGGCGCTACATTGCATCAAGTAATTGATGATGTCCCAAAGACACTCGGATTTTATTCCAAACGCATGACTGAGACGCAAAAGAAATACAGCACTTATGATCGAGAATTACTTGGAATTTTTCAAGCAGTTAAACACTTTCGCAACCAAGTAGAAGGACGCGAATTTACCATATTTACCGATCATAAACCACTCATTTCTATGTTCAACAAAAAAATAGAACAATGCTCGCCTCGTCAGCTCACTCATATTGATTTCATAGGACAATATTCAACCGACATTCATTACATTTCCGGTAAAGATAATTTTATCGCTGATATGATTTCACGAATTCAAAATCCTGAGGTTTCCGATATTCCCTCCGTCGATTTCGAAAAACTAGAAATCGAGCAAAATATAGACAACGAATTAAAGCTTATATTGAATGACAACAAACTAAGTTTGAATTTACAACTTCTGATATACCAGGAACTAAATTTAAAATTTGTTGTGATGTTTCATTCAATAAAAAACGTCCATATATTCCATTAAAACTCAGGAAAACTTATTTTAACCATTTGCACAATCTCAACCATCCAAGCATCAAATCTACGACAAAATTAATTACCGATAGATTTGTATGGCCTGGTATTAACAAAGATTGCAAATTAATGGCAAAACAGTGTATTAACTGCCAGAAAGCTAAACTTAGTCGACATAATAGACGACCTATAGCTACATTCTTAGTTCCAGATGAACGTTTTGCACATATTAATATCGATCTTGTTGGACCTCTTCTAACATCTAGAGGTTTTATTTACTGAATCACCTGCACTGATCGATTTACAAGATGGCAGGAAATAATCCCAATCAACGACATTACCGCTGAAACAGTTGCTGAAGCACTAATGGCTGGTTGGATTTCTCGATTTGGAACTCCCCGTAACATTACGACTGATCGCGGCAGACAACTTGAATCAATCTTATTTAAAGAGTTGACTAAGATCTTAGGCATTAAACACTATCGAGCGACTTCCTACCATCCACAAAGTAACGGAATGATTGAACGTTTGCATAGAACAATTAAATTCGCACTCAAGTGCAACAATGCAAACGACTGGGTAGATTGTTTACCGACAATACTTTTAGGTCATCGCTCGACCATTAAGGAAGATTTAAGCGCAACTCCTTCTGAGTTAGTTTACGGTACCACTTACGGTTACCGGGAGAATTTTTCGACGAATCAACTAGAGGTTCCTCAAACCGATTATGTCAAAAATCTATCTTTACTGATTTTAAGCCGGTAAACACTTCCAATCATAATTCATGTAGGAAAGATTTCGTTCAGAAAGATATCAAAACGTGTTCCCATGTTTTTCTCCGTAACGATGAGGTTTCCCCACCTTTACCACCACCTTATAGCGGTCCTTACAAGGTTTTAAAGAGGAAACCCTCAACGTTCATTATTGAGATTCGAGGAAGTTGCGATTGATCGCATTAAGGCAGTTTTCGTTGAACACGACAATTTCAATTCACAATTAAATTCATTTTTATCAAAATTCACTTTCGAATTTTGATAGTTTTTCATATAATAATTTAAATTTAACGGTTTCCAATAATAATTTACTTGTTGAAACCGGACTCAAATCTATTTTCAATAACAAAATCTGCCAACAGTCTGGGTGCAACTTTATTATTATTCCGGCAGAAGTTCGGAACGTGTTTAATTCGAGGATGTGGTGTATGTTACTATGTGACTCAAAACCTAACAGAAAGTTCGGGAAGCGCTTAGAATAGAGTGTTACATATGAATTATATAATTAGGTCATATTCCGGGATGCGGTCTAGAGGTTGAAAAAGAAAAAACTTAAAAATGGGTGATTATTAAACAAGCCTGTGGAAGTGAAAAGATATTCGATATCTGATCAGACCTGAGAGATATGGTGGAATTTATGAAAAAGTATACAACCGCTTTACACCCCCTTAGGGGTCGAATTTCAAAAAATCTTGAAAACGCATTCTAGGTATTCATATGAAGAATCCGTAGAATAAAAATGAATTTAATGTTTGGAAAGACCTAGTATATATGACGAAAATCGTGAAAATATATGCATTTTATTTATACTGATAATTTTGTTTAATATTTGAATTTTTTTTATCATAATTACTTTTCTAATTGTTTCTTATATACGTACCGAGTTTCAACTTTCTAGCATAAGCCGTTTTAATGTTAGGAAAAACACCCCCCACCCCCGTACCAGACTACCACTAAATTTATTTATTATTTATTTAATTTATTATTTTTCCAGCATGCCACTTCTTTAGCTCTATCTAAATACCAAGTGTCAGCTTTCTATCATTATAGGTTCTTAAGATATAAACATCGGAACTTTTTCCTTCTCACTCTTCCCCACCCTTAACCTCTTCACCCCCACCTCCAATTTTTTTTCCCTACTAGGGTTCTATTGGGCCTACTTCTGGTAAAAACTTGAAGCATCTATCTTACACTGTTATTGAGATATGAAACGTGTTATTTTTGAAAAATTCTTATCCCCTCCATTTCAATGCTCCTTTACACCCTTAAAAAATTTTACTTGAGACAATCTTTTTTTATTAAGCTTTATACTAAAACCAAATTTTGGTTACATTAGGTTTGTGAGATATTAGATTTGTGAGATATCGTAATCTAAAGTTTTTTACCCCCACCCCCGTACGCCTTTATCCACACCCAAAATTTTGTCTCTACTCTCCTAGTATAACTACAGATATTTGTTAAATTTGAATTACTTGCCATTAACGGTTTAGGAGATATGGATTTTAGAATGTGTCGCTCTCGGCATTTTTGCGTTTCGGACACATTATTTCCCCCTTTACTCCCACACCCCTTTACTCCCACACCCCTTCACCAATATCATAAATTTTTTTGCAAATGGGTCGACTATCAAAGCTCTATAGAAATTCCAACTTTCAGAATCCTACCATAAGCGGTTGCTGAGATCTAGAAACCAGAATTTTTCGCCTAAAACGCTTCCCCATCCTTCCCCCTCACACCCTCACCACTCAAAAAAATCTGACTTCAAGGGGTCTACCATGTCTAATCATAAAAAAAAAATCTAATAAAATCTAAAATTTAATAGCTCATAGGGTTTGGGAACTATAATTCCTCAAATGAGCGTACGGTGCACAGACGGACTGAAATTTTTTTTTGCTTTTTTGGTGTTTACTATTAATAAAACATGTAAAAAAAAATTTCAGAGTAGCAAATTTTTTTTTAAAAAAAATCGATAGCAATACTTAACCCTGGGTTACTAACGTTTGGGTCGATTCGACCCAAAACAAAGGAACGCATGAAAAACACCACGTAAACGAAAATGAAACTACTTCATACTAACGCTAATCACTGATTGTTTAGTATGCTTTAGGTTCTATGCAATTTTAGTACGGTTTCGGCAACTAAACTGTGAAGATTATCGTTTTGAAAAAGTGTCTGGGTCGATTGCACCCACGTTAGTGTTTGTGGTTTATATCATAGGGGTATCGTCGACCCACGTTATTATATAGGTAATTACTTATTTTAATTTTTCTTTATTCTTTTATTATTTTTATTCTTCTCTTTTCTCTCAGCTTTCTAAAACGAACGTTCCCAAGATGCTGGAGGAATATATCAAGAATTGACAAACATTTTTTTGAAGCTTTGTATTTTTTTTTATATTTTTTTTTTAATGAACTTCACTGCTATCTATCTATGTAGTTTCGTGATTTGAAAAATTAAATGAATTCAGTATTTTTATGTTACTAGTTTTTCATGGTCATGCTACCATTGAAGCTATTAAATGTTAAGAGTTTGTTGTTCTTTCCGGTGTCAGTGGAGTGAAGCTCCAATACGAAATCCCCGACTGTTGATTGACCGTAGTACCAGACCGTGACCAGTGAAAGTTCTTTCCAAAATTTGTCAAGTACTACGGTCAATCAACAGTCGGGGATTTCGTATTGGAGCTTCACTCCACTGACACCGGAAAGAACAACAAACTCTTAACATTTAATAGCTTCAATGGTAGCATGACCATGAAAAACTAGTAACATAAAAGTATTAGTAAAAATAAGTTTTGCGTTGGACCCACTGGGCCCCGGACTTAACAACAGATTTTCAAGATTCATAGCCATATGGTTATCCAAGGTTACAACCATTTCATAGCCATATACGTCCCACCTTTAGTATAAGGTAGATGTCCGGCAAGTTCCCGATTACATTATTCGTGGAAATGAATTTGGATTACAATGTGGCTATATAGAATTTGCCTCAGCAATTCCACCAGCTGTCAGGGTGTTTCGGAAGTTGGCTAGAATACACCCTCTGAAGAGTCTTCTGCATTCCGATAACGAAACAGCTCCTTCGGACCTAGTCCAACACAAAATCTTATGATAAACTGGCCTCTCCAGTGAAAGTTCTTTCCAAAATTTGTCAAGTACTACGGTCAATCAACAGTCGGGGATTTCGTATTGGAGCTTCACTCCACTGACACCGGAAAGAACAACAAACTCTTAACAATTCAGTATTTATTAAATTTTCAATGTATTCATTTATTTATTTAAAACCTATATATCGTCTAAGTTACTGGTATGGTTCACATTCAAGTAACTTATTAAGGTGTGGGTCGATTAGACCCAGCGTTAGTAGTCATGGAACATTTTTAGCGTTAGTAACCCAGGGTTAATTATTAAAATAATAAAGTAAAATTAGTAATTTCGAATAATAATCATAAAAAAACAGTCAATTTCGAACTACAGCCCCAAATTTTCGTGACCTCATCACTGGAGGGGGAGTAATGTGGCGTAGTTACACAACACACTTTTTTTTTATTTCAACACTACACTTAACTTTACATAAAAACACCTACCATTTGTTCGCAAACAAAGTACACTCAAATGTAAATTTAAAAAATAATAATTAAAAAATGTCAGTTTCCATGTTTTTAACATTATTAAACTAAAAGTAATAATAATTTAATATATAAAAAAACTATTATATTTTATTAAAATATAATGTGCTTAATTAAATTGTAAAAATTGATTTATTAAAATCTTTTAACTATTTAGTGAAGCTAATAGATTTATAAATAGCTTTACAGGGTGCCAGAATCCGTTACAAATTATTTATTTAGTTCGACTTCACGTTATTCACATGATGTTATAATTAATTCTAATTCTACATAACTGATTTGATTTGCATTCGTTGCTGTGGTCCTGGCTATCGCTGCCACTTCGTCTCGTATCTTTCTCTCCCTGCCTTGCACTTGGCTTCTTCCCGTGCTCCGTCTTCGCTAGTTCTTGGCCGTCACCTTGTAAGGATGGAAATTCTGCTAATTTCCATCCACACCATGTCGTCATATAAAAAAATGTAACACTAAACATTGTACTACGAATACAACATAAACTGATAAATTAAAACATTGAATTACGAACACAAACGAATCAAGACTTACTTATTAAAAGGCAACACAACTTAAAGCTAAGACGATTCACAAAGAAATACGTCACGAAACACAAAGAAACATGAAAAAGAGCAACGCACAACACTAACTTACAAGCTAAGACGGTTCACGAAGAATCTCGTCACACAAAAGGCATGAAACAAGACAACACAACACTAACTTATGGGCTAAGACGGTTCACGAAGAATCTCGTCACACAAAGAGCATAAAATAAGACAACACAACTTATAAGATAAGACGGTTCACGAAGAATCTCGTCACGAACTACAAGAAACACGAAATAAAGACAAACACAACAGTGGCTGAAAAGGAGAATTTGGCATAAAACCTGGAAAATGGTCGACGGGATCATAAAACGTACCAGGTTACGCATTACGACTGAAAAACCCGCCGACAAAATATTCAAGATCCAAAAGTGACTATATACCCCGCACGACATACACCAGCTACGAATTATAAAGAAGGAAAATCGCAAAGTTCGAAAATTCGACCTGAGTATAATTCATGGTGGCGGAATGTTTGGTACAATATATAAGCCAAAATATCTTGCCAGGAAAGGTATCTCGGTCAGCAGTACAGGTCTACCAAGAAGGCCAGTGGGGTTACACTCCCTCTTCGAAGTAACTAATTGCTCTGATCGGACAGTTGTCCTCAAGGATTCTCCGACCGCATAAGGCCAGTGGGGTTACACTCCCTCTTATAAAGTCACGAGTTGAATTAGGTCGAGTCCATGAGATAGTGTCGAGACGGAAGAACGAAAAACAAAGTCGAGACGCAAGCAGCCAGGGACGAAAACGCAGTGACGTCATACCAAGGCAAGACGGTGGCGTAAATCAGACCAAAGCAGCGTATATCAGAGGAGAAGCAGCGACGAGGCGTAATTCAGACCAAAGCAGCGTATATCAGAGGAGAGCAGCGACGAACCAAGCGACGGAAGAGGCAGAGCAGACGAGAACATCGTCATTCCATACGAAAGCAGCAAAGGACGAAAACAGAGGAGCTCAGCGACGAATCAGTGGGAGCGGACGAGAGCGGCGACGCGAGCTGAGTGACATACCAGACGGACAACGTAGACGAGCAACGACGAAAACCAAGCGACGGAAGAGGCAGAGCAGACGAGAACATCGTCATTCCATACGAAGGCAGCAAAGGACGAAAACAGAGGAGCTCAGCGACGAATCAGTGGGAGCAGACGAGAGCGGCGACGCGAGCTGAGTGACATACCAGACGGACAACGTAGACGAGCAACGACGAATAGCACGAGAACAGAGGGCGAACCACCACGGACAGGACCAGCCGAGGCAGCAGCAACGCATAGGACGACGACGGAGACAGAATAACGGTGGAATCAATTATTGAATTTTATATGCTGGATTAAAATGGAACTGAATAGAATTTGAATTATAATAACATCTAGTAAATAAAGTGAAGTCATTTTTAAAACAAATTTTTGTAACGGACCCTGGAACCCGACGAGTTTATCCCTGGAAATTTGAATCGTTACAACCTTTGTTCCAAATGTTCGATGCTGCTCGCTCGTCTCAACGTCCTCCACCATGCTTCCCTCTACCTCCGTCCCTTTGTGTGGCCTCGGCATCCCCAGTCTACGTCCCTTTGCTTTCGTTACTCTCTGTGCACGCGGTGGTTGCCTTAGCTCTGCGGTTGGTCCTCGTGGTTCTGGTGTTGTTCGTTGTACTTGTCGTGGCTGGTTGCAGCTCGAATCTTGGCACGACTCTGCTTGCCTTCCTCCACCCGGTCCCTGGGCGTCATCTCATGTCTGGCTCCGTGCTTGACTTTGCTCGTCATTACTTGGTTTGTTGCTGCTCGGCTCAACGTTATGGATGTCCGTTGTTTGGTTTGCTCTTGCTATGTCTCTGCGTTGTTCCTGCACTCGTCAACAACGTCTTGCTACGTATTCTACGTTGAATTGCGTCCTTCCGTTCAGTTCTTGCTGCGTTGTTCTGCGTTAACTTGCGTAGTTCGGCTCTTGCTATTGTTATGTCTTTGCTGCGTTGCTTCGCTTGGCTTCTGGCTGCTGCTACGTTGCGCTGCGTTGTTCTGCGTTGACTGCGTTGCATCGTCGTAGGCCGCGCCAGGCTTTGCTGCTGTGTTGCTCTGCGCGTCGTCGCTGCATTGCTCTGTGCGTCATCGCTGCGTTGTTCTGTGCGTCGTCGCTGCGTTGCTTTGTGCGTCGTCGCTGCGTTTGCTCTGTGTGTCGTCACTGCGTTGCTCTGTGCGTCTTCGCTGCGTTGCTCTGTCGTTCTCTTCGAGCCTGTGGAACACAGGTCGAATCGATGGCTTAGTAATCCACATTTCTTCAAGAGGAACCGGTAAGTCCACAATACCTTGAGAGCAGACTGATTACTGCCGACTGACCCTGTTCTGCTAACTCGTTGTACGTACTCGCCAAAACCGGTTTCCTGACGATTTTGGGTTTCCACTGTTGTATGATTCGTGGTTAGTTCATGTTGTCGCCACTATATAGTCTTTTCCAGATTTCGTTCTTTTTCGGCTGGGTTTTATCCAGCCGTACAGTGTCACCTGAGGCAATTCAATTCAATGCTTGTGTGTGGAAATTTGTCCCGTAAATTTCCGTCGTCACAACATTAGTGGAAAAAGTAATCATGTCGCTGACGCACTTTCACGCATTGACATAAAACTTGTCAGATATGCAAATAGCGGACAAGGAGCTAAAGGATATGTTAGAGAATCCTACTCAAGCGAAATTATTGAAAATTATTGAATGTAATTTATTTACAAGGTTAGTAAACACATTTATTAATATTGGTTTTGCTAGCTATAATATTAAGGAGGACTTTAATATTCTCCGTTGTTTTAAATGTCAGAAATATGGACATTCCTCAAAAACATGCAATAGTAAGAGTGAAGTTTGCGCTAAGTGCGCGGGATGTCATCGCACAGCTGACTGCTCTGAAAACTCTATTGTATGTACGCACTGCAAAAGGAATTACCCACGGAATTGCCAGCATAGAGCAGATAGTACTGAGTGTCCGGAGTTCTAAAAATCGGTTCGAATTGCGCCGAGAAGAACTGATTATCTTGCTATCTAATAATGGATAACCAAATTAAATTTTTATTTGCAAATTTACGTAGCATACGGAACAAAATGGCTGCTATAGAAGCTCATTTAGTAGAAAATCCAGACATTCAGATTCTAATATTTGGGGAAACATGGCTATATGAATCTGAAGTACAATACTTCTACTTGAAAGGATTCAATGCTATTCACAATTGCCGTGAACATAGTCGTGGAGGTGGCACTGAAATTTTTATACAGAAAGACATCGAATTCACGGTCTTACTTAGCGACAAGTATTACAATACAATTGTAATTGAAGTCTTAATTGATAATGTCCCGACGAAAATAGCTACATTTTATAGACCACCAAATGAACCTGCTGATCTGTTTAATATATACTTAGACACATTATTGCAGAAATACATGCGACTTATAACTTTTGCGGATACTAATATTGACATACTAACCGATAATCGAATAACGCAAAACTACATCGAAACTCTTGCAATAAATAATTTCACCATATTAAACAAGAGCTTACCAACTAGGAGCAATGTTCACTCCTCTTCCTTAAAAGATCACGTCTCGACTAATATTCACAAATTTATACATTCGCATTCTATCAAATTGGAAGAATGGCCAGATTTAGACCACAAAGTTATTACGTTAACTGTCAACAGTACGAAGTTTGAGAAAGTTAAGATGAGGAAGACTAATTTAACATTCATAAACAGGGATATTTTCAAAAGAGAGACCGAATTGAATGTAAGGAAGATGAATAACATCACAACCGAGTCGATAATTCAGGCAATAATATCGGCAAAAACAACTGCGACCTCAACAAAGGTAAGGAGAACTAGAAATTCTACTTGGATAACTCATGACATTTTGGTACAACTGAGAAGGAAAAAGAAAGTGTACAGAAAACTGATTCATGATCCGACAAACCAAAATTACATCATTCAATACAGAACGATTAAGAATGAAACAACCAAAATGATAAAATCAGCTAAGGAACAATATTATAATGATCAATTAGCAAAAACAGACGGAAATCCTAGAAAACTGTGGAGTACAATCAGGGAAGCTAGTGGAATTATCGGCAGTTCACGTAAAAAAAATGAAGTAAGTACTTAAGATACGCCAAATGGACCAATTAAAGATCCCGCTTTAATTGGAAATACCCTAAATGAACACTTCAGCACGATTGGTACAACTCTCTCAGAAGAACTTAAGACTCGGGTAATGCGGAGAATTTTCAAAGAACCTGCTGTCCTATGGCATCAAATGCAATGTTTCTTTTTCCAACGGATGCTAATGAAGTGGAAAACATCATTGCTGAACTTAAATCTAACATAGCCCCTGGTATCGATGGTATTACAACAAATGATCTAAAAATAGTAAGGTCAATCATATCAACCCCCCTTAGCATAGACATAAATAATCATTTAAACGAAGGAACATTTCCAACCTGCTTGAAAACAGCAATGATCTCTCCCATCTATAAAGGTGGTTCAACCAAAGATCCAAACAACTATCGACCAATAGCCTTAATCAATGCGTTAAGCAAAATTTTCGAAAAAGTTATCAACAGGAGGCTCTTGCAATTTATAAAAAAATACTCTGGTTTTGATAATAACCAATACGGGTTTCAAGAAGGCAGCAATACAACGTCAACCTTGGTTGACGCTATTCAGTTTATAAACGAAGGTCTCGATGAAGGTTCCTACGTTACTGCGATATTTGTAGATTTAAAAAAAGCCTTCGACACTGTAAACCATAAAATATTGCTCGAAGTTCTAAAGGAAATTGGGATTAGAGGAAAGGTCAACGACATATTAAAAAACTTTTTAGTTAACCGACAGAACATTACCAAAAATCTCGACACACTAAGCTCAACTCGGACAGTCAATATAGGAGTTCCACAAGGTTCAATTCTTGGACCTACATTGTATCTTCTGTATATACACAATCTACAGTTCATTGGACTTAAAGCCAAATATATAACTTATGCCGATGACACATTACTTCTTTACAAAGGTAAAAATCCAGACCAACTAGAATTATTAATAAATTCCGACCTGAAAATTTTTAAAAACTGGCTATTAGGCAATAGGCTTACATTAAATACTGCAAAAACAAACTATATGCTCTTTAGACAAACTAACAAATTAGACATACATTTAAAACTAGAAATAGAAGGAATGCAACTAACAAGAATACAGGAAACAAAATACTTAGGGCTGACAATTGACGACAAACTTACTTGGAATCCTCACATATCTAAACTGAGAAATAAAATTGCCCCAATTATTGGAGTAATAAGACGGAACGAATACCTTAAAGTCCCAATAAAGAACATGATATATAATGCTTTCATTCTATCCAACATAAGCTACGGCCTTCTTGTATGGAGCCAGACCTCGAAAAATAACTTGGATAAAATCGCTAGACTGATGAATAGAGGCATTAAGGCCGTCTACAATTTACCACATCTGACACCATCGATGGAACTTTACCCTACCTATGGGAAACTAACCATACACCAGCACATAAGCCTAGAACGAATAAAGCTAATTTGCAACATAAAAAACAAAAAACTTAAATCCTCCATCAAATTGATTCACAACCAAGAAACACACAGCTTTAACACAAGAAGTGCGAAATCTATTAAACAGCAACATGTTCCAAGGACAGATCGACTTAGAAAGGATCCTGTCTTTGAGGCAATACGAGAATATAATGCTTTACCAACAAATATACAAATGGCAAAGAATGTGTTTCAGTTGAAACGAATTGCAAAAAAGCACCTTTTATGTCAAAACTAAAAAAGGCATTAAGAATTATTACAATCACAAACGACCTGGAAACAGAGAATTATTCAGGCGGATTCTCGAGATTCTCGAAGATTCTAAGGAATGGTTGTAGATTGTGTTGTTGCATGTTTACGTGTTTATTTAATTTTTTCTTTTTTTTTTGTATTATTTTCATTTTTAAAAACTGTTCACAATCCCCTCCCCTCTCCATTTACATTTATTAATAACTTTTATTTATTTTTATTATAATTTTTTTTTTTTTTTTCTCGTTATTAAAATATTTGAAAACGATATTTCTCGGTACGACCCCTTATACCAGTGAGTTGCACTGACTGGAGAGTACCTTTGGGTTACGGTAATTTGATTGGACTCTGAGCCTAATGTCAGCATACATGCATGAGTATGTTGACCAGGTGAAAATTTTTCCAGTTCATTGAGCTGAGTGACAGCATTTTCACCAGTTCTCTAAGCTGAGAAAGTGCGCCCAAATGGGGATTTCTTCTACAACTCTCGAGTTGGGAAGGAACCGCCCATTTTGCATGAAGGGACTAAATCTATTATTATTATTATTATTATTATAAAGCTAGAATTATTGACAGTGCCCCTATCAGAGAAAAAGGTTTGGTGCGAAACAAATACGTAGGTTGCCTTTTATATTTTGGGATTAGAGAAGAAAAACAAATATTAATCATCGAAAACCACTTTATTGTTTTTCAAAATATTCCCCATGAAAATCTACACACTTTTGCATGCGTTTGAACCAATTGTTGAAGCACTTTTGCCACTCTGATTGAGGTATCTCCAAAACATGCATTCTGAATGCGGCAACCGCTTCTTCAGGTGTCGAAAAACGTTGACCTCTCAGTTTGTTTTTTACGTACGGGAATAAAAAGAAGTCATTCGGTGCCAAGTCAGGACTATACGGTGGATGACTCATCAAATCGATGTTTCGAGTGCTCAAAAATGCAGTTGTTTGAGCCGATGTGTGAGAGCTCGCATTGTCGTGGTGAAGAGTGATCCGTCTTCGGCGGTTGGTTTTCCTGATTTCTTCGAAGACAACTGACAAACAAATGGTTGTGTACCACTCAGAATTGACTGTTCTGCGTTGTTCTAGTGGTACGGTTGCGACATGTCCCGTTTTTCCGAAAAAACAGGCGACCATTTGCTGGGAAGTGCTTCGTGCGCGAACAATTGTTGTTGGATTCGGCTCATCTTGAAACACCCATACAGTCGACTGCTGTTTACTTTCGGGCTCATACGCGTAAATCCACGATTCATCGCCTGTCACGAAGTCATAGACGTGTTTGGAAGCACCGCGATCGTATTTTTTGAGCATTTCTTTGGACCAATTGACACGAGCATCTTTTTGAGCTTTTGTCAAATTATGCGGGATCCAACGCAAACAAATTTTTTTGACAATCAAATGATCACTAATGCCTAAGGTTGTCTCAATCTCACGATAGGTCACATGACGATCTTCCAATATCAGTTTGCGCACAGCATCAATGGTTTCCGGAACAACAACTGATTTTGGACGACCTTCACGAAATTCGTCTTGAAGTGAACTACGACCACGATTGAATTCACCATACCATCGATAAACACTGGTCCTTGATGGAGCTTCATCGCCCAAAATTGAATTAAGTTCATCTATACACTGTTGCTGAGTTAATCCACGTCGAAATTTGTAAAAAATAATAATAACGAAAATGTTCACGATTTAATTCCATTTTTGAGCTGAGATAAATCTTTTAACTTACTGCAAACAACACAAATAGCGCTCGTATGTCAAAACGTTCTGAGTACGTATAACCTCAAAAATGTCCAACTTTACGATAGAGTTGTCAGTTACCAGATTGCACTACCAGGGTTGCCAAATCCCGAAACATAAAAGGCAACCGTACAAATAAGAACCGTCCATACATTCCATTAGAACTGAGGAAACAAGTGTTTAACACCATACATGATCTATCACATCCCGGTATACGTACAACTAGGAAACAATTACCTTCCAGATACTTTTGGCCCTCGATTAATAAAGACTCAAATAATTGGTCAAAATCATGCATAGGCTGCCAAAAGGCAAAAATACACCGACATACGAAAACAAAATTCGACTGTTTCGAATTACCATCCCAAAGATTCGAACATATCCACATGGATATTGTTGGTCCTAGCTCTAATAGACCGATTCACGAGATGGCCCGAGGCGTATCCGTTGAAAGACATGTCTGCCATAACCATCGCTGAAACCTTCGTGTAACAATATATTTCTTGTTTCGGGATACGTTTAGAGATTACTCTCGACCAAAGTAACCAATTTAAATCGAAATTATTCGCAGAATTAACCAAGACCCTAGGATCACACCGAATTCATACAACCGCATTTCACCCACAGTCAAACGGGAGACGACTTACAGTGCTCACCTGCAGAACTGGTATACGGACAAAGCAATTCGTATTGGAAACTAACGGAAAATCGAAATTAGTCGCTATAGATCGACTTAAACCAGCTTACACGTTGGAAAAATAAATGTTTAATAAAAATTTTAAAATAGTGAAACATTGAATATCAAATCACAAATATAAAATTGATAAATAAAAAATACCATTAAAAAATTTTACAGTAATGAAATACTAAATATAAAATAACAAATATGAAATTTTTAAATAGTGAATTAATAGAAATAACAATACGAATATAGAATTAAAATTATTGAGCGATTAAATACAAAGTCTAAATACAAATTTAAAATAAAATTTTAATATAGCGCTCCGCTGGGAAGGGAGTGTGTAGCGGATGTTCAAACATCGCATTGAAATATTACCACGAACAAGAAAATAAAAATTGTTCAAATAGCAAATTTTCGTTTGCACAAAATAACTCCTATTGTCATTTGCCGTTAAATAAAATGTCTAAAAATAGAATCTCGATGTAAACCGATGTTTGAAACCGGTACCGCATTGTAGTTTTTGAATTTAGAATTTCAAAACCAAAAACCAAAACTGTAAAAATTGTTTGTGAACTTAGTTACAAGAGTAGAAATAATAAAATCCAGTCTAGTCCAACCAACGGCGACATCAGTCGTGCCTTTTACTTTCGCGAATACTAACTCATTTAACAGAAATAACTTCTATTTAATAGGACAACTCCTATAACCCTGACCGAAGTGACGAAGTCTTTTGTGAGCTAAACCCTCCCATTCACAGAGGATATGCTCTGGTGTTTCGTCTTCGTCTTTGCATATTCTGCAAAATTTGGACTCAGAAAGACTGCAGTGCATCCTACAATATTAATATAATATAATAATACTCCAATTATTACAATGAATTAAAATAATATCACTAATTGAATTATTGTTGCTACGTATTTTTATCACGACATATACCTTTTACTTTTGACGCACACTGTATATTATATCGAAATGCCAGGTACATAATATTTCATATTTGATAACTGTACTATATTTATGTTGCAACAATCATGCGATAAAATAAATTTAGTCTCGGTCACTTGCTCGAGAACCATTTAGCCGACAATAGCTCTGCAGTTTAAATAAAATTTCAACGATTAGAGTCGAATTAAGGAACAGGACTCTAACAAGACCAATCCTATTGAGATGCTTCCTCATGTGGCAATGCCCGGTCAGAGCTTCCACTAGGGTTCGGGTCTGATATCTGCTTAGTTTTAGATAGTTAAATGTTTTTTTTTCGAATGCTTTGGCATAAAAAGCATTGTGTGCTTGTTGCTCGGTGCCAAGTCTCAGTGAATAGCACTTTGCGATTTTTGCCACATTCGGATGTTCATTCTGACTGTGCTTAATGGTATGGTCCAATGAAGTCAACTTCTGAACCTTTCCTAACTATTGAGTCGGCCATTTCGTTACCTTCATAGCCGCTGTGACCCGGAATCCAAATGAGGTCAACTCTGTTCTTATTTCCGAGTTCGATTAAGCATTGGAGCTATGTGAGTGGTGCGCATCGCCCCAGTAACAACCAGGCATGCCAGTCTCTGTAGTTTAGTCAGCTTAAGTTGAGCAGTTTTCTGCTTTCTTTTCTTCCACCAGACGGATGCCGCGTAAGTTATAATAGGCCTAGCAATGACGATATACATCCAGTAGCTTAGTTTTGGACACAGTTCCCAGTTTTTGCCGAGAAGGTCCAGAGAGAGATTCTGGCTCTTTCAAGAACTTTGTTCAAATAAGCATTCCAAATGAGCTTTTCATCTAGGATGATTCCCAGGAATTTCACCTCACTGGTATACTCTATGGATTCTTCAAAAAGAGTAGGCTTAGATAACTTGTCCTTACACCACCTTTTGGTGAATGCAACAATTGTGCTTTTTTTGGGTTGATACCCGATCCTGCTTTAGTGCACCAGGTTGCTACCTGGTTTAGAGTATTCTGAACTAGATCTGTCACCGTCTCTTCAAATTTACCTCTAACAAGAATGGCAAGGTCGTCAGCGTAACTCCGTACCGTTACTCCGGAGTTTGTTAGATCTTGATGAAGGTCGTCCACTACTAAGCACCAGAGGATGGATGATAGTACTCCACCCTGTGGACAACCTTTCGCAGCTGTGACAGTGACTGTTGAGTCGGCTAATCTCGAAGTTATTTTTCTTCGTTCTAGCATGGTTGAGGATAAAGCGCGTAGCACATCATCATGGCAAGCGGCATGAAAGAGCAACGTCGGAAATACGCAGAACTTTGGGTTATGCGTCAGCACGTTTCAACAGCATTGAACAAATTTGGGATCGATGTTCAAGAAAACACGAAAGCATCATAATGGCTCTAGCTGAGACCGAATCTGACGATATTTACGAAAAATATACTAAGCAGTCTTTACTCATTGAGGAAGCGGTATTTGGTTATACCAATACCAATTTCAATAGCAACAGTATGTGACGACCCGCTCTTGAATTTATAATTCAAAATATGTAACACATCGCATTCACCACAACGCGCGCAGCGCCGAACTTTAGGCGGATTCAAACACCGGAAAGACAAGCCACTTGCGAGCGAAAGAAATGACGCTCGCCCCAGTCAACCGACAGCAGTGAAACCAGACGGACGTTTATACGAAACCTGCAGTTTATTTTCAAGTGCGTGAAGTAGTCGCCATAGTTACTTGCTTAAACCATCCGGTACGAAGAATACGAAGAAAACGGCGCCAATCGCTGAAGTAGACGGGAAAATAATCAAAGCGTCGCCGAATAATCTACTCCGTAGGACAAGGTTAGTTGCCATGCCATCTGTTCATACTCTTTGTTCGCGCCTAACGGACACTGCACCCGAGTAGCGGGATCGCGTCGAACCGTACGAACCCTGGCTTGCTCGTCATACAGGCGTTCAATCACAGAATTAAAACTGAAACCCCAAATACACGTGTTGCCCCGAATCACAGCACGATCAATGCCAACGTAAATCGCAAGAAATTCACCCGCAGTCGTGTATTGATAACGCCGCCGAACTAATAAAATTGAAATCTTGTGTCCCTAAGACTTTAGGCTGAGTATAACTGGCCTGTGCGTTGAATATTTCAATCCAGTAAAAGTAAATGGGGAGGGGGGGACAAATAAAATGAAACTAAAGAAATGAACGGAGCAGTGAATTGTTTGTATTTAGGGACCACCGAACGCGCTCTTTTGAGATAAAGCTGATTCGTGACATCACTAGAGCTTCTAGATGACGGGTAAAAGTTGGTCCATCAAACTCAACGCTCGTACGGCCCGTACACGTAACCCGCCGAGTTAACGGACTCCCCAATCAGTATCTTCTGCGTCATATGCTAGGCTATCGGGGTAATTGTTCCCTTGGCGCCATTAGCTAGGTCAGCTAGGTCAGGTGTATTTAACCAGCAATTATCAAGAAATCACCGGGCCACCCGTCGTCATCATGTCTGCGATTGTACCAAACTACTTGGCCTCGACGGATGGATTCCTAATGTCGTCATCAGTCGAACGGCACTCTTAAACCGACTCTCGCCCTTGGAAATGGCCCGAACAATCTATGGCTGGTGGGACGAACACCAAATTATCATCTCGGCGTGTCAAAGTACGAACTAGCAGACGGCGGGGGTATGTCGACCATTCTTACAACATCACTCTCCTCATCAGATGTACTCACTACAGCCACAACTACATCCGCATCTCCAACGCCCGGATATTGGTCGGATGAATTAGCGTTTTTTTTTGTTTGTGCGGTCGAAATGTTTCCGGTTCCGCCTTCTGGTCCACCTTAATCAGCACGTGCCGTTCCCATCCCAACGATCGCTCGGACGACATCTCAACTCCAGACTCCGCTTAGTCAGCAGTATACGGCGACAAAACACCACCGGCAATGCGAAGTAACCCCGTAAACAAAAATCCTTCGACCATGTTCAACCTCCAAAGATCCGAGGCGACGATGTTACCAGTGATGAATATCTTATATTACCATATTAAACGTGGAGTTGACCGAGCTGTAAGACATAAATTTATAAATTTCCAAAGCAAGTAGAATTTTCGATCCCTTGCTCCAAGTAAACAAACACCTTATCTAACCTTAAATTTTGGAAACTCAGGTTTTGTAAAATACAAGTCATTAACTAACCGATAAAGGTACAAAACACTGTGAAACGAAAGGAATACAGTTTAGTTAGTGAAGGCCTGGAATGGATTATTGCATTGATTAGTCGGAATCCAGTTGATGCATTCTCAGGGAAGTGATGGAACCTTCATCAAAACGACGCAACTCATATTTGTGTTAATTGTTGCTTATGTATTATAAATTCGGTAACTTCGGCGTTCATCGTAGAACTACTTTATTGAGGGCGTTTTGGTTGCGGAACAAAAAATTTGGAGGGGGGGGGGGGTGAGACTGTTCACTAGGGCCTGAAACAAGCGGCGAATAGAAAAATGGAAAACACCAAACAAAATCAAAATCGTGATTGCATGAAGAAATTATTTTTAATGCGAAATAGGGATACGTAAGTTATCTTCCTTTTATATGCAGACAAGACATGAAACTATTGACTCGATAATACGCCGAAGATACATTTCGATTCGGGTGTCACAAATGATTTTTATAAATGAGGCTGCTTTGGTCAAGCACCTTGCTAGGTAATTCTTTACGAACCGGTTCTCCAATTGCTCGATGGTAGGTAAGCTCTTGAAGAAATGTTGTCGGCGGCTCCTCTCGCAAAAAAAGCTCATGTGTTGATCGTATCGCCGCTCTGCTGTAAGCTAGTGAAACCTTACATCATAAAATTTTTAGCATAGACAGCCTGTGTCTCTGCTAAGAATTCTTATCCTACGTAACAATCTTTAAAAAATCCATTCCTAATGTGCAGGTAGCAGAGTTGGCGAGCAATCCTCTTACTCCTGGGTCCTGGCAGTTGTGTGTGCCGATGGGAAATGTGTATCTGGCCAGCGCCAGCTTAAACTCAGGCCGCGCACATATGACAGTTCATCATGAGAAATGCCTCGATTGGTGACGTCATGGCTCGATCTCCATACAAAATCTTCACTCATCGAGGGGAAATCGAGGCATTTTCGCTCTTCGAAAATTCAGTTGCGCGGCTTTTATCCAGAGGGCAATGATCTGGCCGGTTATGACACCTATGGCTGCCGCGGTATGATTTCTACCCAGGGAGGGTTCGGTGTTTTTTTCTTACCATCAAAAATGAAAGTGTAAAATGACGTCACAGTACTTCAGGTCAGGTCGTGTATTGCATTTCTCATCATGTTTGTTGACATCGGAAACACAATCGATCGAGCCATTACTGAACGACTGGAATAGGGTATTTTTAAGGTGTAAAGTACAACACAACTCCGAAACCTTTTATATGAAATGGGACAGATTTTCAAATACGCATTCCTTGAAATAAAAATAATTCATATTATGTTATGAAGATCGTCGTTTTGATTCGATAATTTTGATTTTTTCGTTTATTGACTATTTTCCACATTTGAATGCAGGAAACGATGGTTAAAAATTCTTTGTTTTTCATTTATGCAAATAAAGACCGACAATGACATTTTTAGAGAAAACTTCTTTTTATCTATCGGTACTATAATGCCAGTACATTTTGCAATAGTACAGTTATTACTAGGTTTTGGTATACTGATTTGGAGGATTACTTCGATCGTTATCGTTTTATCTATTCTTGAATTTCTTCGAATTCTTGTAACTTAGTAGTTCTAAATCTTAAAGTTTCTAAAGTCTCGTGTACACTAGCACTTGCGACATTTCTTTCCATAACGTTTACATTAGCAAATTGCATCAAAATTGCTCTAGAAATTTGCTATAACAAGTGTTTTGCGAGTGGTTTTTGCGTTTTTCACTTCAAAAATCTTATAGTACTATTGTATGCTTATGAAGATAAATAAACAATTAAACGTTGCGACAAACGCACCTCCTACGTCAAAGTCAAATCAGACTCAAAAAAATATCGTCAGACCATCGATCCCAACTTTCTTGAGAGATTCGATCTTCACGCAAGCTTGTACATTTACTTACTAGTGTCCACGAGCCCTTACTATATATATATAAATTTAATTTCTTTTTTTTATAATGTAACATTTGCAAATAGATGAAATTGACCGCTTGGAGTCAAAAATGTATTTCTTTAAGGTTTTTAGACTCTAGATGAAATCTGAGGGTTTAAGTTTAATTCTACCCAAAAATTACCCAAAAATTACGCATACCCAAAAATTGCGCATAGATCGGAGCCTCGAACAAGATAAAGTTATATATTGTTTCCTCCATGCATGAGAAATTAAAAAAAAAATTTAATTTAAGGGGTTAGGTGGGTTTGAAAATTTCTAAGAATGGATTTTTTGTTTTTTGTCTTATTAAATAATACAACATGTCTAGAATATTCTCCCAAAATTTTGAATCGACCCGAGTAAGACTCTAAGAGATGGAGCCTTCAGAAGTTCCGCCTATTGGGCCACGTCAGAACCAATGTACAATTTTAATCGCGTTTTTCTCGAAACTCTATTTTGTCGGTGGACACGATTTCTCGAAAAGTTATGATTAAATTGAATGTTGATTAAATTTTGCACACTTCTTCACAATAACATTATCTAGTGCTTGAACGAATGATTTTTTAAAATCTTTATTACAACTTATTTTACGAGTCAATACATGGTGAAAATTTTATCAAAAAATGGGATTTTTTGTTCACAGCTCCGCCAAAAATTCAAATTTCAAAATTTCTTTTTTCCTTCGTTCAAGCACGAGCTCTATGAATGTACTAACGGACAATTTTTGGGTTTTTAATTTTGGATGAACCAGTCATGAGTTATCCTGTACACGCCAAGAGCTTTTTTTGGAGAGGTCAAGGAAAATGAGGTTCCGACGGGTGAATTTTCAAAATTTTTAAACAAAAATTTTACGAAATACTAACAAAATATGTATCTTTGATGTAATGAATTTGTTTAATAAAATATTTCATTAGATATATTAAAAAAAAAATAGTGAAAATACCATTGTTTTAAGACTTTGAAACCCACCTAACCCCTTAAAGAAATGAGATATTCTTGTGTTTATATTACGAAGAAATTAAAAATAAAATAAAAAAAAGATTTCGGGTATTTACTTTTGTCTATTTCAGACTGATATTGTCAAAAAAAATCAATACAGTTGTCGATGTATAACTTTTTGAAAAGAAAGAGTGTACCAAACCCAGATGAAACAAATAAAAACAAATTCTTGATTCCGAGCAAACCATTGATGGTAGTAAGAAGCTAGACTCCCTCCAATCTGCGCAATCAGTTGATGCAATACCATCTACAAGTAAAAAAACCTGCCAGCAATCTGGGCGTAACTTTATTATTTTTCCGGCACAAGTTCTAGGTATTCATACGAAGAATCCGCATAATGCAATTAAATTCAATATTTGTGACGAGCTAGTATTTATGACGAAAATCGTGGAAAAATATGCATTCTGTTTTCACAGGTAATTTTTTTTGCCCCCCTTCTGAACGACAATACATATATAATTTTTTTTTATCCAAATTGCTTTTCTAGTTATTTTACATACATATACACACCAAATTTCAACATTGTAGCTTAAGCCGTTCTATATATATATAGGAAAAACACCCCCACACCCGTACCACACTACCCTTAGGGGTTGAATTTCAAAAAACCTTGAAAACACTTTCTAGGTATTCATACGAAGAATCCGTAGAATAAAATTATATTCAATATTTGGGACGAGCTAGTAGATATGACGAAAATCGTGGAAAATATGCATTCTATTTTCACAGAAAAAATTTGTTGTCCCCCTTCTGAACGCCAATACATATTTGCATTTTTTTAATCAAAATTGCTTTTCTAGTTGATTTACATATACACACCGAGTTTCACAGCCATTTTAATTGATTTTCTTAACAAATTATGAATAGTGAAGTTTCACGAAATGTTTGATTTTGCTATTTAAAATACTATTACCACGGTCCAAATCAGTGATTTATAATCGAACTTAAGTTGTATGGTTGCACACTTTTCGTTTAGTTTCGTTCAAAGTAACGAGTTCAATATGAAAGACGATTCCCTTTCGATCAGAATTCGACTAAACTGTTGGCTAGACCGCTATATGCACAGTAGAGCTTATAGAAATGCGCACACCTCCGAGTACAAACATTTGGGGTTTCCCTGTTTAGGTTACAAACCTTTGGTGACATATCCTGGCCTATTTAAAACAGGTTGGCGTACGAATTTAATAGACGCACTCTACATTTCCCAAATTATCACTATAGCTGGCCACAAGGAGACACCATGTTTTGAGAGAGGCAAATTTTTAAAATTTAAAAGATCAATTAGTTTGAATATTCTGGAATTTTCCGAAATCTTTCCAACCTTCAATGAATATATCCCTTCACTCACATTTTCGTCTGTGATATTTTTTTATAGTATCATGAGTTTCATCAATGTTTAGGTACCGGATGCCCTTACTACTGCTTGTAACAGAATTTATTAGTATCTGTTTTATGCCCTTACCTGCGCCCAGCGGGACGCAAATTGACATATTCCGAGACGCTACGCTAATGTAAATTATCGGCGCTAATCTTCTATTGTTCCACAAGAAAATTACAAGCACTTAAATATTATAATACAAAACCACTGTTTTCGCTTCTACAATTGCAGGAGAATGGCGCGAAACTATAAATGACATTATCGCGCTAAACTTGGGCGATAGCCTTGCTAAGCGTGGAATTTTCATCGAAACATATTAGCGCGCTACGCATATGAGGAGGTCCTAGCATTAAAGAATGTACCTGCGAGTCTTAAAATGTTTGATTCATTTTTCCTTATCTTCTTTACTTTTGATCGAGTTAAGAAATAAAAATTTACTCATTAATTTTATATTACCATCTTCATATAATAAAAAGGTTTATATCCAAAATTTGATGTGTTCATCGTGTGTTTGGGTTCAACACACACAACAACGTCATAAAACTACTTGTAATTACAATCTTAATGCGATTAAAAAGGTGCCCAACTGATCACAGCTCAGTCCAGTACGCGCCTACCGTTAATATCATTTCGGATTGATCGCACACATACACTTTTACTCAATTTTCCACTATAATTGAATTCAAAACTACCGTCCAATTTGACAGTCGTGCTCTCAGTGTATATTCTCTACACTCTGAGCAGTGTAAGCGCCATAAAATGTAATTTTCATAACGTCATTGTATCCATGCAAATTGTAAGCGTGTGAAGGCGATTCGGGCCGAATGTGAATGCGCTAAAAATGAGAATGTGAATGCGCTAAAATGCATAATTCGAATCATGGCCTATATGAATGTTATATTTATTCAAAACATCAAAAGGATAAAATGAAAAGCCTCCTTGAAACTTTCAGAGCGTTTCTTCAAAACTTTCAAGCTCATTTTGAGTGCTACCTACCGACGAATAGTCGAACTATTTTAACATTTTGTATGGAGAAAATTGTTTTTTAAAATACATCCCCATTTCATTTATTTGTTTAGGGTGACGTTATTTTTGTTTACAATATGTTAGAAAACAGTCTAATCAAAGTTATATTCCGAAAAAATACTTGTAAAAATAAGAAAAGTAGAAAAAAAAGACATTGAAAAACAGTGTTTTACTTTATTATTTTAATAATTAAGTATTGTGATTGATTTTTTAAAAAAAAAAATTTGCTACCCTCAAAATTTTTATTTTCACGTTTCATAACTAGTATACGCGAAAAAAGCAATAAAAATTTTCAGTCCGTCTGTCCGCCGTACGCAAGATCGTTTGGAGGCTCGTAGCTGCCAAACGCTTTGAGATATTAAATTGAAATTTTTTTAACGAATAGACGGGATAGGTGCCTTGAAGTGACCAAATTTTTAGGGGTGGGGGTGTGAGGGGGAAGGAGGGGGAAGTGTTTTAGACCGAAAATTTTGGTTTCCAGATCTCAGTAGCCCCTTAGGTTAGGAAGCTGAAACTTGGAATTTCTATAGAGCTCTGATAGTAGACCCATTTGCAGAAAAATTGTCAATATTGATCAAGGGGTGTGGGAGTGGGGGGAAATGTAATGCGTCCGAAACCCAAAAAAGGCGAGATAGACACATTCTAAAATCCATATCTCCTAAACCGTTAATGGCACACCATTCAAACTTAAAACATATTTGTAGTTATACTAGGAGAACAGAATGAAGAAAAATTTTGGGTGGGGGAAGTTGTGTATGGGGGTGGGGGGTGAAAAACTTAAGATTACGATATCTCATGAAAAAATTGCTCTAGAAAAATAAAATTTGGTTTGGGTATAAAGGTCAACAAATAAAGATTGATCAAAGTAAAATTTTTTAAGTGGGAGGTGGAGCATAGAAGTGGAGGGGATGAGAATTTTTCAAATCAAACACATTTCATATCTCAAGAACAGTTTAAGATAGATGCTTAGAATTTTTACCAAAAGTAGCGCTAATTAAACCCTAGTAGGGAAAAAAGTTTTGGGGTTGAGGGTGAAGAGGGGGAGGGTGGGGGAGGGTGAAAAGGAAAAAGTTCCGATGCTTATATCTTGAGAACCTGTAATGATATAAGCCTTAAACTTGGTATTTAGATAGAGCTATAGTAGCGGAATGTTGGAAAAATAAAATTTTTTTTAGGGGTAGTATGCTACGGGGGTAGGGGGTGTTTTTCCTAACTATTAAACGGTTCATGCTAGAAAGTTGAAACTCGGTGTGTATATGTAAATCAACTAGAAAAGTAATTGTGATAAAAAAAAATTTGAATATTCATTGGCGTTCAGAAAGCGGGGCAAAAAAAATTATTTGTAAATATAATAGATATAAAATGCATATATTTTCACGATTTTCGTCATATCTACTAGGTCTTTCCAAATATTGAATTCATTTTTATTCTACGGATTCTTCGTATGAATACCTAGAAAGTGTTTTCAAGGTTTTTTGAAATTCGACCCCTAAGGGTAGTGTGGTACAAGTGGGGGTGTTTTTCCTATGTATGGAACGGCTTAAGCTACAATGTTGAAACTCGGTGTGTATATGTAAATCAACCAGAAAAGTAATTGTGATAAAAAAAATTTGAATATTCATTGGCGTTCAGAAGGGGGGGGAAGGGGCAAAAAAAAATATTTGTAAATATAATAAATATAAAATGCATATATTTTCACGATTTTCGTCATATCTACTAGGTCTTTCCAAATATTGAGTTCATTTTTATTCTACGGATTCTTCGTATGAATACCTAGAAAGCGTTTTCAAGGTTTTTTGAAATTCGACCCCTAAGGGTTGTGTGGTACAAGTGGGGGTGTTTTTCCTATGTATGGAACGGCTTAAGCTACAATGTTGAAACTCAGTGTGTATATGTAAATCAACTAGAAAAGTAATAGTGATAAAAAAAATTTGAATATTCATTGGCGTTCAGAAGGGGGGGGGGCAAAAAAAAATATTTGGAAATATAATAAATATAAAATGCATATATTTTCACGATTTTCGTCATATCTACTAGGTCTTTCCAAATATTGAATTCATTTTTATTCTACCGATTCTTCGTATGAATACCTAGAAAGTGTTTCCAAGGTTTTTTGAAATTCGACCCCTAAGGGTAGTGTGGTACAAGTGGTAGGTGTTTTTCCTATATATAGAACGGCTTAAGCTACAATGTTGAAACTCGGTGTGTATATCTAAATCAACTAAAAAATAGTTTTGAATAAAAAAAACGAATATCTATTGGCGTTCAGAAGAGGGGCAAAAAAAATTATCTGTGAAAATAGAATGCATATTTCCCACGATTTTCGACATATCTACTACCTCGTCCCAAATAATAAATTTAATTTTATTCTATGTATTCTCCATATGAATACCAAGACAGTGTTTTCAAGATTTTCTGAAAATTTACCCCTAAGGGGGTGTAAAGTGATTGTGTACTTTTTCATAAACTATTCCATATCTCTCAGATCCAATCAGATTTTCACTTCCATGATCTTGTTCTTTTTGATAGGTTTTCAGTCACATAGTAGTGTTGAGCGTTATTCAACAGCGCACATTAATGTGCATGTCACCTTTTTTGGGTAGTCTTAGGGGCATCTCCTTCTTCAGTAGAAACGCACTTTGTAAAACAAATAACACCTTTATTATTATTATCTTAAGCTAAACATTTAACACTATTACTATTTGGTTATTTTATAAAGATATATTTAATTTATTTTATTATAAAGATATATTTTGACGCGGAGACGACTCGGAGACTGACGCGGAGAGATGATAGGGGCACGACACGGAGTTTACTTTTATTTGACGATAATGTGTGATACGTTCGGTGGCTTCCGACTGAATGATTCTATCACGATTCGGTTCTTCACGATACAACACCGAATCGTTTATATTTTGTTAAATAATCAGAAAGTGAAATGCGATCTGCAGATGAGACACTTTTGGGTGTTCGTCTGGATCGCGCTATTAAGTTCGAGTTGGACATGGGAAAGATGGATATGATTGATAAGCAATTTGGGTCGGCTATGATACGTATGGTATGCCGGTTCAAGTGACTGCAATCGGATAAGTTGTATGGAACGGAATTGCGTTAGCATTTTAATAACTTTAAGACGATTGCATATATGGGAATTGTTTTAAGGAATGCGATTGCATTTATGGGAATTGTTTTAAGGAATGTGAAAAACGTGTATGCACTTTGAACGTCTGGATGGGGTATCGAATTATGGCGACATTGTAAGTGTTAAGGAAATTTATATTGTAATGATTGACTTGAAGGAAAGATTGAGACATGTAATGATTGAGGCGCTGTGTTGTGAGTATGGGGAAAAGCACTTTACAACATTTCCCTCCTTAAGAACGAAACTTGTACCTAGGAGTGGTGCGAGTTTCGGTAGAGGTTAAATCGATTTTTACGTTTTGAGCTGGAACGGAGTTTGAACGTTTTTGGAAGTGACGCGCGGCTGGAATTGGGATCGAGATTTCGGGTATCGACTTTTCAGTAATGTTAGCTCCTCTTTTGGTTTTCCTTATTTTCAGTATTTTATATGTTAATGCGGCGGTTAGGATTATAATAAAGAGTAACGATATTAATGAATACGACGTATAAATATGTGGCAAATGATTTGGAATATTTTGGTTTTCGTATATTTTCAAATCTTCTAAATCCTTACTAATTTCGTTTAATTCTTTGATTTGATTTGGAATAGTAAATGTTTTTGTATGTGAATTTTGTACTTGTGGGATTAGAGTTTGATTTAAGTTGAATTTTATGTCATCTGGTATTATTGAAATTAAGTTAAGTTCAATATTGGTTTCGTAGATTGTTTTAGGACTTAGGGTAGCGTATTTTGTATTGATTACACAATTTTCGTCTACTTTGAGTAAGCCTGTGGATGATAATTTTATTTGTAAATTTGAATTTTTACACTTTAGGATGATATTTTCAGGCTCTGGAGTAATGAAAATGTATGAATTAGCCTGAGCTAATTGTAGGAATATAGAATGGTCAATAGTCATAAGTTTAGTTTTACAGCTTTCGGGAGATACCGTTAATGGAGAAAATAATTTTAATTCACATCCTTTACTAAGATGTGCGAATAGTATTGGACTATTGTGTTCGCATAAGTAATTGTTTTTGGATATTTTCGAACATTGCTGTAACTCGTTTTCGTCTAGTAAGAAATAGAATTGTTTAAGATTATCTATTACAAGGATTGGTTTTTCTGGTATTACTAAACTGTATGTATTGTTGGATATTAATCTGGGAATACTAGTCATTTTATATATTTGATAATTTTGTAATGAAGTAAGAGGTATTCTCAAGACAAAGTTTAACTTATTTTCGCTGTAGAAGACATCAGTTTGGATTATATCGAACAATGAGTCAATGTATTGTTCTTGCAATGGGAGTGGTAATTGATTGTCTTCGGGTAGAAATGCTTGAATTTTCCTGAGTTCTTGCGTTAGTTTTAGCGGGTCTATGACATATGGATGTAGTTTACCATGTGTGGATGAATATATAACGTCAATTATGTGATTTTGCATGAGGGAATAGTGCTCGCAAAGAGTGTTGAAAATTGTAAAAAGTTCAGTGAGCTTTAAATGCTTATCTGTTAGGAAAAGATTGTGGTTATTAGAGTTCTGCATTTGATCTAACTTGAAATTAGTTTCCTGAATTTTCGTTTGCAATTTTTGTATATAACTATCTGTAACGTTGAGTTGGTTGATAGTAGATTTATATATTGAAGTTTGCTTTTCGTATAGATTATGTATATAATTTTGGTTTTGCTCTAGTAGATTTATTTTTTCATTATAGGATTTTGCATCATTGTCATCTAATGTTCCGAATAATTGTTTGGCTATGGTTCCTATACCATTAATTAAGCCACGTCTTTGTAATCGTGCTTTTGGTATGGTTCCTAAATAATTATTTAGTATATCATTTTGGATATTTAATCGGTGGATTGAGGCTTGAGCTTGAAAAATGAATATTTCACAATCAAAATTGGTTGAGTTTTTACTACTTATCTCTAGACAAATATTTTTCATATTTTCGACGTAGGAGGCGAGTATCTCATGTTGTTTTTTCACGTCCGTTAGGTTAGTGTATACCAGTAGTTGCCATTCGCTGTTGGATAGTCTCATAGTTCCAGTATTTTCATAGAAAATTCCTGTCCCATTTTCCCAAGGAGTAATGACGTAAGGTAGAACATCTGCGATAACCGGTTTAGAGTTGATTGGACTGATGGAGACTATTAAGATTACCAGGACTTTGAAGATTTGGAGCATTTTGGATTTTTAATTTTCTGGAAAAGAAAAAAAAATACGGGGTAGACTCATGCAGTGAATAGTTTTAAACGATTATTATGGACTTTTACGTCTTTATTGCGTATTGATATAACAGAGTTTACTCCCGATGTGGAAATAATACTATATGGGCCATTCCATACAGGAAGGAGTTTCTTGCATTTGTTTTTGTGGGTACCATCATCCTTAAGGAGGACTTGGTCTCCGATTTCGAAATTTGACGGATTTTGCTTTTTGTCATACTGACGCTTTGAAGATTGCTTGTTCTTGATAAGATTTTCGCGTGCGATTTTATGCGAATGTTGCATTCTTGATTTTAACTCATTTGCGTAGAGATCATAATTATAGCATATTTCAGGGTTTTTGGTAACGCTTGTTGGAAGTTCTATTTGTCTTCCAAAAACTAACTCAAAAGGAGTATACGACGTAGAAGAATGAGGAGTAGTATTGTGGACAAATACTGCATATTTGATCCAACTATCCCAATCATCTTGAGATTTATTTATGAAGCAGCGAAGATATTCGACAAACCCTCTGTGGCTTCTTTCACAGGATCCATTGGATTGTGGTCGATATGCTGTAGTTTGCAGTTTGGTTATTTTTAAAAGTTTACAAACGCCTTTAAACACTTCTCCTATTAGATTCTGGCCTTGATCCGAAAGGACATATTTAGGAGTTCCGAAACGAAAGATTATTTCTGTGACGAATTTTTCGGCTATAGTATTTGCCTCTTGGTTTGGTATCGGAATTGCATCAGAGTATTTTGTTAGATCATCTATAATTGTCAGCAAATATTTGTTGTGATCATTAGTGGTAGGAAATGGTCCGACTATATCAATTGATATTTTTTCGAAAGGGAATTTTGCTGTAGAAGTTATAGTCATTGGCTCTAAAGTGTATTTAGTAACTTTATTTTTCTGACAGAGTTCGCATTGTTTAATGTATTTCTTTATGTCTTTATACATAGTTTTCCATTTGTGATAAAGTCTTATCCTTTTGAACGTACGATTTACTCCGCAGTGACCACCAATGGGATTTTCATGAAATTCTTTAAGGATAGTTTTGATTTGTTCCGGAGATGGTTCATTAACGTTTGAAGATTTAGTAGTAGACGAACATGCAACAGGATTCTGGGAATTACTTTCTGGTAATAATTTAGTATCTGACTTTGGAGACTTGGAACATGATTTAGAAGATTTTGGTAAAGAATCTTTACAAGATAATTCTGACGATGTAGTAGGGATCGTAGGAGTATTCGGCAAAGGATGACTTTGAGAATTAGCATCACTCGATTGAGCAGAAGTTTGTGATCTAAGAGTCATTTTTGTTATTCTGCTGAGGCAATCAGCATTAGTGTTCAGTTCACCTTTTTTATGTATGATTTCGTAGTCGAATTCTTCAAGTTGAATGCGATAGCGCATAAGTCTTGAGCTTACATCCTTGCAATTGTGAAGATATATAAGAGGTTTGTGATCGGTAGCTAGTTTAAATTTTCTGCCATACAAATATGGTCTGAAATGTTGAACAGCCCAAACGATAGCAAGTAATTCCTTGTCAGTCGTTGAGTAATTTTTTTCGCTTTTATGTAGAGTGCGCGAAGCGTATGCTATAGGCAAATCCTTACCAATTTCACCTTGAGATAGTATTCCACCAATAGCGACGTCACTTGCGTCAGTGGTTACTACAAATTCTCGATCGAAGTCTGGATATTGTAACAAAGGAGGGCTTATGAGTTTCTCTTTTAGGATGTTGAACGATTCAGTGCATAAATGAGTCCAATTAAAATTTGAATCCTTTTTTAGCAATTCAGTTAGAGGTTTCGAAATTTTTGCGAAGTCTTTAATGAAACGGCGATAGTAACCAGCTAAGCCAAGAAACATTTTAATTTCTTTGGTGCTAGTAGGTTGTTTAAATGTTTTTACCTTTTCTATTTTGTTAGGATCTGGACTTATTCCTGAGTCGCCAATTACGTGACCTAGGTAAGTCAGTTCCGTACGTAAGAATTCGCATTTTTCTGGTTGGAGCTGTAATTTATGTGAGCTAAGACGTTCGAAAACTTCTGCGAGTTTTTTGTTATGCTCGACTAGAGTTTGCCCATATATGACTATATCGTCCATATACACAAATACTTTTATGCCTTGTAGGCCTGTAAGAACGTTGTTCATAAGTCTTTGGAACGTTGCTGGTGCACTTTTTAACCCGTAAGGCATTCTTACATATTCGTAGTGCCCGAAAGGTGTTGAAAATGCTGTCTTTTCCCTATCTTTTGGGTTGACTTCTATTTGATGAAAACCATTAGCGAGATCAAGAGTTGAAAAAAATTTTGAGTTTCCGAGTTGGTCTAAGATTTCTGTAATGTTAGGCAATGGGTATGCATCCCCAATTGTTTTTTCATTGAGTTTACGAAAATCTACGACGATTCTCCAACGTTTGTTACCATCCTTGTCTGGTTTCTTCGGAACCACAACTAGCGGAAAATTCCAGGGACTGCTGGAAGGGATGATAATTTCGTCGTTTAGCATCTCACCAACCTGTTTGTGGACCTCGGATTTCTGCGCTTCTGGTAAACGATATGGTTTTATGTATATAGGAGGAGTTTCAGAGGTATTTATGAAGTGTTCAACGGAATTAGTAGTAGTCAATTTATCTCCTTTCAAAAAAAATATATGATTGTAAAGAGTGCAGAGTTCTAGAATAGACGTTTTCTGTTCTAAAGTCATATGATCTGTATTTATTTGATCCTTCAGTGTGCGGATTCGCGCATGATCGACTTTAGTGTTTGGATCTATTTTGAAGATATTGTATTCTGAAGACTTCTCTATAGTCAAGTCTTGGGGATCGAAATAGATATCAGTTTCGGAGGAGTTCAGTACTGATACATAGAGGATCTGGTTGACTGGTTTGCAAATACTTCCACCTATGTAAATACCATTTTCAAGCTGTTTTGAGAAACAAATACATTCCTCATTCACCTCAGTTCTAATAGAAAGTATGGTTTCAGTACGCGCTGGTACGCGATATGTAGGAGAGTTAAGATTGAAACTTATTGTTGACTTCTTGAAGTTAATCGACAGATTATTGGCTCTGTAATCAATGCTGGCCTTAAAGTCCTTCAAAAAGTTACTTCCTAATATTCCATCGGTTATTAATGGAAATGATTCATCAACGACGTAGAAGGGGTAATCGATTTTTATTGATTCAGTGAGATTGATGGTTAGATATGTAAGACCTACTGTTGTTTGAGGACATTTATTTATTCCTATTAGGTCGATACAACTATCAGTGTCTACAACTTGGTCAAGATCTACCTTGTCGATTTTTATGACACAAACTTCACTACCACCGTCCACAAGTAGACTAGCATTTTTCGTGTGTAGTGAGTCTGATTTGATTTCTATGTATACACAAGCTCTTCGAGGATTAAACGTGGTCGGGTCTTTAATTGGATGATCGGATGTACAGGATGATCTAGGATCTGAAAAGGTACATTTTCGTCTACCATTCGGCTGTTGTATCATGTTATCGCGACCGAAACTTTCAGTAGTCTCGTTAATTGATAATTTGTCTGATTTAGAAGTTAGCGACTCTGTAGCGCACGACGATTTAGAAGGCAATGATTTAGAACACGACGGCTTTGGACACGATTTCGAACTCGACGATTCAGAAGGGGACTTAGTACGCGACGATTTTGAAGATTCTGATTTGGAAGGCAACGATTTTGTACTCGACGATTTGGTAGGTAATGATTGTGGCGGAACTGATTTAGAACACGACGACGGAAACGATTCTGAGGGTGATTGAGACGGTAACGATTTAGAACACGATGGTTTTGGAACAAACGATTCAGGGGATGATTTTAATGTCTCTAAATGATCTAGAACATATTGTGGAAAAACAAATTCAGTAGACAAAGGAGCAAATTGCAGTTTTGACGGTTGAGATTGTAGACTTTGGAAATTGCGACTTGGACCAACCCGGTGGACCAAGTCTTCTACTAGTTTCCCGAATTTGAGCTTGATTCTGCCTTTTGCTCATTTGCCTTTACATTGAGTTTATACTGTCTTTTTTTACAGTCCTTTATGTGATGCCCTATATTTCGGCAATAGCTACAAATTATTTGGTTTGTTTTTACATTACCGGGCTCGACTTTAATTTCCCTTTTTTGATAATTTGGTAATGGATTGGGCTGAGCCTTATTTTTAAAACATTCCTGTAAATTGTGGCCCGGTTTTTTACAAAAGGAACAAAACTTATTGCTACGTGTCGACTTATTTTGAGTCGACGTCGAAGGTGAGTTCCTCTCCTCATTTGCAGCGGCTTCAACGGCTTCAGCGAGTGTTTTGAACCGTGATGCTTTCACAAACAGCTTTGTGTTGGGTAGGAGACCCTCTTCGAAGGCTTTTAAAGCTGTCTTCGCGTTCAGAGACTCTATTATCTCCGCTGCTTCCATCCCTTCGGATGCTATACATGCGTCATTGAGGTCGGCGAGAGTCCGCTCGATCCGATTTGCGAACGAACGTACTGTTTCTCCCGATTTTTGTCTGGAATTTACAAGGTTGACTTGAAGTTGAGGAAGGGTACGCTCTTCGAGAAATTGATTTTGTAGCGCCTCCTTGAGTCCCTCCCATTTCTCGATGGCCTTGTACTTGACGAGGTTATAAGCCGTACCGGACAGCTTGCTTTTCACTATCATCATGAATATTGGGACATCTGCTTCGGCTATTCCGGTAGCCATAAGGTCGCAACAATTTACGAATTTATGTAGGTGTTCCCGATTCCCATTGAAATCTGGGATAAACTTCAGTGCGAAGTCTCTGTCGAATTTGGGTGGCATGTTAATAATAATTTGTTACCTGTTTTCTTTTTGATGATGGTTGCAAGATTGGCAATTATTTGTGTGGTATCTCGAACACAATCACAAATTTAGAGAAAAAAAAATTTTTGCAACACCCAAAAGGTTCACACAGTCACAGGATTTTTTTTTTTTTTGCACTGCCACAGTCACAGAATTTTTCACAGGATTTAGTCACAGTCACAGTCACAGTCACAGTTTTTATTTCGCAGGATTTAATCACAGTCACAGTTTCTTTTCACTGGATTTACGTTTTACGCGCTTAGGAGAGCGATCGGTTCCCTAGACTACACGGGTTGAGTGACGAAACAACCCCACATCTGACACCAATTTATGTTGAGCGTTATTCAACAGCGCACATTAATGTGCATGTCACCTTTTTTGGGTAGTCTTAGGGGCATCTCCTTCTTCAGTAGAAACGCACTTTGTAAAACAAATAACACCTTTATTATTATTATCTTAAGCTAAACATTTAACACTATTACTATTTGGTTATTTTATAAAGATATATTTAATTTATTTTATTATAAAGATATATTTTGACGCGGAGACGACTCGGAGACTGACGCGGAGAGATGATAGGGGCACGACACGGAGTTTACTTTTATTTGACGATAATGTGTGATACGTTCGGTGGCTTCCGACTGAATGATTCTATCACGATTCGGTTCTTCACGATACAACACCGAATCGTTTATATTTTGTTAAATAATCAGAAAGTGAAATGCGATCTGCAGATGAGACACTTTTGGGTGTTCGTCTGGATCGCGCTATTAAGTTCGAGTTGGACATGGGAAAGATGGATATGATTGATAAGCAATTTGGGTCGGCTATGATACGTATGGTATGCCGGTTCAAGTGACTGCAATCGGATAAGTTGTATGGAACGGAATTGCGTTAGCATTTTAATAACTTTAAGACGATTGCATATATGGGAATTGTTTTAAGGAATGCGATTGCATTTATGGGAATTGTTTTAAGGAATGTGAAAAACGTGTATGCACTTTGAACGTCTGGATGGGGTATCGAATTATGGCGACATTGTAAGTGTTAAGGAAATTTATATTGTAATGATTGACTTGAAGGAAAGATTGAGACATGTAATGATTGAGGCGCTGTGTTGTGAGTATGGGGAAAAGCACTTTACAACATTTCCCTCCTTAAGAACGAAACTTGTACCTAGGAGTGGTGCGAGTTTCGGTAGAGGTTAAATCGATTTTTACGTTTTGAGCTGGAACGGAGTTTGAACGTTTTTGGAAGTGACGCGCGGCTGGAATTGGGATCGAGATTTCGGGTATCGACTTTTCAGTAATGTTAGCTCCTCTTTTGGTTTTCCTTATTTTCAGTATTTTATATGTTAATGCGGCGGTTAGGATTATAATAAAGAGTAACGATATTAATGAATACGACGTATAAATATGTGGCAAATGATTTGGAATATTTTGGTTTTCGTATATTTTCAAATCTTCTAAATCCTTACTAATTTCGTTTAATTCTTTGATTTGATTTGGAATAGTAAATGTTTTTGTATGTGAATTTTGTACTTGTGGGATTAGAGTTTGATTTAAGTTGAATTTTATGTCATCTGGTATTATTGAAATTAAGTTAAGTTCAATATTGGTTTCGTAGATTGTTTTAGGACTTAGGGTAGCGTATTTTGTATTGATTACACAATTTTCGTCTACTTTGAGTAAGCCTGTGGATGATAATTTTATTTGTAAATTTGAATTTTTACACTTTAGGATGATATTTTCAGGCTCTGGAGTAATGAAAATGTATGAATTAGCCTGAGCTAATTGTAGGAATATAGAATGGTCAATAGTCATAAGTTTAGTTTTACAGCTTTCGGGAGATACCGTTAATGGAGAAAATAATTTTAATTCACATCCTTTACTAAGATGTGCGAATAGTATTGGACTATTGTGTTCGCATAAGTAATTGTTTTTGGATATTTTCGAACATTGCTGTAACTCGTTTTCGTCTAGTAAGAAATAGAATTGTTTAAGATTATCTATTACAAGGATTGGTTTTTCTGGTATTACTAAACTGTATGTATTGTTGGATATTAATCTGGGAATACTAGTCATTTTATATATTTGATAATTTTGTAATGAAGTAAGAGGTATTCTCAAGACAAAGTTTAACTTATTTTCGCTGTAGAAGACATCAGTTTGGATTATATCGAACAATGAGTCAATGTATTGTTCTTGCAATGGGAGTGGTAATTGATTGTCTTCGGGTAGAAATGCTTGAATTTTCCTGAGTTCTTGCGTTAGTTTTAGCGGGTCTATGACATATGGATGTAGTTTACCATGTGTGGATGAATATATAACGTCAATTATGTGATTTTGCATGAGGGAATAGTGCTCGCAAAGAGTGTTGAAAATTGTAAAAAGTTCAGTGAGCTTTAAATGCTTATCTGTTAGGAAAAGATTGTGGTTATTAGAGTTCTGCATTTGATCTAACTTGAAATTAGTTTCCTGAATTTTCGTTTGCAATTTTTGTATATAACTATCTGTAACGTTGAGTTGGTTGATAGTAGATTTATATATTGAAGTTTGCTTTTCGTATAGATTATGTATATAATTTTGGTTTTGCTCTAGTAGATTTATTTTTTCATTATAGGATTTTGCATCATTGTCATCTAATGTTCCGAATAATTGTTTGGCTATGGTTCCTATACCATTAATTAAGCCACGTCTTTGTAATCGTGCTTTTGGTATGGTTCCTAAATAATTATTTAGTATATCATTTTGGATATTTAATCGGTGGATTGAGGCTTGAGCTTGAAAAATGAATATTTCACAATCAAAATTGGTTGAGTTTTTACTACTTATCTCTAGACAAATATTTTTCATATTTTCGACGTAGGAGGCGAGTATCTCATGTTGTTTTTTCACGTCCGTTAGGTTAGTGTATACCAGTAGTTGCCATTCGCTGTTGGATAGTCTCATAGTTCCAGTATTTTCATAGAAAATTCCTGTCCCATTTTCCCAAGGAGTAATGACGTAAGGTAGAACATCTGCGATAACCGGTTTAGAGTTGATTGGACTGATGGAGACTATTAAGATTACCAGGACTTTGAAGATTTGGAGCATTTTGGATTTTTAATTTTCTGGAAAAGAAAAAAAAATACGGGGTAGACTCATGCAGTGAATAGTTTTAAACGATTATTATGGACTTTTACGTCTTTATTGCGTATTGATATAACAGAGTTTACTCCCGATGTGGAAATAATACTATATGGGCCATTCCATACAGGAAGGAGTTTCTTGCATTTGTTTTTGTGGGTACCATCATCCTTAAGGAGGACTTGGTCTCCGATTTCGAAATTTGACGGATTTTGCTTTTTGTCATACTGACGCTTTGAAGATTGCTTGTTCTTGATAAGATTTTCGCGTGCGATTTTATGCGAATGTTGCATTCTTGATTTTAACTCATTTGCGTAGAGATCATAATTATAGCATATTTCAGGGTTTTTGGTAACGCTTGTTGGAAGTTCTATTTGTCTTCCAAAAACTAACTCAAAAGGAGTATACGACGTAGAAGAATGAGGAGTAGTATTGTGGACAAATACTGCATATTTGATCCAACTATCCCAATCATCTTGAGATTTATTTATGAAGCAGCGAAGATATTCGACAAACCCTCTGTGGCTTCTTTCACAGGATCCATTGGATTGTGGTCGATATGCTGTAGTTTGCAGTTTGGTTATTTTTAAAAGTTTACAAACGCCTTTAAACACTTCTCCTATTAGATTCTGGCCTTGATCCGAAAGGACATATTTAGGAGTTCCGAAACGAAAGATTATTTCTGTGACGAATTTTTCGGCTATAGTATTTGCCTCTTGGTTTGGTATCGGAATTGCATCAGAGTATTTTGTTAGATCATCTATAATTGTCAGCAAATATTTGTTGTGATCATTAGTGGTAGGAAATGGTCCGACTATATCAATTGATATTTTTTCGAAAGGGAATTTTGCTGTAGAAGTTATAGTCATTGGCTCTAAAGTGTATTTAGTAACTTTATTTTTCTGACAGAGTTCGCATTGTTTAATGTATTTCTTTATGTCTTTATACATAGTTTTCCATTTGTGATAAAGTCTTATCCTTTTGAACGTACGATTTACTCCGCAGTGACCACCAATGGGATTTTCATGAAATTCTTTAAGGATAGTTTTGATTTGTTCCGGAGATGGTTCATTAACGTTTGAAGATTTAGTAGTAGACGAACATGCAACAGGATTCTGGGAATTACTTTCTGGTAATAATTTAGTATCTGACTTTGGAGACTTGGAACATGATTTAGAAGATTTTGGTAAAGAATCTTTACAAGATAATTCTGACGATGTAGTAGGGATCGTAGGAGTATTCGGCAAAGGATGACTTTGAGAATTAGCATCACTCGATTGAGCAGAAGTTTGTGATCTAAGAGTCATTTTTGTTATTCTGCTGAGGCAATCAGCATTAGTGTTCAGTTCACCTTTTTTATGTATGATTTCGTAGTCGAATTCTTCAAGTTGAATGCGATAGCGCATAAGTCTTGAGCTTACATCCTTGCAATTGTGAAGATATATAAGAGGTTTGTGATCGGTAGCTAGTTTAAATTTTCTGCCATACAAATATGGTCTGAAATGTTGAACAGCCCAAACGATAGCAAGTAATTCCTTGTCAGTCGTTGAGTAATTTTTTTCGCTTTTATGTAGAGTGCGCGAAGCGTATGCTATAGGCAAATCCTTACCAATTTCACCTTGAGATAGTATTCCACCAATAGCGACGTCACTTGCGTCAGTGGTTACTACAAATTCTCGATCGAAGTCTGGATATTGTAACAAAGGAGGGCTTATGAGTTTCTCTTTTAGGATGTTGAACGATTCAGTGCATAAATGAGTCCAATTAAAATTTGAATCCTTTTTTAGCAATTCAGTTAGAGGTTTCGAAATTTTTGCGAAGTCTTTAATGAAACGGCGATAGTAACCAGCTAAGCCAAGAAACATTTTAATTTCTTTGGTGCTAGTAGGTTGTTTAAATGTTTTTACCTTTTCTATTTTGTTAGGATCTGGACTTATTCCTGAGTCGCCAATTACGTGACCTAGGTAAGTCAGTTCCGTACGTAAGAATTCGCATTTTTCTGGTTGGAGCTGTAATTTATGTGAGCTAAGACGTTCGAAAACTTCTGCGAGTTTTTTGTTATGCTCGACTAGAGTTTGCCCATATATGACTATATCGTCCATATACACAAATACTTTTATGCCTTGTAGGCCTGTAAGAACGTTGTTCATAAGTCTTTGGAACGTTGCTGGTGCACTTTTTAACCCGTAAGGCATTCTTACATATTCGTAGTGCCCGAAAGGTGTTGAAAATGCTGTCTTTTCCCTATCTTTTGGGTTGACTTCTATTTGATGAAAACCATTAGCGAGATCAAGAGTTGAAAAAAATTTTGAGTTTCCGAGTTGGTCTAAGATTTCTGTAATGTTAGGCAATGGGTATGCATCCCCAATTGTTTTTTCATTGAGTTTACGAAAATCTACGACGATTCTCCAACGTTTGTTACCATCCTTGTCTGGTTTCTTCGGAACCACAACTAGCGGAAAATTCCAGGGACTGCTGGAAGGGATGATAATTTCGTCGTTTAGCATCTCACCAACCTGTTTGTGGACCTCGGATTTCTGCGCTTCTGGTAAACGATATGGTTTTATGTATATAGGAGGAGTTTCAGAGGTATTTATGAAGTGTTCAACGGAATTAGTAGTAGTCAATTTATCTCCTTTCAAAAAAAATATATGATTGTAAAGAGTGCAGAGTTCTAGAATAGACGTTTTCTGTTCTAAAGTCATATGATCTGTATTTATTTGATCCTTCAGTGTGCGGATTCGCGCATGATCGACTTTAGTGTTTGGATCTATTTTGAAGATATTGTATTCTGAAGACTTCTCTATAGTCAAGTCTTGGGGATCGAAATAGATATCAGTTTCGGAGGAGTTCAGTACTGATACATAGAGGATCTGGTTGACTGGTTTGCAAATACTTCCACCTATGTAAATACCATTTTCAAGCTGTTTTGAGAAACAAATACATTCCTCATTCACCTCAGTTCTAATAGAAAGTATGGTTTCAGTACGCGCTGGTACGCGATATGTAGGAGAGTTAAGATTGAAACTTATTGTTGACTTCTTGAAGTTAATCGACAGATTATTGGCTCTGTAATCAATGCTGGCCTTAAAGTCCTTCAAAAAGTTACTTCCTAATATTCCATCGGTTATTAATGGAAATGATTCATCAACGACGTAGAAGGGGTAATCGATTTTTATTGATTCAGTGAGATTGATGGTTAGATATGTAAGACCTACTGTTGTTTGAGGACATTTATTTATTCCTATTAGGTCGATACAACTATCAGTGTCTACAACTTGGTCAAGATCTACCTTGTCGATTTTTATGACACAAACTTCACTACCACCGTCCACAAGTAGACTAGCATTTTTCGTGTGTAGTGAGTCTGATTTGATTTCTATGTATACACAAGCTCTTCGAGGATTAAACGTGGTCGGGTCTTTAATTGGATGATCGGATGTACAGGATGATCTAGGATCTGAAAAGGTACATTTTCGTCTACCATTCTGCTGTTGTATCATGTTATCGCGACCGAAACTTTCAGTAGTCTCGTTAATTGATAATTTGTCTGATTTAGAAGTTAGCGACTCTGTAGCGCACGACGATTTAGAAGGCAATGATTTAGAACACGACGGCTTTGGACACGATTTCGAACTCGACGATTCAGAAGGGGACTTAGTACGCGACGATTTTGAAGATTCTGATTTGGAAGGCAACGATTTTGTACTCGACGATTTGGTAGGTAATGATTGTGGCGGAACTGATTTAGAACACGACGACGGAAACGATTCTGAGGGTGATTGAGACGGTAACGATTTAGAACACGATGGTTTTGGAACAAACGATTCAGGGGATGATTTTAATGTCTCTAAATGATCTAGAACATATTGTGGAAAAACAAATTCAGTAGACAAAGGAGCAAATTGCAGTTTTGACGGTTGAGATTGTAGACTTTGGAAATTGCGACTTGGACCAACCCGGTGGACCAAGTCTTCTACTAGTTTCCCGAATTTGAGCTTGATTCTGCCTTTTGCTCATTTGCCTTTACATTGAGTTTATACTGTCTTTTTTTACAGTCCTTTATGTGATGCCCTATATTTCGGCAATAGCTACAAATTATTTGGTTTGTTTTTACATTACCGGGCTCGACTTTAATTTCCCTTTTTTGATAATTTGGTAATGGATTGGGCTGAGCCTTATTTTTAAAACATTCCTGTAAATTGTGGCCCGGTTTTTTACAAAAGGAACAAAACTTATTGCTACGTGTCGACTTATTTTGAGTCGACGTCGAAGGTGAGTTCCTCTCCTCATTTGCAGCGGCTTCAACGGCTTCAGCGAGTGTTTTGAACCGTGATGCTTTCACAAACAGCTTTGTGTTGGGTAGGAGACCCTCTTCGAAGGCTTTTAAAGCTGTCTTCGCGTTCAGAGACTCTATTATCTCCGCTGCTTCCATCCCTTCGGATGCTATACATGCGTCATTGAGGTCGGCGAGAGTCCGCTCGATCCGATTTGCGAACGAACGTACTGTTTCTCCCGATTTTTGTCTGGAATTTACAAGGTTGACTTGAAGTTGAGGAAGGGTACGCTCTTCGAGAAATTGATTTTGTAGCGCCTCCTTGAGTCCCTCCCATTTCTCGATGGCCTTGTACTTGACGAGGTTATAAGCCGTACCGGACAGCTTGCTTTTCACTATCATCATGAATATTGGGACATCTGCTTCGGCTATTCCGGTAGCCATAAGGTCGCAACAATTTACGAATTTATGTAGGTGTTCCCGATTCCCATTGAAATCTGGGATAAACTTCAGTGCGAAGTCTCTGTCGAATTTGGGTGGCATGTTAATAATAATTTGTTACCTGTTTTCTTTTTGATGATGGTTGCAAGATTGGCAATTATTTGTGTGGTATCTCGAACACAATCACAAATTTAGAGAAAAAAAAATTTTTGCAACACCCAAAAGGTTCACACAGTCACAGGATTTTTTTTTTTTTTGCACTGCCACAGTCACAGAATTTTTCACAGGATTTAGTCACAGTCACAGTCACAGTCACAGTTTTTATTTCGCAGGATTTAATCACAGTCACAGTTTCTTTTCACTGGATTTACGTTTTACGCGCTTAGGAGAGCGATCGGTTCCCTAGACTACACGGGTTGAGTGACGAAACAACCCCACATCTGACACCAATTTATGTTGAGCGTTATTCAACAGCGCACATTAATGTGCATGTCACCTTTTTTGGGTAGTCTTAGGGGCATCTCCTTCTTCAGTAGAAACGCACTTTGTAAAACAAATAACACCTTTATTATTATTATCTTAAGCTAAACATTTAACACTATTACTATTTGGTTATTTTATAAAGATATATTTAATTTATTTTATTATAAAGATATATTTTGACGCGGAGACGACTCGGAGACTGACGCGGAGAGATGATAGGGGCACGACACGGAGTTTACTTTTATTTGACGATAATGTGTGATACGTTCGGTGGCTTCCGACTGAATGATTCTATCACGATTCGGTTCTTCACGATACAACACCGAATCGTTTATATTTTGTTAAATAATCAGAAAGTGAAATGCGATCTGCAGATGAGACACTTTTGGGTGTTCGTCTGGATCGCGCTATTAAGTTCGAGTTGGACATGGGAAAGATGGATATGATTGATAAGCAATTTGGGTCGGCTATGATACGTATGGTATGCCGGTTCAAGTGACTGCAATCGGATAAGTTGTATGGAACGGAATTGCGTTAGCATTTTAATAACTTTAAGACGATTGCATATATGGGAATTGTTTTAAGGAATGCGATTGCATTTATGGGAATTGTTTTAAGGAATGTGAAAAACGTGTATGCACTTTGAACGTCTGGATGGGGTATCGAATTATGGCGACATTGTAAGTGTTAAGGAAATTTATATTGTAATGATTGACTTGAAGGAAAGATTGAGACATGTAATGATTGAGGCGCTGTGTTGTGAGTATGGGGAAAAGCACTTTACAACAGTAGCCTACACCGCATTTCAGAATTGAACGCGTTCCTTACTTCTGCCGGAAAAATAATAAAGTTACGCCCAGATTGTTGGCAGATTTTTTTTAATTAAAATAGCAAAATATTAAAAATCCACTGCCGAGGATTGGTTAAAGACATTCTTCTTTCTATATTAACGTACTTTTCAGTTCATTTTTATCCAATAGAAACGCTGTATGAATGTATGAAAAGTGAACCAATTTAGCAAAATTTTAAAACATATTCCCTTTACATACAACTTTTCCAAATTTAAAAAAATCGAAAAACCGTTACCGAGGACTGGTTCCAAAAGGATCATTCTTTCTAATTTACTCAAAACTAAAGTATTCTGAAATATAGCGTCAGTTCTATGAGTGTCTGAAAATCACCGTTTTTCAGCTTTTTTCACAATTGTGAGAGGAGGCGCCTTAAAGACGATCGTCAATTCAGTTTAAATCAGCCCGAAGAAACGTATGATATTCTCGACAATTATATCCTAGGTCATTTTCATAATCCTCACTTTCTGCCATTTGCTGTTAATGCAAATCAGGACATGCGTTTGTCAGACGGAACGCAGTACCCAACATAAATAGGTGTCGTACGTACGCCAATTGCTGAAGGAAGTCATCACTCCATTTTCGTACAGAGTTGCTAATGATTTCGAATTCGGATTCTTATCGCAACGTCGTTTCAAAAATTGGTACTCAAGCGGAACTAAATTTCAGGTTGGAGTTAAATGCCTTGTGAAATGGCGAGGTTTGAAAGATAACTTGTTCAATTGTCATACCCAATATAGGTCTCCGGAAAGGTTGCCATGTTTAGTTTATCCTGAAGAGCTAGCACCCAAAGCGTAGAGGGCGTTACGATGCGCTACAACCTTTTCCGTCGGATCGAGTAAAGCCATGGCGTTACCGTTTCGCTAACAAAATCATGCCGAACGTTGCCCGAACCAGGGAAATGTGAACGATTCGCGAAAAAGGCACCGTAAAGGTCACGTTCCGCGTCGATATTGTTCAATACAGCCGTTCAACTTTATATCGGCTATTAAGAAACAGACTTACTCGAAAGATGCAATATCCTTTCGCCAGGATGACAGTGCGTATCAATCGAAACAGTTAACGTCAATTCAACAGCACTTTAGTAGTCGGAATGTAGATACGACTGGGCCACAAGGTACCCGTTCGTAGACGGATTATTCCTTTTTTTCGTTTTCTTGCAAAGCTAATAATTACCCTTGGTGGTTATCTTATTTGATCGTTCGTCGGACGATCACCCCCTGATGTTCCTCCGTATATACCTACCTCCTTTCACCCACTTCTCCGCAACCTTTCTTTTCGTGCACCTGGCCCCCTCAACCCATCATCCTTGTCCAGCCCGCCGACCGAAAGAATAGGACTCTCCAAACCTATTTGTCGGCCCACAAACGAACAGAAGACACATTCGTCCACGAGTCGAAGTGATATACCCACCCCGTCCGACGAGCTATGCACGTGCTTTTATGCTAGCTGCTCCGTCACTTCATTTGGCCACTCGTGGGACATATGTTGTCTTATGACAACATAGTCAACGATATAAATATGAAAGTTATCCTTCGTCTTGGTTGAAGAAATGACGATTTCTTTCGATAGATGGAGGATGACTTTCAGTCCGCCAGGCTTACGTGCCAAAATTTCGGCAATGACGATTGCCAACTGGACGTTCTGCGGACCCAAATCGTTACAGATAGTCACATTCCAAACATACCACAGGCTAAGTCAGAAATTAAGCTTCCACGTATCGAGATTCCTAAGTTCAATGGTGATGCAATATCTTTTACAATCTTTAAAAAAGCATTATCCATGACAACAACCAATTACCGAAGGTACAGAAGCTTCACTACTTAAAGGGAGTTTTCACAGGTAAAGCATCGAAAGTTCTACAGCAGTTCGATATCACAGATTCCAACTACGATGCAGCTTGGAATTTGTTAGTTCAGCGTTACAACAGCAAACGAGTTTTAGTAAATACACATATAAAAGCTCTATTTAATTTACCCGATATTCGCATGGAATCCAACAAGGAATTTAAACAATTGATCAACATTAGGTCTCGACACAAGTAGCTGGGGTGCTATAATTTTATACTTGTTGACTAAGAAACTTCCATCACAAACTCGTAGCATGTGGGAACAACAGGTATCTGATTCAGACACACTACCAACCTTTTCAAACGAAACCAAGTACATCGCCAAAAAGCACGACGTATTTCGTTAAATCCAACAATCAAACTACGTAAGGAAAGCCATCCAATTTTCAAATGCAACAAGTTTCGTGAACTTGATGTACAAGCTAGATGGAACTTAAGGGGTTGGGTGGGTTTGAAAACTTCTAAAAATGGATTTTTCGTTTTTTGTCGATTGGAGTAAATTTTTAAGAGATGGAGCCTTCGGAAGTTCCGCCCATCGAGTCATGTCAGCCTCAACTTAAGACTTTAATTTTTAATCAAAAATTTTACGAAATGCTTACGATATATGTATCTTTGATGTACTAAATTTTTTAAATAAGAAATTTCATTAGATACCTATATACCATAAAAAAAAAAATTAGTGAAAATAGATTTTTTTTAGGCCTTTGAAAACAACCTAACCCCTTAATCCATGACAATCTGTTCCAACTGCTTAGGAAATCACAATAGAAATGCATGCTACAAGTGCAATGACCTACATCACACTTTACTGCATTACGACCCAAAGGTATAACTGCAAGGTTCATCCAACTCAAATAATGCTACTACAGTATGCACAACTTACTGACCATGAATCAAGTAAAAGAGTTGCCAATTAGTATATGGCGTAACCAAAGCAGTATCGAGGAATTTCTGAAACCTCTAAAGCCCAAGTTTTTATTACACAGCCCACCATCATCACCCAATGATAGGATCAATGATCTACCGATCCCTCCGGGTGGAAACCTGGAACCCGATATTGTTTCACAACTAATGGTGACACCGAACGTCACACTTTCGTCAAGGACCAACATTGCCAAACAAGATTCAAGGTATACCTTCGTCACGAAAAAGGGAGAGTTGTTCGAGCTCAATCATGGTGAAATCAATTCCATTCCGTGGAGGAAAATTAAAACATCAAAACGACGAGCATACACCGTATTTTTCAACGAAGAAAGTCAAGTTCGAGTGAGGTACACCGGAAGCAAGACACATTGGTTCCGTCTAAGGAATGGATCGTTAAGCCCAACCACACAATGGTAAATTAAGTTATCTTGTAGAATAGTATAAGTTTTTCTAATTATATTTAAGTTTTTTGAAGTTCATACAGCACTTATACTTGTTCAAAACCGCGCGCGGGCGAATGTTTGGACTTCCTAAACATAATTTTTAAATGTTTGAATTTCCCAAAACATAATTTCAAATGAATTACAAATACTTTCAGCCCGTACTGTCCACCCAAATTCACCTCACCGAAAATTGATCCAGGACAACGGGAACTAAAGCATCGTCGGGCTATTTAAGCAACGCGCGACGTCGGCACGCCCTCTTTGACAAATATTTCTGTTGAGGTTCACGACCGAAGGCCAAAATTGCGCTGCGTGAAGGAAGCTCAACTAAAATTCAAAGTAGCATTTAACGCGTACATCAATTCCGTTGTAACCTTTCAAATAGGATAAATTTGCGCTCCTTGAGTTGTTCCAACGAGAACATTTAATTATCCGGTAAATTCCTAGGCATGCCAGCTGCCTTGAAATTACTTCACATTATTTTATTTAAATATTTTAGTTAGTTTGTAAATTTTTTGTAAATTTTTTGTAAATTTTATCCAATTCTACAAATTCGAATTTGATTCCAAAAAGAAATTTTAAGATTTACAGCATTAAAGCAAAGGTAAATGCACCCACTCTTCAAAATTTAAAATCCTTCTGGAAGGATTGCAGGGTAATACGAGGGTGAGCCAAATGTAAACCGGACTTTTTTTATACACATTTATTAATAGTAATAATATTCAAATAAGACTTTAATCATTTTTCTACATACTCTCCTGCACGCTCTACACATTTTTCTCAACGTTTTGGCAGCTTAAAAATTCCCTGTTCATAGAAAGTTTGAGGTCGAGTTGTCAACCAGTTGCGCACGCGCTTCTCAACTTCTTCATTCGCTTTAAATTATTCGCCTCCCAAAGCTTCCTTCATGGGACCAAACAAAAAATAGTCGCATGGGGACAAGTCTGGGCTATAGGGTGGGTGCTCCAGGGTCTCCCAATGCTCAATTAATTTATCCTTTGTCAATGCAGCTGTGTGAGGTCGGGCATTGTCATGGAGGAGAATGACCTCTCTGGCGCAGACTTTTCGGAAGCCAAGATGATCTGTGATGATGGAATAAGCACTACCATGGCTAATACCCACTTCTGAAGCGATTTCATCAATAGTGAATCGGCTTTCACCCTCGATTAGAATTTGAACCGCTCGAATATTGTCATCAGTTACACTTGATCTTGGGCGTCGATCGTGAGTTTGATTTTCTACACTTTCTCGTCCATTCTTAAATTTTCTAGCCCAATCAAACACTTGTGCCCGTGAAAGCGTATTGTCACCAAACTGCACCTTCAACCTAGCCAAAATATTCGATGGTGAAACGTCTTCATTTGTTAAAAATTTAATAATAATACTCAATGGATAAAGGAACCACTTGCTCACTCATGATTGCTACTGATCAACTGGAAGAATGAGCAGCCCGGGAGCGGCTGTTCCCACTCTTAACAAACCAACCTAAGACCCCCCCCCCACACCCAACCAGACCGCTCGGCAGAGTCTGAGACTCATAAAGACAAAAGGCCGGTTTATATTTGACTCACCCAAGTATCAAAACGTTTAAAATTTTTCATATATTGAATTCAAATAAAAATACATATACAGCGAGCCACTACATTCACAACTTATTTCATTGCAACAGTGAACACTATAGTAAATATATCCATAAATATTCTCACCGATCTAATATGATATTCATCAGATCATCCATGATTTATAAACACTTCACTTTAATTCACTGCCAAGTAATCACTACGCGCATTTAGTACGAACTAACTTGCATTTCTGTTAGGTTAGACCTCGTATTGAAAGGTAATCAAGAGCTATTTAACAGAAATAATTGGAACTATTTTAAAAAAAAATTATTGCGGTGCTAAGTCAAAAAACCTTCCAGAAGGATTGTAGTGCTATCTGGGTTAAGTATGGGCATTAACAGGCTGTCTGCGGAGGAATTGAAGTATGAGTTGGCGGTGTTGAGGGCAAGACCGTGGATAAGATACGGAAAAAATTCCGATCGACATTGAAACGTTATGCGAGCCTTTTACGTCCAGAATATCAATGCTCGATGGATGAGGACAAAGAGGCGATAGACGGAAAATTGGAAGAGATTCTCGAACTCTTGTCGAAATTCGTTGGGGAGGAAAATACGAAGGCGTGTAAGGTGGTGAGGCGGATTACAAACGGTTTGGATTCAAATCCGGAGTGCAAAAATAATGTGGTAGAGGTGCGGCACAAGATTGCCAATATCCTCGTGGAACTGTTCAACAAAGCCACGAAGGAAGATGATGATATTGCAGGAATCAGCGATATGTTGGACAAAATAATCGGACCAAAGCATGCTTCGTCTCCAAAGACACCAATCGGACCAACGCGTTTTTCGTCTCCCAAGACAGCGAATCCGAATCCAACAGAGTTGTCAGTAGATTTGGGGACGGAAGTTGCTGCGAAAGAGAGTGAATCGAACGTGAAAGAGAAGGGGTGGAAGTCGTCGGCTCAGGTATACAAATGGGGCATAAAATTTGCAGGTAGTTCAGGGGTGTCTCTTAGTTGCTTCCTGGAGAGGGTGGAGTAGTTAAGGGAGGCGAGAGGGTGTTCCCTCACGAATTTATATAACTCGGGCGTCGACCTATTTGAAGAGAATGCATTGATTTGGCTGCGGGTGAATCAGCCGTTTATTAAGAATTAGTTGGAGGTACAACCTGAAGCAGGAATTCCGACCTCCTGGTTATAATGACAGGTTGCTGGAAGAAATTCGCTTCAGGACTCAAGGTGAAAATGAAAGTATTGGCATGTTTGTTAGCGTCAAGCTAAGGCTATTTGGGCGATTAGATGTGCCTTGCAACGAAATGACAAAGCTTTCCTTTATTAGAATGAATTTAGCGCCGTTCCATTCGACACAATTAGCTTTCTTAGGGATCATTTCAATCGAACAACTAGTGAATGTAGGAAGGAAGTTCATTGTTAGAGGCTACTCGCTACAATGTTGAGACCTACGTACCACCGCCCTCAAAGAAACAGATAAACCTGTTGGAACTAGATCATGTTGAGGTCGTTATTGGAGCATCTAGTGGACAAAATAGTCAGGTAGACCGTAGCAACCAAACAGGAACATCAGATAAGTCTTTTAAATGTCTTAACTGAGACGGTGACGGACATTTGGCGAATCTTTGTCGTCAGCCAAGACGTTGCTATGGTTGTGGTATGGAGAATATCATCCGTAGGAATTGCTCGAATTGTGCGGGAAAAGAGCAGGGAATTCAGAGCACGGCAGAGCAATGAATTCCCATGTAATTTTACCTGCCTCAAAAGGAGGAAGAGATGGAGGTGCCAATTTTGATGAGTGTGGCCTCAATATGGGTACGACTGGTTTGGTTGAGAAACGTGGTATTGATGAGTGTGAGGTCAATATGGATTAAGGTTAAAATTGGCAAAAATTCCTCGGACGAGGGCAGTATTGTTCGTCGAGGGGAATCACCATACTGAGGATCGGAATGATAATACGGAGAAAGATGGTATCAAGACTAGTGGGCGTGTTCTAATCGAGGCGGTGAGTGAAGTGGAATCTAATTTTAACATCTGTAGAGAGTTAGATGGTGTCCATGTCGATTATGCCCTCGAGTGTAGCTCTGGTGACAATCGGCCGTACCTGCGGCAACAGTATATGTGATTAAATTAAAGGAAGGGAAGGCTGGCATACTCTGCAAGGACTAGGGTTTAATGTAGGTAGCACGAACGTGTCCTCGGTAGCGTTGGCGGATGGTTCTGGGGTGGGTGTGTTGGGTACGATAGAAGTTCCTTTTTGCGTAAAAGACAAGATGGGTTTGATGGACGTGCTGGTGCCGGATTTTTGGTCAAAATTCGGAATTGTGCCCGACCTTAGTCATAATAGTTGGGAATTTTCAACCTACTCGCGAAACTTAGCCGCTCTTAAACCTATAGTATACCTTCGGATTTAACACCTCAACAAGTTCAGCTCATTACCGAACTAACAACCAAGTTATTTAGTACAATGCCAGGTGGATTAGGTTACACTAACTTAGTGGAGCACAGGATAAAGACTACGGCCGACCCCATTAATCAAAGGTTTTTATAGCACCTCTTCAGCCGTGCAACGACAAGTCGATGCGATGTTAAAGTCTATGTTGGGGGAAGGTGTCACCGGGAAGGTGTCAGCTGCTAAAAGTAATTGCCATCTCTGTTATTCGTAGTGATAGAGCTATATGTAGTGGAGATAGCGTGCAGCGACTGTTTTGAAGACGCACGATTTCATATCTTATACTCCGGTATTGAAAAAAAAACCCAACCTTTAAATACTACGCTACTATTTGCATTTCACTGCCACCGCGCATGAAACGCTCCATACAAAAATGTTCAATTTTGCACCAAAATGCTTCAAAATGCTTTATACAGAAACGGCGTCTTGCGATCTCCGTTAGTTATATCTCTATGCTCGTAGTGCATTTACGGTCATTCGATACTGACTCTCGACTTTAATCACAACTGCATCTTTAACAACGATGACTAGTAAGTGAGTTAGCTATTGCAAAACAAAGTGACATTCGTGGATTAATCAGCCGTGCGGTGATAAACATAAAAACAATTAGAAGCGAAGAAGCGTACGCTCGAGAACATTCAAACGAGAATAAATATTCTCGATGCTAACTGGAAGAGGTTCCAAGAACAAAATGAACTTCTGTTAGTAGTGGAAATCGAGGATCGAGCCAACTTCCGCTATTTCATCGATGACATTAACAGAGAATGCGAGGAAGAATACGTTAACGCAAGATGCGAAATGCTTGTGTATTTAAAAGAATTAAAGTCAAAGAGTGAAGAAAAAGGAGCAAGTGCCGAACAACACGGAAAAATCCCATTAAATTTTCGTCAATTACCGCGCATTAATCAACGTCGATTCTCAGGGTCATGTCGTGAGTGGCGACAGTTTCATGACCTCTTTACGTCCATGATATGTAAAACTCAAGAAATATCTTCACGCATATAGGCGCGCGACCGATAAAAAAATGGAGTACGCTTCCAATCTTGAAACTAGCGACCCACTGCGCTTATGGCGATACTCCACCGCGAACTATGTTGGCATTGACAGACATGAGCGTGAGGCTACGAGATACTGGTGGCTCAATCAATAAGGCGTTTAGTTAGTTTTTCTAAAATAAGTTAATTAAAAGTAATTAAGCTAACCCAAAAAATAAATGAAACTGGAATAAGTGCTAACCTTGTTAGCAGCTTCCCTAGTTATAAGGCATGCCGAACCGAGACATTTGTTACAGGAACTGATAGCCTTCAGCTATCGGTACAAGTGACGAATGGCTCGGCCCGGAATAGTTATAAGAAAAATTTATGTATGAAAAATTGTTAAGTTTAAGAAACATTGTAATAAATTATATAAAGTGATTCTTATCCCGCCTAAATAATTCCTTCTCGATGCATTAAAAATGCAAATATTGTATGCTGGACTGGGCTGTCCGCGGCTGGGAACGGTGGTTTCTGCTCTACTATTCTCGAATAGTGTAGCATGATGCTGCTGTCCCCGGCGGCGGAGAGTTAGGCTCAAACCTTAGTTAGTATGTAAGAATTGTATATATTTAGTATAAGTAAAGTAGAATGAAATTTATGTAATATTGGATTGTTTTTGCCATTTTACCCAATAGTGTGTTTTAATGATAAGTATACATTAACATTATAATTAAATAAAGTGACTCTGATCCCCCCCCCCCAAAAAAAAAACATCCCTATGACAAAATGTATATCTTACAGTGCCCATTGAGGCCATTAAGAACGGTAGCAGCTTAGATATAGACTAATTTTAGCTTTAGGATTAAGATTGAAAAACTGTTAGCATTAAGAATTTTCGGCAAATAAGGCACTTTTAAAACTAAAACTCAAGAAATATCTGACGTCGAGATAATGCAATACCTCAAGATGAGTGTAAGTGGCAAAGCAGCGCAATTAGTCATAAACTTTGACGTTTCTTGCGACAACTTCAAATGAGCGTGGCAAGTGCTTATCGTATATCGGTATAAAAATAAAAGAATATTAATTGACACACACCTTTCGTCATTATTTTCAATACCGAAGGTAACTAATCAATCATCATTTGAACTTGAGACAAATCTCGGTGAAGTCAAAGAAGGTCTAGGTGCACTTCGGGCGCTCGAATGTCCCACTGACTCCTGGGATTGCATAGTCGTTTACATGATGACTCGAAAAATCGATTCAGAGTCTCTAATTGATTGGGAGATGCAGTTGGGTACCGAAACTCTATTCGCGACGTTCAATAAAAAGGAAATATTTATGCTATAATTGTCTCGGTCCGAACCAGTTCCGGAACTGTCGAACAGATAAACGGGGCTGAACATGTGGTACATCAATCCATCGGTCAGGCAATAGGGGAAGGTGCTGTCCCTGGGACCAAATGTATCTCGGTCCAAACGTCAATTCCAACTAAACTTTAGCTGCTGGAAAAAAAGTTTCTTCAATGAAAGATTGCCAAATGCGTAGGCTTTAGTTTCAGTTTATTACAGTGAGCCTAGAAGATAAATTAATTCAGATAAAACAAAAGAAGTGATTTTTGGACATAAAAGTTTTTATTTGTTAGTTCAGTAATTTTTTTTTTTCTAAGTCGTGTATAATTATTACTACTATATAGCAGTTTTAACTGGTAAGACCACTAATTCATTGTGGTCTTGACCGTAAATTTAATCGATTCTTACCATTAGAAATAATTAAAAAAAAATGTTTGTAGTAATGGGTGATGGGATGTATCTTGGCCCGTTTTTTTGGACTTGGACTTTGTAAGCTACATACATTAAAAAAAAATTGTAGCCAAAAGGGACTTTCTTGCTGAAATAACATCTTCAGAGGTAGTAGGGGGATTTTAAAGCAGACAGCGCCGAATCCTCTTTTACACTACTGTTTATTTCAGCTAGAAAAACTATTTTCTAAAGTTGCTTATTCTTATTATGAATTTTTCTTGTTTTTTTTTTTAACCTTGTTGTGTTCGAGGCCTTGGAAGAATTATTTTGACTTGAGAAAGTCAAAATAATTGATAGGAGAATGAAGGTTCGGGACAGAAGGGCCAATTCCACTTAAGTCCGAATCGGTGGCTGAGTTCAGCTGGTGCGACGCTCTTGCTGGCGGCCGGGACTAGCTACGGCAGTGGGGGGGTACTTGCTATAACTCAGGCCATTAAACCCTAGGCCTGTACAACAAAAATTGTAAGCGCCGACTTATCCAAGGGTAGGTAAAAATTGGGATTATTTTCCCAATTGGTCGTGAAAGACCAAGAAGCGGTTGGATGGCGCGGCTCCGCGATTTGTCAGGGCGCTCTGGTGTTAATAGCGCCCTGCTCTGCCCACCCTACCTCAGCCACGACTTTCCTTTAAATATTTCGCGTCGTGGCCCCTTATTGAGGTTCGGGGCTAAGGTGCTAGACGATCGGGTTCATTCGCGATGGGCTCTACTTAGCCTCTAAGCATCGTAAAAATTATGAACAACAAAAACCCAACCCAAAAAGAAATTGCTGAAAAACAAAAGAAAATAGCCAAATATAATGAAAAAAAAAATAAAAAACTTACCCCATAATTTTTTTGCTGCTAAATTTTTGAATTATCTTTTATTTTATTTATTTTATGATTGATTATTTTAATTTATTCCGTCCCGTCCTTGTCATGTCTTGTAAATTTTTTTTTTCTTTTAATTTTATATTTTAATTCTATTTTTAATGTTATATTTTATGTAGTATTTAAATTTAAGTTTTAATTTTTATTTTAAAATTCATTTGTTATTTATTCTAGCTTTGCATATTTAAGTTTAATTTTTTTTTGTTTTGAAAATTCATTTCATTATTCGGCCACTTCAGAACTCATTCGTCGTTTCATTTCTTTCAGGATGCATTCAATCTTTTTAAATTCACTCGTTTTAATGGTTCTGATCGACTGAATCAATTCCAGGCGATTCAAACGATTTCACGACAATTCGCTTATTGTCAGACATTAACACTTTTTCTTAGCAGCAAAATTTTCAGCCCAGTCTGCTCCGCACGAAAATCTACGCAACGATTCCACCCGACACTAACCCAACGCCAACCTCACACACACCTCCAAAGGCAGGGTATATATATATCGCTGTGCGAGCACATCCACTTATTCAACTAATTCATGTCTCTACTACGTAAATACATGCGCTTTCTTTATTTCTTTTCTGATGATTGCGTGCAATTCTAAAACTCTTCCGGTTCACATATAGCGAACTTTCCTGCTCACTGAGGCATAAACGTCAAATCGATCAAATAACCCAATTCATTGAAAACTGGAGGGCGCACACAAAACGAACGAAATGAACACGTGTATTAACGAGATCTGAGAGTAGCGGACCGCGTAAAGTTTCGAATAAAATCACCAGATATCTTTCTTGGCGGTCGGCAATCGGTCAAATTCGATATGCCAAGTCCTATTGCGGCAAAGCGGCTCAAGAAGTCGAAAAAAGACTCGACACGGGAATGACGGTGACCGTTGCTCTACTCCCGAGAATTACGCACCGACTCGCTATCAAACTATAGACCGACCGTCTCACGATCAAAATGGCACTTTCCAGGAAACCTTTTCGCCGATGCAAATGATCGCGTTTATTCGTTCGATTGAAATCCGGACTTTTACAAAATTTCCGTCGAGAAAACTCTCTCCCCGTACACGACACGAACACTGGAAAACCTTTTTTCTTATTTTGCTTTTTCTACACTGTATTTTATACACTATTTCGATGCGTTATCATTAAAATTTAGTATTGCGATACACTTCAATATTTGCAGCACGCATATTAAAATTTGTTCGCTTAAATTACTTCCATCGAAGCCCGGCAATGGATCATCGTTATTCGCGAAATGATGGAAGAAAATCACTGATTTTACAACCTCAAAACTAAATGGGAAAGGTGATGAAATGGAGTGTGTTTATAGTGCTGTTATTTATTTCAGGAATATCTGGCGATTCAGGTGGATATTTATATCCCAAGTATAATATTATTAGTAAAACCAATTCTACAGTTGAACTATTCTGCTGCTTATATCAAGCCAATGAGACATTCAACAGCAATTTTTTTGTCTTTCATTGGTAATTATAATTATCAAAAGAATGTTGAGATTGTAAATGCGACAACGTATCGTACCAATCTATAGCCGGATCGCGTAGAGATTTCTTTGTTCGGAATCCAGAATGGAATAGAAATTGTGAAGCTAATTGTACGCCTAATAATGATAATTCTTCTGTTTGCGGTGTCAATTTTTTTCGCCCCGTGACGATGGAACACTGCACGTTACTAACTTTCGGATAAAACTGAAGAGTTCAGTTGAAAACAGACTTCTCGAATGTAGGAAACGAATATTTTGCGTTCTGACACTTTCCTATAGGCTTTGGCATTGGAAATATCAAATTTCGGCTTTCCGCTAATGAGAGTTGTTCGACACTTTTTAGAACCGCCTGATACCATGTGCTGTTACTTCCTGGCGCCGGAACCGTTTTACCACCTTTCAATGGAAATTTTTCCACAGTCAACTTTAGAAAACATCGTGGCCAAATTTTAGCTTGAAATTTCATTACATTTACACATACACTGGGTCGGGCTACCGAATTTCGATGCGTTTCCGTTGCACTTTTAGGCGATCAGTCGACAATTTTTATTTTATTCGAGAGAAAGAACTTTCACATCACACAGCACTTCGTGTCGTTTTCACAGCTTCCTCGACTTTTTTTCTTTCCGGCCTCTACCAAGCAACGGCTCTTTTTTTTTCGCCTGTATTGGTATGCTGTGAAGTTGGTCGCGGTGGTTCATGCGATCCCAATTTTGACGCGCCGAGGTTGGTGTAATTTGTAGAGGTGTTTACACTATGTCGTGACATTATTGTGATCGCAAGTTGCGACGACTCAACAACCTATAACTACGAGATTTTTTTATTTTCAAAGAAAAACATAAATTAAATTAAATAAAAGAATGTTATAATATTACTCAGGATTTCGACTTTAAAATTGAATTATTTTTTATAAGGTCCAAGGTACAAATAGCAGCGGACCGAGGTACAACCTATAGTTTTACCTTGGTCCGTTTGAGGTTCACTCCAAAAACCGTTTCAGGATCCACCAAATTTAGTCACAGCAGTTCCAGCTATAATTAATTTTGTGGTTAAACAAATAAGCTTTCATATGTACTATTTCCTAATTTACATTTGCTATTGGTTTAATAGATTTAAGGGTTAATGTAAGATTTGGACCGAGGTACAGCACCTTCCCCTACAGTAAGTGATCAAATATCTAGTGCTTAATTAAACCAAAGATCAAATGTAGTATCTAGCTACTCGCGTTGACACTGCCGTTACAAACCATCACTAGCGTCGTAACGATGGGCAAGCTCAAACCTTCGCTTCGACTCATTCTGCTCTCGTTTCAATAAAGTATACGCCAATCCTGTTTGCTACTGCATTCGCGTCAAGGTCACCTCATGCTATGGCGAACAACATAAGGTTCGAGCTCTTCTAGATCATGGATCCGATGTATAGTTTGTAACAGAGCATCTCTCACAACGTTTGAACTTGCCGCAATAACGTCTATCTCTACCAATTAATGATATTTTAGCACAACGCTCGACAGTATCCCGTGGACTAATGAGCATCAATATAAATTCTTGTGTGGATCATACGTTTTCACTCAAGATAGACGCCTACGTGCTTACAAAGCTATCTTCCTATTTGCCGCCAATCCGAGTCGTATAAAATCCATGGTCACATCTTGAAGGTCTCGAGCTTGCCGATCCAGAGTTTTCAGCACCAACTGAGATTGATCTTATTCTCAGCGCGGAAGTGTATAGCTCAATTCTCGAGGAAGGGCTTCGTACAGGCGGTCCCGGAAGTCCAATTGCTCAACAGACTTCTCTAGGATGGATCTTGTCGGGATCAGTCTCGTCTAAATTAAACACGGAAGCCTGCTAAGGGACTGCAATGCTCCATCGATCACGAACTTGACAATTTGGTCCAAAGATTTTGGACTCAAGAAGGAACTAGCAGCAACACAAGCAGTACCATGTCAAGTGAAGAAATTCAATGCGAACAACATTTTACTGAAACGCTTTCTCGAACATCTGAAGGACGCTACACCGTGCGTTTACCTCTCAAGCGCCTTCCAGATTATCTCGGAGACTCTTACAAACCAAGCGCTTCCAAACAAGCGCTTCTTCGCCAGGAGAAGCGGTTTGTGATTGATCACTCTCTAAAATCCGAATACAGACAGTTTCTGTATGAGTACCAATTTCTCGATCACATGACAATCGTCTCGGATTCAACACTTGGGCAACATCCAGTGTTTTATCTTCCCCATCACGCCGTGGTACGTGAGAGTAGTTCGACCACTAAAGTGCGTGTGGTGTTTAATGGATCACATCGCACAAATTCAGGAATTTTAATTAACGATTTGCAACACGCCGGACCAAAACTTCAGACTGATTTGGCTGACGTTATAACTCGATGGCGAAGTTATCCTTACGTATTAGCAGCAGCTATCCAAAATATGTACCGTCAAATTCTACACGAAAACGATTGGAACTTGCAGCATGTCCGGAATCCCAGTTGGTTTCGTACCATCTTTGCACTGTAACCTTGTAACGACTCGATTTCCGGGGCATGCTCATCGGGTGCCAAGATTCGTTACAAACATTTATTTAGTATGACTTCATCTTTCTTTATTTAGTAAATTCAGTTTATATGGTAAATAATTGGATTCTAGTTCTAGCGTTATGCTATTTAGTTTATGTTAATACTAATGGAACTGGTACGATTTCATCTAGTACGCTTCGCCTCTCAAAATCTCTACAGCGTGTCTCGCCTCGTTGCTTTCTCGCTCGCTGCTTGGCTCTGCGCTTCTCGTATCGCCTTCTTGGTCCTCGTCGCGCTTTGTCGCGTCTCCTTGCTCGTCGCTTTTTCTCTCGATGACCCTGCGCTTCTTGCGTGGCCTCCTTGCTTCCTCGTCTCGCTTGTTGTGTCTCCTTGCTCGTCGTTCCCGATGAATCTCTGCTTGACTCTGCGTAACTTTCCGTGTGTTCCACGCTGACTGGTTGGCCATTCCAAGTTTAAGCAGACTCTCAGGAGCCACAGGCCTTCAAATGGATTGGCATGGACAGTAATAGCCGATGCTTTCCTCGTATCGACGTCTTGAGTTTGGCTCCGTGCGTATGTTCACGATTACCAGTTGGCCGTTCTGTGTTCAAGCGGACCCTCAGGAGCCACAGACCTTAAAACAGTTTTGGCATGGCCGGTGCTAGTCGTACTCCAGTCTTTCGATTCTTTGGAGACTATGGTTTGGCGGACTCTCAGGAGCCGCAGGCCCAAAACCCTAGGTTGATTATCGATTACGAGGTCAGTTTTCGTCTTGAGAATTCCAAACCGCGACTACTGGCTGAAGCTTCGCCGACCGCTTGCCTTCTGCTCGTTCGTTGTAGGCTATATACTGGCCAGAACACGGGCTGTCTGCGAATTATATCGAATATATAAAAAAAATATTTATTTCAATAGTTATTGCTTGATACTAGTTCCAGCTTTAAGGTTAAATTAAGGACTGACATAGAGTATTGTTTAGTTTCGGAAGAAAATTCGGTTTTCCGATACTTCTTCGTTGGGGATTGCTTACATGCTGCAGATGTAGTTTCTATTTTTAGTTACTCGAATAAGGAAATTATAACTATTTGATTGTTGATGTGCTTATCTTTTATTATTGGCATGTGTGCGCAGCTTGATGTGCCGGATGGGCTTAATGTGAAGGCTGGCGTAACTCATGTACGATGAAAATCATACGGCTGGTAGCACTGATGCCCACTGATAAGTATTCGTAACCTATTATACAGGGTGTAACTAGTACTGAGATTCAAACGAAAATGGGAGATAGAGGAACTTGTCCTGAGTAGAAAATCGTTCTACACATACTCCCGTTTTTGCACCGTTAAGGAGATAGCGCGATTTTAAGGACGAAGGCTTTTCATCGTAGCTGTGATCACTGTTTGATCTCTAACTTCTGCTGTACTTAGCGTAACGTAATAATTCTGGGCACGTTGGAAAGGACACAAATTCTTCTTTCTAATTGATATCAACTGTGTCAATCAGTGTTATACTTTTTGAGAAAAATTCATTTAAATGACACAAAAATTATAAAAAATTTAAAGAAAATAAAAAAAAAGTCCTGTTTTCTCCAAGAAGGACCTAATTAACCACAATATTTTATTACATTTTCGGAAAGTCCATAAAATTTCACTATTAGTTTGATAACAGGATTTCTTCATATTTGCAACAACAAGTGAGTTCCCTGCACATGTTGGAAATACACCGGATCGCGACAACGCCGGATCTAAAGATCGAAACTTGAGATGGCTTTAAAATGTGTTGCTGCGTTACATTAATCAACAGAACCTATTAGATAATTTTGCCCGTGTTATTATTACTCAATTCTATATTGGCATTTTATGTTTATGTCCGAGTTATATGTGCTTGACATAATTTCGTAGTTCATAACCATAAATGCAATTATTCATTTTTCGTATAGTAAATTTTCGATTTCCGTGATGTGCAATTTGTAAATATAGAATATGGGCTAGCATGTCATGTATGCAGCTCTAAAATGTATATAAGCTTAAGTTTTGTATAATAAATCAAGTAGTCCATTATCAGCAAAGCGTCTTTTCGTTATCAAGCGTAGTTTCATTAGCAAGCGTCCTTCAGTATCAAGACAGTCTCTTCCTTTCTAGATATCCATACAAGGAGAAGCCCTTGTATTAACAAAATGAAAGACATAACCGGTTTCGATTCGATCCAGGTCTAGAAGTTGGTTTGGATCGATCCGATCTGCGTTTACATGCGATCTTAGATTTTTTAACCAGTCACATATGATGACCCATTAAGTGCAAATCGAGTGGTAAAAGGTGAGTTAGCAAACCGCACAAGCGACGGGAAGACTCGGTTGATGAAGATAGTAAAGCCATCTCAAAAATTAGGAGCTGGAGGACGCGATCTTTGGATCGAGACGGTTGGCGGCGAAGACTTCAGGAGGCCAGGGCCCGACTTAAGCAGTCGCGCCATTGATGATGAGGACTTTAGTCATGTGTTATGTGAAGTAGTAGTCTAATTGAAAAGCTGTCGGTGTAGTGTACCAAGTAGAAAGTTTCATTGTATAGTTTATTTACTTGACTTAGAACTGCTTTATCACCATCCAGGCCCAAGAATTTTCTCTTGTTTATTAAGAAAGCATCATTATCTTGTAACATGATCATGGTCCTTTTTCCGATTCCTTCAAGTGTATCCAATCCTCCAGTTATTACTTTATTACCGATTTGGGTGACACCTGCAAGCAGAAGAATGAAAAAAGTTTTCATTTATTACATCATTCGTCAAAAACTATTTAGTTACCAATATATGGTAGATCGTAAATAAAGACATACACAAATAATAATAAAATATATAAATGATCTATGTACACATAAATACACCAAAATGCAGTACATAGGTTTATACGTTGAGGACGGTCAATATTATTAAATAGAATATTAAACAGAAATATGAATTCAAATTGTTCGCTAGCCAAAGTTGAAAGTCGCAGGGTAAACAGGAGATTATCATTATAACACTAATGTTAAGCTTAATAAAAGTCTAAAAAAATTATGGTGGATTGTATTGATTTGACTATTATCAATAAAAAAGTGATAGAAATCGGTAAACGATATTCTCGCTGGGAAACTCTTACGGCGAGACCACCAGCAACAGAAAGACCAAAACATTAAGGTCCGCATTGTTGACTTCAGGTAATTTATAACCTGCGTTTAATTCCAGTTTTCCCAGAGGTTTAGTACTGTTCACTTGATTACGATTTTTTTCCCGATGAAAAACCGCTAAAACCCCTGACAACAAGGGGTGAACGGATCCTTGTTCGGCCAAACACAGAGAAGGGTCGTGGGCGCCAGTGATCCTTACTTTAAGGACCCCTTCTAGAATTTTCCCCGGCCGAATCACGATTTCGGGGAAAATGTCACTGATTTTTACTAAGCACGGAAGGGGACAAGAAAAACTCACACAAAAGAATCCAAGAAAAACGCTATTTTTCAATTTACTTTACGCGATTTAATTTAGCGAACTCTACAACGATTAAATCCAAAATTTCGTTATGTTACTCTACTTCAGAGTGTCTACCTAAATTTTACTACGGCTCACTATACCTGACGGACTTATTTTCAGGGTGCCTCTGGTGCGTCGTCCTACGAAGCCGCTTGAAAATCCTGCTGTGTACCGCAACCGGCAACTCCTTCCAGCTACTTTATTTTTACGCCACAATCACCGACTTGTGATCTCATTATGAAATTTATCCAGCGTTACTCTGCCAGACTCTATCGTCACCGTCCTCTGATTTTCGTTTTTTTAAAACTCCACCGCCGACCTCGTCGTTCTGCGGTAATATTCAAAAGAGACCGTTTAACGGCGAGCACTTTTTCCCAAGCACGCCAATTTAATTGCTCCCGTTAATTCTTTTGTTCATCGGCCTCCGATTTTTTCCCGAGGTCAATACCTCGCTTTAAGGTCGTTAATCCAATCTTTCTCTTATGCCATGTTTCCACTGCCCGGTAATCACGCGATTAAGCAAATCTACACGCTAATCAGTAGATTACCCATACAAGATTGCGATAACCAAACCGCGAGATTAAAAAATAATCTAGTTTCTAATCTCGTAATTTTTTAGTGTCAACCCAGCAATGCAATTCAGCCAAAGGCAGAGAAATTCAGCAAACCATATGTTGACAAATGTCATACTTGGAGACGTCAAATGTGAAATGACAGTTATAAAAAAAGAAAATTGTTAAGCGTAAGTATGTTTTTTACTTAACTTTTGTCATTTACAGAATTTATTTGTTGAACGAAAACATTTTTGCACATAGACTCCATTTCGAACTGTCGTCGACTAATAAATATATTGACAGTACCCAACAGATGTTTCGTTTCAACTGTCAAATTTAAGCTAGGAATGCAATGGAAACAGTTTTTAATCCAGTACTCTTAATCGCGAGATTACGGGGCAGTGGAAACATAGCATTAATCAGGTTAACTTTCGATCTCCATAATGCTTTCCCTTTCTCTCAGCTGTAGCTTAGATGTACTTCAAAATTTGCAATAATACCATTTAGCATGGGTCCAAACCAGTGATCTGCTTTGTTTACGTTGCGCGTAGTGTTGTGTGTCGTGTTCGATGTAATGCGATGTTTTGTTTACGTTGACTTACACACTGATTTGCTACTCCTATCGTAAAATTATCCTAAAACTAACCAAACGTAGTAATTCTTTACTTTGCATTTTACATCCCATTCATATTCACCTAATCCGAAATCCATTAATCATCTTCCAGTTCCTCTTCCGTGTAACTAAAATCTACTAATTCATTGCTTATGTTTACTTTTAGGCGACAGGTGATCACAAGCGAATGTTCGGGATCAGCCGGTAAGCAATATACTCTTCCATTCATAAAAATGATATAATCCTAACTCTTCTTCTTTTCTTCTTTGCAGATCCTCTAGCCAGAACCAACACAAAATAGTCCGTAACAACTTTCCGCGCGAATGCGAATGTTCGGGATCAGCCGGTAAGCAATATACTCTTCCATTCATAAAAATGATATAATCCTAACTCTTCTTCTTTTCTTCTTTGCAGATCCTCTAGCCAGAACCAACACAAAATAGTCCGTAACAACTTTCCGGTTATCGTTTTTAGCCGGTTTTTTACTTGTTTTGCAACCAGCGCATAAAGTCATCCAAGAAAAAATTTAACCCGTAGAAATGGTCCGGTTTACTACGTATTCAGGGATTCAACCAATTTGATAAATTTTGTATTATTCATGATTAAAGACAACAAAGGCAACAGCTTATTTGAAAGATAAATCGTTTTATTCTATCGAAGAAGATGACTAACGGCTGGTTCTCATCACTGAGACATAGTTTTCAATACTCTGACATTACAGATCTGGAGCAGAAAACTAAAAAGAGACAGCAAATCGTTTTAAGAAGGAAGAAAAGGGCAACATTTAGTCGGGATGGATTTTGTTTCCTTCGGATTACTCAGCGGAAACTTACCATTCGCATCAATCGGATGCTGTAGTCATTAAGATTGAAGTATCCACATGTGTGTTATTTCCCCCTTGTTTCGTTTACTTAAAACCACTTTTCTTTAGTTGCGTCGGATGCAGGCCTAATAATATATCTGGCTGATTGCAAAAAAAGGGCTGCTGAATCAAAAGCAATCGCGGAGGTGTAAGTTTCACGCAAAAGAAAGTGGTCGGAATCTCTGGCATATCGGAGATGAAGCGGGAAGAGGGAACGGGATCATCTGCAGTTGGTAGCGAAGTGATACAGGAGAGGATACTTGAAGCAGGGACATCGGGGGCGCAGCCCAACATGTGGTCGAACCCTCGACATCTAAGGTGAAGGGAAAGATGAAGGGCTAGGACAAAGCGGGTCAGATCCGACGATACCGTGGCTGTGGGGGAGGCGAAGAAGGTTAAGGCTTCTACGTCCTTCCAAGCATGTACTGTTGAGGATAAGCTCCGCATCACCTTGGTCAACGAGCAGGAACCCAGCGGACGACTCCTTAAGAACCAGTGGTTGCAAATCGAAGGAAAGATCCTCGATGCATTACTGACCCACCAGTATCGGACTGGAGCTCCTAACCTGGATTTAAGGTTTGACGGTGCGGGCTGGGATGGAGGGCACAAAGTTATTGGGTGCGGTAACGATGCCTCCAGTGAGCTAATTGCTAGGGTGGTTTCCGAACTGAGCGAGTTGTGCACCGCTGCTTGCGTCTTCTGCGTTGCTGTTTATGTCTTCTGAGCCTTCTGCGTCCTTGCTTGAGTTTTCTGCGTTGCTGCTGTGCCTTCTGCGCTGCTAATTGCGTCTTCTGCGCCGCTATTATGTCTTCTGCGTCGCTGCTCGCGTCTTCTGCGTCGCTGCCTGCGTCTTATGCGTCGCTGCCTGCGTCTTATGCGTCGCTGCTCTACCTTCTGCATCGCGGCTTGGGTCTTCTGCGTTGCTGCTTGTGCCCTCTGCACCGCTGCCTGCTGCTGAGTTTGGCTCCGTGCGTATGTCCACGATAACCGGTTGGCTGTTCTGTATTTAAGCGGACTTTTAGAAGCCACAGACCTTAAAACAGGTTGGCATGGCCGGTGCTAGCCGTACTCCAGTCTTTCGATTACTTCGAGACTATGGTTTGGCGGACTTTTAGAGGCCGAGTAATATGGGTGAGTTGAAACATAACACTTTTCCGTTTCGATTATAATTAAACTTTATTCGATGTGGATATCTTCGTGGTTTGAATTAAGGGCCTCGCTGTGTCGTGGCCAAATATCCCTGGCCGTGTCTCCTTTCGATAACTCCTTAAAAACACTACACTATTATATGAAACACGTTTATCTTCTAATTTTACATTGTTTATTTACACGATTCCACTTAATAATACTTACATTATTTAATACACTTACTTTACAGAAACTATTCTTAATTAACATCACCAAGTCTATATTATATTTTAACAATCCGTTTTAAACGCGGCAACAATTCGACCTATTCGATTTATGGTTGAGAACGAACTCGATGTTTTCCGGACTTGGGAATCTCGATCAGCAATTATCGCTTAGTCAGTTAATGTTCACCGAGCCGATAATTGCTGATCTGCATCGGCCATCGATCAACTCTCGGAATCGACGCAAGTTAGATTTTAGCTGATCGATATCCGATGTCGCACTTTTCTTCCTGGCCGCTGGGCACAACCCTTGCACTAAATAAAGTTCATCACCTCGTATCGGAAATTACAACATAGTTAGAATACTGAAAACAATTGCCGATACGAGGCATGCCTGAATGGGAAAGGTCGGAGTCAGACCGGCCCACGACATTCCTCCCTCCTTGAAAAAACCGATGCCCAGCGGTTAAGGAACTTCCCATTCCGGAACCCTTCGTCTTTTATTAATAGTTTACAAAATAATTAGTGATAAATTCCATTTTTTTTAATTTGTATATCTATATGTTTTCTATTTTTTTTTTTTTTACTTATTTTTTTAGAAATAGTATTTTTGTTTTTCCTCTTTTATATTATTAAGTGTTTGACTTTTTTTTTATCTCATGGTTTTTTTTTTGATTTGCTGTATTTTTGTATTCTTTAAATTGAAATTTAAGTTTTTTGTTTTTGTTTAAATTTTACAAGTGTTTTTTTCAGATTTCACTTTACATCCACATTACATTTTTACATTAATTGGATATATTAAATTGTTAAATTATTATTATTTTTTCGTTTTAAGCTATTAAGTATTACGTTTTTCTTGCATGTTTTTTTTAATGTCATAGGTTTTTTTTATACATTTTTTTTTTGTCTTTCCTCTATTAATAGCTTTTTTTTTTTTGATTCCATGGTATTTTTTTAATTTATCTACTTGTATTTTATTTTCTTTTTAATTTTACTTATTTTTATATTTTATTTTACATTCTGGGTGTTTTACATTACATCTAAAAAATGTTTTTCAACTATCTCTTAATGGTTTTTTACTCTTAGTGTTAAATACTCTTAACAAGTGCATCAATATCAATATCTTCTGTGATAAATCTCCTAGATCGTAGATTGTTCAGTTTTTTATTCCAGTTTCCGTTTTTTTTAATAGTTACGTAGGTTAATGGTGTTGAAGCTCAACTTTCGGACGGAGTCAGGTTATTGGATGCGATTGTACCAATCGAGAGGAGTTGGAATTTGAGGGACGCATTTCCATTTCATCGACATCCTTCAGCATACAGTTTTCGATGTGTTGGTCAAGTCATTTTGCCATCTTCTCTGTGTTGTTAGATAGTTTCAAAGCGTCTGGCGGACGTTACTAACGTGGTTTTAATTATAACATTCCCCGAAAACTCTAGTCGTTCTTCTGACTATGTGTAGTGCATCTGCCGAGATTACTTAGCTGTATTTTCAATTATACTGTTTGAATATCGCGATGCTGCGCATCCAAAATAGTAACTTTTCGTAGATTTTTTTTTTATTGCCATTACGACACTGTGTCCTCAAACATAACTAATATCAAATGGTTGGGATTATTTTTTTTCAGGAATCATTCTGATGTGCCCTGTTTGATTTCGCCGTTATATTAAAATAATTTTTTTTCTGTTAACTGCATTTTTATTTGTATTACACAGGATTTTGAATCTTCCATTAGCCGCTTTCCTCTATTTCCGATGTTGTTGCCGTACCCAACCAAACTCCCCCTCCACTTCGAATAGGATACCACGCATCGTCGCATCTTATAAGAACTAACGCTGGTTTGTTGGATTGTGCCTCTTTAGCTTTCATTCCTGTTCTCTGTTCCATTCAGGTCCCTGTTTAGAGTACGGGTCATCCACGGTGAATTTCGATAATGACTAATACCTACTATCTTAAAATTTAGTCTTCATTCGAATCTTATATTATTGATACATATTTCCATTTTATTTTACTTCTAACTATACATTTCTCTTTCTTTCTATTTTAATTTTTCTAATGCTTTCTGTGTCGTTATTTCTTTCCATTATAAAGTTTAAACGTGTTTTTTTCTTACTATCCACATTGTTTCAATAAAACTTATTTTTTCATGCTTCATTTTTTCATACTTCATTTTTTCCTTTCTTCTCAAAATATACATGACACTCATCTATTTTTGGCGGCTGAGTGAACGCCCGAATTTTTAAAACTTACCACTGGAATCGAGATCACTTATGGTGGAGCTGATGGGGTATTTGTTTGCCTAGAATTGAACTAAATGAAAATTTAGTAAATTGCTTCGAATAAAACAAAATTTCCTACAATCTCTTCAACTCGGTGGTTTTTCCTTCGCGCCATTTAGTTTATTTTAGTGCTATCCCTTGTCAGTTTCTTACGAAACCATTTGTGACAATTCTTGGTTGTGCTGGTCCAGTTATATTTTTCTTCCCAACCAATGTCTTGTTCCTCCCTAATATTATTGTTTCTAATATTAACTTTTTCCTCAACTTCAGTTTTTTCCTCAACTTCTGTTTTTCCCGCTGATTGATTAAAATCCGCATTATCGCCGTTTTTGGATCTTACAAACCCAACTCGTTCCCTCGGGGCCTCTCGTTTTTGGTATTTGATTCTGTAATTGGCAGTATACAGATACTCCTTGCTTTTTGCTTGCTCTACACTATCATCTGATTCTACTTTCACCAGTTTCTCGTCGTTTTGACTCTTCGTTAAGCCCTGCCGTATTCTTTTCTGATTCGATTTATTTCTCTCTTTTTCTGTACCGGCAGTAATCGTATCTGTCGGCTCTTGTGTTGTGGTTTTCCTCTTTCCCTCTGGTCCTTTAACCGGCTTCATAATAGTTGGTTGGTTTATTTCTTCATACACCTTCTTACTTGTATTTACCTTATAATCATCATTTTTTCCCACTTTTGTATTTCCTATTTTAGCAATATTTACTGTATTTCTTTTTCTTTGCTTTTCTGTGCAACCAACACTCTTTTGAACCATGGAAAGATCTTCTCCCTGTATTTCATCTCCCAAGATATCCACAACTTCGCCGGTATTTTCTTGGCACTATTTACTAGGACAGACATCATTGTGCCTATGGACTGCCTTTATTCGTTTCCCGAACTACCATCAGCTTCCTCCGCTAGATATTTTTTCAGGCAGTTGTTCATATTGTGATCCTTCCTATCGCAGAACTCACAATACAATAATCTGTCCACTTCGTAAGTCGTTTCTGAGCTTGGCTCCTCGAATTTAACCCGTTTGAGAGGTAAGCTTGAACTTTCGGTCAATTGACTGGACTGTTGATATCCTTTACAGTCCTGTTTCTTGTCTCGTCGGAGTTGCCAGCAGCCTCTTGCATAGTGACCTATTTTTCCACAATTGTAACAAACGAAACCGCCTCGGGTTGTACTACCATCTTCATTTCGTTGCCCGTTACATTTTCCATTTAAGTTTATATTTCGAAAGCTATCTTGCCTCCTCTTTATACTCTTAATCTTTTTCATCTCTCCTTCATAGAAGATTGCCGTCGCTTTTATCTCACTTAAAATAGTCGTGTTCAGTCCAATCAGAAACATTTGCGTGTCGTTTTCACGCACCCCTGCTTTGAACGTAGCAATCGCATCTTTTTCCAGCTCTTTCAACAGTCCACTGTCTCCTCCTGGATACCGGGCAGATACCGTTTCCTTTATCTGCCGCCAAATTCCTTCCAGGCGAAACGCATACTCCTCTATCTCTTCCCCCGGGCGCTGAACACAAAAGCTCAGTTCAACTCGCAGTTCGCTCAATGAGATTTTTGGAAGATATGCATCCGATAGAAGTTTCTCCAGTGTATTGACATTATCCAACGTTTCGGATGCCACCAAATAGTATGCATCGTCTACTAGTCTATACTTTACGCATTTCATGAAGATCGGCTTCTCATTCTCCTCCTGCCGAGCATAAGTCTCGCCGCAACAATCCAAAAACCGTCTTAGTTCCATCCCCAGCTTCGGAGTTCTTGCTCCCGAGAATAAAGGGATGAACTTTGACACCACGTTCAACATCTTATCCCAGGTTTCGTTTGTAAGCGTTATCGTTTGTGTATTTACAACAATATTTGTAACAATTTCTGTTATTGGTACGCTATTGGTGTTTTCGACCTTTGGCATGTCACGGCATGTTTGCTCTACCCCTGTTGACGTCCTTGTAATTTCTGTATCTCCTTTCTTCTCAATTTTCTCCGCTTCCCCCAGAAGCACACTTAGCTTACTGGCAGTTTGATGGAAATAATCTCTCTCCTTTCTACTTTCTTCAGCTTCTTTTTCTAATTTCATGTACTTTTCCTTGATAGTTTTGAGAAATTCACTGAACAAAACGTCTACCACCTCACCGCACTTATGCGTGGTCTGCGTGGTTTTATTCAAGACTGGTTCCCTTTCTGAGCGGCTGTCTGTAATTTCCTCCTGCAACTGTTCCGCTAGATATTGCCAATCTTTTTCGTGCTGTTCAATTTCCTGCTTGTAACTATTTACCTTCTCTCTGAGCTCTTCGCGTTCTTTAATTAGCGCTCGAATATTGTCCAGCTCCTTCCTGGTGAGAATGTTAGATTTGGGCGTTTCCATTCTTACACCCTTTTTTATTACAACTTATCAGAAAAGATCCCCAGTGATTATTAATATTATATACCGAACTTTGAACCCATCTCCCCGAAAGAGTTATTTTTCAGTAATCTCACCTCAGTAATCCCTGCAACCCGCCTACCTCATTGTAGGTTAATTTCACTCTTTTTATTACTCTTTAACATCAACCCAGTTCTGTAACGCACCGTGATCTTCATGGTATGTATATACCATATATTCCCACCGGCACACTTTATTACCCACGCAACATCAATTTTGGTACCAGATTTGTTTCCTATTCACGCTAATCGTTAAAACGAATATTCCCATTCCCGAACGAGACGACAAGCCACAGAAAGTCGACAAAACAAAATTAATTCATACCTCGCTCTATCACCCATTATCTACATATATACTACATGCAAGTCACATATACACCCCCACAAGAACTCTATCCAATGATATGACTCACCAAGCTGACCATAGTTAAGATAAGCTTGACAATAAAGATAAGTCCCAGACATAATAATAATAACTATATTGGACCAGATAATATTTCATTAGCTGGACCCAAAATATGCATACCAATCATTTTAAGAATAATTGCAGACGCATCCGTCAGCAAAAGATAAGGAATGCAACGGCCACAAGAATTGTTAGTGGACCGAGCCTTCTTAATAAGTAAGATAGAAAGCTAAGATCGTGCGCAGTCGATCGTCTAAGGAGGGAGGAATTTTCTCAGATATAAATCAACGCACCGTTAATAAGTAAAGTGAAAAAAGAAAGTGATTTCAAAAAATTAGGATCTACAGAAAGGATCCGAGCTGAATTTTCAAAGAATTCGCTCCCTGTCAAAAGTGAAAATTTTGAGCAGGATTAATAATAAATAAAAGTGAACTAATAAAATTAGGATCTATAGAAAGGGTCCGAGCTGAATTTTCAAAGAATTCGCTCCCTGTCAAAAGTGAAAATTTTGAGCAGGTATAATAATAAAGGTTTAATCAGTGCCACAAAACTGAAAATTTAATTTCGAGAGAGATACTCTAGTCTCCCTTAAAACAGTCCAAAAATAGAGGACCACATCGAAATTATAATAAAAACAAAACTGAAAATTTAATTTCGAGAGAGATACTCTAGTCTCCCTTAAAACAGTCCAAAAATATAGGACCACATCGAAATTTTAGTAAGGCTAAAAATATAAAGTCTCCTGGTACTTCAACCAGAAAAGTGAAAAAAAAAAAATATATAAAAATAAAAGAATCCTAAGCGATCAAAGCTACTACGAAGATTCAAGAAAAATCGAAATTTTCAAGAACCATGGCACCAATTGCATTCACCTTCGAGGAATTAATCAAAGAGGCAAGACACCTATCAACATACAACGGAAACAATAAGGAAACAAACCTGCAAGGATGGCTACAAGCAGCAGCAAATATACTAAAATTTGCAGAAGTAGGACCACGAAAGGAACATATCTACTCCATAATCAAAGGGAAACTACAAGGGAAAGCAGCAGATGTCGCAATCAGATTTACAACGACAAATCTGGAGGAATTAAAAGCAGCCCTTAATCAAGCATTTGGTATAACGCAACCATACCATACTATTATAAACGAAATTCATAAAGTAAGTTTCAATAGAGATACAAAATTTGTATATGATAAATTAAACTGTTTGTTAAATAAAATTAATACTAAATACGTACAAGATGTAAACCCAATACAAGTACCCGAGTTTTGCCCACTACGGAATGAGCAACTCGTACTTAATAGATTTAAGTCATGTATTCCCGAATATAAGACATTTCTTATAGAAGCGAGAGGATGTACCACTCTTCTAGGTGCATACATTACCTTACAATCATGTGAACAAAACCAAAAACAGTATTATATTCAAAATAGAGAGAACAATAAAAATTCAAACGATAAGAATATAAATAATTATTACAATCCAAATAACTCTGCACCAAAGCAAAACTATAATTACAATCCAAATAACTCTGCACCAAAGCAAAACTATAATTACAATCCAAATAACTTTGCACCAAGGCAAAACTATAATTACAATCCAAATAATAATTATAATCGATATCAGCCATAGACTATAATTACTTCCCAAATCATCAACAAATAAAATTAGACACACCTATTAAAATAAAAGGTGTAGGAGGTCATAATATGATAGCCATAGACTATAATTACTTCCCAAATCATCAACAACTAAAATTAGACACACCTATTAAAATAAAAGGTGTAGGAGGTCATAATATGATAAAATCCAAAATAAAAACCAAAATGCCTAAAGAATTCAAAATGCCAGAAAACTATGAGATTTTGTGGAACACTATGGATTTCACAAATAATACATTTAAAGGAGTAATTGGCCAAAACTTATTAATCCCATTTAACGCGCAAATAAATGTAGGCGCAGGTCACTTCGAAATCGGTAAAGAAAAAATTCAATTCATCTACGCCGCACCACCAGAAATAGGATTTCAAGAAATAGAACCAACAGAATCATTTGACAAGCTATACAAAGATCTGAACCATGAGGAAAAGGAAGCATTTGCAAACATTCTAAAAAATTATAAGGATATATTTTACGAAGAAGGAATCAGTCTTTCATGCACCACGCAAACAGTACACAGTATTGTTACAAAAAGCAACAAACCAATCTATGCAAAAATGTACAGATTTCCACAGTGTCATGAAGAAGAAGTAGAAACCGAAATAGAGAATCTACTGACGCAAGGAATTATTAAAAAATCTAGTTCTCCGTACAATTCTCCAGTATGGATCGTGCCGAAGAAATCGGATAATTCAGGAAAAACTAAGTGGAGAATGGTAATAGACTACAGATCCCTAAATGAAGATACGATTGAAGATAAGTTCTCCATACCTAATATCGACGCATTATTCGATAAATTAGGAAAGTCACAATACTTTACTACTCTGGACCTAACAAAAGGGTTCCACCAAATAACTGTTGATAAAGCAGATCAGCACAAAACAGCATTTAGCACGAAACAAGGACATTATGAGTTTATTCGTATGCCCTTCGGACTTATAAATGCACCAGCAACATTTCAAAGAATGATGAACGAAGTACTCTCAGAGTATATAAATTGATCTTCGCGACCTCAATTTAAGAAATGGAAACTAATATTAAACTTATATTTAATAATCTAAGGAAACACAACCTAAAAATACAAACCGACAAATGTAAATTTTTCTCAAAATCCACAGAATATTTAGGTCACACTTTAACGACCGAGGGTATCAAACCCAACTCAAATAAAATAACGGCAATGCAGAATATATATAATATAAAAAATATATTCCCAGTACCACTAAATATATTCCCAGTACCTATATTGCCAGTACCACTAAACAAATAAAATCATTCATGGGAATGACTGGCTATTATAGGAAATTCATCCAGAACTACGCACACATAGCAAGCCCCCTAACTAACGCTTTAAAGAAAGATAAAAAAATTGATATAAACGATCCTAAATATGTAACAGCGTTTGAAAAACTAAAAAAACTAATAACAAATTACCCGACTTTGCGATACCCAGATTTCAAAAAATCATTTTTATTAACAACTGACGCGAGCAATCAGGCAATTGGAGCGGTTCTTTCCCAAGAAGGTCACCCAATATCATTCGCAAGCAGAACATTAAACGAACACGAAAAAAATTACGCAACAATTGAAAAGGAACTATTGGCAATAGTTTGGACAGTAACATATTTTAGACCTTACCTTTACGGTATAAAATTTAAAATTCGCACAGATCATAGACCATTAATTTGGCTCCATAATTTCAAAAAAGCGAACTCAATGATACAAAGATGGAAAATTAAATTAAATGAATATAATTACGAAATAGAATATGTACAAGGAAAAGATAACTGTATAGCAGATTTTCTAAGTAGAATCAAAAATGGAGAAATTTGTACCAATGACATAACAGATAAAAGAATAAAAGAAGAAACTACAAACATGATGGAAATAGATGATAACTACGATATAGCAGAAAAAACAATGAAAGAAGAAATAACGAATACAATGGAAATAGACGATAATATGAGTGTAGATGCTACTATACATTCCGGGGTAGAAGATTTACACGACCACATACCGATCAAGGATATCATAGTAAATATTTACAATACTCAAATTATCATAGTAGAAAAGAAGAATAAAGAAATAGGAATAATAAATGGAAAAAGGAAAATATATATAGATAAAGAAGATATAAATAAGAAACTAATTAAAGACATACTGAGACGATATATGAAAAATAAAGGAACCATAGGAATACACACGAAATTAAATGACCATGAGTACAATAAGGTACAACAGGATGTCATAGAACTATATAAAAATAGTAAAGATTTAAAATTTATAAGATGCTCAAAAGAAGCAAAAGATATTAAAACTGAAGAAGAATGCATAACATTAATAGAGAAGATACACAAAGAAACTAATCACAGAGGAATATGGGAAAATTACGCTGAATTAAAAGATATATATTATTATAAAAAGATGACGAACCTAATAAATAAATACATTAATAATTGCGACATATGTAATATCGCAAAATACGATAGACAACCCTTAAAAATTAAATTCATGAAAAGCGAAACACCTAAAGATATTAACGAAGTAATACATATCGATGTATTTACAATTCAACAGAAATACTTTTTTACCACAATCGACAAATTCTCTAAACACCTTTATATAAAACCAATCATGGATAAAAACTCCATAACATTTATAAAGGGTTTTCCAATAAGGACTTGACAACTTTTTTTCAAAATAATATAATTAAATTTGCAGACGTTGTTCCTTCGTGTACTTTACCATGATAAAAATGTTAAGTTTACTGAATAAATTGACAGTGACAGTTCGATGATTAGTGAAAGGGTGAGTTCACAAATTGAATTCAAAGTTGTCAAGTCCTTATTGGAAAACCCTTTACAAACAATACGAGAAAGAAACGCCAATATGGGAAAATCAAAGAAAATAATAGCGGACAACGAAATCGATATGTTGAACATCAAAGATTTTTGTAGAACAGAAGGAATAGAGCTACATCTTTGCACTTCAAACTCGCATACAGGAAATTCTGATATGAGCAGATGCCACAGCACATTACTGGAACATTTTAGAATACTATCTCTAACATCATTTTAGCAACAGAAAAATACAATTCAACAATCCACTCAACTACACAAACTAGATCATTAGAGATAAAGTCTGGAAAAATCCCAAAAAACGAAGTATACAACAATCTAGAAGAGAAAAAAGGTAAATGGTTGAACTACCATAACAGGAAAAGAGAAGAAATCCCAAATATTAACGAAGACGAATATTTGCAGAACTACAAAGCAAAAAGGCATAAGACCGAACCAAGATTCAAGAAAATACAATTATACACAAATGAAAACAAATACGTTACGAAGAAAAATCATAAATATCATAAAATAAGCGCGGATCAACTTAGAAGACCCAAAAGATTTACACCTATAAAACCAACGAAATCAATACCAATAGAAGAGCCAATAACAAAGAAAGAAACGAAAAACAGATTACAATTAACCGAATCAGATCTAAGAACTTTAGACCCAAAGACATGGCTAAACGATAAAGTAATAGATAAATACCTACAATTAATTCAAGAAAATATAGATGGAATACATTGTTTTAGCGTTTACTTTATACAAACACTAAAAAAGAGAGGATACGAAGGTATAAAAAATTGGACAAAGAAATGTAATATTTCCGAAAAAGACAAAATATTTTTCCCAATTAACGAAAATGGAAATCACTGGACGTTAATATATTATGATGTAAATGCAAAGACATTACATTACATCAACCCCATGAACGAGAAAAACTACATAGATACAGAACTAATAAAAAGTTATCTAGAAACAGAACACAAGTACCAATTGAAAACGGAATTAAAACTAAAACCTACCAAATATATAGAAGAAAACCCAAAACAAAACAATTCATACGACTGTGGAGTATACACATGTATTACAGCAAAATTACTAGCTCTAAACCAAAAATTAGATCCAACCCATTATACAAATGCTAGACAGACAGTACTTAATGAGATATCTACTGACTACATTAAAACGACATAGACAAACTGACATAGACTTAACGAGTGAAACATTTTTTTTTTCTCACAGAAAAGGACGAGAACGACTAAACTGACAACACTAATATTTCTAATAATATTAAACATACAACTGACAAATTCAATAATGACAATAGAAAACATTAATAACCAAGCAGGTTACGCAGAAATTCAAACCACATCAGTACAGTAAGAACTAGACAAAAGATTTTACATATAATAGATATCAAAATACTACGAGAAGTAATAGAATCGTTAGAGGAAAATTTTAAGATAATACAAAATAAAGACAATGAAATATCCATAAAAACAGAATTAAATATAATTAAACATAAGATGAATACATTAATACCACATAGGCATAGGAGATCATTATTTCCAGTATTAGGAATAGGATTTAACTGGTTATTTGGAACCATGGACGAAATTGATAAAGCAGAAATCCAAGAATTTATAAGAATTTCAAATATAAACCAACATTATGTTATAAACAATTTAAACAAACAAGTAACAATCAATGATAGTTTCAACAAAACCCTATATCTATTAAAAGAAGAGATTCAGGAAAACAGAGGGAAAATTAAAGATTTATTACAATATTCAGCAACACAGTTAAAGTATTTGAGAAGCGAAATTATTTATATTAAATTAATGATTCAATTAAAATCAATAGAAAACCACTTGGAACTAATTCAAAACAGCATATCAGTAGCAAGAAATGGAATAACCATAGCAAGTATTTTAAGTAATGAAGAAATCGACATGTATAACATAGATCTCGGAAAACTAAAAAACATAAAGATATCTATCGGAAGAAACGATAATGAACAAATAATACTAGCTATAAGCATACCAATCATGGTAGACCAATGTAAAACATCAATAATTGTACCCTTACCTAATAAGGATCACATAGAATTAAACACAGATCAATTTAAAATATGTAAATTAGAAAATAAGACATATGTAATCACATCGGAAACGGATGAAAACCAATTAAAAACATTTAAAATTTGTGAAGAAAAATGCGATGGAAGATTTAATAGTCAAACCACAATCAAAGAAATCGAAAATGGTTTAGTACTAATAACTAATGCACGAAAACTACCAATTTCATCTAATTGTAACAACAGGGAAACTTACCTTGATGGGCATAATATAATAAATTTTAATAATTGCACAATTAAAGTAAACTCAGTAGAATTCACAAATAAATTTGAAACATTTACAGAAAAATTTTCAATCCATTTGGATAAGGAAATAAAATATAATAAAAACATTACATTTCATGACATCATAATTGAACATAGAGACAATATTGAAAAAATTCAAGAAATACATGCAAAAAAAATATTTCACATAACAGCTGGCATATCGAGTTCAATTCTAATTATTGCAATAACTGTTATTGTAATAATAATACTCATTATAATAAAGAAAAGAAAAAATATAAAAATAAATATTGAAAATGTAAAGCTCGAGGACGACCTTAAACTTAAGGAGGGAGGAGTCACATATACACCCCCACAAAAACTCTATCCAATGATATGACTCACCAAGCTGATAAGCTTGACAATAAAGATAAGTCCCAGACATAATAATAATAACTATATTGGACCAGATAATATTTCATTAGCTGGACCCAAAATATGCATACCAATCATTTTAAGAATAATTGCAGACGCATTCGTTAACAAAAGATAAGGAATGTAACGGCCACAAGAGTTGTTAGTAGACCGAGCCTTCTTAATAAGTAAGAAAGAAAGCTAAGATCAGTCTTAATTTGGAATTCATTCAGGAATCATCTAACCAATAAAAGTCTCACAAAAATAAAACCAACTCTTTTATTTTTGGCAACGATAGATACCAAGTATCTAACTTGCATGTCAGTCCCATTTGTTCTAAAAAATTATTTCCCTTCTTTCTAAAGTATACACAAAATTTAAAATTTGTAAAAAAAATAACATCAAGATCACGGTGAAAATATACGAAGTCGTAGACTATGTCAATCAATGCTTATTTACTTCGTCACATTTGCAACGTTGACCTGCCTCAACTGTAATTACGAGTGTGATCTGAACCTTAACCGGTATCCAATCGCAATGTTGAATATGTACAATATTGGTCATCTTACCGGTAGTTCACACAGTGCATTATCGTGATATCTAGGCGCTTCGGATTACCCCTTACAGATTACTCATTACAATGTGGAATCCATTTCTATGAAATTTTGCAAATAAACAAAATCGTCTCGATGATTTAACTTTGAACTGATTTTAATTTTACTTCCACTTTATTCTTCCCCAACGACAACTCTTTTTATTCATTAATATGCTCCTAACTTGATAAAATATAACGCGTGAAACATCCGTCCCGAAGTCGATTTCGAACACAATATATATTTAAATAAAAGATATATGTTAGTATATCTACTTACATAAGTTTTTTTTTTTGTTCCGGCTGCTCCAAATTGTCGTGTCCAAATATCCCTGGCCGTGTCTCCTTTCGATAACTCCTTAAAAACACTACACTATTATATGAAACACGTTTATCTTCTAATATTACATTGTTTATTTACACGATTCCACTTAATAATACTTACATTATTTAATACACTTACTTTACAGAAACTATTCTTAATTAACATCACCAAGTCTATATTATATTTTAACAATCCGTTTTAAACGCGGCAACAATTCGACCTATTCGATTTATGGTTGAGAACGAACTCGATGTTTTCCGGACTTGGGAATCTCGATCAGCAATTATCGCTTAGTCAGTTAATGTTCACCGAGCCGATAATTGCTGATCTGCATCGGCCATCGATCAACTCTCGGAATCGACGCAAGTTAGATTTTACCTGAACGATAGCCGATGTCGCACTTTTCTTCCTGGCCGCTGGGCACAACCCTTGCACTAAATAAAGTTCATCACCTCGTATCGGAAATTACAACATAGTTAGAATACTGAAAACAATTGCCGATACGAGGCATGCCTGAATGGGAAAGGTCGGGGTCAGACCGGCCCACGACAGCTGCAAAAAATATTAACATATAATCGATTTTTTTTTATTTAATATTATTTTTCTACACCCATTTCTGCACATCACACAAAAGACCGCACCTTTGTGGGATAACGGGAAGTGCCTCAAATTTTGCTTTGAAGTCGGTGAAGTCGAATAAGTTACTGCGAGATATGTTTTCTTTCTTAGCTCTCCTGAAAAGTAGTGCTTTTTGAACTTTCGGTACACGTTTCTCAGTAACCACACATCGTAGCGTCTTAATTTTTTTTTTTTATTTTTTTTTTGACATATTGACTTGCTTCATACGTGAGCAAATTAAAATATCTTATCATTTTTTCAAATATGAATGAAGAAAAACGTTTAAAAAATTCGTTCATCATCTTTTTCTTAAATATCTCCATTTTCAGTGAAATTTTTTAATTTACTCACGTACTAGGCTTTTAAATACACTAAACAATAAGTGTAAAAAATTTGACTGTTGTGAGTTAAGTAGAAGCTGAGATTCAGGTACCGAAAGTTAACGTGTTTCGCCATACAAAATGTATGGGAGCTCGAAATTTGCAACGAGTCCCTTAAACTGAACTTTAATTATTTCACAATGTTCTGGTGGTAAACCAATTGATAATCGAAATTAGCTTGAGTTGTATTTTATAATCTTGAATTGAAATGAACTGCAACTCTGCAGAATGCTTGTCGCATCTTGTGCGGTCCGAAAAGTATCCAATCGTGCAGATGTTTATATTGAATATTGATATTGGGAGAATATAACTATATTGATATTATGAGAATATAACTGCCGCAGGCCCAAAAACATAGGTCGACTTCTCGAATACGACGTCAGTTTTCGCTTTGGGAGGAGTTTAAGCTCGACCCGCTGCTACTGGCTGAACGCCGCCGACTGCTCTTTCGTTTTAAGCTAGAACATGGGCTGGCTATCAATTATATCAAATAAAGAAATACATGATATTTATATTATAGTTCCTTTTCTGTATTCGGTTCTCTAGCACTGCAGTTGATGTAAGCGAAATTTAGCATAAAATTTCCGTCCTTACACTTCCCCCCTACTTGGAAGTAAAAGGGCTTGGCGTCCCAGGTATAGCTGTTGCCTCGCCCGTGGTGTGGTATGCCTTTAACTCGCTATAGTTTCCTTCTGTTCTCCGCATCAGCTCCACGTGATTCGACATGTGTTGCTGTGGGTACAACTGCGCTCGTTCTCTGTACACAGAGGCAGAGTGCCCAAAACGTAGGGGTTACAACCCCCACGTTTTGGGCACTCCCTGTCTTCGTCTCTCTGTGTAGCCCCTACGTTTTGAGCACTCGCTGTCTTCGTCTCTCTGTGTTGCCACTACGCTTTGGCACTCCCTGTCTTCGTCTGTCTGCTTCCTGTCTTCATCTCTATGTTTGGCGTCCGCTCTGTCGGGTCTTGGCTTGACTGCGTCCGCTGGTCGTAGTTTAGTGTCTTCGCCGTGCTTTCTCGAAGCTAGAGTTAGCTTGAAGTCCTTGGGCACGACTCTGTTCCCCTTCGGTTTGACCCCGTAGCTGATCGTCATCTCGTCCAACATCGCTTTGCTGTGCTCGTGTCTGCTTCACGGCTTGTATCAGCTCTGCTGCTCTCGTCTTGGCTACTGGCGTCCTGTGCGCTGCTGCCATTGCCTTAGCTTCACTGCTTGCGTCTTATACGTCACTGCTGCTACACGCGTCGCTGCTTCGTCGATATAGTTTTTACTAAGCATTTCACTATTCGTTATTTTACTATCCGTTAGCTCACGACACTTTTACTGTTGTTGTACTTGCACCGTTTGTTCACTGCCTATTTATACTTTTTCAATCTGCCTGACTGTTTATTCACTTGTTGCTTGTTTTCTTTGTCCATTTTTTCGATTTTCACTGTTCTTTTCACTGTTTGTACTCTGCCTGCTTTCTTTGTCCATTTTTCCATTTTTACTGTTCTTTTCACTGTTTGTTCACTGCCTGTTTTCTTTGTACATTTTTTTTTATTATACTGTTGGTTTTCCGTTTGGCTGAAAATTTACCATTTTTCCTACGTTGTTTTTTGATGAAGTCCCTGCTCATCCTACTGTTTGTTCACTGTCAGTTTTCTTCGTCCATTTTTATTTGTGAAGTCCCTGCTCGGGCGCCATTGTAACGACTCGATTCTGGGGTATGCTCATCGGGTGCCAGGATTCGTTCAACATTTCATTCAAACATTTATTTAATTTGACTTCAACTTCCTTCATTCAGATATTGTGTTAATTCTATTAGAAATTCTAACTATCATTCCATTAATTAAATCCAAATCGTATTTCCAATGTACTGCAACCGTTGCAGTGGTTTCGCTTCATGCGTCACTGTTTGATCTTCTGTATTGCTGCTCCACCTTCCGTGCCGCTGCTTGTGTCTTCTGCGTCGCTGTTTATGTCTTCTGTGTCGTTGCTTGCGTCTTCTGTGTTGCTGCTTGAGTCTTCTGTGCCGCTGCTTGCGTTTTCTATGTACATTGCTACTAGCGACTTCTGCGTCGCTGTTTGAGCCTTCCGCGTCGCTGCTTAATTCTTCTGCGTTGCTGCTTGCCTTCTGCGCCGCTGCTTGCGTCTTCTGCGTCGCTGTTTATAACTTCTGCGTCGTTGCTTGCGTCTTATGCGTCGCTGCTCTCCCTTCTGCGTCACGGTTTGGGTCTCCTGCGTCGCTGCTTGTACCGTTAAATTTCCAATAAAGTCCCTGGCTTCAGTTTTTATAGGGTTATGAAAAACCGTTTTCGACATTTTCGGATGAATGTGGGTGGATAGGTCAAGATATTAAATACAAAATTTCATGAAGTTAGAAAAGCCTTCTAATCTCCTATCTGGACATACAAAAGATCTTGCCAAAACACTTCTATTTTTTTTTTCTCTATTATAATTATTGTTTGCAAATAATTATTTATTAAGGGGGCATATGAGTAGAAAGTTTTTGTATTTTCGAAATTTTTTTTTCGCACATCTTAAAGTTTATAGTCTCGAGAATGTTGTCTGTAAATTTCATATTGAAATTCCAATAGTTGTGGAAGTTATGGGCAATTAACCGGGATGGGCCCTTCGTGAATTCTCTATATGTATGGCACGTCATTCAAACGCTATTATCTCGAAACATACTTTTCAAAGTCCGTTCCCAAAATCTTCGGAAAACGGCTGAACCGATTACTTCCAAAATTTCACACATTATTCTTGAAAAGGTTCTCCCTTGCGCCACGTAGGATTTTTTTTTAACTTATTTTCTTTTTTTTTATCAAGCCAGAAAGGTCGATAATCGAGGATAAAAACTGAAAATAAAGTTAAATCGGCCGCCAATTTGTAAATTTTTTTTTTTTTTTTAAAAAACCCCTACGAGGCGCAGGGCATCATACTTTACACTTTCAGAATCATTTTGAAATTTTTATTTTGAATCAACCGCCTGCATGTAATCGTGGGAACAGCAGAGCGTGCGAACGACGGACATTCTTTGTGCCGACCCTGACAGCAGCGCCCCTGGTTGATATATATTTATAAAAAAAAATTATTAGCGTACCTCAACATATATACTTTCGAATAAATTCAAGCTGGATAAAATCGAGCAAATAGTTTTTGAGATAATAATTTCTAAAATTCACCTAATTTTTCAGCTTTCTACTCATATGAGCCCCCCTAAATAACAGTCTAAGCTCATCATCGAATTTTTGTAATTTATGATCTTCAACAATATTATCCTTTTGTATAGTTCTCCCTAAAATGCTTTACTTGTTAATTTCACTTTATTATTTTTTAGTATAAAAAGTATTATTTTACTTTATTATTTTAATAATAAAGTATTGTTATGGATTTTTTTTAAAAAAACCTTTGCTTCCCTGAAATTTTTTTCTTACACGTTTTATTACTAATAAATACCAAAAAAGCAAAAAAAAATGTCAGTCCGTCTGTGCGCCGTACGCCAACTCATTTGAGGAATTATAGTTCCCAAACCCTATGAGCTATTAAATTGATTTTTTTTTTATGAATAGCCATGGTAGACCCCTTGAAGTTAGAATTTTTTGAGGGGTGAGGGTGTGAGGGGGAAAGCATTTTAGACGAAAAATTTTGGTTTCTAGATCTCAGCAACCGCTTATGTTAGGAGGCTGAAACTTGAAATTTCTATAGAACTTTGATAGTGGACCCATTTGCAAAAAAAAATTATGATATGGGTGAAGGGGTGTGGGAGTGGAGGGGAAAATAATGCGTCCGAAACGCAAAAAAGTGGAGATCGACACTTTCTAAAATCCATATCTCCTAAACCGTTAATGGCAAGCAATTAAAACTTAACAAATATCTGTAGCTATACTAGGAGAGTAGATTGAAATAAAAAATGGTGGTGGGGGTAGACGCGTACGGGAGTGGAAGGTGAAAAACTTTAGATTACGATATCTCACAAACCAATTGCACCAGAAAAACAAAACTTGGTTTGGGTATAAAGCTTAATAAAAAAAGATTCTCCAAAGTAAAATTTTTGAAGGGAGCGGAGGAGCACGGAAGTGGAGGGGATAAGAATTTTTCAAAAATAACACGTTTCATATCTCAATAACAGTGTAAGATAGATACTTCAAATTTTTACCAGCAGTAGGTCTAATAAAATCCTTGTAGGGAAAAATTTGGAGGTGGGGAAGGCTGAAAAGGAAAAAATTCCGATGCTTATATATTAAGAACCTATAATGATAGAAAGCTGAAACTTGGATTTCAGATAGAGCTATAGTAGTGACATGGTGGTGTAGTGGATCTGTAAGACATTATTCTAGTGCGCTGAATCAGACAGCCAATCATAAGACTAGAATAATGTCAACTCCATCTTTGAACAAAACACCAGCTCGTGTTCACGCCCACAATTGGAATATTAACATAAATTCCAACATGTGGTAAGTGTAAACAATAACGTACGATCGACCCGAGCAACTTGTCATGATATATGATTATACATACAATTAGAGTATTATAATCATATGATCAACTCGAGGTACGAATTTAATTGAATCATAAAATCTAGCCAGCACGTTGTGACCGTAATATGATCGCAAGTCAATAACTTACATGCCGGTACGTTATGATTGCAACATGACCACGAGTCATCAACTTGAACAATTTACGGGGTTCACAACCTAGCGATGAAATTAGCTGAATTGTCAACATGAAGTGCATGACCGGTAGAGAGGGTTCGGTAACAGAACTTTGTTATCGAACTGGTAAGTTTACTAAATTTTAGATATAAGCAAAAATCATTGGAAAAGAAATACAGTTGATTTTAGATCGTTACTCTGCGCGTTTGGATTCTAAAACTAATGGCACTCGAGATAGGCTTAATTGCCACCTCGTGCCATTAGCCTTCAACATTATAATAACTATAAAAAGAAGACTTAGAAGAATTTAAGAAGACTTAGAAGACACAAGAAGATAATCATCAAAAGAACCCAAGGTCCACCACAGTGGAAAAATATTTTTTTTTATGGAGTAGTATGGTACGCGGGTGGGATGTGTTTTTCCTAACTTTTGAACGGCTTATGCAAGAAAGTTGAAACTCGGTACGTATATATAAATCAACTCGAAAAGTAATTATGATAAAAAAAAATTTGAACATTTATTGGCGTTCGGAGGGGGGCAAAAAAAGTTATCCGTAAAAATAAAAAGCATATATTTTCATGATTTTCGTCATACTTACTAGGTCTTCCCAAATATTGAATTCATTTTTATTCTACGGATTCTTCATATAAATACCTAGAAACAGTTTTCAAGACTTTTTGAAATTTGACCCCTAAGGGGGTGTAAAGTGGCTGTATACTTTTTCATAAATTCCACCATATCTCTCAGGTCTGATCAGATATCGAATATCTTTTCACTTCCACGGGCTTGTTTAATAATCACCTATTTTCAAGTTTTTTTCTTTTTCAAGCTCTAGACCGCATCCCGGAATATGACCCAATTATATTGTTCATATATTACACTCTATTCTAACCGTTTCCCGAACTTTTTGTTAGGTTTTCAGTCTCATAGTAACATACACCGCATCCCCAAATTAAACACGTTCCGAACTTCTGCCGGAAAAATAATAAAGTTGCGCCTAGACTGTTGGCAGATTTTTTTAATATAAAATAATAAAGTACTGTGATCGACCTGTAATTTAAAAAAAATTTGCTACCCTAAAATGTTCCATTTACACGTTTTAGAACTAGTAAACACCAAAAAAGCAAAAAAAATGTCCATCTGTCCGCCGTAGACGCCATCAGCCGTCCACCGTACGCCGTACGCAAAATCATTTGAAGGCGCGTAGCTCACAAAACCGTTTGTATATTAAGTTAACAGTTTTCTGGTAGGTTGAACCCCTACGAGTGGTATCTTTTTGAGAAATGGGGATGGAGGGAGCGTTTTAGTTGAAAAATTTTCGTTTCTAGATCTGAGGAACCACTAACACTAGGTAGCTGAAACTTGGAACTTATGTAGAACTATAATAGCAATTTGCAATTGTAGGTACAGGTGGAGTGATGTGCGAGTAGGGTAGAAAGCAATGAGTCCGAAACGCTTGAAAGCTGAGATTGAAACATTCTAAAATCCATATATCCTGAACGATTAATGTCAGAAGGTTGAAACTTCCTGGATGTCTTTAGGGATACTTCAAGTTTAGACAAGAGCTAAAATCGTTATGGTGAGTGGTGAAGTGAAGTGAAAAACTTTAGATGAGAATATCTCCCGAACCAGTTACACCAGAAAAAAAATTTATTTATATGTTATAACATAATTTAACAATACATAATTTCCTAGACTACACAATGAATAGCATAGCTAGTTCTCAGTGTGGAGATTGTGATAAAATTTTTTTTTTTTTGTAAATATTATTATAGTTTCTTAATAACTTAGTAATATATACATACAGAGGCCGAAATTCCCATAAAAACAGCTATTTTCTTCAAATATTTTTGTTGTACGTATAGAAAAAACCTACAAAAAGTATATAATTTAACATAAAATATTTTATTTCATTGGTTTGAATTCAAAATAATCGTAATATTGTGGTAATTTATAAATAACAACTTCAAAACGAAAAATTGAATAAATTAGGAGCGAAATTTCTATAAAAACATTACATAAAATGATCCAAATATTAGTAAATTGTTTAATAAGTAATATCAGTATTGACTTTTAATAGTGTGTTATGCCTCCATTTTTATTAATGACCTCATAAATTCTACTAGGCATTGAATTTATCAGTTTTTTTAATGTTTCCGATGATATTGAGGTCCAAGCCGATATAATGGCATTTTTCAGCGCCTGGATGGTGTCGTATTTCCTTCCATTCCCGTAAACTTTCCTTGCAATGATACCCCATAAGTTCTCTATGGGATTTCGGTAAGGACTTGTTGCAGGCCAGTTCAAAACAGTAATTTTCAAAGCCCCAAGCCATTCTCTTACAGTTCTCGCTGTATGAACAGCAGCATTATCCTGCAGAAATACAAAATCTTCGCCACATAATTCCTCCGCCTTTTCCACCAGCATTACTTCTAACATGTCTTTACAGGTTTTAGCATTCATCCTTGCTGATACCCAAGCAATTTTTGTTTTTCCGTTAGCACAAAATCCACCCCAAATCATTACACTGCCTCCGCCAAAGCTTCGGCTCATTGTTACCTCTTCTTGGAGTCTCTTATCATGCCAGTAATGCGAAAAACCATCAGGACCATCAAGGCTTGATAAGAGACTCCAAGAAGAGGTGAATGAAGAGAATGAGCCGAAGCTTTGGCGAAGGCAGTGTAATGATTTGGGGTGGATTTTGTGCTAACGGAAAAACAGAAATTGCTTGGGTATCAGCAAGGATGAATGCTGAAATCTGTAAGGACATGTTAGAAGTAATGCTGGTTGAAAAGGCGGAGGAATTATGTGGCGAAGATTTTGTATTTCAGCAGGATAATGCTGCTGTTCATACAGCGAGAACTGTAAAAGAATGGCTTGGGGCTTTGAAAATTACTGTTTTGAACTGGCCTGCAAGAAGTCCTTACTGAAATCCCATAGAGAACTTCTGGGGTATCATTGCAAGGCAAGTTTACGGGAATGGAAGGAAATACCGACACCATCCAGGCGCTGAAAAATGCCATTATATCGGCTTGGACCTCAATATCATCGGAAACATTAAAAAAACTGATAAATTCAATGCCTAGTAGAATTTATGAGGTCATTAATAAAAATGGAGGCATTACACACTATTAATAGTCAATATTCATATTACTTATTAAATAATTTACTAATATTTGGATCATTTTATGTAGTGTTTTTATAGAAATTTCGCTCCTAATTTATTCAATTTTTCGTTTTGAAGTTTTTATTTATAAATTGCCATAATATTACGATTATTTTGAATTCAAACCAATGAAATAAAATATTTTCTGTTAAATTATATACTTTTTGTAGCTTTTTTCTATACGTACAACAAAAATACTTGAAGAAAATAGCTGTTTTTATGGGAATTTCGGCCACAGTATGTACTATATACTTGACGATTTCATTTCCTTAAATATGGTATAGTGGATAATAAGTTAAGTCTAATGAATGTAAACTTTTTAAGGAGGGAGGTAGGGCACGAAAATGGTGAAAATTTACAAAAAAAGTATTTTTATGTCTCAAAAACCGTACCAGATATGATCTCGAGAATTTCACAGGAGTTAGAGTAAGTAGACTTTAGTGGAGGAAAAATTTTTTGGGAGTGTGACTGGTGAGGGTGGTAGTGAAAAGAGGTTGAAAGGAAAACATTCCGATTTTTATTTCTCGAAAACCATTATCAATAGAAAGCTAAGAATAAAACTACTATAGAGACACCCTAGAAGATTTTGTTTAGGGATTTTTTGTAGGGGTAGCAAGATGCAGTGGCAAAGGGTGAGTCCAGTACCGACTAGAGCAATAAATGCTGAAAAGCGATGCAGGTTACTATGCAACTGGCAATCTAAACAATATCTTTTCAATAGTCTCATGGTTATTCCTTAGGTTGTCAGTTGCATAGTAACCTACACCGCCTCTCAGCATTTAACACGTTTCGAACTTCTACCCAAAAAATAATAAAGTTGCGCCCAGACTGTTGGCCGATTTTGGTACTTATGTACAGTGGATAATAATGATAATTGACTGGTAATTGACACAATTTTGAATTTTGTTATAAAGCAAGTAAAAAGGTGTCTAATACAGGTAAGGAGATAAGCATAAAAGTAACCAGCATTGTATGTCCTAATTGTCTTAACCAATTAGGGAGTTTCAAGAAGGGTTTTTTTTTACCTGAATTTACTATAAAAGCCGTGGGCTTAGCTCAAAGTTGCCATTTGTAAAAGATAATTTTTAACGGAAAAACCTAGGTTAAAAACTAACTGTGATCACATAACTTTTTCATGAGTTTAAAGTAAAATTAAGAAATTTTTAAAAATTGATATTGAAGTAGCAGGTATGTATTTCATTTTTACCATTTATGGTTTTTCAAGGATATATAGTTTTTGAACTAGATAGTTTTAAATTTTAGCATAATTTCAGATCTATTTTTTGAAAAAGTTACATTTTCAAAATTGAGAAAGTTTTATAAGTCCGCACGCTTCCGTCAAAATTTATGCAGCAATATGAAGGTCAAATATTCATTCTTAAGTAGTAAAAAAAATTTCTTGCTCATATCTGCTCATCGAGATTTAATAACAGTTTATGTTGATAGCGGAAATTCGAAATATTTGTATTTTGAATATTCCTTTAGCAAGGATAAAGGACTCAATCCTTGGTAAAGGCCTTGCACAAATGTCACTTGAGTCCAAAACGTTACAAAAAAATATATCAAATGGTTTCTCACCCGGAAAACTATTATATAATAGTATTTTCAATTAAAAATGTGATGTGAAAACATTCACAAAAAAAATTGTATTTTTAAAAAAAATTGTATTTTTAACAAAAAAAATTTGTTCGAGAATGTTCCAACATTATTATTACTGAATAATAAATAAATAATACCTTATTTTAAGATGAATTGATAATATAAATAATTTTGGCCAGCTAGATCGTGCAAACGCCCCACTGTGCGCCGCCGACTGCTCGTTCGTTTTAAGCTATATACTTGCCAGAACATGGGTTGGCTACGAATTATATCGTATATAAAAATACATGTTGTTATATTATATTATAGTTTCTTTTTCTGTATATCGGTTTTCTAGCACTGCAGTTGGTGTAAGCGGAAATTTAGCACAAATTTCCGTCCTTACACCAGAGATATCGTGGTCAACGCAAAAACTTTTTTTTTATAGGAGTTCCCGACAATCAGCTATATCAGTTTTAAAAATAATTATTTTTAAAAATAAAAAATACCAGAATAAAGTTAAAAGCTTCCCTGGAAGCACATCGCTGGAGATGCACCCTACAAGAAGTGGGGCTTCATTGGCAAATCAAGAGATTGTTCCGGAAGGGATGGTCGAACAACTAGATGAGGAAAGGATCGAATGAGTCATAGGCACTTTTGCTCCCTCTTGTTTCACACGTTCGATGCTGCTGACTCGACTCGACATTCTCCGCCTTGCTTCTCTCGGCCTCTGTCCTTTTGTGAAGCCTCGACAACCCCTGTCTACGTCTCTTTGTGTCGCCTGGCGCCTCCTGTGTTCTATGTCGTCTTGGTACCCTTTGCTCTCGTTGCTCTCTGTGCATTGCGGTGGTTGCCTTCGTTCTGCGATTGATCCCCGTAGTTCTGGCGTTGTTTGTCGTACTTGCCGTGGCTGGTTTAAGATCGGCTCTTGGCACGCCTCTGCTTGCCTTCCTTCGGTCTCTGTGCGTCATCTCGTGCTTGCGTTGCTCGAAGTTACGTCCTCATCGGTCCTACTTGACTTCTTGTTGTTGTTACGTTGTCCTGCGTTGGCACCGGTCCACTGTCTTAGGCTCCGTAGGCTTCTTACTTCTGCCACGTTGCGCTGCGTTGGTCTGCGTTTACTGTTCGCTTCGTCGCTGCGTTGCCTTGTGCGTTGTCGCTGCGTTGCTCCGTGTGTCGTCGTTGCGTTGCTCTGTGCGTCGTTGCGTTGCTCTGTGCGTCGTTGCTGCGTTGCTCTGTGCGTTGCGTTGCTCTGTGCGTTGCGCTGTGCGTTGCGTTGCTCTGTGTGTCGTTGCTGCTTGCTCTGTGCGTTGCGTTGCTTTGTGCGTCGTCGTTGCGTTGCTCTGTGTGTCATTGCTACGTTGCTCTGTGCATCGTTGCTGCGTTGCTCTGTGCGTTGCGTTGCTCTGTGCGTTGCGTTGCGTTGCTCTGTGTGTCGTTGCTGTGTTGCTCCGTGCGTTGCGTTGCTCAGTGTGTCGTGTTGCATTGTGCGTCGTCGTTGCGTTATGTTGCGTTATGTTGTGTTGCTCTGTGCGTTGCGTTGCTCTGTGTGTCGTTGCTGCGTTGCTCTGTGCGTCATTGCTGTGTTGCTCTGTGCGTTGCGTTGCTCTGTGTGTCATTGCTGCGTTGCTCTGTGCGTCGTTGTTGTGTTGCTCTGTGCGGTGCCGCTGCGTTGCCCTGTGCGTCGTCGTTGCGTTGCTCTGCTTGTCTTGTCTATTCTTGGCTCAGCACTGCTCTACTTGGCTCATCTGTCCTGCTTGGTATCGTTGGTCTTCACACTGCTAGGCTCGTCCCTCTCTCCTTGCTGAAGTCTTTGACTTTGGCTCTGTGACCAGCGTTGCCAACCTTTTCTGACAAGAAACCTGTACTTATACTTTAAAAACCTGTACATTCTTTTAACTAGAACCAAAATTTAGTAAGAAAATAAATGTGATCAATGAAAAGATACTGAGTAAATAATGTTTTTATTCTAAACACTTCAACAATATACAAAAAAATCTGCCAACAATCTGGGCGTAACTTTATTATTTTTCCGGCAGAAGTTAGGAACGCGTTCAATTCTGAAATGCGGTGTAGGCTACTATGTGACTGAAAACCTATCAAAAAGAACAAGATCATGGAAGTGAAAATCTGATTGGATCTGAGAGATATGGAATAGTTTATGAAAAAGCACACAATCACTTTACACCCCCTTAGGGGTCAATTTTCAGAAAATCTTGAAAACACTGTCTTGGTATTCATATGGAGAATACATAGAATAAAATTAAATTCATTGTTTGGGATGAGGTAGTAGATATGTCGAAAATCGTGATAAAATATGCATTCTATTTTCACAGATAATTTATTTTGCCCCCCCCCCCCCCCTCTGAACGCCAATAGATATTCGTTTTTTTTATTCAAAATTATTTTTCTAGTTGATTTAGATATACACACCGAGTTTCAACATTGTAGCTTAAGCCGTTCTATATATAGGAAAAACACCTCCCACTTGTACCACACTACCCTTAGGGGTCGAATTTCAAAAAACCTTGAAAACACTTTCTAGGTATTCATACGAAGAATCCGTAGAATAAAAATGAATTCAATATTTGGAAAGACCTAGTAGATATGACGAAAATCGTGAAAATATATACATTTTATATTTATTATATTTACAAATATTTTTTTTTTGCCCCCCCCCCTCTGAACGCCACTGAATATACAAATTTTTTTTTATCACAATTACTTTTCTAGTTGATTTACATATACAAACTGAGTTTCAACATTGTAGCTTAAGCCGTTCCATATATAGGAAAAACACCCCCACTTGTACCACACTACCCTTAGGGGTCGAATTTCAAAAAATCTTGAAAACATATTCTAGGTATTCATACGAAGAATTCGTAGAATAAAAATGAATTCAATATTTGGAAAGACCTAGTAGATATGACGAAAATCGTGAAAATACATGCATTTTATATTTATTATATTTACAAATAATTTTTTTTGCCCCCCTTTCTAAACGCCAATGAATATTTAAATTTTTTTTATCACAATTACTTTTCTAGTTGATTTACATATACATACCGAGTTTCAACTTTCTAGCATGAACTGTTTAATAGTTAGGAAAAACACCCCCTACCCCCCAAAAAAAATTATATTTTTCCAACATTCCGCTACTATAGCTCTATCTAAATACCAAGTTTAAGGGTTATATCATTACAGGTTCTCAAGATATAAGCATCGGAACTTTTTCCTTTTCACCCTCCCCCTCTACACCCACAACCCCTACTTTCCCTACTAGGGTTTAATTAGCGCTACTTCTGGTAAAAATTCTAAGCATCTATCTTAAACTGTTCTTGAGATATGAAATGTGTTTGATTTGAAAAATTCTCATCCCCTCCACTTCTATGCTCCATCTCCCACTTAAAAAATTTTACTTTGATCAATCTTTATTTGTCAACCTTCATACCCAAACCAAATTTTATTTTTCTAGAGCAATTGCTTCATGAGATATCGTAATCTTAAGTTTTTCACCCCCCCCCCCATACACAACTTCCCCCACCCAATATTTTTCTTGATTCTGTTCTCCTAGTATAACTACAAATATGTTTTAAGTTTGAATAGTGTGCCATTAACGGTTTAGGAGATATGGATTTAAGAATGTGTCTATCTCGCCTTTTTTGGGTTTCGGACGCATTACATTTCCCCCCACTCCCACACCTCTTGATCAATATTGACAATTTTTCTGCAAATGGGTCTACTATCAGAGCTCTATAGAAATTCCAAGTTTCAGCTTCCTAACATTAGGGTTTACTGAGATCTGGAAACCAAAATTTTCGGTCTAAAACACTTCCCCCTCCTACCTCCTCACACCCCACCCCTAAAAATTTGGTCACTTCAAGGCGCCTACCCCGTCTATTCGTTAAAAAAATTTCAATTTAATATCTCAAAGCGTTTGGCAGCTACGAGCCTCCAAACGATCTTGCACGGCGTACGGCGGACAGACGGACTGAAAATTTTTATTGCTTTTTTCGCGTCTACTAGTTATGAAACGTGAAAATAAAAATTTTGAGGGTAGTTTTTTTTTAAAAAATCAATCACAATACTTAATTATTAACATAAAAGTAAAAGAACAAACATAAAAGTTCTCCTTAAAAAATAATAATAAAATTTGATTTACGCTATAATTAGTTAAACCAGACAAGTTTTCTACAGTTTTTCTTCAGAAGGAATAATTTTTAAATAATACAGGTGATGCGGTCGGTGTGCAGCAAAAATCGCTTCTTCCATTTTCCAAAAAAATTAGTTATGGTTTTCTCTCGATAGTATTTTGCCTGCTCTATTGAGAAATGATCTGCTTTCTTTTTTTTAAATGCGTTCCTTACCATGTTTTCAACACATTTCGATAAAAACTGAGATCATTTCTGAATAGATGAGGCAAAATACTATCGAGAAAAAAAAACCATAGCTCATTTTTTTTAAAAAAAAATGGAAGAAGTGAGTTTGCTGCGCACCGCCTCATGTGCTTATTAAATATTTATACCGCATAAAAATTTAATACATTTCATTGTTTCCGTTTGCATTAAAACAGTTATGTTCTTACTGGAACTTTAACTGACAGATTTTCATACAAAGCGTCCAGTTAAAGTTCCGGTTAGAATTTAACTGACGATCGTAGGAACGGAGCTTAAACTTACAGAAGTATACATAAGTTATCTACAGTTTTTCTTCAAGTACATTTTTGAAATCATACATGTGTTTATTAAACATTGAATACATATCATTGTTTCCTTTTACATTAAAACAGCAGTAACCATTTAATTTTAGAAAATCTTTGGTATAAAAAATACCAGACAATGAATCAATAGAAAGTCGATTTCGTATTTTATTCTTATTTATATGTATAGTAGAAAATATCCTTTCTACGTTAGCCGATGAATGGGGCAAGCTTAATATTTGAAATACAAATGAAGTTAATTTCGGGAAGGCAATAGAATCATCACTTTTTTTAATTGTAAAAACATAACGCCAAAATTGCTCATCAGTATAGGTGGTTAAATCAATTTCAGTAAAATTTATTGTCCTCAGTGCACGCCATTCATCGTCTATATCCTGCTGCCCTGAATGTAGTACAACATTTGGAAACTCTTTCATAAGTGTAACAATTGATCCATGTTTCAAAGATACTACGCTTTTAGGATTAATGATTGAAATTTTTTTTAATAATTCTTCTTTTATATATTTGATGCGTTAACTCAACTTTAAAAGGATTTCTTTCATTTTCAATGCTTTACTTTCTGGCAATTTATTTATTAAGTTTGGCACGGTAGTTGGTAAGTAAATTATAGGTTTATAAAAAGAAGGATTTCTGTAGTCTATGTCTTCAACTGTTTTTGATTTCAAATAGTTATTTATATTATACAAGTCTGCGAAAAATCTAACAACTGTTTCCATATTGTCATATAAACTACTTATAATAGGTTGCTCACTTTGAAAAAGTTTATTCAGGGAATTAATGTGCTTCAAGTTGTAAGATAAAAAGTGTAAATAAATTTCAAATTCAGGATTCAATAGAATTTTTTCTCCTTATTGAATTTTACATCTGTTAACTAATATACCAAAGTAAATTTTCAGGGGTTCAAGTAGCTCCAGAAATCTGTTCACTACTAACTCTAACGATAACCACCTTGTTGCGGATAGATGTAATAATTTGTAGGGTCTAATTCCCAAGATTGAACATATTTTTTGCAACTCCGAAATTTTTTGTGGAAGAGAACAAGTGACACGCGAAAGCGATCGAAGAAAACGTTATTTTAGTATTGCCACTTGCCGGATGCCGTGAAATGCCTGGGCCAGTCTTATTCAAAAGCAGCCTGCCTGCCTTTGAACATAACGATGACAGTATAGATATGGATGATTGTTTTGATTCGATACAAAAAGTACTTGGATCGAAACAATTGCTCTTTCGTATTACTGTAATTGTAATTGGACACTTGGTCGAAACCTGTATTTATTTCGAAATACCTGTACGCCTGTACGCAGCACCCAGGGCCGACTGTAGACTTTTCGGCGCCCGGTGCAGTATACACTTCGACGCCCTAATGAATTTATCTAACAAATTTTTCACTAAAAAAAACCAAAAATATTATAGTTAAGGGGCGGCGATTGACGATTTTTTATAAAAATTCATGTAACTTTTTCTCAGGAACCGCTCAACCGATTTTAATCAAACTTTGTACACTTAATATGTTCGTAAATCGAATACTACTGAATGAAGGAATTTCAAAAATATTAAAAACTAATTGAATTACAAGGTTTGAAAATTTAATTTAAAAGTACTTTGAATCAATTTTTTAAAAACTGCTTCATTCAGTATAAATACCAATACTATTCTATCTTTAACCAAAAAAATCATCTTAATGTTTGTTATCAGATCCGAGAAAAAGAAACATATATGGAAAAAATTAAAAAAAAACAATTTTTTCAGGAGAGCGAAAAAACAAAAGTTGTTTGTTTGTTTCTTTTTTCAACGGTTTTCTCTCCAAATTGAATTTTTTTATATATATTGTTAATACAAATCATATAGATGGCATTGGTTCTGTTTTTAACCCTTCCTTAATTCTTTTTCATGTATTATGTTTTTCATTTGATATACCTATAATAAAAAATACATATGAAAATGTTTAAATGGTACCAAAATATTACCGAACTTTCTTACTTTGAACTTACTTTTTGACCACTTTTACCGAGCGGAAAAATCTGTAGTTTGTTTTAGAATTAGGTAAATGCAGAAAATCAATAACATAACATTAAACATTTTTTTTTGGTCTCCGAGTGTGTAACTCCCTTAAGGTCCAAAACTAATCATAACACAGAAAAAGTTTAAAGAAATTATCAAAAAAAAAATGTTTAAAATATAGGCGTTTCACGTAACCCATATTAAAACGCGTTAATCCCATGCAGTCAGCGTTCACATATTAATAATAATTTAAATACAGCATTGTGGATATAGGTATATGTATATATTTTTCCAACGAATGTGATACCTTTAGCAACAGTACGCTTTCTGATCACTTGTGTTTTTTCTTACTCGTTCTTAACTTTTTTTATGCATTTCCAAAAATACGAACAAACAAATAGGAAGCAAGTGCAAAAGGGTCAACTAGGAGTTTTATTTTTATTTATTTAATTTTATTTTTAATGTTTTGTTTGTGCTGTTAAACCAGTATGTTCTAGTAATATTGGAACAACTACTGAAAGTTAATAATTCAATGTCACAGCAACAAAGCCAAGTTAACATTAATTTGTCTCTCTCATCTTATTAAAAAATTAGTTGACCCCTTTTTCTACCAAGGGCTTCAATTATAACTTATAAAATAATCTTGTTCTTGTCTTGACTAATGAAACTTGTTTCAGGATTCAAAAAATTAGAATTAGGATCGTAGCATTACAAGAAACTGAGTTGAAATTGGAAGCAGAGATGGAAGAATTAACAACTTCATTTAAATTTCCCGTTCTTTTATGAACATTTCTTTAACCCTTAAGTGCCCGCGCAGCAAATTTACTAAACATGAATTTTCTTATCTGTTATTAATAATCAATGACTGAGCGCTCTAGTATCTTTCAAGGACATGTCTAGGAGCCACCACAAAAGATTTCAGATTTTTCTAACATCTTATCAGTCTACATCAGGGAGTCAAACTGAACTGGTCCTATATATTTTCCATAAAAGTGTTGAAATTCTTGTTGGATAATTAAATTATCCAACAAGAATTTCAGTAATTAATTAATTAATAATAAAATTAATAATCAGTATAATAACCAACTGAAGGTCCAGGACCCGGAAATCAGTCGATTTATAGTAGATATATAGTTGCGGCACTGAGTGCCGCGCGCGTGTACTGGCGTAACATTCCGCTGCGCGTGTACTCAGGGGTTAAGCTCCTTTCCTGAAGTTTTGCTTCTGCATCTCGTGCCTTTTTTCTTTGCTTATATTTCCAGCCAGAAGGCTCCTTTCGTTGTCCTGAAAATGAAAATTTTCCCACCAATTTCCCTTCAATATTTTCATTGAAAGAGTTCAATAACAAATTGCTCATTTCCTCGATTTACTTAAACCAATTTACTTCTCTTATCATTCATTCATCCAAAACATACATTCCCCTCTAGCAAAAATGTCGTTTGTCCCATTTCCCCACATAGTTCATCGGACCGCGTGAAGGCGCGATAACGCTCCATTTCTATCTTTTTCTATTGTATAGAAATCATGTTTTGAGCTCTTTCAGCACACAATCAAAAAAGCACCAAGCGCTCCATTTCTATCTTTTTCTATTGTATAGAAATCATGTTTTGAGCTCTTTCAGCACACAATCAAAAAAGCACCAAGCGCTTCGGCTCCTTGGGAGCGCAAATCGGAACTGCTCCAAATGAATCGTACGAACCCAAAATTGTACTAGCTGATGAACGTATGAATGCAAAATTGGAATAGCAGATGATCGCACAAACGAAAAGCTGTACTAGTCGGTATCGAAGAGAGAGAATATCTTTAAGAGAAAAGATTCAATGTTTTGGTTCTTGAACGAGAATTGAAAGAGTGTTTTTAGAAAATGAAACAATTGTGAAACTCTGCAAAATCTAGAATATGCATCGGAAAAAAGTGTAGCAAATGTATTGAAAAAATCCTTTCAATTAATTTCTAAGTATGTTTTAAATTTATAACAAAATATTTGAAGAGATAATATATCATATGCACAGATTTTATTGCCTTCCTTAATTTGGCGCCTGGATTCAATGCGCCATTTGCACATATGGTAGGACCGGCCCTGGCAGCACCTAAGGCACTTTGGTCGGGGCACGAACTGATAGTTACAAGCTTTCGAAGAGGAACCAGTAAGTCCACAATACCTTCTCCAGGTTGTTAACTAATCAGAGATGTTAGCCCTGTCTGCTTAGTAAACTAAGTTGCGCTCAAGAGGAATCGGTAAGTCTACAATACCTTGAGCGCAGACTGTCTACTGCCGACTGACCTCTTGATGCTTGTTCAGCGTTCCTTATATAGGTGCTCGCCATAACCGGTTCTCCTGATAATTTTGGGTTTTCACTATTTTATGGTTCGTGATTGGTACATGTAGTCGTCGGTATATAGTCTTTTGTGAGTTTTGTACCTTTGTCGGTGGGTTTTATCCAACCGTACTGTGTCACCAGAGGCATTGTGACGGTCCCACCAACTTTTCAGCTTTTGCCAACGTGCATCATTTCTTCTTTTCAGGTTTTATGTCTTCCTTGTTGTGTTTTCCATTTATGTCTTAATTTGTTCCATGTTGTTGTGGTTTCTGTGTTATAATCCAATGTTACCGTGTTGTTTCTTTAGCTTTAAGTACAGTGTTCCCGTGCTGTTCGTATGTCTTTTATATCGTATGGTATGGTATACGGGGTGGTGATGCTATCATCCTCCTTCACTTAGACGTTATTGTTCGTCCATTGTGCTCCCCGTTTGAGTTGAAGAACTCCTGGAACCTAAAACCATTTAGTAGATTTTATAAAGTTTGCTATGTTACATAGCTTTCCTTTGTCGATATCACCGAGGTCATCGAGGAAATAAGCGCCGAGGTTCCGTCTTCTCGTTTTCGATAGGCTCACATAGGACGTGAAAGATTGACTCCTTCACTTCTGGGTCACCGCAGCTACGACAAAGATCATTTGCGTCGGCTCCCAGTCGTCTAGCATGTCTACCGATCAGGCAGTGCCCTGTGAGCACTCCGATTAGTGTGCTAGCATCTTTCTTGCTCAGGCTCAGGATATACTTGCTTTTCCCGTTATCATATTCAGGCCAAAGAGTTCTATACTATATATTGAGCATGTAGTTAGGTTTGACCATCTATTGCCTGCCCGCTGCAAGCATAGTGAGTCGATAGACTGATTTATGGATCCGATGAGAATAGCAATGTGCTGGTCCATCACTGGTGAGCTTAGGCTGGAGCCTGCTCGAGCGAGTTCATCAGCTTGCTCATTCCCCTAGATTCCACAGTGGCCTGGCACCCAGCAGAGGGTAATATTGTGCCGTGTGCCGATGGTGTTAAGAAAACCACGACATTGTCTAACTAGTTTTGATCGTGTTGTGTTTGAGCTAAGGGCCTCAATGGCTGCTTGGCTGTCAATGCAAATAGTGATGTCTTCTGTTGCATTCACCTTTGCTTCAATAGTTTTGCATGCTTGAAGTATTGCAAAGACTTCCGCTTGAAATACACTGGGGTGGTCCGGTAGCCTGAAGGACTCATTAATATCGAGTTCCTGTGAGAATACCCCCGCGCCTGTACCAGAAATCATTTTCAAACCGTCGGTAAATACCAATATGGTCCTGTTGTCTAGGTTGCGTTCTACATTCCAGTCGACCCTGTGTGGGATTTTAACAGAAAATTCCCTACTAAAATCTAATTCTGGAATAATATAGTCCGTTTCCCTGTTCATATCACACTCCGAGAAGTCATTGAGTATGGTACTGTGACCAGCAGGTTCTCCAGTAACCTAACTCTTTGAGTCTAAAAGCGCCTTTTGCAGTCATGTTTTTTATGTGCATGTCCATTGGCAGCAGGTGGAGGATAGTTTCCAGTGCTGCCGTGGGTGTGGTTCTGAGGGCGCTAGTGACCCCAATGCATGCCAAGCGCTGTACTTTTGTCAGCTTGCTAAGATACGTGGATTTTCTAGTCGCCTCCCACCAGACTATCGCGCCATAGCTTAAGATTGGTCTTACTATGGCTGTGTACATCCAATGTACTAATTTTGGTTGTAGACCCCACCTGTTACCGAACAACTTTCCGCAGGCGTAAAATGCGTTATACGCTTTTTTAACGCGTTCTTCCAGATTAAGTTTCCACCCGAGTTTCTTGTCTAGAACAACCCCAAATATTTAGCGCTGTCGGAAAGATGAAGCTCGTCGCATCCCATCTTTGGTAACGCAAAAACTGGGATTTTGTACTTTTTCGTGAAGAGGACCAGCACAGTTTTAGAGGGATTAACCCCTAAGCCGCAGTTGCCAGCCCATTCTCGTAGTTTGTTGAGGGCTGTCTCCATCAAACTACTAATTGTCGGTAAATGTTTCCCTGAGACAAGTATGACCACGTCATCGGCGTATGCACATGCCTTGATTCCGCGGTTCTCAAGTTCAACAAGGATCTTGTTGACTACAAGAAGCCAAAGAAAGGGCGAGATCACTCCTCCTTGCGGAGTGCCTCTGGAGACTGACTTTGTAATAAGACATTGCCCCAGTTCGGATTCAATGATCCTGTTGTGTAGCATTTGGTCAAGCCAATTGCAAATCTCGGGTTCCACTTCCATCGTTAGTAGTGCGCTTTTAGTAATCGAAAGACGAACCTTCTATATCAAGGAATGCGGCGAGAGTATATTCCTTGTATGAGAGCGATTTTTCGATTGTTAGCACTACCTCATGTAAGGCTGTATCCACAGACTTGCTCTTTGTATAGGCATGTTGTGACTGTGACAGTAGATTACGCGGAATTTTGTTGCGAACGTGGTTATCCAGAATCCTTTCAAAGGTTTTGAGGATGAGGTGAGACTTATCGGTCTAAAGTCTTTCGCAGTCGTGTGACTAGGTTTACCCACCTTAGGTATATAAACTACTCGTACCCTGTTCCATTGCGATGGGACATGGTTGAGTCGAATGCAGCTTGTGAAAATCACCAGTAGCCGAGGAATTACCGAATCTGCCGCGTGTTGCAGCATTGCAGGTATGATTCCGTCGGGTCCTGGCGATTTGTACAAAGAGAAGGATCCGATTGCCCAGCTTATTTTGTCAGTATCAATTATTGAGTTGGACAAGCCTTGGTTTCCTTCTTCTTGACAATGATCATAGCTGACAGAGTCAGTGCTGCTAGCTGGTGAGCAGTCAGGGAAATGAGTGGTCATCAGAAGCTCTAAAGTTTCCTCGGGAGATTCTGTCCAGTTCCCTCCGCCATCCTGGATGAAGGTATTCATTCATCGGTGGATTTTTAGAAAGAACCTTCCCCAATCTTGCCGATTCGTTTGTTGATTCTATTGACTCGCAGAAGTTCATCCAGAATGGCTTCTTTGCTTGCCTCTTCTTAAGGCATTTAAGTCCCTGTTTGTAGAGCTGCCAGTCTTCTGCAGAATCGCTAAATTTAGCTCTGTTGAAGAGTTTTCTAGCTTCTACACGTCGGGTCTTAACCTCGGCATTCCACCAGACAGGAAGCCTTTTCGTAGAAGGTCTGCTGATTGGACAAGTTTTCTGGAATGCGTCACGCAGCACAGAGGTCAGTTCCTCCACCGCAGTGTCTAGTTCTGCTCTGTCTTGGACTGTGTCCATACTTCGTGTGCTCAGTTGTCCATTAACTAAATTTGTAAACTTTTTCCAATCTGTTTTCTTAGGATTTCTGAATGGTTTAGGGGGAGTTACTTGATATTCTACGTTGAAGGTTGTCAAACAGTGATCCGAAAGGGATGGCTTGGCCCTCCAATTCTCGACCCTTAGTCGCTCTGAGTCAGATACCAGGGTTAGGTCAAGAACTTCTCTTCTAATACTATTCATAAAAGTTATATCATAGCTTAATGTTCTAATTTGTTCTTATTTGTGTTCTAATTTGTGTTGTATTTGTAATTAAATATTCTAAGTCAGTTTTTGTGAGCGGAAATTTGTGTTCAAATTTGCGTCCTCACAACTTCCAACATCCCAGCAGACCAAAAACACAGAAATCCGACAGAATTCAGATGGAAAGTTCTTTATAGAGTCGGAATTCCAGACTAGAAATCCATGTGAATTCCGACAGATTTCCATATGGCGAGGTTGACGCTGTCCCGTGGGATTTTTCTTACCGAAATCTTTGAGAAATATCCTTAGAAATCCGTCAGAATTCCAAAAGAATGTTCTTTATAGTTTCTTTCAAGTCCCTATTCGAAAGGGTATTCCAATAAGGACTTGACAACTTTGAATTCAATTTGTGAACGCACCCTTTCACTAATCATCGAACTGTCACTGTCAATTTATTCAGTAAACTAAACATTTTTATCATGGTAAAGTACACGAAGGAACAACGTCTGCAAATTATATTATATTATTTGGAAAAAAGGTTGTCAAGTCCTTATTGGAAAACCCTTTCGAATAGGGACTTGACAACTTTGAATTCAATTTGTGAACGCACCCTTTCACTAATCATCGAACTGTCACTGTCAATTTATTCAGTAAACTTAACATTTTTATCATGGTAAAGTACACGAAGGAACAACGTCTGCAAATTTAATTATATTATTTTGAAAAAAAGTTGTCAAGTCCTTATTGGAAAACCCTTTCGAATAGGGACTTGACAACTTTGAATTCAATTTGTGAACGCACCCTTTCACTAATCATCGAACTGTCACTGTCAATTTATTCAGTAAACTTAACATTTTTATCATGGTAAAGTACACGAAGGAACAACGTCTGCAAATTATATTATATTATTTTAAAAAAAAGTTGTCAAGTCCTTATTGGAAAACCCTTTATAATCGGAATTCAGGGTTAAAAATCCATGCGATTTCCGACAGATTTCCATATGGCGAGGTTAACGCTGTTCCATGGGATATTTCTTACCGAAATCTTTGAGAAATGTCCGGGGCATTTCTCAACGCATTTTTTCCCCTTTCGAAAGCGTACTAAAAGTGAACTTTGATCATTTTTATCTGGTTTGAAGCAAAGAAACATAGATTCTGTAGATTTTTTTACAATCATAACCGATTGTCCGAAAATTCTACTGATCCTGCATTTTTTGTATCATACCGGACAATACACGTGAAATACAATTAAAAAAAAACAGAACGGCTTCTTAGAATAACTTATGTTTTCATTTTTTTCAAAACTCAGTAATGAGTATAAATACATATAGGTAAAAAAACAAATAAATAAAAACGTAATATTAAAAGTTAGAAAACATAAAACAAGTATAAGAATGTAAACTAAAATTTTTATAATATATAAAAATGTAATATGGAACAATAAAAAATCTAATCTAATCTAATCTAAAATTAATTAATAATTAATATAATCAAACATTATTTCAGTATCATCTGAATTCACATTATTGTCAACCATTTCTGAAGGTTGTTCTGGTGTTTTTTTTTTTTTTTAATTGGTTAATTTTGTTGCCTTCCTGTACCTATCCTTGACACAAGTAAAATAACTTTTTATTACTTTTTCGATTTTCGTTACTTTTGATAAAGGAAAATTTACGAGACATGCATCTACAATGGAAATAAGATAGTGTCATATATGTTATGACATAATTATCCATAAAACGACATGTGACTACTCGTACCTTTCAAATTTTGAATAATAATGAAACTTTTAATTGAAATATTTTCTTTTGCGTCCGTCCATGAAAATTTGCTGGCAACAGCGTCATTTTCAAAGATAATTTTTAAATTACCCTTAATAAAATGAATGACGTCATCATTGTTAGTTTCGGTAAATTTATCTATCTAAAAATTAAACACATTTTTAAAAATAGTTAAGAGATATACAGAACTGTTTGACTTACAAGCTGTGATTGCATTTCTTTATCATTCCGTAGCTGTGATTCAAATTCGATGATGGAAGTATGTGAAGTGGCAAGTCAGGTAATTTGGCTTTCGAATTGAACAGTCTTCATTACCTCTTTTAATTCCTGCTTAAGCATAAGGAATTCTTTGGTAAAATGCAGGTACATTTTTTTGTTTTCTTCTTTTAGTTTTGAATTCTCTTCACTTATAGTTTTTACTAATTCTTGGGTTTCCTTCACGGTTTTTAACACTTCTACAAAAAGCATTAAATCAATTAATAAAAATATATGTATTATTATATAACAAATCGATGTGCTTTTGTACCTGTAAGCTTAACGTTGCAATTTCAACTTTCACTCAACTCAAGAAATTAATTCAAATCAAACTAAATTTGACGGAATAATTAATATACATTTGTCATTTGAAAATTAATAGATTGATACAAAAGTGAAGTGTTCCCCTTTTACTATTTTTGTATAGAATTGAAATGGAATTTACACAGAGTTTTCCATGATATTTCCGGATTTCGGAAAATTCTTTTGGAATTCTGTCCGACAATTCCATGAAATTCTTATTGTTTTTCCTTATGGAATTATCTTTAAATTTTCTGCCTGAAATCCAGCGGAAACTTCTCCCTATGTCAGAAATATGTAGCTCAGAACTTTCCGAGAACATGAGAACATATGTACATATGTATGCAGCTTTTGTAGGGAATAGTAGGGTTAATAAAAAAATAAAATTAAAATGACATTTTTATAATGGGTTTTTCTGAGAAAAACTACATTGATCACTGAATTTTTAGGATTGACGAAGCAAAAATCTGTGTTTTCGACTAAATATTTCAAGATTGGGTGCAGTTACAATTTATGCTGTTACACCAAATGAAAGGTAATTCGATCGCCTAAAAACGAGCTTGAACGCTTTGCCTTATGATTATACGTTTTGAAGATATAACGTTTTAAGTGCATGAGGGTACCGGTCAAAAACACTTTTCTTAACCACCCTGTATTTCACAACGTTTTTTTTCTCCTAATATATAAAGGAATAACCCCTTACAAGGTGGCACACGGAGTGCCAGACACCCTGTATACAGGGTCTTTCTAGTACTGAGGTTCAAATGAAAATGGGAGATAGAGGAACTTGTCCTGAGTAGAAAATCGTTCTACACATACTCCCGTTTGTGCACCGTTAAGGAGATAGCGCGATTTTAAGGACGAAGGATTTTCATCGTACCTGTGATCACTCTTTGGTCTCTCACTTCTGCTGTACTTAGCGTAACGTAATAATTCTGGGCACGTTGGAAAGGACACAAATTCTTCTTTCTAATTGCTATCAACTGTGTCAATCAGTGTTACACTTTTTGGAAAAAATTCATTTAAACGACACAAAAATAATAAAAAAATTAAAATAAATACAAAAAAGTCCTGTTTTCTCCAAGAAGGACCTGATTAACCACCAAATTTTATTACATTTTCGGAAAGCCCATAAAATTTCACTATACGTTTGACAGAACAGAATTTCCCAAAAAGTATAACACATACATACGTAGTAATGTATATGTTAATGTATATGTTAATTTAATGTATATGTTAATTTGGGACACAATATCGTCACATTTTTTTTCCATACTATACACTTCTCTTACAACATCCATACTAACAATACCATCTTCTGTTTGAAGGTCCTTGTGTAACATATTATTTCTTACTGATTTAAGAAGATGGGGCATATCAAATGAAGAATATATTTTCTTCTCATTATATTCAAAATAATTTTTGTCGATTGTAATATCTAACTTTTTGTAAAGAGATCTCTTTGTAGAACCCTGATCACAAGTTATTAACTTTACATTTAAGCCTAAATTAGAACAAATATCTATACTTTGGTAAATATAATATTTCAGAGTTTCGGAGGGAATAGAAGCACCACATATTGCGTAGCCCAAAACTTGCTTAAATTTACCACATATAGCACGAATCATAAAGACACATACATGCTTCGCTTTTTCATTTTTTCGGTTGCCATTTCCATAATCGACAAAACCATCAATTCGATCGTGGACAACATTATATGTTAAGTTTCCTTGAATGGCCATTTCATCAAAAACAATAACAAATTCCTTACTTTTATTATCTAATTTATCAACTTGGATTTTCATTTGGGCCAAAATGTTTTCATTATATCCAGGTGATAAACTCTTTATAATTGACCATTTATGAATAGAACTTGGATGGGGCATTCGAAATCCCAATACATCACGCATAAACATATATGTATTAGTATCTATATTGCTAGCAGTCATATTTTCTCATACAAAATCAATAAGCACGGGTTGAAATGGAAATTCAACAGCTGAAAGAGAGGGCAGTATAAAATTTTCTCTGCAATTCTTTTAATGTTCACAGAAACCGGCAATAAGGTTAAATCCTCAAAAGTTAAATCCGTACTTTCTTTCTTTTACTTTTTTTCTTTTATAAGTTTTTGTAATCAAGGAAGTGTTTACATGTGGCGAAGGTGAGCGAGAGTGTGGTGACCCATAAGTATCAGTTTTTGTCGTCAGAAGCAAGGAAGGAATGTCATCCAGTGTCATGCTTAAATCCACGACTTCCATTTCATGGAATCGCGTTTGGGAAAGACAAGAAACCTTCTCTCCGGATTTTTATACTCTAGATGAACATATAGAGTATTATAAATTTAATCCAGCCCGAAAAGTTTGTAACGCATAGAACCGAGCCTCGGACGAAAAAAAGTTATATTATATTTTGTGATTATTTTTGGCCAAAACCCCCAAATCCGTTTGCTGTCCGTCCGTCCGTTAGCACGATAACTCAAGAACGCGTTGACCTAGGAAGTTGAAATTTGGTCACAACTTGTAAAATGGAAAAAGTAAGGCTAAGTTCGTTAATGGGCGATATCCTTCCAGTCCTTCGGGTACCTCCCATACAAGAGTCCGTGAAACACGTTTTCCCAGTTATTGTTCGAATGCTAGTAGTAAGGAAGGCACCTACCGTACAAAAATTACCAGGTGCGATAGTGACAGGTAGCAAAGAGAGTGTCCAAAGTGCCTACCAAAAAGGCCGGTCTTTGTTGTTGTTCTGAAGGTTAATGACGTCTGCTGGTGCCTTCTTTTGGGCGTGAACAATTGTGATGACGTCAGCTGGTGCCTTCTTTTGGGCGTGAACAATTGGGTGCAAGGGAGTGAGGTAGTTAGCATACTTGAGAGAGCAATATGTTTGATGAGAGTTATTTCCCTCACCATGTGACGGTTGAGCGGATTTTATATCCCACCAGCAGATTCCAGCACCCAGCAGGTGATATGCAATTAGCATTCTCGGTGTTTGAGTGAGGAGGTAGACAGGTGATGGTTGGTAAACAAAAAAGCAGTTCCTCTACATTATAAACAAAAAAGAATCATTTCCTCTCCATTGTAAACGAAGAAGAATTAGTTCCTCTCCATTATAAACAAAATAACCAGTACCTGTACCTTTTGTGCAAAACCACTTGCGGGAATGTAATTTCGGTAATCTCGTATTCCGTTTTAGACTCTGGCCTTCTTTTTAAATCTCGACTAATGTACCATACATATGTATATCCAATATGCGTAATGTGTTTAAGTTTGAGGTGATACTCTTGAGATGACTTTTTATTTGGGTGAATTACCTACCGTGGGAATATTAAAAACAAGTTTCCAGCTTGTTTCTTTCAAAACGTTATAGCGTCGATCGTTTTCTTTTTTCTGATAAATCATATATGTAAATAATAACATGGGTGACGTGTTGGGTTGAATTGATGGGAATTAAAGTACAAATTTTTCGTTTTATGTTTTATTCAAAGCTGTATAGAACTTTTACAAAGTGAGTAATTTGATACAATTATGCTACAAGAGCTTAACTTTATTTTGATTACAGAATAGATTGTTTCTTAAGTAAAATAGGTGTTAGTAATTCTTCCATTTTTAAAATCCTGCGTTGAAATCTTAATCGATCTAATGCATCGGTTTGCCAAGTACCCTTTCTACTGGATCTATATGCGTACTCCCATGCAATTATGTATTTAACCGAAACCTGATCACAAAATCGAACATGTTTATAATCTAGAGATGACATTGAATAGATTGAGTAGCTCGACGATCAAGAAAAATATTGCAATTATCAGCAGAAGTAATTTCAACACTGTAGGCAATGATGGCGGCCAATGTGATTTTTTAACCGGCTTGCTATACGGTCCACAAACGTCTTTGCCGTTAGCGAACACACAATCAGGAGACAAGCGTCGATGCGCAGCTTCCACATCTGTCAATCGTTTTGTTTCATCGGAAAAATAATATATGTAAGTAATAGCGTCGATCGTTTTGTTTTTTTCTTATAATTCTGGCTGTCTGGCTCAAGTGCCGAACGGGGATAGATGAATGTAAATAAAAACAATATTTTAAGATAACAAATTTTTTCATTTATTTCTTAATTTTTAAGATAACAAATTTTCTCATTTATTTCTTAATATTTTTAAGGTAACAAATTTTGTTCATTTATTTTCTTAATATTAATTTTTTATAAATTTAAGCATGATGAAGCCACCTTTGGCCTCATCTTTCCCTTCAAAAACTATAGATTGAGAAGTTTGATTCAATTCCTCAATCTGCTTTTGATTTTTTATCTTCTCCGCAAACCTTGGAGGTAGATATATATACTCCCCTTTTTTAAGGTGCACAGTTAGGCGTAGACCATATTTGGTCTTCACCAAGCCGAAACACTTTACTGGATATTGTTCTCCAATTGCCAAAGATGTGATGGGTATGAGCGTATCATACCCATTCTCCGCCGTTTCGCATAAAAGCTCAAAGGTACTCTGAAATAAAAAAAAAAAAAAAAAAAAATATATTAGATTTAAAATGTAAAAATTTTAAATTGAGCAAAAAACCCTTACCATTATTACTCCTGTAATAGGTTTGATTGAATGTGATGATGGGCACAGAATTTTCTGTATTTATATACAATTCACGGTACTAATTACACATATAAGATGTTTAAATCAAGAGTAAAAAGATAATACACATAGTCGTTTACTACAATGTCATAAAAATCGTAGGTCCATTAAAATCGGTAAATTAAAAACTGATTTAATTTTATATTAAAACTGAATTAATTTTTCCAGTAGTCATTTTTGTATACCTGAAATAAAGAGAAGCTTTAATTGGAAATGTCTTCGATTTAAACCCTTTTTTGATTTTTTAATCTCACAGGTGTAATTAAGCTATGCCAGAGGCAAAATTTTCGCAATATGTTTTATAAAGGTCATATTTAATTATTAGTTTAATTTTCCGTATAAGTTATGTTTATAGTAAAGTGTAGAAGCATTAATCGAACATGTTTTCGATTAAAAACATTTATATATATCTCACAGTTCTGATTTTACTATGTCTGGGGTAAAATATTCCAATATGTCTCAAAAGGTTACGGATCAAAGAATAAGGTACTTTACCATATTACACAATTTATTTAAGTTTAGAGTGGTGGATAGCCCCCCACCTTTCTCATTGTGTAAAATATTCATGGATTTCAGTATAAAAAGCCAAAAGTAACCAACGGAAGTTACATTTCACGATAACTAAGGAGCTGAAGATGTAAGTATGCTTCATTGTCAATATTAAAAACTTTTTAATTGTGTATATTTTTACCCCAAAAAGCTAGAATCTGGACATCTTTAGGACGGACCACACCAAAAACTGAAGAATAATAGCGCTTGTAGGTGCACTGGAAAGGAGAAGATGAAAAAATCCAAAACCACAAAGTTCGACGTCTCCTAAAAGATATATTCTTTTAGTCGAGTGTAGTGTACTCTAATAACACTTTTTACACTGGTTTGGGAGCAGGTGTAGGTTTTTCTTCTTCACCATTTGTTGAAGTTGATGACTATATGAGTGAAACTGGACATCTTTAGTACGGACCACACCAAAAAACTGAAGGATAATAGCGCTTGGAGGCGCACTGGAAAGGAGAAGAAGGAAAAATCCAAAACCACAAAGTTCAACGTCTCCTAAAAGATATATTCTTTTAGTCGAGTGTAGTGTACTCTAAGAAAACTTTTTACAATAGTTTGGGAGCAGGTGTAGGTTTTTCTTCTTCACCATTTGTCGAAGTTGATGGCTATATGAGTTTATCTAGTGTAATCTAGTGTAGAAATTGTATGTAGAAAGAACAGACCTTATGTCCGATTCAAAAAATTCTACATTAGTTGTAAAAAACATTGTTCTAAGAGAGAAAATTAAGCTCCTTAGCAAACAAATAGAAAAAATTAATAGACGTTTGGAGGCGTTAGATGAAGAAGGAAAAGTAATAATCAAATCCGGAAAGGAAAGCTCAACACAAGTTGAAAGAAAAAAAGTTTCAGGAAAGCAGGAAAGAAGACGAAAAGTGAGGATTCACCCCACTGACCCCGTCTGGCATACCTCCTCTTGGCTCAGAAATACTGAGGAATTACGGAGGAAAAATAATTTAAAAAAAACAAAATAATATTAATAATATAGTGGAATAGTGTTAAGTTAAAATAAATAAGAGTTTTTAATAAAAATAGTTTAGTAAAGGGAATTACCATAGTTATGGACACCCAAAAATTTTTTAATTTCTTAGATTGTGCTTTAGTCCTAGGCCAAAAACAAAAAACCTCATTTTCAGTCCAAGAGAAATATACATTCTTGGAAATATTGACAAAATTCTCGACGGTCTTCAATGTCTCGTTTTCAAACAGTGTGGTGAAGGAAGCCGCAGATTATCTTCGGAAGATGGAAGATATTCCAGAGACAGGAAGCACTAAGCAAATGTTTTTTGGAAAGAATTGCGCTGGTCGCAACGAAGACATACAGATTGGGCATGGTTCAAAAACAGGGTATGAACTGCTATCCAAGCATGCAAAATTTTATAAAAAATTTCATGTGGAAGGCGTGAAAATAAGTTTTAAGATAAAGGATCTTGGTGATATTTCGGAAGATCCTTTTAAGGCTTTAGAAAAAGTGTTTGATGAAGTGATTAAAGAGATTCTTACGAATTCAAGCAAAGATAGTAAAGTGGGATTTACAATTACGCTACCAAACTCACCGGACGTAAAACCAATATGGGCAAGTTTAAGACCTATTAATGAATTAAGCGGGAAATATATTATTGGGCTGATTTCGAATGTGAATCAGTCCAATAACAGTTTCCTTTCAGACAAAATTATGGAATTGAAGGCAGATATAGTTAATTTTCCAAATGCAGGAGCTAGACTTAAAGCCGGTTCTATGGGAGAGAGTGAAATACTTAGTAGGAAAAGGAGTATAATAGATGTGGGAAAGGATGATGATGTAAATTGTCTACCACGAAGCATTTGTTTTGCAATAGAATTGGCTGCAAAAAATGTCAGTAAACGTCAAAGTGTAAAAGTTCTTCAAACTTTGGGTGAAAAGGCCGAGATTCTGTGCAAAAATGCACACGTTCAGGTTGGAAAGGATGGGTGCATTTTACAGGATCTTTATAAGTTCCAAAAATTTTTAAAAGATTATCACATAATCGTTTTCGATAACTTGGGAGATTCAAACTCAATTATTTTCAATCTTCAAATGCAAAGAAGTTTTGAAAACAAAATTTATCTGTACTATTCAAAGAATTTAAAACACTTTTACGTGATCAAGTCAGTAACAGGACTTTTTGATAAAGATTACATCTGTCCTTTTTGCGATAAAATTTCACAAAAGAGTAGGCATAAGTGTGTAATGAAATGCTCTTACTGTAATGCTTTCCCATCATGTAAATTTGTTAGGCAGGTGAAAATGTGTGAAGACTGTAACCGTACTTTTAGAGGTGAAGTTTGTTACCTCAATCATTTACAAAACAAAATTGAGGGTAAAAACATGTGCGAAACCTTCAAGATATGTAAATTGTGTCAAAAATTTATAATTCATGACAAGAAGCGAGAAAAAAGTCATACCTGTAATGAGTATTATTGTCAAATTTGCTCAAAAATTGTTCCTGAAGGCCACTTATGCTATATCAAGCCATATAATGGTAAGGATAATGCTAGATTCCTAATTATTTTTTTCGACTGTGAAAGCACACAGAATACTTCATATGAGTCAAGTGCAACATCCTTTTTACATGTCGTGAATTTAATAGTAGCACATCAAGTATGTTATAAATGTTATGACAACCCGGATATAAAAGAAAAATGTGGCGTCTGCGGTGTCAGAGAGCATGTTTTTGAGTTTGATAATAAAACAACGGTTGTTAGTAGATTTTTAGATTATTGTTTAAAAGATCGTCCCTTTATAAACAATGTGTTCTGTATTGCACATAATTTACAGGGGTACGATGGGCACTTTTTAATTTCAGAGATCTTAAATAGGAAATTAAAAATTGAACCTATTATGAATGGTACTAGAATTATGAAATTGAAATGTGGAAAAATAGCCTTTATAGACTCATTAAATTTTCTAGCATTCCCCCTTTCCAAATTCCCCCAAGTATTTGCTATTAACGATCATGTGAAGGGGTATTATCCTTATTTCTTTAACACTGTGGAAAATATTGATTATGTTGGAGGATTTCCCCACCGTGAAATGTATGGATACAACGCCATGAAATCGGGCGAAAGAGAGGAATTTTTAAAGTGGTACAACAATGTATCTTCAGGAGTCTTCAATAATAAAATGGAAATGTTAAAATATTGTATTAATGATGTCGATATACTACGAATAGGTTGTATTCGATTCATGCAAGAATTTCTTACTATAACCGGAATTAATCCTTTCACATCAAGTGTGACTATAGCTTCAGCTTGTATGCTTGTCTTCCGAAAAAATTTCCTTAAAAGAAATACATTGGGGATAATGCCGAAAAGTAGCTACTATAATACTAAAAATTATTCCAGACTTTCATTAAAGTGGCTTACTTCTAAGAGTTGGGAGTTAGATGACGAAATTATTTCTGCTATAAACAAAGGGGAAGTTAAACTGGAAAAAAGCGGCTTTCGAGTAGATGGTTTTAATACAAGAACTAATACAGTATTTGAGTTCCTAGGTTGCTTTTATCACGGTTGTAAACAATGTTTTAAGCTAGAAGAAGTCTCTGATAAATCAAATCATAATTTAGACACTTTAAAGCAAAGAAACGAAAGTACGGAAAGACGCCTCGAAACAATTAAACACTGCGGTTACAATCTCGAATATATTTGGGAGTGTGAGTTTAAGGAATTCTTAAGAGAAAACAAAGAAATAGATAAGAGGTTAGATAAAAGTATAATGAACATTACTCTGCCAATTAACCCGAGAGATGCCATTTTCGGAGGTCGTACTGAAGTATTCAAATTATATCATAAAGCAAAAGAAGATGAAGTAATACGATATTTAGATTTCACGAGTCTATACCCATACATTAATAAGTATTCTCCATATCCAATCGGACATCCTACAATTTTTCGTAATGAAAATATACCCTTATTACCAGATATACTTTTAATGCATGGAATTATCAAATGCACTGTTATCCCACCACCGACTTTGTATATTCCGGTTCTCCCTTTCAAAAATAATAAGAAATTATATTTTGCTCTATGCAGAAAGTGTGCTGAAATAAATAACTTATTTAATTGCGATCACATAGAAGAAGATAGAGCCTTCACTGGTACGTGGGTTATCCCTGAAGTATCTTTAGCTGTTAAAAAGGGTTATAAAATAAAGACAGTATTTGAAGTCTGGAAATACGACCATGTTCAGTATGACCCATTTTTAAAAACAGGGGGGTTATTTACAGAATATGTTAATACTTTTTTAAAAATTAAGCAAGAAGCTAGCGGATGGAACAGTAAGCTTTCCTCGGAAGTTGAGAAAGATGAATTTTTAAAAGCTTACCGGTTGAAAGAAGATATTGTCTTGGAGAAGAAAAATATCGAAAAAAATCCTGGTAGACGGAATACTGCTAAGATTTGTCTTAACTCTTTTTGGGGAAAATTCGCGCAAAGAGAAGATAGAACGTATACAAAAGTTGTCAACAAGTATAAAGAATTTTGTGAGTTTATTGACTCACCAGGTATAGAAATATGCTCTTTACTCCCAGCTAATGAGGAGACAATGTGGATCACATGGAAGTATATCGAAGAAAATATGAATATGCTTCCACACGTCAATATCCCTGTTGCGGCCTATACTACAGCGTTTGCTAGACTAAAGCTACATGAGGTGTTAGAAAAGGCTGGTATTGATTTGCTTTATTGCTGATAGTTTAATTTTCGTGGATAGCAAAAAGACTCCTTCATCATTCTTAATATCAGACTTTTTAGGCGATTTAACAGATGAAATTCAATGCTTCGGACCTGAAGCCTTTATTTCGGAATTCGTAAGTACAGGCCCAAAAAGCTACAGCTTGAAAGTTGAAACAGAAGAGGGATCCAAATATATCACAAAATGTAAAGGTATAACTTTAAATTTTGAAAATGCCCAGGTTATTAATTTTGATCGGTTCAAGTCGATGGTGATCGGAAATGATGATGATGAGCCCGTATATATCAAAAATGATAGAAAAATAAAACGCAAACGCCCCGGTGTTGTTATTTCTTCACCCGAAAAAAAGAACTTTCAGTTTACATTCGATAAAAGAATCGTCAAGGATGGATATTTCTCTTTTCCGTACGGCCACAAGAAAATGAAGATAGAAGATAAAAAATAATGTAAATTACATGCATAAGCACTCTTTTGATATTTTGTATAACTTTTGTTAAGATTAAGAATTAAGAGATTACCGAATATTTGAAATAAATTAATGTAATTCAAATTGTAAAAATATAAAAAATTTTCTTGAAATATATATAAATGTCTGAAAAACAAAAAATGTTTCTCACTTTACGGTATTACGCCTTCACGAGAATATGGATAAAATTATTATTGATATCCAGTTCGTCACTGGAAATTTCGGGCAGTATTTTGCTAAAGAGCTTGCTATTCTGCCTTTTGGGTCGATATACCCAACGTTTTATTTCTTTCTACCCCCTCACCCCTATCAGGAGCTGAACATAAAAGCGGATCGACAGCAGAAGTTTGAACGAGAAAACATTAATGGTTTGCACTGGAATGATGGCGAGACATGTTATAACAATTTACCCGATATTTTGAAGGAATTTACCAGCTTTACTATATATGTGAAAGGACTTGTGAAGGAGAGTTTCATCAGAAGGTACTTACCAGACGCTGAGATAATTCAGCTTGAAATACCTAAATTATCAGAGCTTCAAAATTTTCAATCACTATGCAAAAATCATAACCAAGCTCGAGCTACTCGTTGCGCCGTGCAGAACTGTGTAAATATATATCTATATATGCTGATGAATAAAGCTTATTTATAAAAGAAAACACAAATATTTAGTTTAGACAAATTTTTTATTAGCAAATCGTTATATTAAAAATAATTCTTGCACTACAAAACCACGGAATTTCATAAAAAAGTCGAGAATAATTAATATGTACATAAGTACTGCGTGATGGTATAAAAAAGTCTTCACTCGATAGCTGTAATACATCTTTTTCCTTGCATTTAGTTGTGTATTGATTGAAATAATCCCTCACACTTTCAGAAGCGTTGTTGTTATGAAACATGACGATATTGAAGAAATCCATCCTTTCAAACAAATTTAAAAGGTTCTGGGATGATAGTCGAATACTACCTTCATCGACCGGTATGACGAATTCCTTTCTTAAACCAGCTTGAACCGCTTGAGTAGCTTCGTCATTTTCATGTTTTAGCTTGATCAGATAATTGTACAGCGAAGTCCATCCGGAGTAGTTTGTTGACACAGGGAAACGTCCAGGGTAACTGAAGATTATTTTCGCCTCAAATGTGAACGGGTCAAAGCCTAATACAACCTTTCGGTTTTGGCAACCGTCCAGATAGTAGGTGTAGTTCAGTAGAGCACCTTCACCAGGAACCTCAGACCTTTTCTGCTTGCATGGTTTCTTAACAGTTGATTCACCCGAAGGGGCTGATTTTTTTCTTTTGTTAGATTGTCGCTGTTTCATGACACCCTCATTTTTTGTAATAGGTGAAGCCATATTGTCCGGAAGAATTTTAGAGAAAAACTGAAAGTCGGGTGGTTTAAACTGATGCTTTTATACTCTCAACCTCCGATTTACAATACTGGTTACGAAAAATCCCACCGTTCTGTGTAGCACCCGATGAAAATATATGGTGGTATAAGTTAACTACCTTGGCGTCATTATCCGTAAAATCTTTTGATGAAAACTGCTTGAGAAAAAAATTTAGACTTTTCCCCTTGCAACGAGAATATATAAATACACAGCAGTAATTTCCGCAAGTCGAAGAGTATACACTTTGTAGTCGTTTTTTGTTATTTATAAAAACCTTGGAGCGCGACATCCGAGACCAGAAGATTTCTCTTTGCACATTTATCAGGATAGTGAAGTTGCGGATATTGTAACTTTAGGAGCTTCCGAATATAAGTCTATATATCATCTTTTCAATAGTATAATTGGACAGATTCCTAGAGAGAAGCGAAAATATAAAGCACTATTACACATGAAAGACTATTACATACCTCCAGTGTATAGTATAAGTGAAAAGGCCGGGGAAAGTGTTCCGAAGAAGCTTGACTCTTTGGATTTAGAGATAAAAGAATTGAAACTTAAAATAAAGATAAAGTATCCGCTACCAACGCCCATTAACGTTAATGATTTAGTCGGGCTTTTTGTCGCGAATATACAGTATGATGACGAAACTATAGCTGTTCTACCTCGGAGGAGAAAATCAGATCAAATTAGGAAAAAAATTATTCAAACTCTAACTGACCTGGGGAAAGAGGCATCTACCTTTGAGATACCGCACAAGCGCACAATTACGGATAAAAGTATAATATTAAAAGTTCCTTATAAAAAACTACCCGATGGTACCCTGTTAACGACAGGTGTGCCTATAGATTTGAAGAAGAAAGACTTATCAGGATTCATTTCCGATATATTCTTTCAAACGCCTGTGAAGGAGCGTGATGCTAGTGTCCTTGCCGAGGAGGTAGGCAAGTCGTTTGAAAAAGCCTCAGTAGAAGAGGAGAAGAAGAAGGGTACTTTAGACAGAATCGCCGTATTAGAAGATTCCATTATCGAAATAAAAAGCAGATTTCCCCGAGAACTAGCAACTGTAGCTGGAGTAGAATGCAAGGATGTAGGAATAATACACGTTTACACTGATATCATTCGCCCCCAAATAGTAGGAAACAAATTAGTGAGAAATCTGCGTATGATTCCATTGAAAGAATGTGATAATATCTTCAGGTTTGAGCATGTAGAATACTACCCTCTGGAAAAGACCTACATTGAAAGTATCTCCATAAAGATAACCGATGATCAAGGTGAATTAATTGACTTCATCCCCGGCTATACCCCGACATATGTGATGCTTCACTTCAAAAGACAATAAAGTATAAATATTCAGACGCGCATAAGGGATCTTCATAACTAGTGCACTTTCAAATCAGAATGAATTCATCTTATACAAGGTATTATTTAATTCAAAGCGGCGCTGGTTTGTCGGATATAGGTGATGTTTATCGATCTCCACTAATATTCCAGCGTGGAAGAGGTATCGGTAGCTTCTTTAGCGGATTACTACGTTATTTACGACCTTTAGTTTCCTCAGGTGTAAAAACTATAAAGGAGCAAGCTGTTAAGACTGGAAAAACAATATTATCAGAAGTGGGAAGTAAGCCTCTCAAGAACATTTTAAAAGAACAAGGACAAGCCGCTACTCAAGAACTGATGCAAAAGGGTGTGAAAAAACTCTTTGACAGTATGGGTGGAGAGGGAATGAAAAGGCGTGCGACTATAAAAAGGGCTAATCCGTTTTCGATAGCACAGTTAAATACAGCTCTTAAACGTAGAAAACCTACCAAGTCCAAGAGAAAATCAATTAAGAAAAGACCGGCAACCAGTAAAAATAAAAAAGTTAAAAATAGAAAACGTAAGCGCGTATTGGATATATTCGATAAATAAGGAGAATGACCTCGTACAGAGAATGTATGAAATCTGAATTAGATTTATTCAAGGCGCCACCGATACAAGCTAATATTTTAAAAACCGAAGAAGTTTCATACAAGCCAATAGCATCTCTTGATAACTCCCCAGTTCTGGAATTCGTCTCGCTAGGACATGGGGATACGTACCGTGATTTATCCAGTATCTACCTTCGCTTAAAAGTTCAGCTTATTAAGACAAAAGGCGGGAAAGAAGAATTGTACACTGGAAAAGAAAAAACAAAAGTTAAGGATTCAAAGGGTGCTGAGCATGAAGAGTCAAGTGACCCAATCGGTGTAGTTAACAACCTAATGCATTCGCTTTTTAGGCAATGCACAATACAATTAAATGGTAGACCTATTGCGCAAACTGACAACAATTACCATTACAGAGCATACATCGAGAACTTATTGAATTACGGTAGAGATGCATCAACAACACATTTAGAATCTGTAGGATGGTACCTCGATCAAGATGGTATGGAAATGATTGAAGATGGAAGCAAAAGTGGTGCTCCTAGTGAATTTAATGAAGGATATCTCAAACGATCTGATTTGTTTTCGAAAAGTAATGCGGTGGAGCTTATGGGAAAGATTCACGGCGATTTACTCAATCAAGATAAGTTACTTCTGAATGGGGTGGATTTCAGACTTTCACTTTCTATGGAAAAACCCGAATTTTACCTCTACTCAAAAGATGACGGACACTCTCCGCAAATTAAAATTATTGATGCCACAATGTATATGAACCATGTAACTGTCAACCCCAATATTTTAATGGCACATGAAACTATTCTTCAACGCTCAAACGTGATATACCCGTATAAGCGCGTCGAGGTGAAGAGTTATACGCTACCAGCTAACAGTTCAACACTATCTTTAGATAATGTTATAATCGGACAGCTACCGAACTTGTTCATTTTCGGTATGATAGATAATGATGCCTACAGCGGTAAACAGATGAAGAATCCATTCAACTTTAAACACAATGATATCACACGATTTAATTTAGCCGTCAATGGAGTCCAAGTTCCAAACCAGGCTTTAGAGTTTGATTACTCTCAGGAGAAACCTATAAGTACACGAGGGTACCTTTCACTATTTAAGGGTACAGGTATTCATTATTTCGACAAAGGTAACCAAATCTCAAAGAAATTCTTCGATAATGGATGCTTTCTAATGGCGTTCGATTTAACTGTAGACAATTCATACGGGTCATCTTGTGGCAACTTATTAAATCAAGGAACTGTGAGGATCGAAGGAAGGTTTAAGAAAGCGTTGACAAAAAGTGTAACTTGTATAGTGTATGCCGAGTATGATGGAAGTCTTGAAATAGACAAACTTCGTGGAATACATACTGATTTTTGAAAAGTATAAATATAACCTTTTAATCTCACAATTCTTCATATTATTCAGCTGACGGGTAAGAATAACTTGCGGAAATTACTGCTGTGTATTTATATATTCTCGTTGCAAGGAAAAAAATTTAGACTTTTCCCCTTGCAACGAGAATATATAAATACACAGCAGTAATTTCCGCAAGTCGAAGAGTATACACTTTGTAATCGTTTTTTGTTATTTATAAAAACCTTGGAGTTGGTATGTAAAAATCTTTTAAAATATTTATTGTTGGGGTATCTGCCAAAGGAGTCAAAAAATTCAGCAGGACCTTTCCTCGGAAAATAAAATGCTATCCAATGAATACCTTTCTTGTCTGCGGGGTCGGTATTTGCAATAACACATGCTGGTTTTTTAATTTTATAAGGTAAGCGATCGCAAGGAAATACACCTTTGAATAATCTTCTTGTGTTTTTATTTTTCCTTAATGCATTAACAAGTTCAATCGTGTTCATATCTGCTCTTTTGAAGCGATAGCATCAATGTCAATGATCTTAGTGTGACTGGTGGTGTAACTTTCTAAGAATTCCTTTGTCGTTGCGCTATAAACAAAAACGGTTGCGAATTTCGCTAATGTCATAATAAGATTTTCATCCAGACGCTTAAGCTCCAAATTTCCAAATGCACCACTCTGATCTGTTGTGCTAGCCGATGATGTGGGATATTTATACGTTATTTCCTTCGAGAATAATTTATTTTGTGATGAGAAACCGGCAAACGAAACCTTTTTAAAGAAGGTTAGATTACCTTCATTAAAATACTCTACATTTACAATACAATAGGCCATCTCTGTTATTCTTACCCGTCAGCTGAATAATATGAAGAATTGTGAGATTAAAAGGTTATATTTATACTTTTCAAAAATCAGTATGTATTCCACGAAGTTTGTCTATTTCAAGACTTCCATCATACTCGGCATACACTATACAAGTTACACTTTTTGTCAACGCTTTCTTAAACCTTCCTTCGATCCTCACAGTTCCTTGATTTAATAAGTTGCCACAAGATGACCCGTATGAATTGTCTACAGTTAAATCGAACGCCATTAGAAAGCATCCATTATCGAAGAATTTCTTTGAGATTTGGTTACCTTTGTCGAAATAATGAATACCTGTACCCTTAAATAGTGAAAGGTACCCTCGTGTACTTATAGGTTTCTCCTGAGAGTAATCAAACTCTAAAGCCTGGTTTGGAACTTGGACTCCATTGACGGCTAAATTAAATCGTGTGATATCATTGTGTTTAAAGTTGAATGGATTCTTCGTCTGTTTACCGCTGTAGGCATCATTATCTATCATACCGAAAATGAACAAGTTCGGTAGCTGTCCGATTATAACATTATCTAAAGATAGTGTTGAACTGTTAGCTGGTAGCGTATAACTCTTCACCTCGACGCGCTTATACGGGTATATCACGTTTGAGCGTTGAAGAATAGTTTCATGTGCCATTAAAATATTGGGGTTGACAGTTACATGGTTCATATACATTGTGGCATCAATAATTTTAATTTGCGGAGAGTGTCCGTCATCTTTTGAGTAGAGGTAAAATTCGGGTTTTTCCATAGAAAGTGAAAGTCTGAAATCCACCCCATTCAGAAGTAACTTATCTTGATTGAGTAAATCGCCGTGAATCTTTCCCATAAGCTCCACCGCATTACTTTTCGAAAACAAATCAGATCGTTTGAGATATCCTTCATTAAATTCACTAGGAGCACCACTTTTGCTTCCATCTTCAATCATTTCCATACCATCTTGATCGAGGTACCATCCTACAGATTCTAAATGTGTTGTTGATGCATCTCTACCGTAATTCAATAAGTTCTCGATGTATGCTCTGTAATGGTAATTGTTGTCAGTTTGCGCAATAGGTCTACCATTTAATTGTATTGTGCATTGCCTAAAAAGCGAATGCATTAGGTTGTTAACTACACCGATTGGGTCACTTGACTCTTCATGCTCAGCACCCTTTGAATCCTTAACTTTTGTTTTTTCTTTTCCAGTGTACAATTCTTCTTTCCCGCCTTTTGTCTTAATAAGCTGAACTTTTAAGCGAAGGTAGATACTGGATAAATCACGGTACGTATCCCCATGTCCTAGCGAGACGAATTCCAGAACTGGGGAGTTATCAAGAGATGCTATTGGCTTGTATGAAACTTCTTCGGTTTTTAAAATATTAGCTTGTATCGGTGGCGCCTTGAATAAATCTAATTCAGATTTCATACATTCTCTGTACGAGGTCATTCTCCTTATTTATCGAATATATCCAATACGCGCTTACGTTTTCTATTTTTAACTTTTTTATTTTTACTGGTTGCCGGTCTTTTCTTAATTGATTTTCTCTTGGACTTGGTAGGTTTTCTACGTTTAAGAGCTGTATTTAACTGTGCTATCGAAAACGGATTAGCCCTTTTTATAGTCGCACGCCTTTTCATTCCCTCTCCACCCATACTGTCAAAGAGTTTTTTAACACCCTTTTGCATCAGTTCTTGAGTAGCGGCTTGTCCTTGTTCTTTTAAAATGTTCTTGAGAGGCTTACTTCCCACTTCTGATAATATTGTTTTTCCAGTCTTAACAGCTTGCTCCTTTATAGTTTTTACACCTGAGGAAACTAAAGGTCGTAAATAACGTAGTAATCCGCTAAAGAAGCTACCGATACCTCTTCCACGCTGGAATATTAGTGGAGATCGATAAACATCACCTATATCCGACAAACCAGCGCCGCTTTGAATTAAATAATACCTTGTATAAGATGAATTCATTCTGATTTGAAAGTGCACTAGTTATGAAGATCCCTTATGCGCGTCTGAATATTTATACTTTATTGTCTTTTGAAGTGAAGCATCACATATGTCGGGGTATAGCCGGGGATGAAGTCAATTAATTCACCTTGATCATCGGTTATCTTTATGGAGATACTTTCAATGTAGGTCTTTTCCAGAGGGTAGTATTCTACATGCTCAAACCTGAAGATATTATCACATTCTTTCAATGGAATCATACGCAGATTTCTCACTAATTTGTTTCCTACTATTTGGGGGCGAATGATATCAGTGTAAACGTGTATTATTCCTACATCCTTGCATTCTACTCCAGCTACAGTTGCTAGTTCTCGGGGAAATCTGCTTTTTATTTCGATAATGGAATCTTCTAATACGGCGATTCTGTCTAAAGTACCCTTCTTCTTCTCCTCTTCTACTGAGGCTTTTTCAAACGACTTGCCTACCTCCTCGGCAAGGACACTAGCATCACGCTCCTTCACAGGCGTTTGAAAGAATATATCGGAAATGAATCCTGATAAGTCTTTCTTCTTCAAATCTATAGGCACACCTGTCGTTAACAGGGTACCATCGGGTAGTTTTTTATAAGGAACTTTTAATATTATACTTTTATCCGTAATTGTGCGCTTGTGCGGTATCTCAAAGGTAGATGCCTCTTTCCCCAGGTCAGTTAGAGTTTGAATAATTTTTTTCCTAATTTGATCTGATTTTCTCCTCCGAGGTAGAACAGCTATAGTTTCGTCATCATACTGTATATTCGCGACAAAAAGCCCGACTAAATCATTAACGTTAATGGGCGTTGGTAGCGGATACTTTATCTTTATTTTAAGTTTCAATTCTTTTATCTCTAAATCCAAAGAGTCAAGCTTCTTCGGAACACTTTCCCCGGCCTTTTCACTTATACTATACACTGGAGGTATGTAATAGTCTATCATGTGTAATAGTGCTTTATATTTTCGCTTCTCTCTAGGAATCTGTCCAATTATACTATTGAAAAGATGATATATAGACTTATATTCGGAAGCTCCTAAAGTTACAATATCCGCAACTTCACTATCCTGATAAATGTGCAAAGAGAAATCTTCTGGTCTCGGATGTCGCGCATCTTTGCTAGTATCAGGGATATTTCGAATAGTTGAATCAGTTACCAAGCTGTCATACAAACCCTCTTTAAAATCTGCAAAGGTATCAGCAGCCCAATAGGGTTCAACTGCGTCGTTAAACGAAGATAGGAAAGTAGAAAAGTTCATATCTTGTTTATTGTAACATAAATTTAATAACTGTTGGTAGCTCCATTTAAGATAAATATGCAAACCATGCACTGTTTTTACAAAAGCATTAATCTTTAGTGCATCTGTAGCAGCTCTTTTCGCTTTTTTAGTAGTATTTTTCGCTATTCCATCATCTATGACGGGTTTTCCATCTTTCTTCTCAGCAGTTCTCGATTTACGATTAGCTAATGCAATTTCTGTAATTCCAACAGTCCATCCACCGTCCAGCTTACAAGCATTAGGAAGTAAATTTGTGAAGGCCGACAAAGTATTTTCATTGTATATGCCCATAGAATTATTACTTAGAAGGCCTATGTAAAATTCGTTTTCTCTTATGCTTACAGGCATTTTTAAAGTCTTTCCCAGAAAATATTTGGTGCACTTCCGATTCGTTCAGTTCTTCTTCTTAAACGCCCAGCTATAGGGTACTGTTCGTCTGTACTTAATGAAGCATTTTCTAGTCGTGAAGGCCTTAATATAAGCTGTTTGGCAGGCGTTCTCTGTTCTGGCTTTTCTGCTCCTTCTTTCTGCTCTAGTTCGTCTATAAGTCGGGCAGCTTCATCAACCTCCATTTCACTCGGTATAGTATACTGCGTTATACCGTCATCACCTGTTATAACTCTATATTCTTTATCCACGCTCTTGACTTCAGGAGTAGTCTTACGAAACTTTGAAGCCGGTTTTAAACTTTTAGCTATACCGCTTACAGATAATCGTCTTTTGAACCGAGGCGATAGTGATCGCCTTGGCGGGGTTATCTCTTCCGCACTAGAGCTATTATACTTTGGTGAAGTCATGTCACCAGCCTCAAAGATATCTTCAGCCATACTGTAAAACGGATCGGGGTTCTTAATCGGAGAAGTTTGTGTTGACATTTCCTCTTTGAAAGCAAACCTTGTCTGTGTCGCATTATCTCGTAAGTTTTTATGATTTCCTAACTTTACTTCTGGCGCAAACGCGAGAGGTTTTTCTTCGCGAATCTGTCTTCCTTTACGCTTTGCATTAAGAAACTTTATCAGCGTGTTCCTATAATTATACCATTTGTCCTCGTCAGACATTTTTTTATTTCTCAATATGCCATGTATAGTCTTATCGAAGATGGACAGGCCAACTCCATCATCTATCTGCCCCCTTAACTGTTCATACACTTCTGGTGAAAGAAGAAACATCTTATTGAGAACGCTCTTTCTATGCATATTTTTCAATCAACGAGCCAATAACACTTGAAAGTACACTCCCTATCAGGATTGGTAAAAAGCCTCCTTGCTGTACTAAGATTTTACGCTGTCTAGGAACAGATCGTCTAGCATCAACTAACCTTCGCATGCTCTTTTTATACTTGCATAGACTGTTAAATATTTTACGACATGGCACATGATTCCCCTTCAGCGTGTTTAATGCAATTTCAGAAATAGTCTTGATCACTTCAGGATCTGCCTTTTTCATGATAGCCTTTCTTAAACATGGACTAGCATTTTTGAGAACATATAGCATATGTTTGTTGTCCTTCAAGCGTTTCATTCGTGACACCATTTTTACTGTTTAAATCAGTCCCTGAACAATAACACGTTACAAATCTTTTATTAAAAATATCCGCTCTGAATCTAAGTAAATCGTTGGTAGACTGAGTCAGATCAATAAGCAAATACCCGTGGGGAGCTTGAGTAATTTCTTTATATATTCTCACTAGCTCTGCACTATTTTCAGGGTAAATCTGTCTGGCCAAATGAAGGAACTGGCTTTTATCGCGGGGGTTTTTGAAAACGACCATATATTTGCAGTTAAGCGAAATATCTCGACAAAACTTGCCTTGATGGAAGACATTCTGTGTTACAAGTATTACTGAAAAATTCCTATGGTGTGACCCTTTTGTAAAAAGTTCACAAACCTGCTTTGAAAATGCATTTAGCATCATATCGTCTAGTACGATTAATGTTGGCTCATTGGTTTCGTTTATAAAATCCTCCGGTATAGAATTTAAATACTCAATATTTTGAAATGGTAATTGTGAAGGAATGGCGCCTCGCTCGGTATTACACCACATAATCTTTTTTATCGGAGTGTTAATGAGTGATGTGTTTTACAGTAACGTTTCAATAAACGTCGTCTTACCGCTTCCTGACGGACCCGCTACCATCATGGTGAAAGGATGATCAAAACGTATCATTTCCTATACTGGATTCTATATAAAACATGTACAAACATGTCCTCTATTTATACACATGATGAAATGAGCAGAAGACAGGTTATTAACGAACTACATAAGACAGCCCGCAGAAATTTTAGGCGCCGTCGTGTGACCATTCGTGGAATAGATGACTTATGGCAAGCGGATTTAGTGGATATGAGCTCTTATTCAACTAAGAATAAGGGCTTTCACTTTCTTCTAACAGTAATTGACACATTCTCCAAATATGCATGGGCCTTACCACTTAAAAACAAAAGTGCTGGGGAGATTATCAAGGCTATGCAATCCATTTTTAATCAACAACGCTTTCCAAAAAATTTGCAAACAGATGATGGGAAAGAGTTTTTCAATAAAGCATTTCAGGACTTGATGAAGAAATTTGAAATCAATCACTACTCCACGTACAGTTCGTTAAAGGCCTCAATTGTAGAACGATTTAACAGAACTTTGAAAAATATGATGTGGAGAGAGTTTAGTATGAACGGGAGCTATAACTGGACTGGGTTACTAAAAGAGTTAATAAATAAATACAATAGGACAAAACATCGTACCATAAAAATGCGTCCTATAGATGTTGGGCCATCAAATGAAATTCAGCTTCTTAGAGATGTCTACCGTAAGCTGAAGGTTACGTCAAGACCTAAATTCAAGAAAGGAGATCATGTACGTGTAAGCAAGTACAAGCATGTATTCGAGAAGGGTTATACCCCTAACTGGTCCACCGAAATATTTCAGATAACCGAAGTAAAGAGAACAGAACCACGTACATACATACTCAAAGACTATCAGGGAAATATAATACAAGGAGGGTTCTATGAACTAGAGTTAATAAAAGTCAAACATCCTGATGTTTACCTTGTAGAAGAGATTCTAAAAAGGAGGGGGAGTCAAGTTTACGTAAAATGGCTTGGTTTTCCATCAGCTCATAATTCTTGGATTGCTATAAAAGACGTGCTATAACATTTGGACTTTAGTCAATATGCTAAACTTAAGACATGAATACGACCGTTTAAAGACATTTAAAAATTTGGATCTAGAGGAGAGGAAAGTTCTTAAGCTTGTAAAAAGCGGTTTCTTTTACACCAACTTGAAGGACTACGTCAGGTGTTTCTTCTGCTCACTGATAATGAGTGCATTTTCTACGTCTTCTGATGTGGAAGCTGCGCATCGACGCTTGTCTCCTGATTGTGTGTTCGCTAACGGCAAAGACGTTTGTGGACCGTATAGCAAGCCGGTTAAAAAATCACATTGGCCGCCATCATTGCCTACAGTGTTGAAATTACTTCTGCTGATAATTGCAATATTTTTCTTGATCGTCGAGCTACTCAATCTATTCAATGTCATCTCTAGATTATAAACATGTTCGATTTTGTGATCAGGTTTCGGTTAAATACATAATTGCATGGGAGTACGCATATAGATCCAGTAGAAAGGGTACTTGGCAAACCGATGCATTAGATCGATTAAGATTTCAACGCAGGATTTTAAAAATGGAAGAATTACTAACATCTATTTTACTTAAGAAACAATCTATTCTGTAATCAAAATAAAGTTAAGCTCTTGTAGCATAATTGTATCAAATTACTCACTTTGTAAAAGTTCTATACAGCTTTGAATAAAACATAAAACGAAAAATTTGTACTTTAATTCCCATCAATTCAACCCAACACGTCACCCATGTTATTATTTACATATATGATTTATCAGAAAAAACAAAACGATCGACGCTATAACGTTTTGAAAGAAACAAGCTGGAAACTTGTTTTTAATATTCCCACGGTAGGTAATTCACCCAAATAAAAAGTCATCTCAAGAGTATCACCTCAAACTTAAACACATTACGCATATTGGATATACATATGTATGGTACATTAGTCGAGATTTAAAAAGAAGGCCAGAGTCTAAAACGGAATACGAGATTACCGAAATTACATTCCCGCAAGTGGTTTTGCACAAAAGGTACAGGTACTGGTTATTTTGTTTATAATGGAGAGGAACTAATTCTTCTTCGTTTACAATGGAGAGGAAATGATTCTTTTTTGTTTATAATGTAGAGGAACTGCTTTTTTGTTTACCAACCATCACCTGTCTACCTCCTCACTCAAACACCGAGAATGCTAATTGCATATCACCTGCTGGGTGCTGGAATCTGCTGGTGGGATATAAAATCCGCTCAACCGTCACATGGTGAGGGAAATAACTCTCATCAAACATATTGCTCTCTCAAGTATGCTAACTACCTCACTCCCTTGCACCCAATTGTTCACGCCCAAAAGAAGGCACCAGCTGACGTCATCACAATTGTTCACGCCCAAAAGAAGGCACCAGCAGACGTCATTAACCTTCAGAACAACAACAAAGACCGGCCTTTTTGGTAGGCACTTTGGACACTCTCTTTGCTACCTGTCACTATCGCACCTGGTAATTTTTGTACGGTAGGTGCCTTCCTTACTACTAATGCTTCATGTTAGGAACTTGAAATTTTGCATACATAAGGCTTAAAATGTTTGAATCGAAAGTTCCGAATATGATGCAAATCGAATGAGTCCTTCGTGTAGCAGCCTAGAAAAGTCCTTAAAAAATGTATGCTTTTTACTGAATTCACTATAACTCCAGAACGAGTTAAAGCAGGAATTTAAAATTTTACAGGAATTAGTTTTATACCAAAACCAAGACGGAGTTCATTAATTAGCGTTGACTCCTTCGGGTAGCTGTCATACAAAAGTCCTTAATAAACATATTCACCAATATTGCACGATAAGTTTAGAACGTTTTAATTTACGACTTTGAAATTTTATACGCATTAATTTTATAATAGTCGCAGCTGAAACTATTAATATGAAAAATATCCCATGTGTCCTTCATGTAGTTGCCATACAAAAATTCTGTAAAATGTCCTAGCTTACTTTATGGTACTCACTATAAATCAAAAAATCGACCACTATACAAAAGTTTCTACCTGTAAGTAAAAGGTCGGTCATGTAATAATTGCTTGTGCACTCCTCATTCTTTTGATATATTTCCAACTAAAATATAAATCGGAGTTCAGTATTTCATCTACAGTATCATACGATTGGCTTGCAGCCGATCGTGACTGCGTTATGTTTTTTAACTGTGGATGCACAGCAAATTATTGAGCATTTAACATTAAACTTGCTCATTGCAGTGTATGTATATATGGTATATAAACTTAAAAAAATTAAAACTTTACGTGCAACAAGACTAAAAAATCTGCCAACAGAGTAGTATTCAGAAACCTGTTTAATTCTGGGGTGCGATGATGCCTGAAAACCTAAAAATAAAGTAAGACCTGTTAACATAGATCAATGAAAGACTTCTACAAAAATTATTAAAACTTATAAAGACACTTTCACAATACGTAGAATCACAGCTAGCAAAGAGTAATTTTCTTCCACCAATAAGAAATTCGCATGAATTTTTATGTGACTTGGTCAGCTCCGTTTTAAAGTCTCAACTAGTAACTTATGAAAGGAAGTTTTAACGGTATCATGTGAAATTTAGGTAAGCCTTATTTAATATTCTCATTTAATTTCAAAATAATTTTTTCCTACGAAATATTTTTCATTCAATAGTAAGATATATAGCAGGTCAGTTCTTACCTGAGTTTACCACTTTATGATTATTATTTTATTTACAATAACAAGCATATAAATATACATTATTATTACTTAAACACTAGTGACAATGACCATCGGTTTAAGTGTACCTTACGACTGATGATACATTATGGATTATAACTTAGTTGAGATTTTACACAATGTGATGAGACTATTATTTATTTAAATTAAATGCAGGAAGTTTTTATTTTTAAGTGATTTTATGAATTCAGTACTTTTTCTTAAAATTTCATTCTTATTCCAATTATATAATAGATTGCGAATATTTATCAGTGGGCATGCTAGTAGGTGATTAAAATCTAGGGTGACTTTGCACCGATCGCATTTTGGTGGTGGCTCCTTGTTGAGTAGATGTTGGTGAATTAGACTAGTGTGACCCAGTCTCAGCCTCGTAATTGCTACTGCATCTTTTCGCTGCTAGACCGTCATATATGACCGAAGCCGAAGCACTTTATTTAACATCCTTTCCTCTAAAAACTGTCGGGTGTTTCTAGTTGGTCGAAGATAACATTTAGAAGTCCTTAGGTTTTTCCTAAGAGATTTAAACGATTTCATGTTCATTCTTAAAAATTTTTGGGTCTAGTAACTTATGAATGGAAGTTTTACAGGTATCATGTGAAATGTAGGTAAACCGTATTTAAGGTATTTTCCATATTCTCATTCAATTTGTTGTGTTTAAGGCCTTGGAAGGACTATTTCGACTTGAAAAAGTCAAAATAGTCGAAAGGAAAAAGAAGGTTCGGGACAGAAGGGCCAATTCCACCTAAGTCCGAATTGGTGTCTGAGTTCAGCTGGTGCGACGCTCTTGCTGGCGGCCGGGACTAGCTACGGCAGTGTGGGGGGGGGGGGGGTACTTGCTTGAACTCAGGCCATTAAACCCTAGGCCTGTACAACAAAAATTGTAAGCGCCGACTTATCCAAGGGTAGGTAAAAATTGGGATTATTTTCCCAATTGGTCGTGAAAGACCAAGAAGCGGTTGGATGGCGCGGCTCCGCGATTTGTCAGGGCGCTCTGGTGTCAATGGCGCCCTGCTCTGCCCACCCTACCTCAGCCACGACTGTCCTTAAAACATTTTTCGCGTCGTGGCCCCTTATTGAGGTTCGGGGCTAAAGGAGCTAAACGCTCGGGTTCACTTTAGATGGCTCTTTCTAGCCTTGCGTCATTTTTCTATCAACATACATTAAAAGCCACGTAAGGCTCAAAAGAAAAAAAAACTGAAAAAAAAACCATACCAAAAAAATGCTGTACCAAAAAAAGGAAAATATAAAAAAATGGACTCACCCCATTGAATACTGCTTTTCGGGTTTGCATTAATTTTTGATAAAATTTTTGATATTTTTACTTCGTCTCTGTCTGTCCTGTCGTCTGTCGTGCTGATTTTTATTTTATTGCTATCTCGGCACATTAAAATTTACTTCATTCCCGGTTTTACTTTAGAAATTTCACCTATTTCATTCGATTTTTTTGCCATTTTTGAATTTTCAACTCTTTCGGCACATTACAATTTGCTATTTCATTCGATTTTTATTTTCCAATTTTTCAACTATTTAAAATTTCATTCATTCCCGGCCTTATTTTAGAAATTCCACTTCATTCGATTTTTTTTATTTTCCAATTTTTAACTCTTTCGGCACATTTAAAATTTACTATTTTCGACACAACTTTTCTCCTCAGCCACTCGCCCTCGTCTCCCCGCCCAAAACAAAAAAAAACTCACAATCCGTAGCCCTATTCCACCAATACCACCGCCCCGACACGATCCGCGTTGATTACCAAAAATGGTAATCAATCTCTTCCGAAATCGCAAGGTCGTGGCTGCAGCTGATTGGTGCCGTCGTATTGTCTTTTGTTGGCATCACAGCCGCTCTCCGTGCACTCAGTGGTGCACACAAACCAACGCAACTCCCGTCGCGACATTTCAGCGCCTATTTCGCTAGATCGGAGGACTGCAGCTGCGACCACAGCCCAGTGGGAAAACAATGGGTTGTTTTCGAAACCGCCGTCCTCCAGCCGAAATTATGCGGTGCGCTCGACGACACAACAACATAGGCGGTTCGCCGTTGATTTCCAGCGCCGAAACGACTACAAAGGTCGTCGCGCTCATGAGTCTCGTGCGCACGACTGAGTGCCGGGCAATCGGTGTTGTACCCCTCGGATCACTGCCTAAGATCTTTGGAGTGGTAAATCCCCAGACGTTTGCCGCCTAGATCCTCCAATTCGTATCGTGAGTTGCCTAGCACACGACGAATCCTGCACTTGAGGAACTTCTTCGCCAGCTTGGCATTATAGTTCTGCGCGGCTGTGGACAAGGAAAAGTTTCTACGGAATACCTCCTGTCCTACACAAAATTGTGTTTTAGCAGCACGCAGATTATAACGCCTGCTGCTGTCCTCATGTGCGACCCTTATTTTCGTCTGCGCCAGTTGTCTCACGATAGGAATTCCTTCGCGAGGTCGAAGCTGTACATTTGACTCTCCCAACGCTCGCAAATGCTTCAGCAGTTCGTAGTCCTTCCCGTGCAACATCATATGATTTCCAAACAAAACCTGATAAGGAGAAAATCCAGTGGCTTGGTGGAGTGAGCTACGAAGAGCGCATCCAATTTTGCTTAGACTCTCATCCCATCGTGTTTGGTCATCAGTGATGAACGCTCGAAGTCCGGCCAGGATGGGCTGATTGACACGTTCCGAAGCATTCGCTTGCGGTGAGTAGCTCGGGGTGTACAGGTGTTTAACTCCGTATTTGTTAAGCATGGCGTTAAACACATTCGACCTAAATTGAGAGCCGTTATCGGAGAGGATCGTCTCTGGTGTTCCAAACGTATGGAAGACCTGCCCCTCCAAGTAGTTGGTGATCTCTTCAGCAGTGATCCGCCCCAAAGGATGTAACATGGGAAATTTAGTGAAATGATCCAAGACGATCAAGATCGCGATTTTACCCCGTTTGGTACGCGGATATGGTCCAAGTACGTCAATGTAAAGGTGTTGGAATGGATGATCAGTCTGGAACGGTTCTCCCATAGGCGCTCGTAGAGGTCTGTTCGGGGACTTTGTCTCTTTACAAGTGTCGCACGCCAGAACGTAGGTGCGCACTTGTGTAGCCATCCCGGGCCAGTACAAAAATCGCCTGACTCGCTCTAGCGTTTTGGCATAACCACCATGGACCGTGGTGTCTGCCTCGTGCGCCTGAGCCATCGCAGCTGACGTAAGACTTGATGGAATCCATAATTTCCAGGCTCTGTCTTCAGCAATCGGGTCACCGTTGTGAGGCTCTGTGCGCTTATACACGAAGCCGTCTCTCACGCATACGTCAGGAAGCCGATCGGCGTTCGCATCGACAGTGGACACTAATTCTTTGTATTCCTTGCCAGAGAATTCTGGAGAATCCATGTCCACCATCGGTGCCACGTCGATCAGCGCATTTAATCCCTCTTCGTATACACGAGAGAGAGCGTCGGGTACAACGTTCAGGCTCCCTCTTCGGTGCTCGATTGTGAAGTCGTAACCTTGGAGTTTTAAACTCCATCTTGCCAACCGTCCTTGAAGGTCTTTCTGCGACATGAGCCATTTGAGACTTGCGTGATCCGTAATGATTTTGAACGCAGTCCCTTCTACATAGGCTCGAAATTTTTTCACGCTCAACACAGCTGCATAACACTCGAGTTCGGTTACGCTGTAGTTGCGTTGAGCGGAAGTGAGCTTCTGTGACATATACGCCACTGGAGATTCCGATCCGTCGTCGTTTTCCTGAAAGAGAACGCTACCCACCCCTGATTTACTGGCGTCGCACTGGATTACGAAAGACCTCTTAAAATCAGGATTGATTAATAAGGGGCTTTCGTCAACAAGTCTTTCACTAATAGGAAGGAAGTTTGTGCCTCTGTAGTCCAAGCAAACTGGTTGGACTTCTTTAGAGTGTCTGAAATTGGTGAAACAGTCGCAGCAAAGTTGGGAACGAATCGTCGATACCAGCCTGCCATACCAAGAAAGCGTCGAACTTGACGTGCGGACTTAGGCGAAGGGTAATTGACGATGGCTGAAACTTTGTTGGGATCAGTTTTCAGGCCTCCTTCTCCAACGATGTAACCGAGATATTTCACCTCTTTCAGACAAAACTTGCTCTTGTTGACGTTAATGGTCAAGCCAGCCTTTCGCAAACATTCTGCGACTTCTGCCAATAAAACCAGATGTGAATCGAAATCCTCAGAAATTAACAGCAGATCGTCCAAATATACGAATACCTGCTCCTTCAGCTCGGGTAGGATGACTTTGTCCATCAAACGACACATCCTTTGCGGCGCGTTGCATAACCCAAAAGGCATGCGAGTGTAGTGATATAGAGGCCGGCCAGGAATGGTAAACGCTGTATACTCCCTGGATTTGTTCTCGAGAGGAATCTGCCAAAAGGCGTCTTTAAGGTCCAGGCTAGTAATAAAATTGGCTCGCGGCAAACGACTTAAGATACCATCAATGTGTGGTAATGGATAAGCATCCTTCTTCGTCACACTATTGACTTTGCGCGAGTCCAAACATAACCTGACCTTGCCTGGCTTCCTCACGAGAACCACAGGCGAGCTCCATGCACTCTGGCTGGTCTCTATAACGCCAAGTGCCCTCATGCGATCGATCTCGTCATATAAGAGTTTTTGGATCGCAGGAGACACTGGATAATGTCGCTGTTTGATGGGACTTGCATCACCAACGTCTATACTGTGTTGTTCGACGTTGGTCACACCGAGTCCGTATACTTCGTATGATGGAAATTTGGACTTTACCATTTCCAACCTCTTTACATCTGTGGGCGTTAAATGGTGGGCATCCGGAGCTATCAGTTGCGATGCAGTATCGGGAGTATCGACCGCGCTGATAATGCTAGGAGCTAGTTGGAATGATCGCCAGAAATCTACCCCTAGGTACAATTTCTGCGACAGGCTCGGCACTATATACAAGGTAATGGGTTTGGTAATACCACGAAAAGTAATATCGGTGTTTACCGTTCCCAAAACTTTCTGTACAGCACCATCAGCGGTCTTCACCTCTTGACAGACCGGTCGATAATTCACCTGTGCATCTTGGAGGCGTTGTAAAGCGTTTGCCCCCAGGCAACTGATGCTCGCCCCACTATCGAGGAGTCCTTCAATGTCCACTCCGTACAAGGATACCATGGCGTACGGACGTATGTCCAACGGATTGGTAATGATGGTAGAGAGAATCGCTTTCTTTTTTTCACGCACCATCCTCCAGAACATACGAAGGCGCAAGATGGACTTCCTGCGACCGGATCCACTCGTTAGTGCTGATACCTGATCAACACTTGCGATTGGAGTAGGCGCAAAAATTCGCTCTCGAGCCTCCATATATTCCTTTAGCCGAAGATGGTATGGCTTGAGAGGGTGGTGGGAATGTCGTCTTGGATGTTCTTTTGCGATAAGGGCATCTTCAGGCCGGGAAACAGCCGGCTCCGTCTTATCGCTTGGTCTCGTTAATAATTTGACGTGCGGAGTGTTGATCGTCGATGAAATGGGTTTGGATGCTTTTACGTTAAAAGGATGAGAATTGGGTTCTGAAAATGTTGTAGGTAGGGTATTAAAATTTGGAAGGGTATTGTTAGGGTTTGAAAATTTGGGTAAAGTTGTTTTATTTGGGAGGTCTAAATGAAATTGGGACGTGGAATTGGAGTGGTGAACAAATTTTCCTACTGCTGTCGGGATGCAGTGTTCGGACGGGAGGGACCCGCTGTCCTTCCGTCCCTTCGGCCGTTTCCCGCCTTGCAATGGCTGCAGTTGGGCTTTAGAACGTCAGCCCGCCCACATCCGAAGCAGAAGATGCCCTTCGCAGGTTCCGCGCACTCACGATACCCATGTCCTTCCTTCTTGCAATTCCAGCAGATCCAGGGGTTCGATAGTCCGGCCAAGTCGACGGAAGAAGTCGTATCCGGATGTTCTTCCACGACTGGCTCCTGTATTTCGTGGACTATGGCCTGGTTCCAAGGGGACGGTCTGGTGGCTTTTCGCGTGTCTTCCACTTGCACTACAAGTCGACGTAGTTCGTCCATCGTAAGTACTGAGTGGAAGCACAATTGTTGCTGTGTGCTACCCACCAGATTTCCGCGCACCAGAGCCACGAATTCGGACTCAATCATGGGAGCGTTCAGCAGTGAACGAAGCTCCGTCATGTCTTGTTCGAAGGACATGAAGGGCTCGTGTGGCGCTTGTCGTCTACCAAGCATCTGCTTCCGTAACTCCCAATCCGTGCTGCGCTCTCCCCAGACCTGCAAGAATGCTACCTTCAGAGTATCCCAAGACGAGTTGTTATTGGACCGACGCCACAACCAATACCACTTGTTGGGCCTACCATCCAGCAGCAGATGGAAGCCCTGCGTCAGCAGATCTAAATTGCCGCGCAAGTCGCTCATCGCGAGAGTCTCGGCCCGAAAAATCAGCTCCTCTGCACGTAGGAGGTGGCTATCCCCGTTAAAACGCAAACGCCAATGCCTTAATGGGCTGTAGGAATTTCTTGCACGGTGATTAGGGCCGTGGCTAACGCGATCGCTGACCAACGTGGCCGCTCCGGTCCGCTGATCTGCCCTCCCAGCACGCGAGTCTCCCTCTGCTGCCGAATAATGGGCCCCCACCGGTCTCTGAGACGCCTGCTCTTCCCGAAAAACCCGTCTCATCAACTCTATTAGTTGATCTACTCCCAGCTCAGTTCGTACCACTGGCGAACGTGTACGCCCTGGCGCTGGATTCGTCGTAGCTGGGATACCTGTGTCACGTATATCGGACCAACGTGGTCGTTCGCCTACTACCCTTTCCGGTGATTGTGGGATTGGATTTACGAGCTGGTTCACCCCCTGCTCTTGACCAATCGAACCGTCAGGGGCGTAAAAGACCCCACCGCCGACCGTTTCCAGCGGAAAATCAAGATTTAACCGCCTTGGTGAAAGTCCGCCGGCCGCTGACTTCGCTCTGCTGCGTGTCACGGCTCCGGTTCTCGCTGTGGCGCCCTCCACGCCCCTAACGGTCCAATAGTCCTGCGGCTCCAGTGCCTGGCGACAATTGGGACACGTTTTGTGGCTCAGCACCCACTCCTCCACACAATGCAGGTGGAAAGTGTGCCCACATTTCGTCCGCGCTTCATCTTCGCCCCCCACGACATGTTGGCACATCGTACATATATCTTCCTCATTCCGCCTCAAAGGCGACCTTGGCAGTGGCATAGCAGACAGGTGAATGAACGAGTGATTGGTTGAGAGAACGAGTGATCAGATGTAAATGTGGTTGTTGTGATCGAATAATTGGTACAATTGTTCGATAGAATGCTAATGAATGTAAGTTGTGTATATTATTACTAATGGAGCAATTGAATTAAGTTTAATGACCGAGTGATGAAATGAATGAATGTTGCGCAATGAGGTGGACGACTAGTGAAAAAAAATTATATATCTGCGTGTCTATGAATCTACTGTGTTTTCGACTGTGTTTGATTGAGTGCGTAGTTTAGCTATAATCGAATGAATTTTGGATGTTCGAGTACAAAAAAAAACGAATGAATGAAGAATATATTCCTGACTATATGCGGGGTAAAGGAATTCAAAAAAAATATGAATGAATGTTTGAACGCATTTAGACCGTGTGATCGTCAGAAGGAATGTATATATCCAAACCCGATAAACGAATGAATGAACGCTATCACAAAATTGAATGAACGATGGAATGCGAAAATGGTTGTATGTCTAAAAAAAAATATAACGAATGAACGATAGAATGAAACTTGAACCCAAGAATAAATGATTGTGTGTATGTTAATGAATGTGAGCGTATTTGAATTTAGAACAAAATGAACCCTCACGTTGTCGCAACCTTTCCCCTCCCCTCATATGCAGAACAAATCGCGAAGCCGATCTTGTTCTTTCCCGACTCACTGGGAAAATCTGGATCGCGATAAAATTTGTAATTAGAAAAAAAATTGGGGAACAGTTAGCAACACAAAAATAAATCAAAAATCAGCAAAATAAAACTACGTTAAAATCTGTCAACAAAAGACTTAGAAAAAATTTTAAATACAAAAAAAAACTCTACGTTATTTCTACAAAAAAAATACTCTACGTTAATAAGGTACTCTACAAGGAAGGATAAGGAAATAAGGTACTTAACAATTTTTCGACGATACCTTCTATAACCAAACTCACCAATTTTTCGCAAGTATGTTTCCCAACTGTCTGACGACACGCCCGCTAAGTCAGGGCATGCCCAGCACTCAGTTGGGTACTCACGAACCAAAAGTGGAATGGCAAAAGAAAATAAAGTCTGACCCAACTTACATCAAATCAGTCTTGCATACAGACAATGTTTCCCTTTCCTATGGAACCGAGTTGGCGCCTAAAGGTTGCCAAAACGGTTCGTCGATAGGATCGTTTCACATTGTCTCCATCCAAGATCAATAAGATGGTTTGCTGATAAAACTCAGAAAAGTTTGTACACTTAGGTTTTTGTAGCCGTTCAGGCGAAAATACTGTCGCAGAACGACGAAATTTAAGACCTTTTTGCCCATCGACTTTTTGCACGGAATTTTTCAGAGCTCGCGCGTGTTGATGGGATACGCTCTGTGCACGTAGCGTAGCTTAGGCTAGCCCCATTTGTTGTGTTTAAGGCCTTGGAAGGACTATTTCGACTTGAAAAAGTCAAAATAGTCGAAAGGAAAAAGAAGGTTCGGGACAGAAGGGCCAATTCCACCAAAGTCCGAATTGGTGTCTGAGTTCAGCTGGTGCGACGCTCTTGCTGGCGGCCGGGACTAGCTACGGCAGTGTGGGGGGGGGGGGGGGGTACTTGCTTGAACTCAGGCCATTAAACCCTAGGCCTGTACAACAAAAATTGTAAGCGCCGACTTATCCAAGGGTAGGTAAAAATTGGGATTATTTTCCCAATTGGTCGTGAAAGACCAAGAAGCGGTTGGATGGCGCGGCTCCGCGATTTGTCAGGGCGCTCTGGTGTCAATGGCGCCCTGCTCTGCCCACCCTACCTCAGCCACGACTGTCCTTAAAACATTTTTCGCGTCGTGGCCCCTTATTGAGGTTCGGGGCTAAAGGAGCTAAACGTTCGGGTTCACTTTAGATGGCTCTTTCTAGCCTTGCGTCATTTTTCTATCAACATACATTAAAAGCCACGTAAGGCTCAAAAGAAAAAAAAACTGAAAAAAAAACCATACCAAAAAAATGCTGTACCAAAAAAAGGAAAATATAAAAAAATGGACTCACCCCATTGAATACTGCTTTTCGGGTTTGCATTAATTTTTGATAAAATTTTTGATATTTTTACTTCGTCTCTGTCTGTCCTGTCGTCTGTCGTGCTGATTTTTATTTTATTGCTATCTCGGCACATTAAAATTTACTTCATTCCCGGTTTTACTTTAGAAATTTCACCTATTTCATTCGATTTTTTTGCCATTTTTGAATTTTCAACTCTTTCGGCACATTACAATTTGCTATTTCATTCGATTTTTATTTTCCAATTTTTCAACTATTTAAAATTTCATTCATTCCCGGCCTTATTTTAGAAATTCCACTTCATTCGATTTTTTTTATTTTCCAATTTTTAACTCTTTCGGCACATTTAAAATTTACTATTTTCGACACAACTTTTCTCCTCAGCCACTCGCCCTCGTCTCCCCGCCCAAAACAAAAAAAAACTCACAATCCGTAGCCCTATTCCACCAATACCACCGCCCCGACACGATCCGCGTTGATTACCAAAAATGGTAATCAATCTCTTCCGAAATCGCAAGGTCGTGGCTGCAGCTGATTGGTGCCGTCGTATTGTCTTTTGTTGGCATCACAGCCGCTCTCCGTGCACTCAGTGGTGCACACAAACCAACGCAACTCCCGTCGCGACATTTCAGCGCCTATTTCGCTAGATCGGAGGACTGCAGCTGCGACCACAGCCCAGTGGGAAAACAATGGGTTGTTTTCGAAACCGCCGTCCTCCAGCCGAAATTATGCGGTGCGCTCGACGACACAACAAATTTTAAAATAAATTTTCCCTTCCAAATATTTTTCATTCGATAGCAAGAAAACTAGCTATAGCAGGTCAGTTCTGACCAGAGTCTTACACTTTATTTATCATCCTTACCTGAAACCTCATCTATAGGCCTGTGGCTATAACTGGTACCAGAACTAAGTAAAAAAAATCTGCCAACAGTCTGTCGTAACTTTATTATTTTACGGAAAGTTCGGAACGTGTTCAATTCTGAGATGCGTAGGTTGGAATGTGTAGGTTACTATTTCACTGTATTTTTTTTTTTTTAAATTGATAGCAATCTTTTATTAAAACAATAATAAAGTAATTTGGAAAAAAAAAAAAAAAATAATTAATAGACCTAACTTTGAAAATTTGTATTCGATGAAAAAAGTTTAACACATATCGCTAAGATATTGTTTTTACATATCCTAGGGTTAATTTAAAAGTAATGTAGTTAAAAAACCACCATTTCTGACCCGGCACATAGGACTTATTTCACCTCTTCGTGTAGAATCATTAAAACCTGATTCCATTTGAAAATATCTCAGTACAAGCAGGTACATTGCATACCTAATGTCATTATGTTTGTATTTATACCGTATATGAACATACCATATACCATATATGTGCGTTGCTTATTGATCTTTTTTTTGTTTTCTCGGTGAGCTTTCAGGTAAGTGTTTTCTATATCATTCATATTTACAGGGAAGGAACTTTTACTCTAGATTCAAACCACGATAATGAAGCTTTTTAGCTGGCGTTTGAACGACAGCTATTTTTTGAAAATGGGTACATATTTCTAACATGGCATTCGTCATCTGGTTATTATATTGTCTGTGGTAAAACCTATAAAAAAAACATTTTAAAAAATGTAAAAAAAAAGGTGTCGGGTTCAACAAAAAGGTATGATATTCACAGAGTCGGCTTTCTTTCGATTGAATATTTCCACAACGCTTGTATACAAATTTGTGATATTTTCATATTTCAAAGAAACTCGACAATCGTTTGGAGAAATATACCCCCCCCCCCCCCACCTCAAATTTTTCACATTAAAAGCAACCAAAAAGTAAACTTTGCAAATCATCTTTTGCGCCATGACGGGATCGATCATTTCGTCCTAAGTAGAGTCACTGTATAAGAACTAACACAAACATCCATTATCTTGAGTACGGACAATGTGTGTTTCATTTGAAACCAGTACATTTGAAATTTTTTTGCAGTTGTCTCGATTTTTCATTTTTATCTCCACTAAAGTGGATAAACGCTGTATTTAGTTGACATTTCATGAGACATATGTATCTCGATTCCGTGAAACGTTAATCAAAATCCATCTGCTACACGTATACACACTAAAACTATGCCATTTAAGAAACCTGCGAACTTTGGAGTTCGCAGGGTTCAAGAGTACTAAAAAGGTACCAAAAGCGGTCATTGTCCGTACTCAAGATAGTGGATGTTTGTGTTAGTTCTTATACAGTGACTCTAGTCCTAAGTAGTAGGAAGAATCTGTCGATCTCAAGATAACCGACGTCTAAGGTTACCACTCAGTTTCTGTTGCTTAGTGTTTCTCTCCAATAGCTTCAATCATCAGGTAAAGTGTGTGCTGCAAAGACTCACCAGGATGACCTTAAACGAGAAAAACGCTGTGATTACAGGCGGTGCTAGTGGCATTGACTACGAAGTTTGTAAGCGTTTGCTGGAAAACGATATTAAGGTAAAGTTCAGTGATCGGTGATCCTATCAAAAGTCTTTAATTTTCCTGTGTCTATCTCCACCAATGTTTAGAATCTTGCTATTATTGATATTCAAGAAAATGTCGATTCTCTTGCGACATTGAGAGCTGATCATCTGATCATCCCGGGATCGGATAAATATCACCCCAGCTACCAAAAAGTAAACTTTGCACATCATCTTTTTGCCACGACGAGCGATTGTCGAGTTTCTTTGAAAAATGAAAATATCACAAATTTGTATAGCGTAAGTGGAAATATTCAATCGAAAGAAAGCCGACTCTGTGAATATCATACCTTTTTGTTGAACCCGACACCTTTTTTTTACATTTTTTAAAATGTTTTTTTATATATATATATATATATGTATATATATCACTTCTTTTTGTTGTATAATATTCTGAGTTATCCGTGTGTGTCATTGCCAAATTGCGTAGTATTGCCCCATATCGCTAGTCACAGTTGATGAACGAGTTAACAACGAATTGCTCCATATCGTCAATTGCTGAATGTTGTTGTATGTTTTCGTGACGTCATAATTTTCTGGAATTGCTGCAAATTGAGAAATTTTAATCGCTCGTGTAAAAGCACCATTATTCGTCGTCAGCGATTCCGTAAAAGATTCGCCAATTTTCGAGGCGATACTCGATAATTGCGGACCCATGAAGAAGTGCAGTTCGCCATAAAAGTCCTCTGTCGACTGGCTCTCACCTACAGTGGAATCGAAATCAACCGCATCTCCATTCCGTTGTATATGAAAACCTTCGGAGCCTTGGTTGAATTTTCATGTGAAAAAACGCCGTAAAGCGGACCACCGTCCATGGAATAGCTTCGCGTCAAGGAACCGCCCTGCAGTTCCGTTTCTTTGCCTTTTGAAACAGCTTACCGGTCAGATACTCGTAAATTGAGTGTAAATCTTTGTAAATTGTGCCGTGGATATCACCATGATACTCCAATTGTTCGGTTCCATCGCGCACTTTAGTTTCGCAGGGCACATTCAGCGTCTGCGGACGATCAAAAAGGAGAATTAGAACGAAAGGACACCCTTTCCCAAGCTTGCCATGACCATCCAGAAATCTTTCTCCGGCTGATAGAAGATTTCAGACGTCTTTTCCGTTTTCAGCGCTTGGCGGCTATCGCTCGATGTGAACGTACTGTTGAAAAGTAGTGAACGGCGCGTTTTCCGGCTGATTATCAAAGAGCTAAGTGAAGCAGCTAAGAAAGCAGCACAGTACTTGGATGGAGGACCGGATTCGGATGTTGGCTCGGATTCGAATGTTTTTTTTTTCAATGAGCGCTACGTGATTGGTTGGATTAGGGGTAGAGATAAGCACCCGCCCATCCACAAGCACTTTATTGCACTCTCGTTTTGTGGCATGCAAACATGAAAAATCCGACTCATTTTTCGACGTCTGCTCCATACAAAATATACCCGCCATGGCACATATCAATTGAGTTCCCTTGCGAAAGGCCGCGGCGACGGCGAGCCCTGATGTGATGGTAGCGGAGCGCCTTCCATATCAACCTCCACGCTTTCGGTCAAACCTTAAACACACAAAAACGAGCGGAGAACTTTAAATTTCAATTCGGACGCGTTCGTTTGACTGAAGCCGGCCGCGGTACTTTTCTTCGCTCTCGCTATTACTCTGATGATGCCGACTTTTTTTTTTCTTCACTGGAGACTTTCGTGGTCGCCAATCAACGATAAAACGCACACAAAACAGAAACAATTCACTAAGAAACGATCACGGTTCGAGTTAACTTTTGCGGCCCAATCACATACTGACATGTCGAGTCAGCTGATTCCAGCAGTACTTAGTGAGATACCGCAATGCCTCTGGCGGGAATATTTGGAAAGCGGGACTTTTTCAATTCATTCAATGATTCATTCAAAACTGACTTGAAAAACCCATCCGAGCTTTTCACGCATAAACATCTGAAATCGTATGAGAAACTCTCATGTACACACGCAGCCAGATAAAGACGCCGTGTCCATGTGAGTTGTGCCCAGTAAAAGAAAATAGCAAGTGCTGGGGGGTGAACCCGACAAGAACTTACGACTGTATGCTCTGATTAGGATCGCGCCGTGTGTGAAAAAGGACTTGTGCCAGTACCTGGGAACAGGTACTGAGTGAGCGTGGTAGAAAGGACAGGAGTAAGCCCATAGCTACAGTGCGCGAGTATTAGTGCGCAATGGGTAAAAATGGAAAACGTGTGCGGGCGAAAGCCAGAAACTTGAGTGCGAGTAGTGACACTGATAGTGATGGCACTATTGCCAAAAGAAGTACTCTAGGAAGCGAGAAAGAGACAGAAAATGAGTGCGAGTACGAGAGCAAGCCTGAAAGGGTACTCTCGGGTGAAAGTGCCGCTTTCGCTATCCGAGAGGCTGAGTTAACCAGCCAAATAAAGCAGCGGGACGAGATCATCGAGTCGCTACAAATACAAATGTAGCAAATGCAAGAAGCGATTGGTCAGCTCCAGGCCAATCAGAAAGAGCGAAGCCCGCAAGCAGCAACGGCCGATGCCACGCGGTTCCTGACGAGATCAAGGCTGAACTTAAGAAACAGCTGCCGGATACGGAAATCGTATCAGTGTCAAGATTCACAACAAGAAGATCGACAATTGAAAAGAGAATTTTGCCGACTCTTATGGTACAAACTGGATGTACCAGTAAAGCTGCAGATCTTCACCAGGTCCGCTACCTGAATCATCAAGTAGTGCGATTTAAAAAGCTTCGCAAGACAGAAATCTCGCAGTGCAGGCGTTGCCTGCGGTATGGCCACTTGGCAGCGAATTGCAAAATGGCTTACCGTTGCGTAAAATGCGATAAGACGCACTTGCCAGAAAAGTGCAAACTTGATACAGCAGCAGAAAAATCGCAGACATTCTGCGTAAACTGCAAGAGCCACGGCCATCCAGCATCATTCAAAGGATGCCCATCGCATAGAGGCGAAAACCCGGAGAAATGCCACACGACAGGAGAAGCAAGCAGAGACAGCGACAAAAACATCGAACCAACAATACCACAGGATCATCGAGAGTGCAGTTCGACCAGGTGAGAACTTCGCAGATGCATTGAAGGGAAAACATACGAAAGCTCTACCAATCCAGGATTACCTACGAGAGCACACAGGTAACGATAACAAATCTAATGAAAATAATCTTTCGTCTTTTCAGCAAAATTTATTTCAATTAATAAAATCGAAGTTTGAGCGTTTTGAACAAGCCATCGGCGCTCACGCTTAACAATTTAGCCATTTAAGTCGCGTTCGAAATGTGTCCAATGTCTGTTGATGGACAGGTCACACAAAGCCTTCAGAAGACCGAGCTGGAGTTAATATCTGTCAATGTTAACTCCATTGTGTACCTAAATAGAAGGATGAATCTAGACGATCTGTTAAAAAAAAAAAAACCCGATCTCCTCCTTTTAAACGAAACAAAATTAAAACCACACCATACCTCCCAATTCAATAATTACGATTTTATAAGAACGGACCGACCGAACTCCGGAGGTGGAGGCGGCACGGGTATTCTTATAAAAAAACCTTTTAACTTCTCTACAATAAGCCGGCCGGAATTCGCACTGTTTACACACACACAAATTTCATAACTTCATATTGTAATATGCTAGTGTCAGCAAATCATGAGCAGAACCTTCTTATCAATCATAAACACCTAGCACATGGTTTGCTGACACTAGCATAAATTTAATCTACTACCTAGAGGTACGGACTGGCTCGTGCATGGGAAGAATTTCTTGGTCGTTAAATGCCCGGTAATTTAATCCGGACATTCCTGACCAACCGAACTTTCCATGCGCATTCAGACTATGCTGATTAGGCATTTGTTTTATATAAATTCACCGGCATCACAATAAAAATCGCTCAGTCAATTAAAAGTGGTCTTCAAGTTATTTTCAAAGTTATCGGTGTGAATCACAACCGCGTATTTGTTATCAAGTGCCGGATATTTCTTGTGACGAAAGGAATCCTGCATCGTGACAGTGACGGTTCAAGTGCCGTGCATTGCGATCGAATACAGTACCAGATACTTTTTATTCCGACGATAATAATCCTGCACCTTGACGGTGACGGTTCAAGTGCCGTACACCGCGATCGGTTACAATACCGGATACTTCTATTCCGACGACAACAAATCTGCATATTGACGGTGACGGTTCAAGTGCCGTACACTGCGACCAAGTTAATTTCAAGCCTACCGTGCCGGATACTTTTACTCCGACGATAATAAACTTGCATCTTGATGGTGACGGTTCAAGTGCCGTACACTGCGATTCGATTTATCTAAAAAAGCAACGGTTCAAGTGCCGTATGCTACATACACGTGCAAGCAAAAGAGCTTGCCCGTCAACATTTGGCGACCGTGACAGGACACGGATCATCGCAATCGCGAACATTTCGGTTGAGAAAAGGCGGTGTTCTTCAACCAATTCCATTCAGCCACGAACTTGCAATCGTAGCTTTATTACGCGACATGGAGCAATTAATTGCGCAACAAGAGTCATCGGGAAAAGAAATCCAACGATTAATCACCAACTTTAACAAGGACTCGAATCAACGTAAATCATCAGCCGAGTATTTCCAGACTCGGCTACAACAACTGGATGACATCTGGGAAGGCTTTGAATCTACGGATTCAACCATAAGAGATCATCCCGATGTCAACACTAGCGACACGTATTTCATCAGCGACTACTACGCATCAATATCCAAGATGTACAATCAGTACAAGGAAATCTTTGCTAAAGGACTTACAGAACTCACAGCATCGAAGCCAGCGCCATTACGGCAAGAGGCGTGCGGTACGCCATTGGATCAGCTACTACGGCTGCATCTCGCCTTAAGGGCACATCTCGAGCACACATTATCAGGAGTAGCGTCGGCTCCTCCGCCTCTGTCAATGACGCATTGCCAATTAAACCTCAAGGCCATCAATGAGTACTGGAGCCAGCTTGATGCACTTTATCGTCAGATTCATGAGACAGCTGAAATTCCCGAAGGATCAGGATATGATGTCAAGGGATTTCTCAAGCTACAAGGAGAGGCTCTTCAAGCCACCATCTCGCTATCAGAGCAACTGGAAAAACTCAATGTGCCAGGAATGCAACAGCAGAAAAGTACACCGAGTGCAACAACATTAAAATTGCCACAAATTGAGCTGCCAAAATTTGATGGCAACTATCTAAAATGGCGACAATTTCACGATTTATTCGTCGAAATCATACACAAGCAACACATCGCTGCTTGTGAAAAACTGTGGTACCTGCGTTCGAACCTATCCGGCGAAGCAGAAGCTCTCGTGAAGCATTTACCACTGTCGGAAGAAAACTACCTTTCAGCATGGAATCTGCTAAAGGAACGTTATGAGAATCCTCGACTATTAGTATCAGCTTTAATCACAAAGCTATTATCGCAGCCATCTCACAGCTCTGAAACATCATTAGCACTCAAGTCCCTTCATGACACTACACGAGAATGTCTGATGGGATTAGAAAACATTGGAGTATCTTCGGATAGCTGGGATCCTATACTCCTTCATATCCTCATAAGGAAGCTCGACAAGAATACACACACATTATATGAACAATCTCTAGATAATCCAAGGAAGTTACCGTCACTCAAGGACTTCTTGGCTTTCATCGAGACACGATTCCAATCATTGGAAGCACTCGGGTCAAACGCAAAAACTTTCGACGAACGGAAGGCAACAACCAGATCGTTGACCTCAACTGTATCAGAATCCGGCAATTGCATCGCCTGCAAAGGAACACACCCGGTTTTCGCGTGTCGAACCTTTTTAAATCTACCTGCTACTGAAAGATTGAAGCTGATCCAGAAGCATCAACGATGTGTAAACTGCTTGCAATCAGGACATGCAGCCAAAGTTTGCACCAGAGGTACCTGCAAACACTGCTCCAAACGACATAACACATTGTTACATTTGACAGCAGCTCAATTCAAACCAACTCACGTTCAATCCCCCCAATCAGGAGGGAGCAATCCAGAAACTAGCATCTCAGCATCAAACACTTCAGCCTCACCAGTGGCAAAGCCAGCCATTCCAACAACCTTGTCAACGAGAGCCATTCATTCCAGGCCAAGGTACATGATGTTGGGCACAGTGATGGTAACTATTCAAGGAGCTGCAAGTTCACCTATGAAGTGCAGAGCCATCTTGGATTCAGGCTCGCAAATCAATATAATCACAGAAAGGATGTGTAGGAGCCTGGAGCTTGCACTAAAACCCAGCGACATGAAGATTCAAGGAATCGGGAGTGGACGACAATTCACAAGATCTCGAGTAAACTTCGTATTGACCTCAAATGTGACAGCGTTTACCACCACGGTAGAAGCCTTCGTACTACCACACATAATCTCACCACAACCAACGCGTGAATTCAACATCAGCGATTGGAACATTCCACACAACATACAACTGCCAGATCCAGAGTTCTATAGACCAGATCGAGTGGATCTACTTCTCGGCATTGAATTTTATCATCAACTGTTATCCATAGGCCAAATCAAGTTGGGAATTGATCTTCCTATCTTGCAAAATACCGTGCTTGGCTGGATAGTTGCAGGACGAATTGGTGGCAGTACAACCAATGAGGTCACCTGCGCAGTTGGATTCATGGATCACACATTGTCCGACCAAGTCGAACGATTCTGGAGCATGGACACTCTACCTCCAGCTATACAACATTTATCCCCGTCTGAAAGACAGTTCGAGGCACATTTCGCTCAGCACACAACGCGAATGGCAGATGGGCGATTCATGGTCGCTCTTCCATTCAACTCTGACCCGGCAGGGCTTGGAGAATCGAGGGAAATGGCCACGCGCAGATTCTATTCACTGGAACGAAAATTAGCACGTCAGCCAGAATTACGTGAAGAATACATTAAGTTCATGAACGAGTACCTGGCACTAGGTCACATGCAGTCGGTGGAAAACGTGTCATCTCCACATTTTTACCTACCACACCATTGCGTAGTCAAACCGGAGAGCACCACCACCAAGGTGAGAGTCGTCTTCGATGCGTCAGCAAAAACAACTTCAAATAGCTCACTCAACGACATTTTAATGACCGGACCAACGGTTCAAGATGAACTCTTCGCCATTCTGTTGAGATTCCGAGTGCCAAGGTACGTGCTAACTACCGACATTGAAAAAATGTACCGCCAAGTCAGCCTGCGAACAGAAGATCGTCCATTCCAAATGATCCTTTGGAGAAATCATCCGACCGAACCTCTCAAGCATTATCAACTGGACACAGTTACATATGGCACACGATCAGCCCCATATCTTGCAACCAAATGCTTGCAACAATTGGCAAAGGAAGGACAATCTAGATTCCCGTTGGCGGCAAAATCAATTCTACGAAACTGCTATGTGGATGACATCATGACCGGCTGCGACACTTTACCAGAACTGTTGAACACGCAAACTGAGCTCATGTCATTACTCGCCGAAGCAGGATTCAAATTACGAAAATGGTGTGCGAATCGACCATTAGACCAAGTCCCTCCAGAAGATGTCCAATTAAGCGTTGAATTCAATGAACGTTCAGACGTGTATGTTAAAACTCTGAGTTTAGCGTGGCTACCAAAAACAGATATGTTAAAAATTAAAACCCAATCACCCAATACAGATAAGGTCACAAAGCGCACAATAAGCTCAGACATATTTCGAATCTTCGATCCACTTGAACTGGTTGCTCCAGTGGTCACAACAGCAAAGAATTATCTTCAAAAGGTATGGGAACTTAAGCTGGACTGGGATGTCGCGGTACCGGTAGAACTACACACAAAATGGATAAAATTCCGCGATGAACTAACAACCATAGAAGATATACACATTCCTAGGCATATTTTCGCTAACAGCACAGCAAAAACAAAACAGCTACACGTATTTGCCGACGCTTCAACAGAAGCTTATGGAGCAGTTGTATACCTTCGATCAACCAAACAGGACAACACCCTTGTTGTCCGCTTGCTATGCGCAAAATCACACGTCGCACCAATGAAGAAAATCACCTTACCACGGTTAGAATTGTGCGCCGCTAAACTTGCTGCTGAACTGGCGGATCGAATGAAGACGATTCTCGACATGACAGATGTTCCTACGTTTCTATGGACTGATTCAACCATAGTACTATCCTGGATAAATTCAGAGTCGTCGGCCTTTCACACATTCGTCGCTAATCGGATCAGTAGCATTCACGAGCTTTCTCATCCAAATCAATGGCGCCATGTAGGAACCAAACTGAATCCAGCCGATCTACTCACCAGGCCAATGTCTCCAAGCACATTAGGAACTTGTAACTTGTGGTTTTACGGACCTCTATTCTTACATGGCTCAGAGCGGGAATGGCCACCAGCCTACACTGGCAAATCAATCAGACATTGTATGACATTTTTTGACAGCGAAAGAAGGGTTGTGTCGCTCGCAACATCAAGCTCTACCCACTTCGTTTACGAAATCCAACATAGAAACTCCTATCGAAGGTTAATTCGAATCACTGGATACGTATTGCGATTCGTCAGTCGCTGCAAAACACAACGCAGTGAAAACGTCGGTCCTATTCGCGTACTTAGCCAGCAGGAAAGACACAACGCCATGCAATGCATCGTTAGAGCCATGCAGCAAGACGACTTCAAGGATGAAATCGTTCACTTACAACGATTCAACCAACTTCACTCCTCCAACGCCCTCAGTCACCTCACTCCGTTATTAGACGATCATGGAATCCTAAGAGTGGGAGGCAGACTAGAATCATCGAACCTGCCATTCGATGCCAAACATCCGATATTACTACCATATTGAGACCCCATAACGAAACTGATAATGGAAGACATACACACACGACATTCCCATGTGGGACCACAATCGCTACTATCGATAACAAGACAGAAGTTCTGACCCATCAAAGGCAAGATCATAGCTCGATCAATCGTCTACAGCTGCATTCGGTGCACCAGAGCTAAACCACAAATGCTCATACAGCTCATGGGCAACCTACCAGCCGAGAGGGTTCAGCCAGCACGTCCGTTTATAAATTCAGGAGTGGACTTTTGTGGTCCTGTTTACACGCATTTCCAAATCAGAGGAAAGCGTCCACAGAAGACCTATATTGCAGTCTTCTGTTGCTTTGCTACGAAGGCTGTTCACTTGGAACTAGTGTCAAATCTAACTACAACTGCATTTCTTGGAGCGCTCAGAAGATTCATTGGCTGAAGAGGACACTGCAAGAACATTTTCTGTGACAACGCTACGAATTTTGTGGGAGCAAGGAACCACTTGCAAGAACTTCGGGAGACCATCCACTCAGAGCAAGCTCAAAATTGTATTACATCAACATGAAGTGAAAAAGGCATAGATTTCCATTTCATACCACCCAGAACACCACACTTCGGAGGACTCTGGGAAGCGGCTGTCAAAAGTGCAAAAACCTTGCTACAAAAGGTGATAGAACCAGCATCGCTCACTCACGAAATACTAGAAACCACATTAGTCGAAATATTTAGAGGCCATCCTAAATTCAAGGCCGTTAACTCCGCTGTCCTCTGATCCGAACGACCTAAGTGCCTTAACTCCTGGCCACTTTCTCATTGGGGAACCGTTAACGGCACAAATTGATCCAGATCGGCAGGTGAAGAGAACTGGACTTGAAGACGGATGGCGACAAATCAGCAACATTAAAACCGAATTTTGGCAACGATGGTCCAAAGAGTACCTACATTTGTTACAGTACCGCTACGGTTGGAAAACTGCTATATCTAACATCGCACTAGACACCATAGTCATCATAAGAGATGACAATCTACCAGTCATGAAATGGCCACTTGGACGAGTCATACAGACGTACCCAGGAAAGGACGGTTTCGTGCGTGTGGTCAAGGTGCAGACAGCTTCAACTACGTTAACCAGACCAATACATAGACTGGCACCATTACCAATAGAATCGTCTACGCCAGAATCTACCATTCCAACTGCCACAACCGACGGTCAGCAGCACCACAGTGAACGCCGCGACGCAGTGGAATCCCAAAACACACCAAGGAAGAAAGCAAAATTGACTCCAAGATCAATACTTACAACCTTGTTGGTCACATGTCTTCTAATACCGTTCTGCCCCACATCCTCATCAACTGAAGTCAATATTCAGCAATTCAACAACACGTTGGGAATAAACTACGAAAACCTCGGAACTGTTTTACGGACCGTCATGAATGGAAGATCATAGTGTACTACGATTTGTCACCTTATTGGAGAGAAATGACGGCATTAGTGAATGGAACTGCGGCATTACGAAGATTATGCGAAACAATGCACACAAGATCACGTAACTGCGATCATTTGGCTAGTCATTTCGAACAAGATGAACGAGAATTAAGATTGGACAACAGTTTGTTTACAATAAGGCGTGTAAGGCGGGGAGCTCGCAATGTAGTCGGCAATATTGCAAACTCCTTATTTGGGGTACTAGATTCCGAGTACGCCAATGAAATGTCAGCTACAATTGATAAACTTCAAACAAACGACGGGCATTTACTGAGGCTATTAAAAAATCAAACCTCAGTAATCGACTCAACAATCAACATAATCAAGATGGATCAATCTGAGGTTGAACAAAAGTTCAATAGAATCGACCGGAAGATTAACTCAATTCTGAATGACATACACACTAACGGCACGGAAGAACACAACCTGATGAACATCCTATCACTTCAGCTAATGGCAACAAGCACCAACTTACGCCGCATCCAATCGGCTATAATCAATCTGCTGACAGACACTCATCATGGAGTCCTCAGCCCCTCTCTGATGTCTCCTCAACAATTGCACCACGAAATCCAAAACATAAAAAACAACTTACCGCAACAAGTCTTGCTTCCCATTGATAGCAAAGACATCCTTGAACTATATCGCCTGATGACAGCCAAAGGACGAATCACAGACAAATATTTAGTATTCACACTACAGATACCACTAATCGATCGAACAACGTTTGAATTATACAAATTAACGCCAATCCCTGCCAAGATCAACGACACGTTAGTGGTGATCATGTTAAGCACAAAATTCTTAGCCGTCACCGCACACAGGGATTCGTATCTCAGAGTGACCCAGGAAGAGCTGAATTCTTGCGACGTCATAGAGCCGCAGTCGTTCTTATGCCAACAATCGGGTCTAGTTCATAACAAGAATGCCCAAATTATGTTCTGCGAATTCAACCTATTTCTGAACGAATCCTCATCAAACTGTCAAATTGAACCCATCCTCACAGAACAACTTTGGACGCAGCTGAACGATAAAAACAAGTGGATATATGGACTTAAATCCCCAATACGCCTACAAGCTGTCTGCGGTCCACGAAGCATGCAGGTCCAATTAGAAGGATCTGGTTTATTGTCAATTAAGCCAAATTGTGTAGTAAAGCATGATCTCATCACAATCACTGGACACAATGTATTTTCAGATCAGAACACAGCGTCGTATAATCCAATCAACGTTCTGGCAGATCTCCCCAAGACGCACCTCGCACGAACAAGAATTGAAGACGTCAAAAGTTACAGCTCTAAGTGGACAGAACTAACCAACCTCCAGCAAACACTGGCCAGCGATACTGATGATATTCTAGAGTTCTCATCACCAAGTAGATACAGTCATCACTTCATCCCAGGGTATCTGTCCATGGCACTAACCACCGTCATCATAGGTGCCATACTTTGGAATTACCAGCGCAGACTTTTCACATGCACGAAGCAACCTATTCCAGCGCCTAGACCATCCCGACAGCCTGACTTCTCCATCAAAGTGTAACCAGGACATTTGAACGGAGTTCAACGCGGGGAGAATGTTTACACACACACAAATTTCATAACTTCATATTGTAATATGCTAGTGTCAGCAAATCATGAGCAGAACCTTCTTATCAATCATAAACACCTAGCACATGGTTTGCTGACACTAGCATAAATTTAATCTACTACCTAGAGGTACGGACTGGCTCGTGCATGGGAAGAATGTCTTGGTCGTTAAATGCCCGGTAATTTAATCCGGACATTCCTGACCAACCGAACTTTCCATGCGCATTCAGACTATGCTGATTAGGCATTTGTTTTATATAAATTCACCGGCCTCACAATAAAAAATCTGCCAACAATCTGGGCGTAACTTTATTATTTTTCCGGCAGAAGTAAGGAACGCGTTCAATTCTGAAATGCGGTGTAGGCTACTATGTGACTGAAAACCTATCAAAAAGAACAAGATCATGGAAGTGAAAATCTGATTGGATCTGAGAGATATGGAATAGTTTATGAAAAAGTACACAATCACTTTACACCCCCTTAGGGGTCAATTTTCAGAAAATCTTGAAAACACTGTCTTGGTATTCATATGGAGAATACATAAAATAAAATTAAATTTATTATATGGGACGAGGTAGTAGATATGTCGAAAATCGTGGGAAAATATGCATTCTATTTTCACAGATAATTTTTTTTGCCCCCCTTCTGAACGCCAATAGATATTCGCTTTTTTTATTCAAAATTATTTTTTTAGTTGATTTAGATATACACACCGAGCTTCAACATTGTATTAAGCCGTTCTATATATAGGAAAAACACCTACCACTTGTACCACACTACTCTTAGGGGTCGAATTTCAAAAAACCTTGAAAATCCTTTCTAGGTATTCATACGAAGAATCCGTAGAAAAAAAATGAATTCAATATTTAGAAAGACCTAGTAGATATGACGAAAATCGTGAAAATATATGCATTTTATATATATTATATTTCCAAATATTTTTTTTTGCCCCCCCCCCCGCCCTTCTGAACGCCAATCAATATTCAAATTTTTTTTTATCACTATTACTTTTCTAGTTGATTTACATATACACACCGAGTTTCAACATTGTAGCTTAAGTCGTTCCATATATAGGAAAAACACCCCCACTTGTACCACACTACCCTTAGGGGTCGAATTTCAAAAAACCTTGAAATCACATTCTAGGTATTCATACGAAGAATCCGTAGAATAAAAATGAATTCAATATTTGGAAAGACCTAGTAGATATGACGAAAATCGTGAAAATATATGCATTTTATATTTATTATATTTACAAATAATTTTTTTTGCCCCGCTTTCTGAACGCCAATGAATATTAAAATTTTTTTTTATCAAAATTACTTTTCTAGTTGATTTACATATACACACCGAGTTTCAACTTTCTAGCATGAACCGTTTAATAGTTAGGAAAAACACCCCCTACCCCCGTAGCATACTACCCCTAAAAAAAAATTTATTTTTCCAACATTCCGCTACTATAGCTCTATCTAAATACCAAGTTTAAGGCTTATATCATTACAGGTTCTCAAGATATAAGCATCGGAACTTTTTCCTTTTCACCCTCCCCCACCCTCCCCCTCTTCACCCACAACCCCAAAACTTTTTTCCCTACTAGGGTTTAATTAGTGCTACTTTTGGTAAAAATTCGAAGCATCTATCTTAAACTGTTCTTGAGATATGAAATGTGTTTGATTTGAAAAATTCTCATCCCCTCCACTTCTATGCTCCACCTCCCACTTAAAAAATTTTACTTTGATCAATCTTTTATTGTCAACCTTTACACCCAAACCAAATTTTATTTTTCTAGAGCAATTGGTTCATGAGATATCGTAATCTTAAGTTTTTCACCCCCCACCCCCATACACAACTTCCCCCACCCAAAATTTTTCTTCATTCTGTTCTCCTAGTATAACTACAAATATGTTTTAAGTTTGAATGGTGTGCCATTAACGGTTTAGGAGATATGGATTTTAGAATGTGTCTATCTCGCCTTTTTTGGGTTTCGGACGCATTACATTTCCCCCCACTCCCACACCCCTTGATCAATATTGACAATTTTTCTGCAAATGGGTCTACTATCAGAGCTTTATAGAAATTCCAAGTTTCAGCTTCCTAACCTAAGGGGTTACTGAGATCTGGAAACCAAAATTTTCGGTCTAAAACACTTCCCCCTCCTTCCCCCTCACACCCCCACCCCTAAAAATTTGGTCACTTCAAGGCACCTACCCCGTCTATTCGTTAAAAAAATTTCAATTTAATATCTCAAAGCGTTTGGCAGCTACGAGCCTCCAAACGATCTTGCGTACGGCGGACGCCGTACGCCGTACGGCGTACGGCGTACGGCGGACAGACGGACTGAAAATTTTTATTGCTTTTTTCGCGTATATTAGTTATGAAACGTGAAAATAAAAATTTTGAGGGTAGCAAATTTTTTTTTTTAAAAAATCAATCACAATACTTAATTATTAAAATAATAAAGTAAAATCGCTCAGTCAATTAAAAGTGGTCTTCAAGTTATTTTCAAAGTTATCGGTGTGAATCACAACCGCGTATTTGTTATCAAGTGCCGGATATTTGTTGTGACGAAAGGAATCCTGCATCGTGACAGTGACGGTTCAAGTGCCGTGCATTGCGATCAAATACAGTACCAGATACTTTTTATTCCGACGATAATAATCCTGCACCTTGACGGTGACGGTTCAAGTGCCGTACACCGCGATCGGTTACAATACCGGATACTTCTATTCCGACGACAACAAATCTGCATATTGACGGTGACGGTTCAAGTGCCGTACACTGCGACCAAGTTAATTTCAAGCCTACCGTGCCGGATACTTTTACTCCGACGATAATAAACTTGCATCTTGATGGTGACGGTTCAAGTGCCGTACACTGCGATTCGATTTATCCAGAAAAGCAACGGTTCAAGTGCCGTATGCTACATACACGTGCAAGCAAAAGAGCTTGCCCGTCAACACGCACTTTTTGAATGTTTCGAATTGACCTGTATAAAAATCTCCCAGCAGAATAATGATAATATTTTCGTTATAAGCACCTATGCCTCAAAAAGAAATTCCGAAAAATTCAATGAAGAATTTCCTTCACTATTCCAGACCCTTGAATTAAATAGCCTCAGAAACTACTATGTAATAGCAGGGGACCTCAACGCGAAACACAAATCTTGGCTTAACCGAGATAATAACAGAGAAAGGGCAGAGCAGAGAAAGTCTAGGCGAGCGAACTACATCGAACAAGAGGAACAAGGGCGACGGTCAAGGACTAGCGAAGATGCACGAAGAAAGTACCAAGACGTGAACAACGAAGACAACCCAGACGAGAGCAATGAGGCAAGCAAACAACGTACAGGACAAGCGTAGCAGCCCCAACACGTAAGAAGTTGACACAAAGCGAAACAGCAAACGCTTCATACTAATTGAATTATACCAATTATCAATCTACTACTATTTTATTAAACTGAATCATGAATAAAGTGAAGTCTAATCAAGAAATAAATGTTTTGTAACGGACCCTGGAACCCGACGAGTTTATCCCTGGAAATTTGAATCGTTACATAACACACGTGGAAATTTTTTGTATAACTGGGTTTTAGACAACTAAATAGAATTTCAATCTGTACTCTACGGCCCCGACTCGTCCACCCTACCAAGAGCAAATTCATACCTTGATATCTGCATAGCATAAATTACGATAGCGACCACCAAGCCATACTCATGACATTTGGTCATGAAAAAGACAATCATTTCGTCATTAATTCTCAAGCGGAAAATATTATATTCAATTATAAAAAAACTAACTGGAAATTGTTTCGAAAGAGAATAGCGAAAGCCCACTCAGAAGCAATTCCAGAAGAAGAAGAATTCATGACCCCCACTGATAGGAACCTAACAAACTCGGAGATAGAACACTATCTAAAATTTTTGGTAATCTCACAACTGCCACAGTAGAACGAGCAGTCCCAAAAAGAAAAATCTGAAATACCTTAGACAGCTACGAAAACCCTATTATCAGAAAACTCCAAAGACTTAAAAGTCATCTACTCACGCGAATTAATAACATCTATCGTAGATTTTTAGATTACAATAATCCCAACTTGAGTAGACTAAAATCAATCTTAAAAAATGTTAAAACTCTAATTCGACAAAACTTCGCGAACGAAAGTAATAGGCAATGGAGGGAAAAAATTCAATCTGTTAGGCCCAGCGACTCTCCCGGGATGTTTGCCCAAATAAACTCTATATTCAGGAAAACCAATAGTACAAGCGTACCCACGATTAAGGTACCGCCCGACTCCCAAAAACTTCTGGAAGACGCGAATATCGATATCACAAGTGCCAGCCGCGATACAAACGGCTACTTCGTGATTACCGACGAACACCAAAAGCTAGATCTAATAGGGACCCACTTAGAGGGAATCCACACACAAAACTCCAACTCGGGAAGGGAAAGACTAAATCAATAAGTTACTCAAAAGGTCACAGAATTCAAAAATGAGAGCGAAGGCAATGAGCCTTTACTCATTTTTAGCGAAAATCTGATGGCCAATCAAATTTCAGACAACCAACTATCAGACTACTTCGTTCCATTTGAAACACTCCAATTTTTATTCAAACGCCTCAATAATAAAAAATCATCCGGCTTGGATAGAATTCCAAATTTAGTATTAAAGAATCTGCCGGATGTAATTATTCAGGAATATTGCGCCCCCCCCCCCGGAAAACGGAAACGCGCGAAAACATTCCCGATCCTTAAGAAAGGGAAAGATCCTTCAGATCCAAAAAGCTACAGACCCATAAGTCTTCTACCCAACATAAGCAAAGTCTTTGAATCTATCCTCAATGACTCCCTGAATTCTCACATTCGGCAGAATGATCTGATACCGAATAGCCAATTTGGCTTTCAAAATAGACATTCTACCATACACGCTAGAACGAAGGTCACATCCGACATCTGCTGGCATTTGAATTTAAATTAAGAATGCGTAGGTGCCTGTCTAATAGACATGGAGAAGGCCTTCGACACAGTTTGGCTTGACGGTCTGAGCTTTAAATTAATCCAAAAAAAGTTCCCCAAACACTTGATAAATATCCTTGTACACATGATATACAACAAAAACTTTGTGCTAACAAACGGGAAAATTGTTACCACACAGACCTTTAATGTTAGGAAAGGGCTCCAACAGGGAACAGTAACTGCACCCACTTTATTCGCGATCTACATTAGCGATCTTTTGGAAGCATTTGATTTTAATAAATCGCCCAAGAGATCTATTGTAGGCTTCGCAGACGACCTTATTATATACACACCCCATTCTAAAGCGACTAAAGCCCAAGAGGAACTTCAGAAAGTGTTTAATGATGTTCAGTTCTACACGAACTCTTGGAAGATGAAAATTAATTCACAGAAATGTGAAACTATTCCCCATCTGGTTCAATATTAGTCCATCTTATATGGAGAAATTTAGACTTTTCGAAAGAAAATGCCTTCGCGCGTGTACTGGCATCTTTAGAAAGGCAGAGACAGATTTTCTGCATCATATATCGAATGAGGAAATATACGAAACGGCAGAAATCCCCCGAGTTGATACGACTATCATTAGATTAATAAGGAACCATATAGCAGGAAGCACCTCAGACCAGAACCTTAACCCCTGGATCCACCAACCCTTCTTTCCAAACCCACACTATATTGAAAAAACCATGTCAACTGGTTTTATTCCACCTGAAGCCTTCGTCTACCTTTACGGAAGATTCCGACTACGTACCAATCATTTATCAAGCATATAGGCGCGCGACCGATAAGAAAATAGAATACGATCCCAATCTCCAAACCAGCGACCCACTGCCTTTATGGCGATACTCCACCGCGAAATATGTTGGCATAAACAGACATGAGCGTGAGGCTACGAGATACTGGTGGCTTAATCAACAAGACAGCTAACCCAAAAAAAAAAAAAAAAAATTTACTAGACTGGGGACTGTGGTTTCTGCTCTACTTTTTTCGAATAGTGGAGCATGATGCTGCTGGCCCCGGCGCGGCGGCGGAGAGTTCGGCTCAAACCCAAATTTTAAGTTAGTATGTAAGAATTGTATATAGTTTAAGTAGAGTAGAGTGAAATTTATGTATTATTGGGTTTTTTTGCCACTTTCCCAATAGTTTATTGATAAGTATACATTAAGAATGTAATTAAATTAAGATACTCTGATCCCCCCCAAAAACATCCCCCGATACAATTTATATCTTAGAGTGCCCATTGAGGCCATTAAGAACGGTAGCAGCTTAAATAAAGACTAATTTTAGCTTTAGGATTAAGATCGAAAATCTGTTAGTATTAAGAATTTAAGGCAAATAAAGCACTTTTTAAAACCTAAAAACCTCTAAACTGCGCAAAACTCCGTTAATTTTGCTTCGATCGACTTGAAATTTTGACACCTCATTCTTGCAATGTTGTACATTCATTTAAAAAATTTAAAAAATATATGGTAAAAAAAAATGTAAATACCTCCCTTAAGTGGTCAGGCGGCTGCCGCCTCTTCAACTATTGGTTACATTGGTTTAGCATGTGCTAGTAAATAAAAGTTCTTAGTATTAATTTTTTAGGAACATGGAAAGCAAAAACCTTATGAATTAACTAAACCTATGACTAAAGTAAAACTAAAACTAAATGCTAACTTAAAACTAAATTTATGTATACTGAAGATGACAAGCGGCGGATGAGTTGAAGGTGGACGTCGTCGCATACACTTGCACGCAAAACAACAAAAAATTTACATAACGCACCTGTTTTATTTCTTTCACTCACACGCTAAGAAAAGAACAATTTGATATAACGACCATGTTTTGTCTCAATTCTCATCGTGTTTTTGGCTTCAAAGCGCTTTATACATAACATATTATACATATATATATGTATTATGTACATATATATAGGTTTAAGAAGGGGCGCAGCGCTACGACCGCCGCGCTCACTAGGCGCCATATGGGTCCATTGCGATTATATATACAGTGCAACCCGCTTATAAAGTGCACTTTTATAACGTACTTTCGGTTATAACGTACCCTTTTCAATCCCCATTCCTAAATTTGAAAGGATCTTATGTTGGTTATAACGTACTATCGGTTGTAACGTTCTAATGTTGTGGTCTGCTCAAGGTAAGTTATAGCCGGGTTGCACGGTATATATATATATGTACATATATGTATATGTATATGTTCCAAATTTAAGGAACCCGTTCTAAACCGATTTTCCAAAAACGAACCATTAGTTCGGGAAAATTCCACTCAATTGAAAATGTCACCTACGTTTATCACTACTCACGGAAATAGGGCTGAAACACAAACCAAGTTCACACAAATATTTATTTATTTATTTAATAATAGATTTAGTCCCTTCATGCAAAATGGGCGGTTCCTTCCCAACTCGAGAGTTGTAGAGGAAATCCCCATTTGGACACACTTTCCCAGCTTAGAGATAAAAAAAAATTAATTTAGTTGGTTTTTTTATTTCAGATCATTGGTGTGAAAAGTATGTACAGTGGTCACCGCGGAAGGCTTTTTTTAACAGTGGTCCGGGAAATATATTATATATGCTACATTTATGAATTTTATTCCAATAAAGAAATTATGAAACATAGTCAAAGATATACCCTTCACTATGAAAAAAAAACAGTTCGAAACCTGCAATCATTTTCCCAAAAAAAAATCACAAAAACACGTCTTTTTTTCGGCCGCCAACTAGATGTAACCCCCCTTAATCGCGTTGCACTTATCGAAATTAAAATGTATGAAAAATTGTCAAACAATTTCGGTGCATGAAATTTTCGTGCACATAAACGCAATCTGCACTTAAGCGTGTTGCTTAATTCTACTGTATTGACTTAAAATATAATAGATGGGAGGAGTTGAAACAGATATCAAACATTTTTTAAACTACTTCGCTATTAAATCCATGGTCACAAGCATACGAGTATGTTATGTTCCCATCGGTTTTCTTAAAGACAATTTATCCTTATGCCTGTTAAAAAAATCATCAAATCAAATCATCATAAAGTCTGTTCTTTTTGTCGGTTTTAGTGTATACTGAGTATACTTCATAGTTAGCTCTCGAGCCAGTGCATAAAAGTGTAAAAGGGATTGAGGGGGGGGGGGGGGGGGGTTTTAAAGAACACTATGTTTAAGTTTGAGATTGTGACATTGATTTGACGTCAAATACTGTTTAGAAAAGTTAGTGCAAAAAAGTGCAGAAATTTCATGAAAAAACAACAGACCTATTGGAAAATTAGCGTATTAACATTTCAAAGTCGTAGCCTAAGGCTAATCATTTGTTGATGTTTCGACGATTACCCAATCTGTTAACACAAAAAGAACGAACTTGTATGAAAAGCATGTGTGCCTTTCGAAAAAAGTCGTATGTTCTGAGCATGGTATAAATATCCTACATAGTATCCAAACTCAGCTCGAATTCTCGAAGTAAACACACCAATATGCGTACAATCTACACGTATTCGAAAGCTGCTTCTCTTTCAGTCATGGCGTAACCCACGGAATGCTTATAAAAGCCGTGAAGCTGAACTTGTGCTCAATACATGCAAAGCCATTAGCCGTCCGTCCGGCTGATTGAAAAATGACGATGGCTGTCATTTTTACGTGTTGGATGTAAACACTTCGCGCATTTTAGTTAGATAATTATATATTTTAGAATTCGTATCGTAAGCCGCGTTACCAGAAAAAACATCATTTACCGTATTTTGTGTTTGTCTTTTTTGTGTGCTTTTTAAGTTGCCCGAAAAATGTTTTTGCCTGTCATTTGTTGTTTTGCATGTATGATATAAATCATACCATTTTAGATGAGATCACAGTGCTCCACTCTGGAGGAGATTACAGCTCCACTCTGGAGATTACAGCCCTCCACTCTGGAGGCGATTACAGCCCTCCACTCTGGAGGCGATTACAGCCCTCCACTCTGGAGGCGATTACAGCTTCACACTGGATCTGGAGAGATCACAGCGCACCATCCGGTGCCCCTAGTCCACCACACCCTAGCCAAATAAAAACTCAACATCTGAAGCCATACTTCAATTTATTGGCAAAAAAAAACAATTTTCAGATATAACTCGAAAATACAAATATACAAATTCGTAGCCTTCGTTAACTTATTTTGGACCTTTTCGTGCAACAGCCCCCTGACCACTGTCGGTCATCATTTTCTCGTGGTCGATATCATTGCCATCGTCGAACGTAAATTCAATGTACTACAGTTACTGAGATCGGCGGTTGGAATTAAGAAGACTACCGGTGGCTCATCGTTCCTACCACCAGCGGTAGCAGCAGGAGCACCGGACGAATCGATCGGTTCCGGCTCGTCGTTGAGCAGCGATCTTTGCCGGACGACCTCGTTAGCGGCCCGGCTAACAAGATTGTGTTGCCATTCCGGTAGATATTTGGCGGCCAATTGTGGTACGATTAGATTCCGATCGGTTAGCGATACACCGGTCGAACGTGAATTGGCAGCATCAAGAAACGCGCCGCGTACAACTTGTGCGGCCATCGCTTGCTACCGTCTTCCGGTCGAAGCAGCAGTAACACCATCATCACCAACATCGACATCACTTTCCTCGCCAACACTTGTACTAGCCTGCAAATTAACCAGCGGCGCCGATATCGAAACATCTTTTCGCAAACCCTAAAAAATACAATTGATTTGTGCTAGGGCCGTCATTAGGTTCTCGTGTGTTATAACCGCGGTGCTGGGATCGGGATCCTCGATCGGATTCACCACGACTGGCTTCGGCGGTTCCTTCGGGATCAGAGTCCAGTGACGGGGCGGGACAGACAGGTTACCAAGAGAGAAAAGCGTTGTTTCATTGGCTCTATTCACGAAAAATGATGGTGAAATATTGTCCAACGTCGTTTCTTTTAGCCCTGATGATTCTGGACACTATCCTAAAATTAAAAGCAATTTATCCATTCACAAAAAATTTACTTTATATTACCGAATTTGTTGTCATATCGAGATCAATTTCTGTTATGTTCATCGCCATGAATTTCCTTTCCTCCTAGTCGCAAGATTCCTGTAAAATAAACATTTTGTACATAATTTGTATAACTTGGACTTACTGTATTCAAATTAACTCACCTTTTGATGTTTAGTTAATTAAGAAACTGAATTTTAGCAATGCTAATTGGAACACTTTGCTCCGGCGGATAGTTATTTTCCACCAAAATCTGACAGATGTACACAACTGTCCGGACGGCTAGCACACATTCACAACTTTCTGCTTCACGGCTTGTGTTAGTATTCCGGGGGTTACGGTCATGGGCGATACTGTGACACACATTTCTGTTTCTTTTGCACGATTTGGTATGTATGGAATAGTAATTAGCAGTGCCAACTTAATTTCAAGCCGCGCACATGACAGTTCGTCGTGAGAAATGCCTCGATTTTGCCTCGATTAGTGACGTCATGGCTCGGTCTCCATACAAAATCGTCACTCATCGAGGGGAAATCAAGGCATTTTCGCACGACGAAAAATCAGTTGCGCGGCTTTTATCCAGAAGGCATTGTAATTAGGAAAAATGACGCGAGCGTACTGCCAGATTCCTGTTTTATTTTTCTAATAATGTAAAGGAAGACATTTCCGTTAACAAAATTTGGGATATGGCAGTACCACGAAATATGCATAAAAACAGACAGAAGAGCGTTAAAGCTATATTGCACGTACGTAATTGAAAGAGACGAAAGATTTGTCGCAATCATCAGCTGTTTAAGATTTTGAGAGGTACGACCAATCGTCCAGTTGAGAGGTAGGACTTTTTTATGCGAAGTTTTGTGGACAATGGTGAAGATAGGGAATTTGGATACTATGTAGGTATTTATACTATGGTTCTGAGCCGGCCCCTGGCCTCTGCCAGATTATACGCCACGGTGCGCCTATGACTAGCTCTACGGTTTTACCAAACAAAATTAAATTTGTTTACTCTAGCATTATTTTCTGACTTAAACTTTGTGTGTATGTAGGATGTCCGATTTCATTTTTGAGCCGGCTAGGAACTCTGTCTATAATTTTCACGTTGGGTCCTGATAAAGAACTCATACCGAAAAATTAAATAAAAGAAATGTAAACTGAACTTACCAGAAACAATATGTCCTAAACTATTTCGTATTGAATCGTCCTTAGATTCTATAGTCGTATAGATGTCCGCAGTATACTCTTTTTGAACTTCTTTTTCTTTCCGTTCCATTTCCAACTGTAATCTAGCCATTTCCTCAGGATCTGGTACCCCCATACCACTCTCAATAACATTTGATAATCCCTGACTAACTTGAGAAGTTAAACACGATACACCTTCACTGGCTGTAGACAAAAGGGATACTACACCACCCCACGGTTTCCAGTTCCACCCAGATGCCTCTGATTTTATTATTGTACCCTGTCTAGGACTAGCATCTAAAATGGTTTTTTCGTATGAGACTGCTCCGATTTTATGGCTGGACAAATCGCTCAAAACTGGAAATCTATCGTAACTAGATATATTACCAATAATATCGTCATTTCCTTTATCAATTTGTTTAATTACATCGGTCCCATCGAGGGGTTGGTCGATCATTTTGTCAGCTATATTACTTTCATTCGCTTCGCCCCAATCATCAAAATCGCCCCATCCATCTACGGATATTGTTCCTGCATCAATTTTTTCCTCTCCGTTATCTACATTTTTGATCGAGTCATCCAACTTGTAGCCATGAGAACATGAAGATTTGATGTGTCCCACAACTTTACCTTGCCTATTTATATTCTTTCCTGGAGAATTCAGTGCTTTCTTCCGGCTTTTATTAAAGTTGTTCGTAGATGTCCTAATATCATCATTAAAATTTCTAATTTTACGTACATGTTCACTTTTGTTAGCTATGCCAGATGCAGAATTAAATTCAGCTAGTTTGTTTGTTCCCCCAGTAGCACTAGCATTTTTCTTTCCAAGTTGTGATTTAGGAAAACACTCGGAACTCTCGTCCGCACTTTGGAATGATTCACTTTCTGAACTGGACATTTTGCTTTATAAACTGTTTATATTGATTATTTTCCGAATCACCTAACCATTTAATTATTTCTTCAAACGTTTTACCAAATACAGACCGAATTTGAATTACGTATTGACAATTGATCTGTATCTTCTTAAGTCACCACATACGGTCACCACCAAGGCGCTTTACATATAATAGGAGAGGAAAGAAAAATTTCACTTACCAACAGGCAGATCGTACATGTAGAAAAACAATCGATGTTTTACACATTTTCTAACGCCGTTGAGCTTATCAGTAGCCCAACAGGCAGATCATACCCATAGAAAACTAATCGAAGTTCTACACCTTTTCTACAGCCGTAGAGCCATGTGTGATAAAAGAAAGAAGTAAAACATAACGCAGTCACAATCGGCTGCAAGCCCATCGTATGATACTCTAGATAAAATACTGAACTCCGATTTATATTTTAGTTGGAAATATATCAAAAGAATGAGGAGTGCACAAGCAATTATTACATGACCTATTACTTACAGGTAGAAACTATTGTATAGTGGCTACATGATTTATAGTGAGTTCCACAAAGTAAGTTCGGACATTTTACAGAATTTTTGTATGGCAACTACATGAAGGACTTACGGGATATTGTTTATATTAATAGTTTCAGCTGCGACTAATATAAAATTAAAGTGTACAAAATTTCAAAGTCGTAACTTAAAGCGTTCTAAAGTTATCGTTCAATATTGGTGAACACGTGTTTTAAGGACTTTTGTATGACAGCTACCCGAAGGAGTCAACGCTAATTAATGAACTCCGTCTTGGTTTTGGTATAAAACTAATTCCTGTAAAATTTTAAATCCCTGCTTTAACTCGTTCTGGAATTATAGTGGATTCAGTAACAAGCATACATTTTTGAAGGACTTTTCGAGGCTGTTACACGAAGGACTCATTCGATTTGCATCATATTCGGAACTTTCGCTTCAAACATTGTAAAATTTAAGTGTACAAAATTTCGAGTTCCTAACTTGAAGCATTCGAGCAATAAATGTGAAAACGTATTTCAAGGACCCTTGTATGGGAGGTACCCGAAGGAGTGGGAGGTTATCGCCCATTAACGAACTTAGCCTTACTTTTTCCATTTTACAAGTTGTGACAAAATTTCAACTTCCTAGGTCAACGCGTTCTTGAGTTATCGTGCAAACGGACGGACGGACGGACGGACAGACGGACAGACGGACAGACGGATGGACGGACAGCGGATTTGGGGGTTTTGGCCAAAAATAAACAGAAAATAATATAACACTTTTTTTCGTCCGAGGCTCGGTTCTATGCGTTACAAACTTTTCGGGCTGGATTGAACTTATAATACTCTATATGATTTCATCTAGAGTATAAAAATGTCGATAATGCAGTTCAGACACTGGCTAATTTTGCGGGTTTAAGGGGTGCAATCCCTTTAGACGCCCGAAAATAGCCTCAGTTAGAATGGTTCCGATCCGGAAAACGGAGAGTGTTGAGTTTCTCTATCCGACACACATCTAAAGGGAATTTCGGAAAGCCCAGTCACAATCATTCCGGTAATTAGCCGAGACACAAAACGGATTGGTAAAGTGGACCAACTTACAACTTCTATCCGTTCCGACGCTAAGAGGTGAATTACTGAATTTCACCACCTGCTTCGCCTCATTAAAAATCAGAATTACACGTCGATAGTGTCATTTTGATGCAAGTCGGAACGCAATCATTGTGACTAGAAATTTTTCCCCTCCGACGTTGCCAGATCGGATCGGAACCATTGTAACTGAGGCTTATAACTGAGGCCTTGTGCGAAGTTCACTCAACTTTTTATTCTGTAAAGGTATGTGGATAGTGTGGATATTCATGTGCCTTTATTTGGAAAAAACTTACAGTACATTTGTTCGACTTAACACTACAAAGATGAATACTTTACTCTCATTACTCTTTGGGTGTAAAATTTGGTGGTCCGGAAAAGGACCGTTTTTGTTTTCATTAAAATTTCTTTTAGGTGTTGTGTTTAAGGCCTTGGAAGGACTATTTCGACTTGAAAAAGTCAAAATAGTCGAAAGGAAAAAGAAGGTTCGGGACAGAAGGGCCAATTCCACCTAAGTCCGAATTGGTGTCTGAGTTCAGCTGGTGCGACGCTCTTGCTGGCGGCCGGGACTAGCTACGGCAGTGTGGGGGGGGGGGTACTTGCTTGAACTCAGGCCATTAAACCCTAGGCCTGTACAACAAAAATTGTAAGCGCCGACTTATCCAAGGGTAGGTAAAAATTGGGATTATTTTCCCAATTGGTCGTGAAAGACCAAGAAGCGGTTGGATGGCGCGGCTCCGCGATTTGTCAGGGCGCTCTGGTGTCAATAGCGCCCTGCTCTGCCCACCCTACCTCAGCCACGACTGTCCTAATAACATTTTTCGCGTCGTGGCCCCTTATTGAGGTTCGGGGCCAAGGCTAGACGCTCGGGTTCACTTTAAATATGGCCTTTAGCCTTGCATCCTCTTTGCAACAAAAAAAAACTCAACTTAAGGCCAAAAAAAATTTACATAATCTGAAAAGCATATACAAAAAAAAAAATAAAAAAAAATTCAATAAAAAAAAATAAAAAGAAAGGACTCACCCCATTTGTTTTCTGCCGCTGGCTTTTCTTTGATTTATTATTTCTTTCTTATTCATTATTTTTTTTTTCTTTATAAAAATTGATTTTTTCTTTGTTTTATTTTATTTATTTATATTTAATTCGTCCCGTCCTAGTCCTCGTCTTGTCATTTAAGATTAATTTTATAATTTTACCGTTGTTGATTTTATTCCCGTTTTAATTTGAATTTAGTTTTATTTATTTTTATTTATTTTGGGTTTGTATAATTCATTTTAATTTTTTTCGTAGTGTATATTTTTATTGTATTAAGTTTGTATAATTCATTTTAATTTTTTTCGTAGTGTATATTTTTATTGTATTAAGTTTGTATAATTCATTTTAATTTTTCGTAGTGTATATTTTTATTTTATTACTCTTGTATAATTCATTTTAATTTTTCGTAGTATATATTTTTATTGTATTACGCTTGTATAATTCATTTTAATTTTTCGTAGTGTATATTTTTATTGTATTACGCTTGTATAATTCATTTTAATTTTTCGTAGTGTATATTTTTATTGTATTACGCTTGTATAATTCATTTTAATTTTTCGTAGTGTATATTTTTATTGTATTAAGTTTGTATAATTCATTTTAATTTTTCGTAGTGTATATTTTTATTGTATTACGCTTGTATAATTCATTTTAATTTTTCGTAGTGTATATTTTTATTGTATTACGCTTGTATAATTCATTTTAATTTTTCGTAGTGTATATTTTTATTGTATTACGCTTGTATAATTCATTTTAATTTTTCGTAGTGTATATTTTTATTGTATTACGCTTGTATAATTCATTTTAATTTTTCGTAGTGTATATTTTTATTGTATTACGCTTGTATAATTCATTTTAATTTTTCGTAGTGTATATTTTTATTGTATTAAGTTTGTATAATTCATTTTAATTTTTCGTAGTGTATATTTTTATTGTATTACGCTTGTATAATTCATTTTAATTTTTCGTAGTGTATATTTTTATTGTATTACGCTTGTATAATTCATTTTAATTTTTCGTAGTGTATATTTTTATTGTATTACGCTTGTATAATTCATTTTAATTTTTCGTAGTGTATATTTTTATTGTATTACGCTTTAACCAATTTAATCTCGTTTCTCCACTCCGTTTCAAACAACACAGCCAATTGCAGCAAATGCGTCACGATCGTTTTTATATTTCTTTCTTTTCTCTGATTATTTTATTCGAATGAACAAGAAAGTCGCATGGCTGCGTACCGCGTATTCACACACCAGCCCTTTTTTCGCACTCACACACTTGCGCACTCATATTTGCAGATTTATGGAAAACTTGAGGCGATCGAAAAAAATTTTGTGAATTGGCACAAAAGAAAAATTTGGACATTTCGTGGGAGCGACCGCTTTAAAGGTCGCGCTAAACTTCTTTTTTTTTTCACTGCAGCTTCTTTGATGCAACTGGCACAATTTTACGAATCGACGTTGGCACGACAACAAACTTTCGGGACTGATAGAAGATGATGATTTTCGTTGATTTATTTTTGTTTAGCTAGTTATTTACGCGTTTGAAAATTTTTTTCTAGGCAACTTCTATTTTTTTCTCACTAAAATTTGTTCAATATGAATTCTTACAGTTTTCTGGTCTACTTTATCGGACATCTGGTCGACTACTAAAGTTACCTTTAACTTCTCAAAACGCGTGTATTGATCAAAATAAAAAACCATTAAGACCAGGAATATAATAACATAAATTCGACTGTTGCACACGTAAACTACTTTTGGTTTACATTGTTCGAACAGCTCAAAACAGCGCTGCCATTTAAAAGAAATTTTATTCGAATACTCGAACTTTTAAAATGACATCAGAAGTTTACAATTTATTTGCAACGAAATCTTGGTGTGTAATTGTTTTGGTTGGCACTTTGTGTTCGATTTTATTAGTGTACAAAATTTATACCGAGATTATTAGAAAGTTTTTAATTAGTTTAGAAATATATTGCACAATTTAAAATAAAACGAAATAGGCATGAATTGCTTTTATGTATCAGAAATAAAAAAAAATCCCAAAACGCGAGTCGTACGACGCCTACTCCAAAAAACACAACCTGCTACTCGACCCGGACACCAAAAGTGCTCTTCATATTTTTCGTTCCGTCTCCCTCGAACGACGCGCGCTTCAAAAAACAAAACCACCTCGTCGCGCACTCCAGCCGGCATCTATCTCCTAGCGGTGCCTTTCCCGTCGCCAAGCCGGTTTCGTTTTGTTCGTTCCAGTGCTTACAAGTGCGCTCGGTACTTTATTAAGTATCGAAAGCACCTGTAAGCACCGGAAACGAAATTCCGGCGGCACTCAACAACATAGGCGATTCGCCGATGATTTTCATCGCCGAAACGACTACAGAAAGTGGCCGCGTAGAAGAGTCTCGTGCGCACGACTGAGTACCGGGCAATCGGTGTTGTACCCCTCGGATCACTGCCTCAGATCCTTGGAGTGGTAAGTCCCCAGACGTTTGCCTGCTAGATCCTCCAATTCGTATCGTGAGTTGCCTAGCACACGACGAATCCTGCACTTGAGGAACTTCTTCGCCAGCTTGGCATTATAATTCTGCGCGGCTGTGGACAAGGAAAAGTTTCTACGGAATACCTCCTGTCCTACACAAAATTGTGTTTTAGCAGCACGCAGATTATAACGCCTGCTGCTGTCCTCATGTGCGACCCTTATTTTCGTCTGCGCCAGTTGTCTCACAATAGGAATTCCCTCTCGAGGTCGAAGCTGTACATTTGACTCTCCCAACGCTCGCAAATGCTTCAGCAGTTCGTAGTCCTTCCCGTGCAACATCATGTGATTCCCAAACAAAACCTGATAAGGAGAAAATCCAGTGGCTTGGTGGAGTGAGCTACGAAGAGTACATCCAATTTTGCTTAGACTCTCATCCCATCGTGTTTGGTCATCAGTGATGAATGCTCGAATTCCGGCCAGGATGGACTGATTTACACGCTCCGAAGCATTCGCTTGCGGTGAGTAGCTCGGGGTGTACAGGTGTTTAACTCCGTATTTGTTCAGCATGGTGTTAAACACATTCGACCTAAATTGAGAGCCGTTATCGGAGAGGATTGTCTCAGGTGTTCCAAACGTATGGAAGACCTGCCCCTCCAAGTAGTTTGTGATCTCTTCAGCAGTGATCCGCCCCAAAGGATGTAGAAGTGGGAACTTGGTGAAGTGATCCAAGACGATCAAGATAGCGATCTTACCCCGTTTGGTACGCGGATATGGTCCAAGCACGTCGATGTAAAGGTGCTGGAATGGCTGATCTGTCTGGAAAGGTTCTCCCATTGGCGCTCGTAGAGGTCTGTTCGGGGACTTTGTCTCTTTACAAGTGTCGCACGCCAGAACGTAGGTGCGTACTTGTGTAGCCATTCCGGGCCAGTACAAAAATCGCCTGACTCGCTCTAGCGTTTTGGCATAACCACCATGGACCGTGGTGTCTGCCTCGTGCGCCTGAGCGATCGCAGCTGACGTAAGACTTGATGGAATCCACAATTTCCAGGCTCTGTCTTCAGCAATCGGGTCACCGTTGTGAGGCTCTGTGCGCTTGTACACGAAGCCGTCTCTCACGCATACGTCAGGAAGCCGATCGGCGTTCGCATCGACAGTGGACACTAATTCTTTGTATTCCTTGCCAGAGAATTCTGGAGAATCCATGTCCACCATCGGTGCCACGTCGATCAGCGCATTTAATCCCTCTTCGTATACACGAGAGAGAGCGTCGGGTACAACGTTCAGGCTCCCTCTTCGGTGCTCGATTGTGAAGTCGTAACCTTGGAGTTTTAAACTCCATCTTGCCAACCGTCCTTGTAGGTCTTTCTGCGACATGAGCCATTTGAGACTTGCGTGATCCGTAATGATTTTGAACGCAGTCCCTTCTACATAGGCTCGAAATTTTTTCACGCTCAACACAGCTGCATAACACTCGAGTTCGGTTACGCTGTAGTTGCGTTGAGCGGAAGTGAGCTTCTGTGACATATACGCCACTGGAGATTCCGATCCGTCGTCGTTTTCCTGAAAGAGAACGCTACCCACCCCTGATTTACTGGCGTCGCACTGGATTACGAAAGACCTCTTAAAATCAGGATTGATTAATAAGGGGGCTTTCGTCAACAAGTCTTTCACTAATAGGAAGGAAGTTTGTGCCACTGTAGTCCAAGCAAACTGGTTGGACTTCTTTAGAGTGTCTGAAATTGGTGAAACAGTCGCAGCAAAGTTGGGAACGAATCGTCGATACCAGCCTGCCATACCAAGAAAGCGTCGAACTTGACGTGCGGACTTAGGCGAAGGGTAATCGACGATGGCTGAAACTTTGTTGGGATCAGTTTTCAAGCCTCCTTCTCCAACGATGTAACCGAGGTATTTCACCTCTTTCAGACAAAACTTGCTCTTGTTGACGTTAATGGTCAGGCCAGCCTTTCGCAAACATTCTGCGACTTCTGCCAATAAAACCAGATGTGAATCGAAATCCTCAGAAATTAACAGCAGATCGTCCAAATATACGAATACCTGCTCCTTCAGCTCGGGTAGGATGACTTTGTCCATCAAACGACACATCCTTTGCGGCGCGTTGCATAACCCAAAAGGCATGCGCGTGTAGTGATATAGAGGCCGGCCAGGAATGGTAAACGCTGTATACTCCCTGGATTTGTTCTCGAGAGGAATCTGCCAAAAGGCGTCTTTGAGGTCCAGGCTAGTAATAAAATTGGCTCGCGGCAAACGACTTAAGATACCATCAATGTGTGGTAATGGATAAGCATCCTTCTTCGTCACACTATTGACTTTGCGCGAGTCCAAACATAACCTGACCTTGCCTGGCTTCCTCACGAGAACCACAGGCGAGCTCCATGCACTCTGGCTGGTTTCTATAACGCCAAGTGCCCTCATGCGATCGATCTCGTCATATAAGAGTTTTTGGATCGCAGGAGACACAGGATAATGTCGCTGTTTGATGGGACTTGCATCACCAACGTCTATACTGTGTTGTTCGACGTTGGTCACACCGAGTCCGTATACTTCGTATGATGGAAATTTGGACTTTACCATTTCCAACCTCTTTACATCTGTGGGCGTTAAATGGTGGGCATCCGGAGCTATCAGTGGCGATGCAGTATCGGGAGTATCGACCGCGCTGATAATGCTGGGAGCTAGTTGGAATGATCGCCAGAAATCTACCCCTAGGTACAATTTCTGCGACAGGCTCGGCACTATATACAAGGTAATGGGTTTGGTAATACCACGAAAAGTAATATCGGTGTTTACCGTGCCCAAAACTTTCTGTGCAGCACCATCAGCGGTCTTCACCTCTTGACAGACCGGTCGATAATTCACCTGTGCATCTTGGAGGCGTTGTAAAGCGTTTGCCCCCAGGCAACTGATGCTCGCCCCACTATCGAGGAGTCCTTCAACGTCCACTCCGTACAAGGATACCATGGCGTACGGACGTATGTCCAACGGATTGGTAATGATGGTAGAGAGGATCGCTTTCTTTTTTTCACGCACCATCCTCCAGAATGTACGAAGGCGCAAGATTGACTTTTTGCGACCGGATCCACTCGTTAGTGTTGATGCGTGATCAACACTTGCGACTGAAGTAGGCCGGGAAATAGCCGGCTCCGTCTTATCGCTTGGTCTCGTTAATAATTTGACGTGCGGAGTATTTAATGCAGAGGAATTGGGTAGGGATGATTTTACGCTAAAAGGATGGGAATTGGGTTCAGAAAATGTTGTAGGTAGGGTATTAAAATTTGGAGGGGTATTTGTAGGGGTTGAATAATTGGGTAAAGTTTTTTTATTTGGGAGTTCTGAGTGAAATTGGGAATTGAAATTAGGGTGTTGACTGAGTGTAACTACTGCTGTCGGGATGCAGTGTTCGGACGGGAGGGACCCGCTGTCCTTCCGTCCCTTCGGCCGTTTCCCGCCTTGCAATGGATGCAGTTGGGCTTTAGAACGTCAGCCCGCCCACATCCATAGCAGAAGATACCCTTCGGTGCTTCTTCACACTCACGGTAGCTGTGACCATCCTTCCCGCAGTTCCAGCAGGTCAAGGACTTGGATATGCCGGCCACTTCGTCGGATTCGGTCTCCGCTACCACTTCAGCCTGGGGATCGCCAATCTCATGTATTCTTCCCTGCTGCCAAGAACTTGCCCGCGTAGCCTTCCGCACCTCCTCTACGCGGTTCACAAGATGACGCAACTGTGTCATATTGTGAACCTCGTAGAAGCACATCTGTTGCTGCGTACTCGCCAGCAAGTTCCCGCGCACCAGATCGACGAATTCGCCCTCCAACATGGGAGTGCGCAATAATGTTCGGAGTTCCGTCATATCCTGTTCAAATAACAGGAACGGCTCGTTCGGCGTTTGGCGTCGCCCCAGCATCCGCCTGCGCACTTCCCAGTCTGAACTGCGCTCGCCCCAGGCTTGAAGGAAGGCAGATCTCAGGACTGACCAATGAATATCCGTGATAGAACGCCTCCAGAGCCAGTACCACTGGTTGGGACGCCCGTCCAACAATAGGTGGAAATTCTGGGCTAACAGGTCCATTCGCCCTCCCAGATCTCCCATCGCTAAAGCTTCGGCCCTAAAAACGAGTTCTTCCGCTCGCAATGAATTGCTGTCTCCATTGAAGCGTAGTCGCCAGTGCCGGATTGGACTACCAGAGTTGCGGTATCTTGTATTAGGGCCGTTGCCATTGCGATCGCCAATCTGGGCGGTCGCATGGGCCGGTCGACCCCGAATTCGCACGTATTCATCCTGTGCTTCTCGACGAGATGGTGGTGGTGGTGGTGGCAACCCTGCGTTTAAATTGGCTCGTGGTTGTTGCTGAACCAATTCCTCCCGCAACACTGTGCGTATTAGCCGCACCAAATCATCCACCCCCAAAGAATTTACTGCCACCGGCGGCGCTGATACTGACTCTGGCCGCGTTTCGTCTCTCACCTCTGCCCACCTCACTCTGTCTTCTCTCGCCACCCTGTCTGTCTCCATTATTAATGGCAATACCAGGTCGGACTCGGGTACTATCGATCCATCCGGGGCATACAAGGCTCGTCCGCCACCTGTCTCGGGTGGTACATCTAAATTTAACCTTCTAGGCGACATACCATCTCTTTGAGCATTCGCCTGTGACTTCTTTTTGCCGCGAGTCAATGGGCCTGGATTAGCGGACGCGCCCTCTACGCCCAGGGTGGACCAATAATCTTGAGGACCCAAATGTCCCCGACAATTCGGACAATTGTGGTTATCCACGATCCACAACTCCAAACATTCCTTGTGGAATCGGTGGCCACATTTGGTACGCACCTCACTTTCCGCGTCTATTGGCTCCCTACAGGTGGTGCAAATTCCATTTGCACCCGTCGTTGGTGAGTGTAGCAGAGACATGTTAGATAGAGTGGGTGCTATGGACGTATGAATGACAAGTGATCAAGTGAATGAGTGAACGAATATGTGTGCGTGTGAGACTGAATGTATGTACTGCGCAAGAGAAGTTGGAATTATAAAGAAAATGTTTGAACGAATATCCAAATTTGACTGAAAAAAAAAATTTAGAATGGGTGGTTGTACGAATATTAGCGTTGAATGAATGTTTGAGTTATCAATCCAAATAAAAAAAAATCCAATCAAACGAGTGATTGTTATTGAATCCAAAATTGAGTGAATGTGCATGTGTTTAGTGAATAAAAAAAATTGAACGTTTGAACGACCGACCGAGTAAATGTAGTATACACCAACCAACGAATGAATGGATTACAAATAACTTATGAATGCTTGTACGATTGCTTGTATATATAGAGAACGAATAAACGATCGAATAAATAATTAAGTTTCTAAATGAATGTGCGAATGCTTCCATGAGCAAAAAAATTAATGATACGTATATATGTATTTGACTTCAAAAAAAAAAAATGAACCCTCACGCTTCGCAACTTTTCCCTCCCCTCATATGCAGATCAAATCGCGAAGCCGATCTTGATCTTCCTCGCTCCATCGGGAAAATCCGGAACTCGATAAAATTTCAACAAAAAAAAAATGGGAAAAATTAGCAAAACAAAATATACCAAAATTCAGCAAAACAAAATTTATGTTAAATGTTTGTCAAAAGACTAAGAAAAAATCTAATTACCAGAAAAAATATACTACGTTAGTTCAAAAAAAAATTAATCTACTTTAAAAGGTACTCTAAAAGGAAGGATAAGGAAATAAGGTACTTAACAAATTTTCGACGAAATTTCCTATCATCTAACTCACCAATATTTTACAAGTATTTCTCCCAATTGTCTGACGACACGCCCGCCGAGACAGGGCATGCCCAGCACTCAAAAGGGTACTTGCAAAACAAAAGTGGAAAGAATCAGAAAAATTAAGTTGATCACAACTTGCATCACATCAATCTCGTATACAGACAATATTTCCCTTTCCTATGGAACCGAATTGGCGCCTAAAGGTTGCCAAAACGGTTCGTCAATAGGATCGTTCCATATTGCCTCCATACAGGTTCGATGAAATGTTTTGCTGTTGAAAATCTGAAAAGCTTGTACACTTGGACTTTGATTGCCGTTCAGGCGAAAATTCTGTCGCAGAACGACTAAGTTTTTAGTCCTTTTGCCCACCAACTTTTTGTACGGAATTTTTCTGACTCGCACTTGTTGATGAGCTACGCTTTGTGCACTAGGCGTAGCGGTGGCTAGCCCCACGTTGGGCGCCATTTGTTGTGTTTAAGGCCTTGGAAGGACTATTTCGACTTGAAAAAGTCAAAATAGTCGAAAGGAAAAAGAAGGTTCGGGACAGAAGGGCCAATTCCACCTAAGTCCGAATTGGTGTCTGAGTTCAGCTGGTGCAACGCTCTTGCTGGCGGCCGGGACTAGCTACGGCAGTGTGGGGGGGGGTACTTGCTTGAACTCAGGCCATTAAACCCTAGGCCTGTACAACAAAAATTGTAAGCGCCGACTTATCCAAGGGTAGGTAAAAATTGGGATTATTTTCCCAATTGGTCGTGAAAGACCAAGAAGCGGTTGGATGGCGCGGCTCCGCGATTTGTCAGGGCGCTCTGGTGTCAATAGCGCCCTGCTCTGCCCACCCTACCTCAGCCACGACTGTCCTAATAACATTTTTCGCGTCGTGGCCCCTTATTGAGGTTCGGGGCCAAGGCTAGACGCTCGGGTTCACTTTAAATATGGCCTTTAGCCTTGCATCCTCTTTGCAACAAAAAAAAATTCAACTTAAGGCCAAAAAAAATTTACATAATCTGAAAAGCAAATACAAAAAAAAAGAACCACAAAAAGAAATATAGTGCCACAAAACCAAATTCAATAAAAAAAAATAAAAAGAAAGGACTCTCCCCATTTGTTTTCTGCCGCTGGCTTTTCTTTGATTTATTATTTCTTTCTTATTCATTATTTTTTTTTTCTTTATAAAAATTGATTTTTTCTTTGTTTTATTTTATTTATTTATATTTAATTCGTCCCGTCCTAGTCCTCGTCTTGTCATTTAAGATTAATTTTATAATTTTACCGTTGTTGATTTTATTCCCGTTTTAATTTGAATTTAGTTTTATTTATTTTTATTTATTTTGGGTTTGTATAATTCATTTTAATTTTTTTCGTAGTGTATATTTTTATTGTATTAAGTTTGTATAATTCATTTTAATTTTTTTCGTAGTGTATATTTTTATTGTATTAAGTTTGTATAATTCATTTTAATTTTTCGTAGTGTATATTTTTATTGTATTACGCTCGTATAATTCATTTTAATTTTTCGTAGTGTATATTTTTATTGTATTACGCTTGTATAATTCATTTTAATTTTTCGTAGTGTATATTTTTATTGTATTAAGTTTGTATAATTCATTTTAATTTTTCGTAGTGTATATTTTTATTGTATTACGCTTGTATAATTCATTTTAATTTTTCGTAGTGTATATTTTTATTGTATTACGCTTGTATAATTCATTTTAATTTTTCGTAGTGTATATTTTTATTGTATTACGCTTGTATAATTCATTTTAATTTTTCGTAGTGTATATTTTTATTGTATTAAGTTTGTATAATTCATTTTAATTTTTCGTAGTGTATATTTTTATTGTATTACGCTTGTATAATTCATTTTAATTTTTCGTAGTGTATATTTTTATTGTATTACGCTTGTATAATTCATTTTAATTTTTCGTAGTGTATATTTTTATTGTATTACGCTTGTATAATTCATTTTAATTTTTCGTAGTGTATATTTTTATTGTATTACGCTTTAACCAATTTAATCTCGTTTCTCCACTCCGTTTCAAACAACACAGCCAATTGCAGCAAATGCGTCACGATCGTTTTTATATTTCTTTCTTTTCTCTGATTATTTTATTCGAATGAACAAGAAAGTCGCATGGCTGCGTACCGAGTATTCACACACCAGCCCTTTTTTCGCACTCACACACTTGCGCACTCATATTTGCAGATTTATGGAAAACTTGAGGCGATCGAAAAAAATTTTGTGAATTGGCACAAAAGAAAAATTTGGACATTTCGTGGGAGCGACCGCTTTAAAGGTCGCGCTAAACTTCTTTTTTTTTTTCACTGCAGCTTCTTTGATGCAACTGGCACAATTTTACGAATCGACGTTGGCACGACAACAAACTTTCGGGACTGATAGAAGATGATGATTTTCGTTGATTTATTTTTGTTTAGCTAGTTATTTACGCGTTTGAAAATTTTTTTCTAGGCAACTTCTATTTTTTTCTCACTAAAATTTGTTCAATATGAATTCTTACAGTTTTCTGGTCTACTTTATCGGACATCTGGTCGACTACTAAAGTTACCTTTAACTTCTCAAAACGCGTGTATTGATCAAAATAAAAAACCATTAAGACCAGGAATATAATAACATAAATTCGACTGTTGCACACGTAAACTACTTTTGGTTTACATTGTTCGAACAGCTCAAAACAGCGCTGCCATTTAAAAGAAATTTTATTCGAATACTCGAACTTTTAAAATGACATCAGAAGTTTACAATTTATTTGCAACGAAATCTTGGTGTGTAATTGTTTTGGTTGGCACTTTGTGTTCGATTTTATTAGTGTACAAAATTTATACCGAGATTATTAGAAAGTTTTTAATTAGTTTAGAAATATATTGCACAATTTAAAATAAAACGAAATAGGCATGAATTGCTTTTATGTATCAGAAATAAAAAAAAATCCCAAAACGCGAGTCGTACGACGCCTACTCCAAAAAACACAACCTGCTACTCGACCCGGACACCAAAAGTGCTCTTCATATTTTTCGTTCCGTCTCCCTCGAACGACGCGCGCTTCAAAAAACAAAACCACCTCGTCGCGCACTCCAGCCGGCATCTATCTCCTAGCGGTGCCTTTCCCGTCGCCAAGCCGGTTTCGTTTTGTTCGTTCCAGTGCTTACAAGTGCGCTCGGTACTTTATTAAGTATCGAAAGCACCTGTAAGCACCGGAAACGAAATTCCGGCGGCACTCAACATTGGCACGTTCACCGCGAATACGACTAGCTTCTTTTTGGCATTCCACGAAAATTAGTCCGACTAACGAAACTCACTATGACGAACACTGACTGCCGAGTAAGAATACAAACTGATTCCACAACCAACTTTTGGGCGGAATGTGGTTTAAGGCTAATGCTAATCTAATCTCGCAAAAACCGGTAACGAATCATGCTAGCAACTAAAACGTATTATTCGGTACCTCTAATAATGAAATCCAGAAAGTGCACCGGAACAGTAAGCTGCAAAGATATAAAACTATTACATGACCTGTGCTCTGTGTTGGTAGCGAGACGTGGACATTAACGCGAACTTCCGAAAATAGATCCGAAATTTCATACCGACAATTTTTGTACTGACCCGTTTATTTTGAAAGTGGAATAAGTCACTTTCGATTTTAAATCGACATGCTTACAGGTTTACGTTTTAACATGTTTAAAAATATTCATGCCAGCTTTCGCGAAAATTTAATTGTATTTCTTAAAAGTGTGATGAAACAATTACATCAAAAGATACGCAGAAAGTTGCTTCGTGTTGTATAAAACATCGTCACACCCTGCTCGAATGCGCTACGTTGCGGCTTTTTTTTGACAGATTGTGCCATGTTGCGGCTTTTTTTTGACAGTGCCCACTTTATAGCTACTCGGACTAAAGTCTTAATTGTATGTTACATTTTCTATCCCTCTCCATTTGGATTTACTAGCCGCTTTAAAGCCGCAAAAATAGCCAGTGTCATAACTGCTTAAGAAAGGGATAGCGAACGAAAACCGTCTCCGTAGAAATGTGTGTAAGCAGGCCCGGCCCTAGACTTTTCAGCGCCCGGTGCAGTATACACTTCGACGCCCTAATCAATTTATATAACAAATTTTTCACTAAAAAAAACCAAAAATATTATACTTACTCACTTGACGATTTTTCATTCAAATTCATGTAACTTTTTCTCAGGAACCGTTAACCGATTTTAATCAAACTTTGTACACTTATTATTTTAGTAAATCGAATGCTACTGAATGAAGGAATTTCAAGAATATTAAAAACTTGACTTATAGTGTTTGAAAACTTAAACATTTTTGATGTTTTTTAAACCTAAAAAACGTATTTAGAATCACCTTTTTTAAATTTGCTTCATTCAGTATAAATACCAATACTATTCTATCTTTAACCAAAAAAAGTCATCTTGATGTCTGTTGAGAGTTCGAGTATGTTTATAGTATGAGTTTTTGTTTTAACCTGAGTTCAGTATAGTTAATTGACAGTATTTATATCTACTTATTGTTAACATTACAATATTGGCTTAATTCAATAAAGTGAAATACATAGTATGAACTTAGTTGAACTTGTATGAACAGAAGTTATAATATACGATCATAAGCATAATGATTATAAAATTAAATTCAATAAAATGAAATGCATGACATGAACTTAATTGAACTCGTATGATAAGAAGTTAGAATATACGAGCATAAGCATTATACAATTTAAATGGAACATAGAGGAATGGACTTTAAAGAATGTTATTAATTATTGGAAAATATTTAATACTATAACGTATGATGGATCTCTTCGCTGGCGTAGGTGTAATGGGTCTTATGTTGAAGTCGGACTCTGTTGTAGTGACGACGTACTTTTTTTGGTGATGTCTATACCAAAGGACGATCGCTGTTATGATAACTGTACCGAGCATGAGGTACGTGCTGACATAGTGGTGGATATGATGACCAGATTCCGGAGCTGTTGGGAGAGGATCTGGTGGTCCTGGCAATCGGATGCTCTCCATCTCTTCCGTGTTGAACCGCAGCAGATTGAGGTTGGTTACGCTGGCCGCTGGCCGCTGGCAGATGGCCTCCCGCTAGTAGCGTAGATAAGTTGGTGGCTGGTGAAAAGGACGTTTTCAGAACATCGATTTGGCTGCTTTGAGATCTTAACATCATTGATGAGTGTCGCACTTCACAATTTGGTGCCAAGCTGATAAGTCCGCTACTGTGTAGTGTTTTGGTTAAAACTGATGTACCGCATACAATGTTGAGAGTTGTGTTACGGTGAACAGAATAGATCCAATGGTTGGGTTGCTGTAATGGTAACCAATATTGTGATCGTTCAGTCTTTTTAATATTACAAAAGGATAGTGGAGTTGGATGATGGTTAAGTAATTCCAATTCACAGCGATTAGGGATGGCTTTTGCCGTATACGTTGGTTGCGTCTGGTGGCACGCGTAACTGTTGTTGTTCATTGCGATGCATAACTGTAAATCGCTTGTGGACATGGGGAAGTACCAGTCCCGGTGTAGAGTAACTGCCAGAAGCTCCGATGATGGTTATATGAACATAAAGTTGTCCTGATAGGTCGTTGGCACAGCATGTAGTTTGAATAGTTGAAATTGGGAGTTGTCGAGAAGGGGTATGAGCACTCGAAAAATTATGTTGTTGGATGTCACTCGAGTTTTGATGGTTATGAGCCGATAAAGTTGTTGTATCTCGAAGGGACGTCCATTCTCGAAGATCGTTAATGAAGGTGAAATGTTGTCTCTGATGTGTTGAATCTGCTCTCGGAGTTGATGTGGTGGTAATAAGAATGGACTAATTTTACCGTGATTAGTGTCTATTACTAATTTTACGAGTTCTTGTTGTAGTTTCTCGAAGTTATGCATTATAAGTGTAGTGTAATTCGTTAATGATGCAAATTCATGAGTCAATCGTTCATTGTTTGAGACTATTTGTCTTATGTAAAACGTTTCTTGTCATTTCCGTGACTGATACTTGTTTCTTAGCCAGTGTCAGAAGATATTTTTGGTTCGTAGTTAGCTTCTCTATTTCCTCGTTGATAAGGTCGGCATGTTTCTCATCTAAGATTCCGAAGAGACTATTCTGAATAGACCCTATGATACTGAGAGGTGCACTGCGTCTTAGTTTATGGACCTGGCTGTTGTTGCCGCCCTTCTCGTTCAGTATGGAGTTAGTGTCTATCATGCTGTCCACTTTGTGTTCTTCATGGACTGCTTTGCAATAATAATTGTGCGTGATGGTTTGATTACAGAAGTCTGACAGCTGTTTTAGGCAGCTTGTAAGTCCGTGCACCTGTTGAAAGTACGCATCCATGTTGTAGTATATGATAGTTGTCTAGAAACTATTAATGAGATGAATAGAACCCAAATTTTCAAAATAAATACCTGGATTATGCTCAAACGGTGTTATCTCTACCAGGTTGGTTGATTGTGGAACAATATCGGATGCTTTCGCGGGGATGGATGTACTTAGCACTAGAAAAGCTGTTAATATTAATGCCAGCGGGTTTTTATTCTTAGCTTGAGTCAATCGTGTTTTCTTCAACTCTTCAATATCTGGTCTTATGGGTATGGTTGTTGGATGAATTGTAATTTTTCTCTTTCGAGTTGCAGAAATAAATATATATACAGTTTGGAGTAAAACTGGAGTTTGGAGTAGATCTGGATTGGTGTTAATCGGGGTTGATACTTGCTGGTTCTTCGTTGAGCGGTAGTTTGCAGACTTTAACGATTGGTCTCCTTAAGATATTATCCTTGGTTTTAAGAGTAACAACTCTGATAAGGCTATCACTACCAGGATGTAACTCTATAACCCGCGCGAGGGGCCATCTAGTAGGTGAAGTATTTTCGTTTTTGATGAGGACGATGTCACCAATCTTAATGTTGTCCTGTTTCTCGCGCCATTTTGGCCGCTGCTGAAGTCTGGAAAGGTATTCGGTCGACCAGATTTTCCAAAAGTCTTGTTGGAGTTTACTTATGAGTTTCCAGCGCGTAAGGTGTTGTATATTTTGATTTATTTGGCTGCTTTGTGGTGGTGCCAATAGCGCTTTACCGATAAGGAAGTGTCCTGGAGTGAGAACGGTAAGATCGGTCGGATCGTTGTTAAGTGGACAGAGAGGTCGCGAATTTAGACACGCTTCAATTTGGTAGAGTACCGTAGTAAATTCTTCGAACGTCAGGATGATATCGCCTAAAATTCTTTTCAAGTGATGTTTCACCGATTTGACTCCAGCTTCCAGAGTCCTCCAAAGTGTGGGGCAGCTGGCGGGTTAAAGTGCCATTTTACTCCATGGTTAGTCACTTCGTGAGAGGCATCTCGGTGATTTTGCTGGACTGATATCATAAAGTGTTTTTGTAGGTCGTTGTTTGCTCCAACAAATGTGGTGCCGCAATCACTATAGACGTCTGAACACAAGCCTCGCCGTGATGTAAATCTTTTAAATGCTGCCAGAAATGCGTCTGTTGTTAGGTCGCTGACGGCTTCTAGATGAATCGCTTTCGTAGAGAAGCATACAAAAACCGCTATGTAGCCCTTATAGGCTTTAGTACCCCTCCCTTTTGAGAGTCGTATTTGAACCGGCCCCGCGTAGTCCACTCCAGTGTGGGTAAATGGCGTGGATGGAATTATTCTAGGGGCCGGAAGGTTGGCCATTGCTTGCTGATAATGTTGTTTTGAAAATCGACTGCATCGAACACAATGATGAATAATGGCCTTTACTGTTTTTTTGCAGTTGATGATCCAATACTTTCGTTTAATGTATGCTAAGGTAGATTGTAGCCCACCATGTAAAGTGTTGTAATGAGCGTCTCGTATTAGAAGAGTAGTGAAATGGTGAGTGTGTGGTATGATTACAGGATGCTTCTCTTGAAATGACAAGAGCGAATTTTCGAGGCTTCCTCCTACACGCAGGATTCCATTGTCGTCTAGAAAAGGCGAAAGTGATAAAAGTGAGCTCTTGGTTGATATATGTGTGTTATTAGAGATATCTTGAATTTTAAAGTGGAAGCTTTCATGTTGCACCATGCGAATAATCCCTGTTGCTGCCTGTTGTAATTCGACGGCTGTTAACTGATGGGTTTTTGATCGAATGGCCGGAAATCTGCAGTGCGTTATAAAACGGTTGACATATGCATACATGCGAAGTAAGTTACGTAGAGATGAGTACTTGGTTATGTCGATATTCTAAGAGGAAATTGTTGTACTGAATGTCGTTTTCTGAGTTTTTGATTCGAGATCGGTATGAAAAGTTGTATTTCGTGTTGGCCATATTTCCTTATGTGTATTCAGCCATTTGGATCCGGTCCACCATAACGAGTGACCTTTTAGTTGAGAGGGATACAGTCCACGGGAGGCGCAATCTGCTGGATTGTTGTCTGATGTGACATGGTGCCAGTCTTCTGGGTTGATCATCTGTGTAATCTGGCGTACGCGATGTGAAACGAAGCTTTTCCATCTGCTGGGATCACCTTTAATCCATGCTAGTGTAATTGTTGAGTCTGACCAGGCGTAGCATCTTACATCTGGAATTTCAAGTGAAGTTATAGTTTTCGTAAGTAATTGCGCTAATAAGACCGCTGCACAGAGCTCTAATCGTGGTAAAGTCGGTTTAAGATTAATTGGGGAGACCTTCGTTTTTGCGGTGATTAAAGTGACGATAATTTCAACGTTGTCTGTAATAATTCTGCTGTAGACTTCTGCTGCATATGCCTTCTCTGAAGCGTCAGCGAATCCGTGAATTTCCAGTTCTCGTATCGTTTTTTTAAATTTGATCCACCTGGGTATAGTAATTCCGTTTATCTGAGGAAACTCTGTTTTGAATTTCGTCCATCTATCTGACAGTGTGTTGGGTAGTGGTTCATCCCAAGTTAGATTTGCTGACCACAGTTCCTGCGTTTATAACTTAGCTTGTATAATGAGAGGTGCAAGCAGACCTAGTGGATCAAAAAGTTTAGCTATGTCAGATAATACCGTTCGTTTCGTTGAAAGTTGAGTTGTTGAATCACTTTTGACTCGAAATTGGAAAGTGTCGCTGGATGGATTCCAATGGACTCCCAGTGTTTCGTCCAAAAATCTCACTCCTGATTGCTTCATAGTGTCTGGGATGTCCTCTAGTAACCGTTGGTAGTTGCTAGCCCATTTCCGAAGATTAAATCCTCCTGATGAAAGAAGATTCATTACCTCTTTTCGAATATGTTTTGCCTCTTGTAGTGTGTCTGCGCCAGTCAGTAAATCATCAACGTAGAAATCCTTGCGCAGAATTTTTGAGGCGAGGGGATACGTGGTTTTTTCGTCTTCTGCCAGTTGTTGTAACGTTCGTAAAGCCAAAAATGGTGCGGCGGCCGTACCATAAGTGACGGTAGTCAGATAGTATTCCTGGATTGGTTCAGTGGGTGAGAACCACCATAATATCTTTTGATATTTATAATCCTCATTGCCAATTTTAATTTGGCGATACATTTTTTCGATGTCGGCAGAAAGAGTGTATCGATGTTTACGCCATCTTAGTAGTATATCCGTGAGGTCGATTTGTAGCCTAGCCCCTGTGTGCATTGTGTCGTTTAGGCTAATCGAGTTATCCGTTTTTGATGATGCGTCGAACACAACGCGTAACTTCGTTGTGCTGCTATCTTCTCTGATGACTGCCTGGTGTGGTAGATAGAACCCTTCGTCTGACTTAGTGGTTGCTGGAATCATATGCTTTAGAGTTAGATATTCTTTCATAAAGTTCTTGTATTCTTTCTCCAACGTCTTGTTGGTTACGAACCGACGTTCGTTTTGAAGGAGTCTGGCAATCGCTCTTTTTTTGAATTGTCCAAATCTGGTTGTATTTCTTTAAAAGGAATTCTTACTGTGTATGTCCCATCATTGTTTCGAATGTTAGTCTCAGTATAGTGATTTTCACATTGGGTATCTGATTCTGAGATGATCGTAGTTTGCTCCATCTCATCGATTTCCCAAAATCGTTTAAGTTGCTCGTCCAACTCAATGTTTGTAATCATACTGGTAATTGTGACACGTGCGCATGCTTGTTTTTGTTGTAATTGACCTGAAAGTATCCAACCAAATTCAGTTTTCTGTGCAATTATGCCGACATTCGTTTTTTGTAGTCCATCTAGAATTATGGTTCCGTAAACATCGGCACCTATAAGTATATCTAGAGGTCCGGGTGTATCATATGTTGGATCAGCAAGTATATCACTCAACGCTAAGCTGCGGTCATTGATCGTCAACCAATGGTCAGGCAACAATTTAGTCAGTTTAGGCAAAATACATACTCTGAAATTTGTGCTGAATGTTGATGGGAATCTAGGTCGTAATTCTACACGAATTTGATGACGCATGTTCCAGCTTTCGAAGCGCCGACACCAGATATTTCAGCACATATGTTTTCACGTGGAATAGCCAAAGCTTGTGCATCATGTTCTGTAATGAATGAAGCTTGCGATCCAGGGTCAATTAGCGCTCGTAAGTATTCATAAGTGCCATTTAGAGTTCTTGTTTCTACTAGGGCAGTTGCTAGTATTACCGAATTGCCGCTTGCTTGAGTCTCTGTCGTTATCTCACTTAGAGCCTGGACGTTTTCTGTAGCGATTCAGATGTGTACAACTCTGGTTACTTCGGGCGATCTATTTGGGTTGATTGTGTTTTGATGCAATAGACTGTGCTGCGATTGCTGACAGGTATTACACCGATATCGGCTGTAGCATGTTTTTTCCTTGTCATGACTTAAACAGTTTACGCAGAGTGAATTTTTGTGTACGATATCCAATCGGTCTGTAATGCTCAAATTCTGAAATTTAGTGCAAGTATGTAACTTATGTGGTTCTTGGCAATAATGACACTTTATTTTTGTGGTCGCAGAGTGATACAGTTTGTAGTTTGAGTTGTTAGCGTTACCTCGATTAGATTGTTGCGCAGAGTTGGGATTGTCTTTTTTCTTGGGCTTTTTTAGATGCGTTTTTAGATATTGCATTTTTTCCGCATTTCCTAGTCGGGGGTTGTTGTGAATGAGTTTCACGAAAATATCATGGAAGGCTGTCCAAGTTTGGTTGTCCCCCTCGAAGGATGTAATGACGAGCGGTGGTAGTCGTATTTCACCATCTGATCGCTGTGTTGAGGGCATCTTCCCTGCAAAGATATGTAAACTTTCCGGTAATGATCTTCCAAGCCTATGAAAGCATCATCACGGTTGTACTCATGAGAGTTGTCCAATGACGCCACTAAGTCCGAATGGTGCATTGAAATTTTTTCCCAGTACGTTTGAATAAGGTTGAGGTGTTGTTGGTAATAGAATGCTGATTGTTTTACGTTTTCCTGATCTAGTTTGCAAAGCATTCTCTCCAGTAGTCGCATATTTTCCTTCTGCGTTTTCAGGAGCCTTGTGGTGATCTCATCGACTTCAGGTGTAACCTGATCTTGTTCGTGGTCTTTTGACTGTGGCCTGAGCTTCTCCTGCAGCACAGCTTTGAAGCTTTCATACAAAGCTTCAACTTCTTGAAAGTAATTTTTTAGAAAATAGTTATGGTCTGGTTTGGCTTCGGGCAAGTTTGTAATTAGAAGATTCTCATCTTCATGTTGAGAGTTCGAGTATGTTTATAGTATGAGTTTTTGTTTGAACCTGAGTTCTGTATAGTTTATTGACAGTATTTATATCTACTTATTGCTAACATTACAATATTGGCTTAATTCAATAAAGTGAAATACATAGTATGAACTTAGTTGAACTTGTATGAACAGAAGTTATAATATACGAGCATAAGCATAATGATTATAAAATTAAATTCAATAAAATGAAATGCATGACATGAACTTAATTGAACTCGTATGATAAGAAGTTAAATATTTAATACTATAACGTATGATGATGATGCATCATGTCTCTTATCAGTTTCGAGAAAAAGGAATATTTATGGAAAAAAAAATGGAAAAAAATTGTTCTGGAGAGCGAAAAAACTAAAATCTCTCTAAATTGCATTTTTTTTATATATATTTTTAATACAAATCTCTTCCTCTATTCTTTATCAGATTATGTCATTTGCTCGTTTGATTTGAACCAATTAATGGTTTAAACAAAGTTGAGACGAAGTTCGCTAGCGGCGGAAAGTCGGTGTCAAAATTTTAAAATTATACCGAAACACACCGAAAAGTTAACCCAACCGCTCGCAGTCGTAATTCTGTGTCCGTACGTGTGTAGCGGTACAATTTTAAAATTTTTACAGTGAACTTCACCGCCGCTAGCGAAGTTCGTCTCAATTGTGTTTATACCATTACTTCTCTTATCATTCATCCAAAACATTCGTTCCTCTCTAGCAAAAATGTCGTTTTTCCCATTTCCCCACATAATTCACCGAGGCGCATTCGCTCCATATCTATCTTTTTCTATTGTATAGAAATCATGTTCTGAGCTCTTTCAGCACACAATCAAATCAGCACCGAGCGTTGCGGTGCCGTGGGAGCGCTCGCTCCAAATGAATCGTACGAACGCAAAATTTTACTAGCAGATGAACGTATGAATGCAAAATTGGAATAGCAGATGATCGCACAAACGAAAAGCTGTACTAGTCGGTATCGAAGAGTGAGAATATCTTTAAGAGAAAAGATTCAATGTTTTGATTCTTGAACAAGAATTAAAAGAGTGTTTTTAGAATATGGAAAAACCCGGCAAAATCTAGAATATGCATCGGAAAAAGCGTGGCAAATGTATTGAAGAAATCCTTTCTATTAATTTCTAAGTATGTTTTAAATTTATAGCAAAATATTTGGAGATATAATGAACTAGCGCCTTTCTTAATTTGGCGCAAGGATTCAATGCGCCATTTGCACATATGGTAGGACCGGCCCTGTGTGTAAGGTTCCTCAGAGTCAACCATGGCCATCGAATAGTCTTGTAATTTCCACACATTTTCAACGGACATATGTACGATAGAGATGGCATATATTCAAAGGTAAACTCTTAGAATCGAGCACAAGCGAAAAAACGATGAAAAACATTTTTCGTATTTCCGAAACACTTTACAAACTAAACTTTGGTATGTTCCAGATTGTGGTCAACCAAAATATTTCACATTGTCCCTCGTTTTCACGGTGATAGTTTTTGCGATAGTTGCTGTCATGATAGTTACTATCGTCATAACTATCACCATGAAAACTTCTCGATAGTTACATTCGCGCTGTCGGGAAAGCACTATCGCACTATCATGCTTGACGAGATAGTTGATAGGACTATCACGATAATTTTATATACATAGCCATTGACATTTGACGTTAAAAAAATTATTTCAAATATTGGTATTGTCAATACGTGTTACTGAATGCAAATATAGTTTTGATTTTGTGCGTACGTGTTGATAATTGCTAAACATATTCCTGAAGGTATTCAAAGGTAAAGACAATTGATTTAATGGTTAATTTGCTTTGATGGTCTGTTGCACTTTAGCTTTGTTTATTAATGTTGTTGTTTGATTTCCGTTATTATTTTTGATATTTTTAGTTCAGAATGAGCAGCAGATTCGACGTCTTGCGATTTTTAGAGGAGTACAGACGATTTCCTTGCCTCTGGAAGAAGAAGTCCGCAGAATTTAAGATTCGATCTAAGAGAGATGCGGCTGAAGAAGCATTGCTCTTGAAGTAAACCCGTCGATAATTATATTGCGAGTTTACTTTCTAATAGTTGTATAATAAAAGAAGCGAATGAAAATTTACAATACTCTCTTTATTTTTCCACATAACATCACTTGTTCAAGTCACACGACAAAGTGACAAGTGACACAACCCACACCCGTGGTCTCCAATTCACCATCCATCTTGTGGAGAGTTCACTACACTGGAGAGTTCTCCACATTCCTCCCCCTTTAAAATCGTTGGTAATCCTTATGCCAAAGAGGTGATTGACCTCTTGTTGCTCGAGATGACCGTCTGACTTCTGGTAAGGGCTGTTCATCAAGCTCTTGTTGCTCTTCTGCATCTTGGAAATCATCGTCGGACTGATCAGCTTCTTTAGGAACAACGATGGGTTGAGGATGATGTTGTGCAGTTAGTTGCGGAACAATGATTGGTTCGATCGTTTCAGGCCATTCTGGGATTCCAAAGAGTTCACTGAATTCATTACGCGTGTGACGGAATTTGAGTTGGTTGGAGTGAGCTTTGATGATGCGCTGATTTGAAGGCAAGTCAATACGAATTTCATAGTTGACTGTGCCCAATCTTAATAGTAGCCGGTGTCCACTCCCACTTGTCATTTGTTGAGTGAAGCTTGAAGTAGACAGTGTCGTTGATTTTAAATTCCCTGAATTTGGCGCCATGGGGACGATCGAATTGTCTTGCCATTCCTGTTTTTCGAACACACTGAGTCGGGGCTCTTAATTTGAGACGATCAAGGCAAGTTTTTATCGGTCGACTGTTAAGGAGTTTGCATGGTGACTTCGAACCAAGATTGTAAGCAGGTGTGCGTCGATAGCAGAACAAAAACTCTTGAAGTTTTTGATTGATGTTTCCGGTCGCCTTCTTCAAGCTCGTCTTGAGGAGATCTGCAATGCGTTCAGCTTGGCCATTAGATTGAGGGCTGTACGGTGCGGTTTTTACATGAGCGATATCGAAAGACTTGCAAAATTTCTGAAACTCTTCGCTGGCGAATTGTGCTCCGTTGTCTGAGACGATGGTGTCGCACAATCCTTGTTGACTGAAGGCGTTCATGATGAGCTCAATTGTTTTTGCGGTCGTTGTACTGGTTGTTTTGAAAACTTCTGGCCATTTGCTATATGCATCGACGATGACGAGAAAGTAATTGTAATCAATGGGACCCGCATAGTCGATGTGAACTCTTGACTATGGTTCTGTTGGTTTTGGCCATGGTTGAAGCGTACATCTGGTGGGTGTCTTCGCAATCGTAGCACATATTTCACAAGTTTTGACTACTCTTTCGATGTCCGAGTTGATGTTTGGCCAAAAAGCTTTTCCAGCGGCTAACAATTTCATACGACACTCACCCGGATGTCCCTGATGGAGTTCGCTTAAAATTTGTTGACGATGAACATTTGGAATGATTATCCTTTCGCCGAAGAAGACGCAACCTTGTTGGACTGTAAATTGATGGCAATTGTGAAAATAATTTGCTACGTCACTGTCGATGATTTGACTTTGTTCTTGAGGCCAGCTGTCATTTTCAATAAAACTGAGCACTTTCTGAAGAGTCGGAACGTTTTCAGTGGCTGATTGTATAATTTCAAAAGTTACTGGTAGTTGGTTTGCTGATTCGATAGCAAAGCAATGGACGTCGAATGAGTCATCATCATCCTCACGAACCTGAATCGATGCAATGACAGTGTCTTCATCTGGTTTCGTGTGATTGGTCATAAGTCTGGAGATGACATCGGCGTATCCAAAGCTATCCGTGTTAATATAACGTATGTCAAAATCGTAGGAGAGAACGTTGATCGCATACCGCTGGAGGCGAGCTGCTGTGTACATCGGAATGTCGGATTTTGGATTGAAGATAGCGGGGAGAGGCTTGTGGTCGATGTGAATAGTAAAGTGACGTTCAGCGACGTAATAATGCGACCTCTTTAGGCCAAAGACAAGTGCACGAGCTTCTTTATGCATTTGAGGATAATTTCGCTCGGTGGTGTTGAATGTCGCTGAGAAGTGCATGATCGGATGAAGTGTTCCATCGGTGAATTCGTGCATAAGAACTGCACCCATACCGTATTCTGATGCGTCTGTTTCGAGAACGATTTTCTTTTCTAGGTCGAAGTGAGTAAGACAAATTTCTGAGGAAAGTATCTACTTGAGTTTCCAGAAAGCGTCTTCATGTTGCTGCATCCATTCAAACTTAATCTCCTTCTTAAGCAAGTCGTCCAATGGTCTTTGAAGCTCCTTCATTCCTTTTACGAATTTTCCATAGTAGTTTACTGAGCCAAGAAACGACCGCAGTTACTGGATGTTGGCTGGTTTTGGAAGATCTTGAATGGAAGCTAGTTTTCCGGGATGAGGTCGAATGCCATTTTTGTCAACTGTATGACCGTAGAATTTAAACGAGGAGACTCCAAATTTGCATTTGTCAATGTGAAGTTTAAAGCCATAATCTTGCAGGCGCTGCATGATTTTGAAAAGCTGTTGCTTATGCTCTTTTTCGTCACGCCTGCACAGATCATATCGTCGGTGAATCCAAATGTGCTCGTACCGCTCAGCATGGTGTCGATAATTTGCTGGAAGATGCCTGGAGCTGTTTTAACACCCTGTTGGAGTCTGTTGACTTTGAACAGTCCGACATGCGTGTTGATGGTCATTAGAATTTGTGCTTCCCCATCCAGTTGAATTTGGAAGAAGGCATCCGACAAGTCAATAGAGCTGAAGACGGTATTGCCTGCAAGCTTTGAGAAAATTTGATCGGGCGTTGGAAGCGAGTACTTGTTGGGCTCCAGATTATTGTTCAGACCAGTCGAATAGTCAGCGCAGATGCGTTTTCTTCAGTCTTTTTTCTTCACAACAAAAATTGGTGCTGCTGATTCGGAGTATTCAACAGGTGAGATCACTCCAAGATGTTGAAGTCGTTCAAGCTCCGCCTCGATTGTTGGTATTGCCGCGTGTGGAATCGGCCGGGCGTTTCGATAATCAGGCTTTGCTCCAGCCTTTAATGTAAGGGAGGCCTTTGTTTTTGTGCAGCAGCCAAGACCTTCAGAGAAGAGGAGAGAAAACTTGGCTTTGATTTCCATCCGAAGATTGTCGGCGTTGTTTGTTTGGACTTTTTTACAGACTTTGGCGATCGGAACGTTCCAAAGATCAAACGTTGTGCTCCAGTCGATGCCGAAAAGATTTAGCTAATGTGTAGAGACGTAGTATTCACCTTTTTCTTCCTTTCCATTTAGCTTGATTACGCAAGGAAAACTTCCCAAAATAGAAATTGAATCACCAGATGCGCTAGCTGCCTTCTTGTCGGTGTTATTTAATGCTGGCTTTCCAAGTTTTGCCCAGTTGGTGCGAGAGATGATTGTGATATCAGATCCAGTGTCGAGTTGAAGTTTCACGGACGATCCATTGAACGATGGGAACGATGTATTTGCGTTGGCTGTCGACTTGCTTGACATCTACAATTTTCTGAACTCGACGAGTAAGCTCTGGGTTTGATCTTTGGCGTCTAAACGGGGGGCGCGATTGCTTCATGGCGCAGTAGCCTGCTTTTTGGCCGATTTTCTGTCAGTCGTTGCAGTTTTTGTCTCTGTAAGGATAATCTCTGCGCCAGTGAACTCCACCGCAGTGTAAGCAAGGTAAAGGCGGCTGTGATAACTTAGAGAAAGATGTTGAGGTTGGTTTGAATCGTTCTATCTGCTAATCGTTCGCTGTTTGATTGCGAGCACCTCGGACTTCGACGAAGGTTCCGCAACGCTTGATTTGTCTCGATTACGACTGATGATGCGGTCAGCCTCGTTGACAAGGTCTTGTAGTGTTGACCGAACTTAGCTATCCTTTCCGACTTGCGTTTTGAGTGCTACGAAATTTGTTGACTCGCTGTCGAGTCTCATAAGGAGCTTTTCGAGAATTAACAAACTGAGGGCTCTTGAGTCCCTTGACGAAAATCTGCGCTTTGAACTCATCAACTGTGCAGTTTTAGATGTCGAATCGCTCACAGTGCTTGTTGACTCGAGTTGTATAACAAGCGAAATCCTCTGAATCGAGCTTGGCGATATTAAAGCACATTTTCCGGAGAGAGAATTTCGATTGTCTTTAACCAAAAATTGACTTGAGCCTTGTGATAGCTTCATCCAATGTGAGCTCATGTGTTTTAGCCATATATGTATTAGTATCTATATTGCTAGCAGTCATATTTTCTTATACAAAATCAATAAGCACGGGTTGAAATGGAAATTCAACAGCTGATTCTGATTTTTGTCTCAAAAATGTAAAAAACCAAGAGAGGGCAGTATAAAATTTATATCACAAATCAAATTTTTATGAAATTTGAACATCGTAAATATAAGTATTTAATTATAAAAGATATGTTTTATAAGAAAGTGTACTGTTCATGATTTCTAAAACATTATAATATTAAATTAAAATCCAGTAACGTTTAAACTACCACTATATTGAATTGGAAAATTCAGAATCAGCTGATAACGACGAGACTTACTCTGACAAGTGCCGCTGGCAATATAGATACTAATACATATATGGTTTTAGCGGGCATAATTGCATTGGCGAATTGCTCGAAATCGGCATTCTTGAGTTTTCCCGTCAGAAGGCGAATTTTTGTCACTTCCGAAAGTTCCGTTGCCTCAGTTGTAAATACTGATTCGTATCGCCGGTGTCGTGGTCCGGTTTGGCCCCGACTCTCCCTACGTGCACCTCGTATCGGTGATTGGGTTCAATATTCATCACAATTTCCGCTGCGAGGTGATAAACTTAAATCGGGTCGAATACCTTTGCTTGGTGGTCAGCAGGAAATCTGCAACATCGATTATCGATCAACTATGTCCAACTCGGGTCAACTGCCGAGAATTGATCGATGATCGATGTAGATCAGCAATTATCGGCTGAGGCAAAATAATTGACTAAGCGATAATTGCTGATCGATTTTTCCAAGTCCGGGAAACGGGCAGTCTTGCGTTGATTGTTGAAAAATAAAGTAGCCTCCGCGGTAAACGAGTGTCTTTACAAAGTCAAATAGAGTATATATTTATGTTTTGTTGTGTGTCATGTGGTAACCTGTAAGGCGAAGTTTAAAGTGTAACACTAGAATAAATGAGAGAATAAGAAATATACGTAGGTGACTATTAAAGTTCGTGGCTTTTATTTGTAAGGAATAAAATCGAGGTGAGTGTTGACATAGTTCGATTAAGTTTCGGGCGTGAAGTGAGCTGCATTTGTGCGGGGATCCCCATCAGAACTTTGGCCCGCGACATTTTGGCGCAGCCAAACAGAAACAGAAACAGCAACGGGATATAGAAAGAGAGGAAATAGGAAAGAACGTGGAAGCCTGGGATGAGGAATTGATGAGAAGAAGTAAAGAAGGTACGGATATGGTGGAGGAAATAAAATTGTGAGTGAGCAGGGACAAGCAAATAGGAAATGGAAAAACCAGTAGCGAATGTGGTGAAAAGGAAGGAAATAGATTACCAGCAGCTCATATATTTCACATAAGAGCGCGACAAGAACAAATCGTGGAATACCCCGTGGACGCACAAGAGGACCTGGTGTGCCTACAGGAAGAAATCCAACCCGGCGTATACAGTAGTAACGCAGTGGTTAGACCGAGAAACGGTAAAGTTTTCATAGGAGTTATAAACGCTACCACGGAGGACGTAACGCTAGAAGGATTCACGCCCCAGTTTAAACGACTAAGAGATTATCGGATGCAAGCGCTAGAGAACACTAACCCAGAACCACCATCAACCCAACGCATACAGCTGATGAAAAACCATCTCAATGTGGCGGACACCCTAAATGATCTGGAGAAAGAATCACTGATGAGTTCAGTGACATTTTTCACCTACCCGGTGACAGGCTCAGTTATACGAACCGACGGACCTTTCAATTACCACTACATGATGGAACGCAGCCTATATATAAGAAGCAGTATCGTATGCCTGAAGCTCACAGACTGGAATGTAAACAGCAAATTGAAAATATGCTGGAAGAAGACATCATTCAAGACAGTGATAGTCCGTTCAACTTCCCGGTCATTTTGGTACCAAAGAAAACTACAAAAGAAGGCGAAAGAAAGAAGTTCCGTCTTTGTGTCAACTTTCGCGAGCTCAATAAACGGTGCGTAGCATTTGCATACCCTCTACCCCGAATTGAAGACATACTGGATGGATTAGGTCATTCTCGATACTTTTCGACACTCGACTTAGCAAGTGGGTATCATCAGGTACTCATAGAACCCAAGGATAGAAAGAAAACCGCTTTTAGCGCCAACTACCATCACTACCAGTACAAAAGGTTACCATTTGGGCTCAAAACCGCCCCCGCATTCTTCCAGTCGCTGCTGAATCAGATATTGACGGCTCTACAAGGGTTGAAATGTTTTGCTTACTTAGACGACGTAGTAATTTTTGCTAAAAATTTAGACGAACATAATCATAAATTAATAATAATTTATTGATAGACAATTAAAGTCCATTTAACAAATACAAATGTTCTTAATACTAACCTCTTAACAATAAAAACATACTTATACATACTTATGGAAACCAAACATATATATACTTATATATTAACAAAAAAAAAGAAGCAAAAATGACCAAATTAGACCTAAGAATTTTAATAATATCTTATATATTATATTACAAATAATTTCTTAAATTTAGTCATAATTTTGTCCTTATAAGTATTTCTGCTAACAGAACAGTTAAAGCAATCTGAATGCAGGTTAAAGTTTTTTATGGCACAAACAATAGCGTCATTCATCATGAAGTTTGATGAATGATTCTCCATTTTCAGGATTCTGCCGTTTCGAAGGTTAATCCTGTGATTAACAAAAATGATGCGGGAAAGGAGCTCGTTCGAAACTAAATTGGAGTTAATTAAATCGAAGGCAAGAGTTGCCGAAGCAAGCTCTCTTCTTCTCTCAAGCGTGGTCATATTCAGCAAAAGTAGCCTACACTTGTAAGATGGCAGACGGTAGCTACTAAACTGAATGCTTCGCAAAGCAAACAGCAAAAATTGAACTTGTACTCTTTCAACCTTGTACGAGTCAACCTGAGTGGATGGAGACCAGACAACACTTGCATGCTCGAGCAAAGGCAACAACAACGTACAGAAAAGGGTCTTACACAAATGTGGGTCATTGAATTCTTTGACTCTCCTTTTTAAGAAACCTAACATAGCCATTTCACTTTTCGAAATTTTGTTTATGTGAGACTTGAACGTCAACTTTGAGTCAAATATTACCCCTAGATATTTGATCTGTGAGACACGTTTTAGCTTTTCATTGTTGATATTGTAGTCGAATTGCATAGAACCGGGTTTTTTTTCGGGAGAAGGTTATTGCTGCACATTTTTTTACGTTTAATTGCATAGCGTTATTTAAGCACCAATCAGATTAAGTGTCAATATTGTTTTGCAATATAAGACAATCCTGATTTGAGTCAATTGTTTTGAAAATTTTTAGGTCATCAGCGTAAAAGAATGCTTTACAATCGGTCAGAAGTAATGGAACATCATTAATAAAAATTATAAATAAGAGTGGTCCCAAAATGCTACCTTGAGGAACACCCGAGGAAACTGAAGCTGTTTTGGATAAATGGGATAAAAATTTTATTTTTTGCGTATACGATCGGATAAGTAAGACTTTAACCAATTTAAAAGTACACCTCTTATACCATATCGCTCCAGCTTAAATAGTAGCAGATCGTGATCCACTACATCAAAAGCACTCGAAAAATCCGTGTACACTGAATCTACCTGTTTACCTTTGCCCAATTCGTGCCTGATAAACGTGGATAATTCCAGAAGATTAGAAACAATAGACTTTCCCTTTAAAAAGCCATGCTGGCATGGATGAATAATAGCAGTTATAGTCTATGCTAGTACTTCAGCTACCAGTTTTTCGAAGACCTTACTAATAGCAGATAAAATGCTAATTCCTCTGTAATTTTGAATGTCAGATCTATCTCCAGACTTAAAAATGGGTGTTACATGTGCCAATTTGAAACACGTAGGGAAAATGGAATTTTGAAGAGACTGATTAAACAGAGGGAGCAATAATCCAGATAAAGTATAGGCGGTTTTATTTAAAAAAATTGGGGGAATGAGAACCGGACCAGCACCTTTTTTAACGTCAAGATCAAGCAGCGCAGTTATTACTTGATCATTAGTCAAAATCACATCAGTTAATTTTGGATCGTGTAAAGGTATATGTGAAAAATTAACTGGATCAAAATTAAAAGAATTGGCAAATTTAGATTTAAAGTGTTTAGCGAATAGGTTTGAAATTCTTGCGGGATCAAAAGATGACTGGTCATTAAGTTTCACAGACGCTGGATAGCCTTTAGTTCCACGTTTGTCGTTAATGTTTTGCCAAAAAATTTTGGGGCGATCGATAAGGCTGTTTATCATTTTGCGGTTATACAGTGCAATGGCTTCCGTTTCCTTAATATTGAAATGTTCGCGAAGGTACAGAAATGCAGTGAGATCCTCCACTGATTGAGATTTACTCCATTTTCTATAGGCTTTATTACGTTTGTTACGTAATATTCTAAGGCTTTTATCCAAATGTGGAGGACAAGATAATATTGTACAAATGCGCTTGGGTGTATGCTTATCTATTATCTGTATTAACGAGGCAATGAGGTTTTCAGCTATTACATCAACATCTGTAATATTGTCTGAAGGTTTTAAATTGGAAATTTCGAAATTTATCATATCGTAGTCAACGTTGAGAAAATCATAAGTTATGGTCTTGTTGGAATCGCTATGAAAATCATGTTTGGAAGATACATAGGTTAAGGAAAGAATATTGTGGTAAATACTTGTCTTTTTAGTCAAGGTAGAGGAAGCCTCTATCAAAGAAAAGTTTGAAGTGAAACTAGTGAAAATGAGATCTAAAACATTTCCGAATTGATTTATTTTATCGCATAGTTGAAACAAGCCCAGTGAGTGAATTTCTAATAAGAAAGTAACATGACGATTCTTTATGTTAGAAGGATCGAATACGGAACTGCAGAGTTCACTGCGTTCCCATTTAACACCCCTGAGATTTGCGAATTCATCACCTGGAAGGATAGTTGAGTGTATCAATGAAACGGACTTAGCAAGATGAGTATACTGCTCTTCAGTAGATTCAGGAGGGATGTAGAAACACACTAATACCAGATTTCTATCCTTCATGCGAATTTTACATGAGGAAAGTTCAAAAACGGCATTAGTAGGTACTAGAAACTGTATGGGAGAGCTAGACAGTTTGTTGTTGACTGCGATAAAAACACCGCCACCTCTTTGATCGACCAAATCGGATGGTTTGAATTTATCCTTCCGAAAAATGGACCACCCTGACGGGATGATTTCCGCATCCAAGTGGGTTGATGTTAGGAGTCAAGTTTCGGTGATCATAGCAATGTCATAAGGACAGTTTGCCAAATCATTGCGAAACTGGGGCAAAGAGCATCTCATTCCTGACATATTATGGAAATAAAAATTCAAATCGTTAGTAGTGGTGAATAGATCTGGACTAGTTTTAACTTGCTTTAGGCAACGCAGACGTCTGCCAAAGCTATGAACCATACTGGATTCAGTGGAAACTTTAGGCACGAAAAAATCTATTGTGATCTTCACGGGCTTTTTGCATATTAGAAATATGTTTTGAAGAAACATGAGATCCATATGCAGCTAGATCATTCTCAACTTGGTCCGGCGTAAGATGAAATTGCTCGTGAAAACGGATGTAGATCAGCCGTAAAGCTTTTAGATCCGTTGAAAGTCCTTCTTGTTGAATGGACAATATCAGACTAGTTTTAGTTTTACCAAAGATGCAGGTCGAATCGGGTTTGTTATGCATATATGCAAGAAACAGTCGCACATTCTGAAATATTCTAGGGTCCCTTAAGCGAGATAAAAGGTATCTGTTCTCCTCACATTGCGATGAAATTATCGAATGTTTCACAGTTGGGGGAAGAAGGGGGCAAGGAAAGGAGGATTATTATGAGTGGCTTCTGAATTATTTACTGTGGACGATGGGTAGGGATTGATTGTATCGCCACTCACGAAATTGTTGTAAGGACTAGGACCTGAGACTGGGCTCGAGATTTGATGGTTATTGGTTAGATGCGACGAATTGTTTGCTGTGTTAATGAGATTAGTTGATCCGTGGCTAGATTTTAACTTCATGGTCGTAGAATTGGCAGAAGTAGTTATTATCTTAGGCAATGAATAGTTATCTGTGTTAGTTTTATTTGTTGATACCTTACCGATAGCGACAGTTTTGGAAATTTGAATAGCAGAAACTGGAGAAGTTTTATTCTTATTCGTTATTTTAATGTTATTCTTAATGTTCCTATTATTGTTACGCTTATATAAATTTTTATTATTGTCATGTTTATTTAAATTTTGATTTTTATTCTTATTATTATTACGTTGAGGATTCTCCTTCCAGCGCCTGATTTCCACTTTACCCCATTTGAAGACATCCGAATTCGAGTTGAAGAAGATCCAGTCATATTGCAGGGGCATATGCAGCTTGAAATTGGTGTATTTTGGTTTTAACCGGCGGGTTGGCAACTTTTCACACTTAAAGCCTCTTAATGAGAATTTGTTCGCAAGTAGTTTAGACAGCCACGCTTCATCTGCGTTTGGAGGAGCTTTCGTAATAAAATATGAAAGTGTGTCGAGAGATTTATTGCCTTTTTGCATGTTCCTGGTGTTGAGTTTTTTCATTCTGGCATCCCAATCAGCTCGTGACCACGTTGTGTTGAACCTAACAAGTGAACTGGTCTGTGCATCACAAGCAACCTAAGGTAAATGAACTTTAGGCAGCGCGAATCTTTGATTAGGTGATAGCGAAACTGTTTGTATGTGTAAGTTCTCATCAGATGGATTAGATGATGGGGCTAATTGTAATTTGCCAGTAACATCCTTACATACAAATCGGGATACAGCTAGTTCACGTTCAAAATCAGCAAGTTTCGCCGTTAAATCATTTGATTGTTTGATTACGGATCCAGAAGTGTGATGCAGATAATTCGATACTGAACCGAGGGACTTATTAGCACTAGTTACAAGTTCCATTACTGTCCTGATGTCCACATGGACATAGTTCAGCTTCTTAGTAACATCATTACCGTCAGAAATCGAGCCATTATCAGTTGATGTAGTTGTTGTACCTTGGACTCCTTCCTGGGCGGAAATTACGTCGTCCCGGTACATAAATCATCTAACGTTCATGTAATATTCTAACTACATCACATTTCCACACACAGTATTTTCCGCATTGTAAATAAACATACGAATGCAAGTGTATGTTTATTTACAATGATCATATTTATTTCCCTGTTAAAAGATTCTTCTTTTCGCGTTGTAAACAAACAGGTAAACGCGAGTCAGTGTTTGTTTACAACGCATCAGCCTCCAAATTCAACGACCTTCTTGTGCGAAATGCAAGTCGGCCTTACCGCCCGGTCAGCAGTACCCAGGGAATGCCGGTTTGAATTTCGTACACAACACACAATAATACTACCGGATGACGTAATGACCAGAAGTGCAATCGACTCATAATATGTTGACCCAATGCCTACCGGCATAACATAACAAGGTCAGCGTTATGGGTCGAATGCACTTTTTAAGAATATAAAAGTGTGTCGCGACCGAGATCTAGAATTAGTATTTTTTCTTAACCCGACGTAGTAATTTTTGTAATGTAAACCAGGTCGAGTTGGTGATGTTTTTTTTTTAAAAAGTTTTATGTGTAATAAAGTGATTGAACTACAACAAACAAGGTAATTTCTAAACGAAACCACCCATCCTGACTAACAGGCTTCCTTAGGGTCGCTAGGTCTTCCTGCTAAATAGCTTCGAAAGAAGCTAGGCACATCCTCTCCCCTTTCAGGTACATCATAATAGATGATGCAACATTTTAGGTACATCTTCATAGATGACACAACATAGTGAAGCCGCTTGCAGAGAAACTATCGAATAAACTGTTAAGGATTGCAGTAAGTTTTGCGTCAGACTGAGACCATTTTTTCAGTGACTTCGACGAGTCGTGTTGGATTAAGCTGCAACATTTGAGTAATTTATCCAGTTGCGATCCATAGTCACGAACTTCATCGATGCAGTCATTTAAATTCAAAACACTATCCGCGAGATTGTTCACTTTGTTTGCAATAAAAGTGGAAGCACTTTTCAGGTCCTCTAGAGCCGTGTTATTTAATTTTTAAAAGCCTCAATATGTGGCAAGGCTTGATGGCACAACACTCCTTACATATAAAACCACATAACTCAGAAGAAGACCGTGAAGATGAGACACAGACATTGTGAAAATTGCGTTCACAGATTCCGTCACACGTAATAATATTATCGTTAGTGATAGCTTTATCACAGATACCACATAGCACGTGGGACATTGATAGTTCAGAAGACATTTCAAAAAAGATATGTAGTTATTAAGCAAAAAAAAAAAAAAAAATTATTATTTGTTTAAGTCCGGGTAACACAAATGAAGTCGATTAAGACTAGGTCAAGTTCGTCTTAATAAATCACAATATCAATCAAATCGATAAATCGGCAATGTCAGCAGATTGCACAAAAATTAACCCTTTCAGTCGCCGTGTCTACAATTGTAGACATCAAATTTTAAGGAAGGTATCGCACGAGCTAAGCCGGTTTGTGTATTGCACCCTTAAAATTTCTTTAGTTACATTCTTTTGTTTCCGAAAATGTTCATTTCGTTGTGGTTCGATGAAGAGGGCAGACGTGATACAACTAAATAGTAAAGTTACTCAACAGAAAAAAATTTAATTCGTGACCGAAAGGGTTCATAAATTTTTTAAGTCGATCAAGTACTTATTACAAAACACGTTGAGCAGATTGCACAAAAATTAATTAATTTTTTAAGTCGATCAAGTACTTATAACAAAACACGTTGAATCCATGTAGAACGAAGCAATATCGCGGAGCCAAACGAAAACGCGTGTGCACTGTACGGCGGTCAATTCACTATGAATGAATGAATTAAGGGAGGTATTTAACCGATTTCGAGCCAGTAACCTGAAACTGCAACCTGGCAAATGCCAATTTCTTGCGAAAGAGGTGAGGATACGGTTTAGGACACGTTTGCTCCGAGGAAGGGATTAGGTTAACGGATGTGGTCCGCACATTTCCGAAACCGAGGAAGGTACGGGAGGTGCAGTCGTTCCTTGGGTTGGCTAACTACTACCGCAAATTTGTACCACAATTTTCAAAACTCATGCTTCCAACAACTAAGTTACTTCGCAAGGATATAAAGTTCGTTTGGAACGAGGAATGCGATGACGGCTTCGCACACATAAAGGAGATACTGATCTCGAGACCTCTGCTCAAGTACCCAGATTTCGACGTGGAATTCACACTGGTCACTAACGCCAGCGGCGAATCACTTGGAGCAGTCCTGGAACAGGAAGATAGACCCGTAGGCTACGCTAGCCGCACGTTGAATGCTGCAGAAAGGAATTACTCCACCTCCGAAAAGGAATTACTGGCCATAGTATGGGCTACTAAAAATTATAGGTGCTATTTACTAGGTAGACGCTTTAACGTAATTACCGACCACAAACCACTAGGGGGAATGTTGAAGATTAAAAATACCACGTCCAGGATGCTGCGGTTTCACCAAATGCTGTCGGAATTCGATTTCGAAGTAGTGTAGAGACCTGGGAAGGACATCGCCCATGCAGACGCACTCAGTAGAATACCCCTCGAATCTGATCAGGTAAGAAATAGTTGCTGCTTGGTTACTACTCGAGCTCAAACACACGAAACTGAGGAGCATAGACACAAGAAAAGAATAGATTCCTCGAATTCTGTCGAACAAGGACATCAGGGAGGCGAAATTGACAGACAAAATTCACCCGTACTGAACGGGAATAAGAGGAAACCGATATCGAAAACACTGTACAAATCATATCGACATCGGGGACGGAATTCAACTAGAGTACTGCTCTACCATAAATGGCACCGGAAGAAAGGTCGGAAATCACTAACAAAAACCAGAGCATACCTAGAACAGCCCCAACCTGAGGAGGTCACGTCAATTTCGGACAAGCCCTTCGATAAAATATACGTCGATATAGTCGGTCCACTACCAACAACGTATGGCGGAAATAAGTATATATTATCCATGATGGATGATCTAACGCGATATGTCGATTTTGCGGCTATGCCTAACCAAGAAGCGGACACAGTAGCTCGAATTCTATACGAACAAATCCTTAGCCATTACACAATACCAAAACAAATAGTAACAGATCAGGGTCCAAACTTTATGAGTGACACTTTTAAGTCTCTGTGTAAGCTGCTAAAGATTAAGAAACTTCAGACAACAGCATATCATCCTCAGTCTAACGCCGTGGAAAGACAGCATTCATGGCTCGGGAACTATTTGAGAAGCTTCGTGCATGACGACCCCGCAACATGGGATGCGTTCCTTCGTCCGGCGGCACACGCTTACAACAATATCCAGCATGGGGGAACGAAGTTGACTCCAATGGAAACTCTTTTTGGATTTGTGTCAGAAGTTCCTAGCAACCTTCAACTAACGCCTAAACCAGTCTATAATGCAGAGAAATACCACCATACCTTACGCTACCAGTTACAAAATGCATTCAAATTGGCAAAGAAAAATTTAGGAGAAGCCAAGGTGAAGGCGAAAAAGCACTATGATAAAACCACGAAAATCGCCGAAATTCACATAGGAGATGACGTCTTATTAAAGGATATGGCTAGGCCAGGAAAGCTTAGTAAAATATATAGGGGTCCGTACCGGGTAACATACGTGCATTCGCCCGAGAACGTATCGGTACTAATAAACCGGAAACTGAAACGTATCCATATTAATCGGATAAAACTTTTCCACCGATAAAGGGTTAACTCCGTCCGGAAAGAGGAGAATAAGGCGGTTTCCGTGTGTGAAATTGTAATCCAGCTAAATAGGGAATTCGGATAGAGTGACACGTGTAGAGAAAAAAAAAACCCAATTCATAACCCCAATATTAAATTTTTGTTTTATTAACTCACTTCGCTTTATAGTTTAATAGATTAGAACTACACTACAGGCAAGGCAATACGGAGTGGCCACCCATAAGACGCCCGGGACCCAGCAGCTGGAGGTGACAGTCGAGAGAGAAGACAGAGACAACGAAGTAAGTGAAGCACACGAAGTAAGTAAAGCATAACCGGAACAAGAAAAAAAAAAAAAATAAAGAAATTGTCATTATTGAGAAATATGAAAACAAAAATAATAATAAGCAAGTAAAGTAAATATATAGAAATTAGAATATTTGGGGAAAAACTTATAATATAATTAAGATAGCAGTAAAGTAAGTAACGAAAAATAAAGTTTTAAAAATTTTTTAAAGTAAAGAAATAAAAAAAATAAAAATAAAGAAATTGTCATTATTGAGAAATATAAAAACAAAAATAATAATAATCAAGTAAAGTAAATATATAGAATATTTGGAGAAAAACTTATAAATATAATTAAGATAGCAGTAAAGTAAATAAAGAAAAATAAAGTTTTAAAAAAATTCTTACAGTAAAGATTTAAAAAAATATAAAAAAATTAATAAGAAAGCAAAGTAGATATACAGAAATTAATTAACTAGTGCCGGAAGCAAGAAGGACGTTTTTGTTATACTATAATTATTTAGATAGCTTTGTAATATATAGAAATTTTTTTGTTGTTGTTGTAAAGAGAATATGGTAAACGAAAGTAAAATGTACGGGTATCAGTTAAAAGGGATAGCGTTGATTATGATGGTGACGACAGTAGTAGAAGCTGTTACTGGACAGGGATATACGCTAACGGAGGTGACGCCGACAGGTGCTATGTTCGAGGAAATGGGTACTACGTTCTGGTACAGCAAACATTGGACTATCTTATCCAAAGTTCACATACCAGACTTTAAAGAGGACCTGGAATTCATCACTAACTGAACCGAGGTGGTCTCCCAACTTTGCCAGAAGCTACATGTGTACGATAAGCGATGTCAATCCATATCAACCCAATTAGGAACGAGCCTAAGGTCCCTTAAGGCAAAACAAAGAGACCTGCAACACTACATAATCGGAACCAGATCAGCCCGCATCAAACGATCGTTCTTCGACGGAGAAGGCACATTAAGCAAGGCGCTTTTCGGAACTATGGATAGCAAGGACGACGAGCGAATAACAAATCAGTTGGCAGACCTTGATCGCAGGGAGAATTCGTCCTTCCATTTGATACAAGAGGAAGTAACCGTGATGAAATCAACATTTCAATTATTCAACCAGTCCAAAATCCAAGCAACAAAAGAAAGGGAAAAGCTATTGCAATAATATTCAGCTATGGCTCCCATATTGTATGGGGATGCAGACAAAATAATTATTGAACAACGACGAACCGATCTAACGGAATTTATGATCCTAGCCGAAATGGAAACTAATTGTATAGCCAACACACTAGATGCTCTAATGGCTATTTCAATAATGTTCAACGTGGGAAAACTACACCCAGCAGTATTACATTTGGAAGAGCTGGTGCATATTATATCTACGGTAATGGAACACAATGACCTAAATCCGTCCATATTCACCTTCCAGACTTTAATTCAAACCATGACAGTACAGTCCGTCGTAGAAGGCTCTAATTTGTATCCTAGGATTGACCTACCGCAACCAGAAAAAACACCCTTCACGGTCTCCAAGATATATACAGTTCCCGCAAGCATAGGCCGCTCTACCTACCAATTCTTCGAGCTACAAGGGGACTTCATAGCCGCTAATACAGAAACAAACGAATACGCCATACTTACTCATGAGATGTTCCAGTCCTGTAAGAGGTTAACGACATTGGAGCAGCACTCTCAATTCATATGCGAACGCCGAACACCGACAATCACCGCTATTGGAAGGAACTGCATATTAAATCTGTATAGAGGACATAGTTTGGACACTACGGAATGCACTGCAAAGGTTAGCAGGAAGTGAAGTGCATTCGTACGGATGAAAGCAAAGAACAATTGGTTATACATCCTCGCGACAAAAATTAAGATCGAAGTTCGATGTACCAATAGCTATACCCAGATACTTGAACTCGGAAATCTAGGAGTAATATCCATAAAGGAGCATTGTAATATCCGAACCGACGACACAGTAATCTACTCCATTGACGACACGCACCGCACCATTAACTTGTGGCAACCAGAAGAACGGCCCAATATCACGTTAGGACCAATTGCCGAGCTTCATGACGCCATAGCACAGCGGAGAACCAACCAGGTGACATACGGGCGAAGTGCCCCAAAAGTTATGATAGCACAACATTTAGACTCCGCATGGAAATCCGAAAGTAAAATACTGGAAGATTTAGTAGAAGATACCAGAAAAGAGGAGCAGCGGCGCCAGAACAACCAGACCAGTGAACTTCATTTTAACCTGATAACCACAACAGGCGGTGCAGTAATACTTCTGGTACTATTCGCAGTGTACTTCGTTATCAAGCAGTATAATCGACGGCGAGAACGAAGCAGACTTCAGGAATCACCTAAGACTACCATCGAAGACAACCCGAAAGACAGCAGACTACAGGAATCACCTAAGACTACCATCGAAGACAACCCGAAAGACAGCAGACTTCAGGAATCACCTAAGACTACCATCGACGATAAACCGAAGGACAGCAGCACCGAGCTTGAGATACCTCTATCACTAACAAGCAAAATTTTACCTTACATCGACCATAGCGCAGAAGTCAGTAAACAGTCGGAAAACCAATCATCGTTTTTGGACACAGTGGAATTAGTCAACAATCTACGACCGTCAGATCATACTTACGCTTATACCCACAGAGATCGCTTGTTAGAATTGAATAAAACAGAAAAAATTTAATATAATATATATATAAAGAAAACATTTTTTCTTTATATCATAACATAACTTTAAATATAATAATAAAATTAAATAAAGGTATACCATATAAGAAAAAAAAAAACACACATAAAAAGTTATATATATACTAAACTACACTTTTTACACAAACGAAAAATAAATATTTTTTTTTTTTACATAATACATTATATAAAGTCTATATAAAAATAGCATGGGCGGCCGAGTAACGTGTCCCGGACTGGGAAACTTAAACTTTAACACCATTGAGCATCGGTTTTTTTTCAAGGGGGGAGGAATGTCGTGGTCCGGTTTGGCCCCGACTCTCCCTACGTGCACCTCGTATCGTTGATTGGGTTCAATATTCGTCACAATTTCCGATGCGAGGTGATAAACTTAAACCGGGTCGAATACCTTTGCTCGGTGGTCATCAGGAAATCTGCAACATCGATTATCGATCAACTATGTCCAACTCGGGTCAACTGCCGAGAATTGATCGATGATCGATGTAGATCAGCAATTATCGGCTGAGGCAAAATAATTAACTAAGCGATAATTGCTGATCGATTTTTCCAAGTCCGGGAAACGGGCAGTCTTGCGTTGATTGTTCAAAAATAAAGTAGCCTCCGCGGTAAACGAGTGTTTTTACAAAGTCAAATAGAGTACATATTTATGTTTTGTTGTGTGTCATGTGGTAACCTGTAAGGCGAAGTTTAAAGTGTAACACTAAAATATATGAGAGAATAAGAAATATACGTAGGTGACTATTAAAGTTCGTGGCTTTTATTTGTAAGGAATAAAATCGAGGTGAGTGTTGACATAGTTCGATTAAGTTTCGGGCGTGAAGTGAGCTGCATTTGTGCGGAGATCCCCATCAGAACTTTGGCCCACGACACCGATACCACGCTTCGAATGTCAGGTTCATCTCCGGATCATACGGAGACTCAAGCATTGAATCAGACAAGTTTCTAAACGTGGAAGATGACGTTGCTGAGTTTTGCGTTACAGCTGGCTGCTCTAGGAGAAGCTTGATCGTCTCCAGTAATCTCTTCTCATTTTCTTCGTGTCGATTTTGAATTGTCTCAAGGAACAATTTGAATTGATCTGCATCCATTTTGAGGTTATGTTGAGATGACTGACAATTTCGATTATAACAAAATCCTCGTCGCCACTGAAGTAAACCCGTCGATAATTATGTTGCGAGTTTACTTTCTAATAGTTGTATAATAAAAGAAGCGAATGAACATTAACAATACTCTCTTTATTTTTCCACATAACATCACTTGTTCAAGTCACACGACAAAGTGACAAGTGACACGACCCACACCCGTGGTCTCCAATCCACCATCCATCTTGTGGAGAGTTCACTACACTGGAGAGTTCTCCACATTCCTCCCCCTTTAAAATCGTTGGTAATCCTTATGCCAAAGAGGTGATTGACCTCTTGTTGCTCGAGATGACCGTCTGACTTCTGGTAAGGGCTGTTCATCAAGCTCTTGTTGCTCTTCTGCATCTTGGAAATCATCGTCGGACTGATCAGCTTCTTTAGGAACAACGATGGGTTGAGGATGATGTTGTGCAGTTAGTTGCGGAACAATGATTGGTTCGATCGTTTCAGGCCATTCTGGGATTCCAAAGAGTTCACTGAATTCATTTCGCGTGTGACGGAATTTGAGTTGGTTGGAGTGAGCTTTGATGATGCGCTGATTTGAAGGCAAGTCGATACGTTCATAGTTGACTGTGCCCAATCTTTTGATGATAGTAGCCGGTGTCCACTCCCACTTGTCATTTGTTGAGTGAAGCTTGAAGAAGGCAGTGTCGTTGATTTTAAATTCCCTGAATTTGGCACCATGGTGACGATCGAATTGTCTTGCCATTCCTATGTCTCGAACACAATGAGTCGGGGCTCTTAATTTGAGACGATCAAGGCATCGGTCGACTGTTAAGGAGTTCACATGGTGACTTCGAACCAAGATTGTAAGAAGGTGTGCGTCGATAGCAGAACAAAAACTCTTGAAGTTTTTGATTGATGTTTCCGGTCGCCTTCTTCAAGCCCGTCTTGAGGAGATCTGCAATGCGTTCAGCTTGGCCATTAGATTGAGGGCTGTACGGTGCGGTTTTTACATGAGCGATATCGAAAGACTTGCAAAATTTCTGAAACTCTTCGCTGGCGAATTGTGCTCCGTTATCTGAGACGATGGTGTCGCACAATCCTTGTTGACTGAAGGCGTTCGTGATGAGCTCAATTGTTTTTGCGGTCGCTGTACTGGTTGTTTTGAAAACTTCTGGCCATTTGCTGTATGCATCGACGATGACGAGGAAGGAATTGCCATCAATGGGACCCGCATAGTCGATGTGAACTCTTGACTATGGTTCTGTTGGTTTTGGCCATGGTTGAAGCGTACATCTGGTGGGTGTCTTCGCAATCGTAGCACATATTTCACAAGTTTTGACTACTTTTTCGATGTCCGAGTTGATGTTTGGCCAAAAAGCTTTTCCAGCGGCTAACAATTTCATACGACACTCACCCGGATGTCCCTGATGGAGTTCGCTTAAAATTTGTTGACGATGAACATTTGGAATGATTATCCTTTCGCCGAAGAAGACGCAACCTTTTTGGACTGTGAATTGATGGCGATGTTGAAAAGAAATTGCTACGTCACTGTCGATGATTTGACTTTGTTTTTGAGGCCAGCTGTCATTTTCAATAAAACTGAGCACTTTCTGAAGAGTCGGAACGTTTTCAGTGGCTGATTGTATAATTTCAAAAGTTACTGGTAGTTGGTTTGCTGATTCGATAGCAAAGCAATGGACGTCGAATGAGTCATCATCATCCTCACGAACCTGAATCGATGCAATGACAGTGTCTTCATCTGGTTTCGTGTGATTGGTCATAAGTCTGGAGATGACATCGGCGTATCCAAAGCTATCCGTGTTGATATAACGTATGTCAAAATCGTAGGAGAGAACGTTGATCGCATACCGCTGGAGGCGAGCTGCTGTGTACATCGGAATGTCGGATTTTGGATTGAAGATAGCGGGGAGAGGCTTGTGGTCGATGTGAATAGTAAAGTGACGTTCAGCGACGTAATAATGCGACCTCTTTAGGCCAAAGACAAGTGCACGAGCTTCTTTATGCATTTGAGGATAATTTCGCTCGGTGGTGTTGAATGTCGCTGAGAAGTGCATGATCGGATGAAGTGTTCCATCGGTGAATTCGTGCATAAGAACTGCACCCATACCGTATTCTGATGCGTCTGTTGCGAGAACGATTTTCTTTTCTAGGTCGAAGTGAGTAAGACAAATTTCTGAGGAAAGTATCTACTTGAGTTTCCAGAAAGCGTCTTCATGTTGCTGCATCCATTCAAACTTAATCTCCTTCTTAAGCAAGTCGTCCAATGGTCTTTGAAGCTCCTTCATTCCTTTTACGAATTTTCCATAGTAGTTTACTGAGCCAAGAAACGACCGCAGTTACTAGATGTTGGCTGGTTTTGGAAGATCTTGAATGGAAGCTAGTTTTCCGGGATGAGGTCGAATGCCATTTTTGTCAACTGTATGACCGTAGAATTTAATCGAGGAGACTCCAAATTTGCATTTGTCAATGTGAAGTTTAAAGCCATAATCTTGCAGGCGCTGCATGATTTTGAAAAGCTGTTGCTTATGCTCTTTTTCGTCACGCCTGCACAGATCATATCGTCGGTGAATCCAAATGTGCTCGTACCGCTCAGCATGGTGTCGATAATTTGCTGGAAGATGCCTGGAGCTGTTTTAACACCCTGTTGGAGTCTGTTGACTTTGAACAGTCCGACATGCGTGTTGATGGTCATTAGAATTTGTGCTTCCCCATCCAGTTGAATTTGGAAGAAGGCATCCGACAAGTCAATAGAGCTGAAGACGGTATTGCCTGCAAGCTTTGAGAAAATTTGATCGGGCGTTGGAAGCGGGTACTTGTTGGGCTCCAGATTATTGTTCAGACCAGTCGAATAGTCAGCGCAGATGCGTATTCTTCCGTCTTTTTTCTTCACAACAAAAATTGGTGCTGCTGATTCGGAGTATTCAACAGGTGAGATCACTCCAAGATGTTGAAGTCGTTCAAGCTCCGCCTCGATTGTTGGTATTGCCGCGTGTGGAATCGGCCGGGCGTTTCGATAAACAGGCTTTGCTCCAGCCTTTAATGTAAGGGATGCCTTTGTTTTTGTGCAGCAGCCAAGACCTTCAAAGAAGAGGAGAGGAAACTTGGCTTTGATTTCCATCCGCAGATTGTCGGCGTTGTTTGTTTGGACTTTGTTACAGACTTTCGCGATCGGAACGTTCCAAAGATCAAACATTGTGATCCAGTCGATGCCGAAAAGATTTAGCTGATGTGTAGAGACGTAGCATTCACCTATTTCTTCCCTTCCATTTAGCTTGATTACGCAAGGAAAACTTCCCAAAATAGAAATTGAATCACCAGATGCGCTAGCTGCCTTCTTGTCGGTGTTATTTAATGCTGGCTTTCCAAGTTTTGCCCAGTTGGTGCGAGAGATGATTGTGATATCAGATCCAGAGTCGAGTTGAAGTTTCACGGACGATCCATTGACGTTGGGAACGATGTATTTGCGTTGGCTGTCGACTTGCTTGACATCTACAATTTTCTGAACTCGACGAGTAAGCTCTGGGTTTGATCTTTGGCGTCTAAACGGGGGGCGCGATTGCTTCATGGCGCAGTAGCCTGCTTTGTGGCCGATTTTCTGACAGTCGTTGCAGTTTTTTTTCTCTGTAAGGATAATCTCTGCACCAGTGAACTCCACCGCAGTGTAAGCAAGGTGAAGGCGGCTGTGATAACTTAGAGAAAGATGTTGAGGTTGAGTTTGAATCGTTCGAGAAGTAACGAATCCGGAGGGCTCTTGAGTCCATTGACGAAAATCTGCGCTTTGAACTCATCAACTGTGCAGTTTTTGATGTCGAATCACTCACAGTGCTTGTTGACTCGAGCTGCATAACAAACGAAATCCTCTAAATCAAGCTTGGCGATATTAAAGCACATTTTCGGGAGAGATAATTTCGATTGTCTGTGACCAAAAATTGACTTCAGCCTTGTGATAGCTTCATCCAATGTGAGCTCATGTGTTTTAGCGGGCATAATTGCATTGGCAAATTGCTCGAAATCGGCATTCTTGAGTTTTCCCGTCAGAAGGCGAATTTTTGTCACTTCCGAAAGTTCCGTTGCCTCAGTTGTAAATACTGATTCGTATCGCCGGTACCACGCTTCCGGATCATACGAAAACTCAAAACTCATTGAATCAGACAAGTTTCTGAACGTGGAAGATGACGTTGCTGAGTTTTGCGCTACAGCTGGCTGCTCTTGCAGAAGCTTGATCGTCTCCAGTAATCTCTTCTCATTTTCTTCGTGTCGATTGAGTATCTGCATCCATTTGAGGTTATGTTGAGATGACTGACAATTTCGATTATAACAAAATCCTCGTCGCCACTGAAGTAAACCCGTCGATAATTATGTTGCGAGTTTACTTTCTAATAGTTGTATAATAAAAGAAGCGAATGAACATTAACAATACTCTCTTTATTTTTCCACATAACATCACTTGTTCAAGTCACACGACAAAGTGACAAGTGACACGACCCACACCCGTGGTCTCCAATCCACCATCCATCTTGTGGAGAGTTCTCTACATTGGAGAGTTCTCCACAGCTCTCTGTTTCAAGACTCTCTTCTATTATAGAATTGAGATCAAAAATTAGAAGTGTTAGGTGTACTTATAACCAGGAAGTAACCAAAATAAGGAAATTTACGAGGACTGGAGCTGCAGCAGACACCATATACAAACCCAGACTGTACTGGTTTACTGCGGGTGAGTCTTTTTTAAGGGACAACTCGAAAGAGAATGATTCCGAGTGCAATTTGGTGAGTTAATAAAAATTATATTATATTTCAAATTGTGAATTTTTATATACATATGTACGTACAAATTAAATACAATAAATTAACAAAACAAAACGAAATTGGTAGTTACTCAAAATTAGTTTCATCTTAGTCGATCATTCTGTGCTGCCAACTGACAGCTCCTGTGGTCATGAAATGATTTGCAAAATTGTTTCTTCTTTCGCGAGCTGCTGGTAATAAGCTGCGGTTTGATGAAGCGCTCAAGTCAATCAAACCTGCTGGTCTGGGATCGTTGCGCCAAGACCCAGGTATAACTATCCCGGTTTCAAAGTTTTCGATATCAACTGGTTTACAGAGCTTTCGGTTCTTCTAATCCAATTATGGAGAGCACATGCTGCTTTTACTAATTTTACAACCGTTTCGGGTTTTAGCATTATTTGAGATCTAAAAACCCGAAACCTGGATGATAAAACCCCAAAAGCATTTTCCACAATACGCCTTCCACGCGAATGCCTGTAGTTATATATTTTTTCTTGAGTAGACAATTGATTTCGTCGCGGATATGGTTTCATTAAATATGGTTTTAATGGAAAAGCATCATCGCCCAGTATTACGGATTCTTGCGGAATATTCAATTCATTTTCCTCTATCGATCGTTGAAGCGAAGATTTTTCAAATATACCGCCGTCTGATTGACTGCCATAGTTTCCAACGTCAATATATGTGAAATTGTAGTCGTGATCCACTAACGCAAGCAACACAATACTAAATGAACCCTTGTAGTTGTAATACAGAGATCCTGAGTTCGGAGGACACTGAATCACAACATGTTTACCATCTATGGATCCAACACAATTTGGAAAATTCCATGAGGTGTTAAATCCACTTATAACTTTGTTCCAATCATTTTCATTTTGTGGCACCTGAGAGTAGAAATAATGTTATTGATGTATTAAAGTTCTTTATTATTTACTTTTTAGGTGAATACTCAAGATATTAGTACCCCTACTTATGCCGAACCCTCAGAAGAAGATAATTTATATTCTTTAGAAACTCCTTTAGCATCAACGCGACCCGTTAATAGAACCATAGATAATAAAGAAAGGTCAAAAAAAAGGTTCAAGGAAAATGATAGCTTGGACAAAGCTGTTGCTACCCTTAAAGAAGTGGCTGCCCGAAGTTCATCTGTGGCAAATAATGAATTCAAAATTTTTGGGGAACATATAGCGATTCAACTACAGCAACTTCCAATAGAAGAAGCTATCAAGCTACAAGACACATTTCAGCGACTCATAACTACAGCTCGTTTGAGAGCCCTGAAAGCGATTGACACATTGATGTCTCCACAGAAATCATCGCATTCGATTTGCTCCTACAGTACTCATGCAGATTTAGTATCAGATGTGCAGGACCTTGAAGAGGTCATCGAGTATGAATGTTTGGAAACAAATTAATGTTTTTAATTGTTAATGTTTTGAATTGTTAATGTTTTGAATTGTTAATGTTTTTTTTCTCGAATGTTTTTTATTTGTTTTAATAAATTAATTTTCCCATAAATCTCACCTGAATATATTGCTTCAACGAATCGTATATAGCATCTAAAACATCTGGAAGAAAGGCGCTGATCGTGCACTTCGGCACTCGGTATAGGTACTGCAGTGATGTCAGTGAATCGCCAGTAGCAAGATATCGACAAGCTATTTCTAATTTCAGTTTTGCAGGAATGGCAAGTCTCATCACTGTGTTTTGCCGTTATACTGGGCACCTTTTAAATTTTTTTTTAATAGATGTGCAAATTAATCTTGATGTATATAATATGTACTTATAACAATTTGCATAATATTGTATATTTTGTTAAATACGTGATAAGTATGAGTATTTTTACTTACCTTTTCCAGCAAATCGTCAAACCATTTTTCGTTCAACCGTAGAAAATTTATAAAACTTCTTCCATCTTCTTGAATGAGCGTCACGGAGGCACCTAAGGCATTTCTTCTCTGAATCCACTCACTCACCCATATTTTCCTACTTTTCCGGGCATTCCTAGCCAGTGTTACCAGAAAAAAAATCATGATTCTGCTAAAATTAGCAGACTTAGCAGAATGCTTTTCATCCAATTTCTGCTAAAAACTCTGCTAACAATAATTTTCAAAAATTATTTTGCTAAAAATTCCGCTAACTATCATTTAGTAAAATTTGTGTACTAAGTATACTTAATTTTCAAAAAATCGTCGATTAATTACAACGGTAAAAATGCTGTATAGCCCGTAAGTCACAACGGCAACGCAAGCCGTCGCAGCCTAGGTGCAAAAAGTTGAGCACAGTGTATTTCCACTGTGGTAGTCACAATGAACGTACACTAGAACATCATAACGCAATCATCAAGAAATGTTCGCCAACTCTGAACTTTTTCGTTGCCCATAGTTAACCTCAAGATCGAGAAGTAACTTTTTTATCTTTTCAACATCGAATGGTTACTTGATCTGACCGGAGTGAATTAAAATTAGTTTAAAAAGCTTTTTTAGTTGTTCGCTGCGTCGTATGCACGAATACGAACGCTTTTTGGAAAATTTGACATTTATTTAAAACTCAAACTAACGCAGAGAGTGAAAAGTTATGGGACTTGATGTTTTACTGAGTGCGTAAGGCTGCGCCGTGCTGCCCGATTCTACTTTGTATGTCACTCAAGCATAACGCACAAGCGAAGAAGTAATGTAAGAAATTTTCTCTATTTTTAAATTACTTTATAAACGAAACTTTGATATGTTTTCATTTAAAAATTTTACCTTACTCAGTACAGTTCGAGCTGCCATGACGGTTCCATTCGACATTTTTCTTACATATAAACGTGAAAAAGGGTTTTTAAATCCCTTTAATCCCGTAGGGATAAGAGATAAGTAGTTGGAACGTAGCGTGCGTCAGCAAAACATGAACGCAAAAAGGGAGTTTAAATCGATTTAGCCCCGCTGGGTCGCGCAAAAGGTAGTTTGCGCAAAGCGCCCATTTGCTGAACATGACATAATCGCGGCTCGAACTGGGCGAATAAGCAGGACTATTCAGGATCCAGTCACAATTCACAAAGTAGGTCGATAGCCACAATTTTGTATTAATTTAGAATAAATTGTGTCTTTTCACCTACTTTGTGACTTGTGACTCTAGTCCTGAATAGGCCTGAAAGTAAGAAATTTTAAATCGGTTTTTTTCTAGTTTTACGTTCCGAATGTCAAAAATTTTGGTTGACCACATACTAAAACATATCAAAGTTTAGTTTATAAAGTAATTTAAAAATAGTGAACATTTTTTTACATAACAACATTTTTTTCTAATATATATAAATGAAAAATTAAAATCTTTTCGTTTTCGGAAAAGTTTCAAATTAATGTACTAAGTACATACAGTTGCTCACAAAATTATTTGGTCACCCGAGAAACCGAGCTGAATTCGTCATTTTAAGACACTAAAATGCTATATATGAAAAAAGTGAAAACTAGGATTTGATGTCGGGATCTTGTTAATAAACAAACAATATGTTTTATAATTTTAAGTAGTTGAAATAAATTTATTAAGTTAAAAAGAAAATAAAAGGTCGAAAATTCATCTCACAAAATTATTTGGTCACCAGTTTATATTAGTTTTAATACATTTAATTCTTCTTAACTAAACCTATTTAATACTTGCTGGGGTATCCTTTGGCTGTAATAACAGCTTTTAGTCTATTCTGCCTATTTTTTACTAAATTAGTAGTGGTTGAAACAGCTATTTCTTCCCACTCCTTTTCTAAAATAGTTTTCAGCTGATTTTTACTTGTTATGTTATGATCCTGAACCTTTTTTTTCAAAATTGCCTACAGATGATCAATAGGACTTAGGTCCGGAGACTGTGGTGGCGTTTTGAGTTGTTGAGGTACGTTGTACAGCGGCCAACTTTTGACTACAAAAGCCATATGCTTTGGGTCATTATCATACAGCCCTATACCATGACCGAACCTCCACCATGTTTCATTGTTGGGAATAAGTTTTCTTTATTCAGCGAAGTATTTGGTTTTCTTCACACTTTTTGATTTTCATCTGCGCCGAAAATATTGAATTGAGATTCGTCACTCTAAATGGAAAAAGTAAGGCTAAGTTCGTTAATGGGCGATATCCTTCTACTCCTTCGGGTACCTCCCATACAAGAGTCCTTAAAACACGTTTTCACAATTATTGAATGCTTCAAGTTAGGAACTTGAAATTTTGCGTACTTAAGGTTTACAATGTTTGAATCGAAAGTTCCGAATATGATGCAAATCGAATGAGTCCCTCGAGTAGCAGCCTAGAAAAGTCCTTCAAAAATGTTTGCAAGTTACTGAATCCACTATAACTCCAAAGCAGGAACTTAAAATTGTACAGGAATTAGTTTTATACCAAAACCAAAACGGAGTTCATTAATTAGCGCCATCCGTTGACTCCTTCGGGTAGCTGTCATACAAAAGTCCTTAATAAACATGTTCACCAATATTGAACGATAACATTAGAACACTTCAAGTTACGACTTTGAAATTCTATACACATTAATTTTATAATAGTCGCAGCTGAAACTATTAATATGAAAAATATCCCATAAGTCTTTCATGTAGTTGCCATACAAAAATTCTGTAAAATGTCCTAGCTTACTTTATGGAACTCACTATAAATCAAAAAATCGAGTAGCCACTATATACAATAATTTCTACCTGTAAGTAAAAGGTCATGTAATAATTGCTTGTGCTCTCCTCATTCTTTTGATATATTTCCAACTAAAATATAAATCGGAGTTCAGTATTTCATCAAGAGTATCATACGATTGGCTTGCAGCCGATCGTGACTGCGTTATGTTTTTCTTTACATTTTGTTCACTTGAATAATTTCTACAAATGTTTTTCAAAGAAATCTGAGCATTACTTTACAATACGGAATGCGTATCTAGGTGTAACTAAACTCCAATTTTTTGTCGAAAAACAGTGAACGTGATGTGAACCGTCGAGCAAAATTTTAATTTTTATATAATTACAGTCATTGTTATTATTTATATCATTACAATGAAAAGAACACACTCTTTCGAAGCATCCATACTCTGGATGCCTCGCACTAAAACCATAGCTTTACACTATTTCTTCTTAAGCGTTCATTACTAGGCAAACTGAAATTACACTTTTAAAAAAAGTCACTTTCGTTTTTAAATCGACATGCTTCAGGCATAACACGCTTAACATGTTTAAAAATATGCATACCAACTTTCGGGATAATTTACTGGTATTTGTTAAAAGTGTAATAAGACAATACCATCAATAGATTTTCAGAAAGTTGCTTTGTGTTGTTTAAAACATCGTTACAATTTCAAAACAATTTATTTTTTAAAATTCTACTTTTTCTACTTTCAAAATCAACGGCTCATATTATGAACCCCCAATCTTTGAAATTAAGTACGCCTTTCGCAAAGCACAAGTAATCATGGCCGATGCATGACAGATTGGTATCTATTCGTTACCGAAGTCGAATTTCGGTAATTTTTCGCCTTTTCTGAATGAAACAATCATTGCATTTGCCAGGATTACTCTGCCTTATTATATTACACTTACCGGAAAAAAGAAACTCCCGCACATTTCACTTTTAATTGAGTTTTTAGGCCGCACAGAATGCACTTCATTTTCACTGTTTTTATCCGTATTTCTGAAAAACAGCAACGGAAACTTGCTGTTTTTCTAAAGTATATGCACTTCTACACCTCACACGTAACTTTCCGAAACTTTTTAAGCAGTTTTTTACTCACTTTTTCGCAAATTATTTCGCGCGACACGTATTTTGTTTTCTTCGGAGACCTTCGGAAATGGGGGGTCGGTGAGATGTACAGAGTCAAAACCGGTCTTGTTTGACATTAAGGTATCTAAGATTTCAATGGGTGCGAGTGTGTGCGAGTATGTGCGAGTTTGTTCGGTAGTTGGTACGGCAAAGCGGGAGCAAAGAAGACAGGGGAAACCGGTTAGACGGGTTCTGCTCTCTCGAAAAATTCGGATTCTTCTGTGTGGAATCCGTGTGAAACTCATTAACCAACTTTATGTGTACGTATACGGTATTGCACCCGCCTGCCGACAACGATAGATCGCTGTTCTAGCTATAGTTCTGCCAATGTTGAGAGTCAATATCATCCGATGACGAAACAGCGCCTTCAATTCCTTCCAACAATATCATCCGATGACGAAACAGCGCCTTCAATTCCTTCCAACACAGTGTTAAACTTGCTTCTTCAGTGAAGGATTTTCAACTCTCATGTCCTCATTGACAGTAGTCATGACAGCGATTGATCCCATTCGAACTTTCATGTTGCTGTTTAGAGCCAAAAACTTCTCTGGCGGCGAAAAATAACCAAAAAATTCTTAATAAAAACAACGATTTTAGCAGAATCGGCAGAATGGGTTTCCTTTCAATTCCGCTAAAATTTTTTGACGAAAATTTCCTCTGCTAAAAAATATTTTTCTCTGCTAAATTTAGCAGAATTTCCGCTAAAATGGCAACATTGTTCCTAGCTCTTCTTTTTGCAACTTCAGCAATAACAGCAGCTGCAACCAACTCTACCTGATACATTTTATATTATGACGATTGACAAGATAAATTAGACAAGTGACATGTCCAATTTCACTATCGCACTATCGCGCCGTGTAAGCAGCAGACTGCCACACTATCACACTATCACACTATCGTGATATACTTTCGCCAAAGTACTATCGTACAAAACTATCACCGTGAAAACGAGGCTTTACACCTCAATACGTATACTTTAGATTTTCGTAGTCTACAGCATGTACTTGTTGTGGTTTGAGGCCTTGGAAAAATTATTTTGACTTGAAGAAGTGAAAATAATTGCAGGATGGGTAAAGGTTCGGGACAGAATGGGCCAATTCCTCCTACGTCTGAATTGGTGGCTGAAGTAGAACGGAAAGCGACACGCTTGCTGGTGGCCGGGACTAGCTACGGCAGTGTGGGGTGGTTCTTGATCTACCTCAGACCATAAACCCTAGGCCTAGACAACAAAAATTTCGTGTCGGCTTACTCCAGGGTATTTAAAGTGGGAAAACTTCCCAAAATAGAAATTGAATCACCAGATGCGCTAGCTGCCTTCTTGTCGGTGTTATTTAATGCTGGCTTTCCAAGTTTTGCCCAGTTGGTGCGAGAGATGATTGTGATATCAGATCCAGTGTCGAGTTGAAGTTTCACGGACGATCCATTGACGTTGGGAACGATGTATTTGCGTTGGCTGTCGACTTGCTTGACATCTACAATTTTCTGAACTCGACGAGTAAGCTCTGGGTTTGATCTTTGGCGTCTAAACGGGGGGCGCGATTGCTTCATGGCGCAGTAGCCTGCTTTGTGGCCGATTTTCTGACAGTCGTTGCAGTTTTTTTTCTCTGTAAGGATAATCTCTGCACCAGTGAACTCCACCGCAGTGTAAGCAAGGTGAAGGCGGCTGTGATAACTTAGAGAAAGATGTTGAGGTTGAGTTTGAATCGTTCGAGAAGTAACGAATCCGGAGGGCTCTTGAGTCCATTGACGAAAATCTGCGCTTTGAACTCATCAACTGTGCAGTTTTTGATGTCGAATCACTCACAGTGCTTGTTGACTCGAGCTGCATAACAAACGAAATCCTCTAAATCAAGCTTGGCGATATTAAAGCACATTTTCGGGAGAGATAATTTCGATTGTCTGTGATCAAAAATTGACTTCAGCCTTGTGATAGCTTCATCCAATGTGAGCTCATGTGTTTTAGCGGGCATAATTGCATTGGCAAATTGCTCGAAATCGGCATTCTTGAGTTTTCCCGTCAGAAGGCGAATTTTTGTCACTTCCGAAAGTTCCGTTGCCTCAGTTGTAAATACTGATTCGTATCGCCGGTACCACGCTTCCGGATCATACGAAAACTCAAAACTCATTGAATCAGACAAGTTTCTGAACGTGGAAGATGACGTTGCTGAGTTTTGCGCTACAGCTGGCTGCTCTTGCAGAAGCTTGATCGTCTCCAGTAATCTCTTCTCATTTTCTTCGTGTCGATTGAGTATCTGCATCCATTTGAGGTTATGTTGAGATGACTGACAATTTCGATTATAACAAAATCCTCGTCGCCACTGAAGTAAACCCGTCGATAATTATGTTGCGAGTTTACTTTCTAATAGTTGTATAATAAAAGAAGCGAATGAACATTAACAATACTCTCTTTATTTTTCCACATAACATCACTTGTTCAAGTCACACGACAAAGTGACAAGTGACACGACCCACACCCGTGGTCTCCAATCCACCATCCATCTTGTGGAGAGTTCTCTACATTGGAGAGTTCTCCACAGCTCTCTGTTTCAAGACTCTCTTCTATTATAGAATTGAGATCAAAAATTAGAAGTGTTAGGTGTACTTATAACCAGGAAGTAACCAAAATAAGGAAATTTACGAGGACTGGAGCTGCAGCAGACACCATATACAAACCCAGACTGTACTGGTTTACTGCGGGTGAGTCTTTTTTAAGGGACAACTCGAAAGAGAATGATTCCGAGTGCAATTTGGTGAGTTAATAAAAATTATATTATATTTCAAATTGTGAATTTTTATATACATATGTACGTACAAATTAAATACAATAAATTAACAAAACAAAACGAAATTGGTAGTTGCTCAAAATTAACTTCATCTTAGTCGATCATTCTGTGCTGCCAACTGACAGCTCCTGTGGTCATGAAATGATTTGCAAAATTGTTTCTTCTTTCGCGAGCTGCTGGTAATGAGCTGCGGTTTGATGAAGCGCTCAAGTCAATCAAACCTGCTGGTCTGGGATCGTTGCGCCAAGACCCAGGTATAACTATCCCGGTTTCAAAGTTTTCGATATCAACTGGTTTACAGAGCTTTCGGTTCTTCTAATCCAATTATGGAGAGCACATGCTGCTTTTACTAATTTTACAACCGTTTCGGGTTTTAGCATTATTTGAGATCTAAAAACCCGAAACCTGGATGATAAAACCCCAAAAGCATTTTCCACAATACGCCTTCCACGCGAATGCCTGTAGTTATATATTTTTTCTTGAGTAGACAATTGATTTCGTCGCGGATATGGTTTCATTAAATATGGTTTTAATGGAAAAGCATCATCGCCCAGTATTACGGATTCTTGCGGAATATTCAATTCATTTTCCTCTATCGATCGTTGAAGCGAAGATTTTTCAAATATACCGCCATCTGATTGACTGCCATAGTTTCCAACGTCAATATATGTGAAATTGTAGTCGTGATCCACTAACGCAAGCAACACAATACTAAATGAACCCTTGTAGTTGTAATACAGAGATCCTGAGTACGGAGGACACTGAATCACAACATGTTTACCATCTATGGATCCAACACAATTTGGAAAATTCCATGAGGTGTTAAATCCACTTATAACTTTGTTCCAATCATTTTCATTTTGTGGCACCTGAGAGTAGAAATAATGTTATTGATGTATTAAAGTTCTTTATTATTTACTTTTTAGGTGAATACTCAAGATATTAGTACCCCTACTTATGCCGAACCCTCAGAGGAAGATAATTTATATTCTTTAGAAACTCCTTTAGCATCAACGCGACCCGTTAATAGAACCATAGATAATAAAGAAAGGTCAAAAAAAAGGTTCAAGGAAAATGATAGCTTGGACAAAGCTGTTGCTACCCTTAAAGAAGTGGCTGCCCGAAGTTCATCTGTGGCAAATAATGAATTCAAAATTTTTGGGGAACATATAGCGATTCAACTACAGCAACTTCCAATAGAAGAAGCTATCAAGCTACAAGACACATTTCAGCGACTCATAACTACAGCTCGTTTGAGAGCCCTGAAAGCGATTGACACATTGATGTCTCCACAGAAATCATCGCATTCGATTTGCTCCTACAGTACTCATGCAGATTTAGTATCAGATGTGCAGGACCTTGAAGAGGTCATCGAGTATGAATGTTTGGAAACAAATTAATGTTTTTAATTGTTAATGTTTTGAATTGTTAATGTTTTGAATTGTTAATGTTTTTTTTCTCGAATGTTTTTTATTTGTTTTAATAAATTAATTTTCCCATAAATCTCACCTGAATATATTGCTTCAACGAATCGTATATAGCATCTAAAACATCTGGAAGAAAGGCGCTGATCGTGCACTTCGGCACTCGGTATAGGTACTGCAGTGATGTCAGTGAATCGCCAGTAGCAAGATATCGACAAGCTATTTCTAATTTCAGTTTTGCAGGAATGGCAAGTCTCATCACTGTGTTTTGCCGTTATACTGGGCACCTTTTAAATTTTTTTTTAATAGATGTGCAAATTAATCTTGATGTATATAATATGTACTTATAACAATTTGCATAATATTGTATATTTTGTTAAATACGTGATAAGTATGAGTATTTTTACTTACCTTTTCCAGCAAATCGTCAAACCATTTTTCGTTCAACCGTAGAAAATTTATAAAACTTCTTCCATCTTCTTGAATGAGCGTCACGGAGGCACCTAAGGCATTTCTTCTCTGAATCCACTCCCTCACCCATATTTTCCTACTTTTCCGGGCATTCCTAGCCAGTGTTACCAGAAAAAAAATCATGATTCTGCTAAAATTAGCAGACTTAGCAGAATGCTTTTCATCCAATTTCTGCTAAAAACTCTGCTAACAATAATTTTCAAAAATTATTTTGCTAAAAATTCCGCTAACTATCATTTAGTAAAATTTGTGTACTAAGTATACTTAATTTTCAAAAAATCGTCGATTAATTACAACGGTAAAAATGCTGTATAGCCCGTAAGTCACAACGGCAACGCAAGCCGTCGCAGCCTAGGTGCAAAAAGTTGAGCACAGTGTATTTCCACTGTGGTAGTCACAATGAACGTACACTAGAACATCATAACGCAATCATCAAGAAATGTTCGCCAACTCTGAACTTTTTCGTTGCCCATAGTTAACCTCAAGATCGAGAAGTAACTTTTTTATCTTTTCAACATCGAATGGTTACTTGATCTGACCGGAGTGAATTAAAATTAGTTTAAAAAGCTTTTTTAGTTGTTCGCTGCGTCGTATGCACGAATACGAACGCTTTTTGGAAAATTTGACATTTATTTAAAACTCAAACTAACGCAGAGAGTGAAAAGTTATGGGACTTGATGTTTTACTGAGTGCGTAAGGCTGCGCCGTGCTGCCCGATTCTACTTTGTATGTCACTCAAGCATAACGCACAAGCGAAGAAGTAATGTAAGAAATTTTCTCTATTTTTAAATTACTTTATAAACGAAACTTTGATATGTTTTCATTTAAAAATTTTACCTTACTCAGTACAGTTCGAGCTGCCATGACGGTTCCATTCGACATTTTTCTTACATATAAACGTGAAAAAGGGTTTTTAAATCCCTTTAATCCCGTAGGGATAAGAGATAAGTAGTTGGAACGTAGCGTGCGTCAGCAAAACATGAACGCGAAAAGGGAGTTTAAATCGATTTAGCCCCGCTGGGTCGCGCAAAAGGTAGTTTGCGCAAAGCGCCCATTTGCTGAACATGACATAATCGCGGCTCGAACTGGGCGAATAAGCAGGACTATTCAGGATCCAGTCACAATTCACAAAGTAGGTCGATAGCCACAATTTTGTATTAATTTAGAATAAATTGTGTCTTTTCACCTACTTTGTGACTTGTGACTCTAGTCCTGAATAGGCCTGAAAGTAAGAAATTTTAAATCGGTTTTTTTCTAGTTTTACGTTCCGAATGTCAAAAATTTTGGTTGACCACATACTAAAACATATCAAAGTTTAGTTTATAAAGTAATTTAAAAATAGTGAACATTTTTTTACATAACAACATTTTTTTCTAATATATATAAATGAAAAATTAAAATCTTTTCGTTTTCGGAAAAGTTTCAAATTAATGTACTAAGTACATACAGTTGCTCACAAAATTATTTGGTCACCCGAGAAACCGAGCTGAATTCGTCATTTTAAGACACTAAAATGCTATATATGAAAAAAGTGAAAACTAGGATTTGATGTCGGGATCTTGTTAATAAACAAACAATATGTTTTATAATTTTAAGTAGTTGAAATAAATTTATTAAGTTAAAAAGAAAATAAAAGGTCGAAAATTCATCTCACAAAATTATTTGGTCACCAGTTTATATTAGTTTTAATACATTTAATTCTTCTTAACTAAACCTATTTAATACTTGCTGGGGTATCCTTTGGCTGTAATAACAGCTTTTAGTCTATTCTGCCTATTTTTTACTAAATTAGTAGTGGTTGAAACAGCTATTTCTTCCCACTTCTTTTCTAAAATAGTTTTCAGCTGATTTTTACTTGTTATGTTATGATCCTGAACCTTTTTTTTCAAAATTGCCTACAGATGATCAATAGGACTTAGGTCCGGAGACTGTGGTGGCGTTTTGAGTTGTTGAGGTACGTTGTACAGCGGCCAACTTTTGACTACAAAAGCCATATGCTTTGGGTCATTATCATACAGCCCTATACCATGACCGAACCTCCACCATGTTTCATTGTTGGGAATAAGTTTTCTTTATTCAGCGAAGTATTTGGTTTTCTTCACACTTTTTGATTTTC